>JAOWCC010001501.1:57563098-58763098 GCA_030867875.1 Actinernus sp. WN-2022 | reverse complement strand
GTTTATATCTACTTAAACTCAACGAGCTTATTGAGAACGACCGCATTATGCACTAGTCAATTGAAACACCGGCCCGCCGACCCCCGGGACATAGCGGGGAATGTAACATTTGTACAGTGTTACATTTTGACCGTTTCCCCACCCATCGGTCACAGTTGGCTGTTACAATACCCGCCCCTATGGCCCGGTATATGTGCTTCAGAATTTTCAATTGGGAGGAGGCATTGATAAATTGAATATACATAAGCTTCAATCTGTTGCTCCATTATTTGAAAAAAATACATTTTCTGAAGCACATTACTAGCGGATCCAGGGGAGGGGTTTCGGGGGTTGCAACACCCACTATGATTCCTGTAAATCACTGTAAATTCAATTTTAAATCTCTAGATAAAAAAAAAATCCTTTTGCAAACCCCCCTTTCACAAAATCCTGGATCCGCCCCTGTACATTTTCTATTACTATACATGCTTTCCGCACTTTTACAGTCTCGACCGTTGTCTTGTTTATCAGAAACCGTTGTCTGTCAACAAAAAACAACAATGCGACAAAGGACTATAAAGGAAATATCATGCAGCTGCGTTTAAATATATTTAAGTAATGATCCGCCGGTAAATAGTACGACAAAATCCATTGTTATGTGGCATTGAGCCTCCCTCACATGTGATTTGTCTGTGTTTTAGACTACTAAAACAATGGGTGATAATTATGATTATTCTGAAATAAAAGTAGTATGAAGTCTTAGTTTCATTCCATTTTTATGAACAAATTATCTTCCACCCAATAGGAACAGCCAAAAACAATAGCTACGAAACAGGCACGATTGATAAGGTTCCGAACATACGATTTGCTTTACAAACGACATTTGGAACCGCAGTGCAAATCGTAGTTTTAATAGTTTGAAAAATTGGAGGAAATTAAACGTCTTCCTAACGTTTAAGGCGATTTTCATGTTTCAACCAATCAGATCAAGAATTTTCACAATACAAAATTAACACGTTGCCATCTGAATGCCGTTCGGTGTCGTACTTGTTACACGAATCATTACTTAATCTGATATTTTGCCGTGACGCAAACTTTAACAAAACCGGCTTTGTTGATGCAAATAACAAAGTGTTTAATAATAAACACTTCCTGATCTACTACTCGTGACTTAACTCAGTATAAACACTGCCTCTGATGGAAACACCCAGGACTTGTTTAAATTAGCTACGATAGCTTCCGCCATGTTTGATACACGTTGTTGATGCTCGGGCCCAGTCCCGCTCTGTCGTGGCTAGCGTTACAACCACCGCTAAAATCCCCGCAAATTTTAAATCGTTACTTTCCCCGTTCCACCGGAAAAATGCAGCGTTAAATGTGCGCTATTCCACGGCCATGTCCCCGTTAATGCCCCACTATGTGCCGGGGGTCGGGGGGCCGGGGTTTCAATTGACTAGTGCATTACATTCTCTCTTATCAAGCCTACGTTAGTATATTTATAATCGACAACTGTCAATCAAGTAAACCGGAAGTATCTTGACAGCCTAGATTCACTGTCTGAACGATTTATCCGGCAACAACGACTCATCCAGTGTTCTGTGATAGCTCAGTGTGTGTAGGTTTACTGATATGAAATTATAAACAACTATGACAGTACCTTTTTGATCACTTGTAAATGTTTTGACAGTACGACATTTCGCTTTACTAGCCGCTGAAAGAACTCAGTATGCAAAGGAGCCAATAACAGCACCGGCACACGCTAAATAGGCTTGAATTTCATGGTAGTTCGTGATGGTGATCCACTGCCAAGCAAACGAGCAGCCTCGGTAGTTATATTCTTTGAAAAGAACTCTGTTGTTCGCATTCGGCTTCTGAGAATTGCAACTAATTTATGCATCGTTTATGCATCGTGAAACGTGAAACGTCATCAGTATGGAATTTTCTGCCTCGCTCCCGGCAGACGTCTCTTTCGCGAGTGGGGAGCGATAACTCAGGTCGGATGGTTTCCCAGGCTAGGAATAAACTAGAGACAAATGGATCTCTTGAGTTTAGTTTAATAAATTGAATAGCTAAACATTACATGGTGCCAGAAGTGCAACTCCAGAGACTTCACGAGAAGTTTTAGTGGAATTTCAAGTAGATTTTGGACGAGAACCACAAGGATATAAAGTTCACCAAAACATGCCAGACGGAAATCCTGAAAATCCTCCACCACCGCCGCCGCCGGTAGAAAATTCTCCACAACCAGAACAAGCTAACCAGGTATTCACTTCTAATGTTCCTATACCGCCAAGACTAGAAACACGAGGAAATCTAGCGAAGAATTGGAAGAGATGGCTTCAGCTATGGAAAGCGTACGAGACAGTGACGAATTTAAACACAAAGTCCGACAACTATCGAGTCGCCACATTTATTACATGCATTGGACCAGAAGCCCTTGAAATCCACTGTGGCTTACCATTTACGACAGAAGAAGAAAAAGGTAGATCGATAAAATACTTGAACTCTGGAACGATTATCGCATTGGTAAGACAAACATCATTTACGAACGCTACAAGTTCAACAACCGCGTACAAGAACATGGCGAGACAGTAGACGCCTATGCGACAGCAATCCGTACGCTCGCAGACACGTGCGAATTCGGTACATTGAAAGACGAACTTATACGAGATCGTATCGTATGTGGTATCGAGGACAATGGAGTAAGAAGAAAATTACTCCAAGAGCATATTAAGTTGACGCTCACAAAGTGCATTGATTACTGTAGAGCAGCCGAAGCTACAAAGAGCCAGCTCAAGGATATCTCGAGCCATGGAGCTGAAGGGAGTGAAACCGCTCACCAGCTGGACAAAGGTAAGAAAAAAACCCAGAACAGCGAGAGGAAACCAAGCAGCCAAGTAAGCCGGTAATTGCAAGTTCTGTGGCCGCCAGCACGAGAGAAAGAAAGAGAAGTGTCCGGCATACGGAAAAACCTGCTCCAAGTGTGGTAAGAAGAACCACTTCGCTGCAGTATGTTATCAAGAGGAGTTCAAAGAGAGAAGAACCAACCAGCAGAAAAGAATACATACAGTATGTGATAACTGTGAAGAAAGCGAGGACGAATCATGGAAGAGGAACTCTGGGCATTATCATTTCCGATGAGCCAAGCTGAGGAGACCTATATATGATGTAAATAACATCGGTAGCAGCAAGAGCAAAATATTCGCAACTATGGAGATAGCAGATAAACCAGTAAAAATGCAGGTAGACACTGGTGCGTCCTATAATGTTCTGCCTCACAAATATCTGCCAGAGAATACTGAGATTATAAAGACTGACAGGGAACTCATGCATTACATACTCAAAGTCGAAGATGACAGTCATGGGCACAGCAAGAGTCAGCATGCGAAATTCAAAGAACGGTAAGAAATACAGAGCAGAATTTGTTATCGTGGAAGATAGTTTTGCGCCACTCCTTGGTGCAAGAGCTGCACAACAGATGAATCTCCTAGTAGTACAGCAACAAAACATCCTACAACTAGATCAGAAGGTAACAGAGAATCATGAGCCTATGCAGAGACCAGACAGTAGTATACTCACAGAAGAAAAAGTGTTGGCTGAGTATGGAGATCTGTTTAAAGGACTAGGAAAATTGGAAGGCAGACTGCACCTAGAAGTAGATGAGACAGTCACTCCAGTGGTTATGCCACCACGACGTGTCCCGATTGCAGCGAAGGACAAGCTAAAGGAAGAGCTTGAGCGTCTAGAGAAACTAGAAGTTATGAAAAGGGAAGATGAGCCAACTGAATGGGTGTCTAGCCTTGTCGTAACTCAAAAGCCGAGTGGAAAGGTTAGAGTTTGCATTGACCCCCAGCGCCTTAATCAAGCACTGAAACGACGACACTACCCATTACCAGTAATTGACGAAATCTTGCCAGAGTTAGAAAAAGCTAAGGTGTTTACAAAGGCAGACCTAAAGGATGGATTCCTCCAGATCGAAGTGGACGAGGAGTCTAGCAAACTAACAACAGTTCAGACACCATGGGGGAGGTACCGATGGCTCCGGATGCCATATGGTATATGTCCTGCACCTCAGTGCTTTCAACACTAAGAAACTTGACCAAAACCTGGAGGGACTGAAGGGTGTGTACAAGATAGCAGATGACCTGCTAATCCTCGGTCAAGGGGACACAGACGAGGAAGCAGAAAGAGACCATGATGAAAACCTAAGAAATCTCCTGGACAGATGTCGATCAAAGAACATCAGGCTAAACAAAGATAAGTTCCATTTCAAGTGTGATGAAGTATCATTAATTGGACACTTGATGACTAAGGATGGGCTGAAACCAGACCCAAAGAAAGTAGAAGCAATTAAGACGATGGAGAGACCAGCAGATGCACAGGCAGTACAGAGATTCATAGGACTTGTGAAATACTTGTCTAAGTTCTTTAGTACAAGACCTATCAGAGATGTGTGAGCCCCTCAGACGCCTGACGCATAAGGATGCAGAATGAGACTGGACTCACGAGCATGAGAAAGCCTTTGAGACAATCAAAGAGGCTGTGACCAAGACACCAGTACTGAGATACTTCAACTCAAATGACCTAACGGAAGAACAGGGAGATGCATCTCAATGTGGACTAGGATTCCTACTGATGCAGAAGGGCCAGCCAGTCACGTTTGCAAGCAGAGCCCTGACTCCCGCAGAGACAAGGTACTCTCAAATAGAGAAGGAGCTACTTGCTCAAGTGTTCGGCATGGAACACAACCATCACTACGTATACGGCCGGAAGATAATCTTGTGGACAGACCACAGGCCACTTGTATCAATCTCAAGAAAACCATTAGCATCTGCACCCAAGCTGCTTCAAAGACTGCTGCTCAGACTACAACAATATGATCGATGTGGAAATCTACTACAAGCCAGGAAAATAAATGTATCTAGCAGATACCCTCTCAAGAGCCTACCTGGAAAAGTGTGACAGATCAAGTACAAAAGAGGAAGTAGAGCACATCCATGCAGTGAACTTCCTTCCAGTGTCTGACCGCCAGTTAAAGGAGCTGCAGAAAGAGACAGCCTGCGACTCAACACTACAAGAGCTGAAGAAAGTGATCCTTAATGGATGGCCTGACACAAAAGAAGAACTACCACTGAAGTACAATCCATAGCTACTTCAGTATTCGCGATGAAATGTCGGCACATGATGGCATCATATTCAAGGGACTAAGGTGTGTCATACCCAGACTCTAAGATCTAGGATCAAGGAGAAACTACATGAATCACACATTGGTTTACAAGGTTGCCTCAGAAGAGCTAGAGAGATTGTCTACTGGCCTGGGATGAATGGAGAACTTACAGACTACATATCGAAGTGTGACATTTGCTCAGCATTTCAGAACAACCAGGGCAAAGAACCACTCATTTGCCATGATATACCATCAACTGAAGGCCATGGGAGAAGATTGGTGCCGACATCTTCACACTTGACAACAAAGACTTCTTGTGTACTGTAGATTATTACTCAGGATACTTTGAAGTTGATCGGCTACACAACAAGACTGGCAGCGAAATCATAAGGAAGTTGAAGAAACATTTCCCTACACACGGTATACCAAACAAGATCCACAGTGATAACGGCCCACCTTTCAACTCATTAGAGTTTGAGAACTTTGCAAAGACATTTGAATTTGAGCATATTACTAGTTCACCAGGCTACGCTCAGAGCAATGGGAGAGTCGAAAACCCCATTAAGACTGCAAAGAACCTGATGATCGAGGAAGGCCAAAGAATCAGGAGCAGACTACACCCCAACTGAAGGAATGGACAGTTCACCAGCGCAGAGAATATTTGGAAGGCGTACTAAAACACTACTGCCAACAGCTCAGAACCTTCTCAAGCCAAAGGTGTGTGAAACTACGAGAGACAAGCTATTTCAGAGGAAGGAGAAACAGACCAAATATTACAATCAGAACACCAAAGAGCTGCCAAGCCTCAGGAAGGGAGAGACGGTGAGAGTTTCACAAATGGTACCCAGCACAGGTGGAAGAGCAAGTTGATGTTAGATCCTACAATGTCAGAACAGAGGATGGTAGAGTCTTTCGCAGGAATCGAAGACATTTGCGCAGAAGCAGGGAACCCTTCTACCCATACAGACCTGCTGGAAATGACGTTTACATGCCGACAGTAGACCAACCAAACCAGTCAAAGCCAAGTGAACCTGTAGGTGAGACAACTAAAGTTCCAGAACCACCAACAACACAGGTTGAATTAAGTGAAGAAAGCAGTGAGTCACCCAGACTCAAGCACACCAGCGAAAGAACTACCACAACAGCAGAGCAAGTAGACTTGCTCCAAGTCGAACTCGCCGAGAATCGAAGCGAGAGTTCGACTTGTTCGAAGTTCGACTTGTTTCACTTGCAGGAAATTGAATCGGGGGATTATGTTATGGCGCGAAAACACGTTTCAGGGGCGGAGCTTACATTTCGCGCCTTTGACAAACTCTTTCTGAGTACAATCAAGTTGTAAATACCACATCCACGGTCGACTGACTTGACACGTCAACATACAATGCCTGAAGAATTGACGCTTTGTGATTGGGCAAATCTTAGTACGTCACAAGCCACGCCTCCGGTTGAAAAATCAACCGGTAAATTTGGCGCGCTGCAAGTTGTAAAAGTCCTTCGTGCGGGGGGCTAAGAAGGACTTTGAGAAAGTCTACAGAGCAAGGCAAGAGTCACCCGCAGTGGGAGAATGTCTAAACTTCCAAGCTATCTAAAAGACTTTGTAGTACCAACAAGCTAAGTTATAGAGTATGGCCAATTTACTAGAACATTGAACAGTCTATGTTATACGGTTATCGTTCGGTTTAGCAACATATGATATTTTGATTGATAGTGTTGCCATTATGTAGCGATACTAGATTAAGCAAACTTAATTTCTTAAAAGAGGAAGGGTGTAACGATGGTATCCCTGTGGCATTTATCACATGATATAATGCTCCAATAAGAACGTTGTTGTCACATGTGCGTTGAAGGAAAACCGAAGCCAGAGGAATAAATTAGTGACAAATGGGTCTCTTGGAATAGCTAAACATTACAGAAGGTATGTATGGGATTTTATAAATCCTTTCAAATTGCCGTACAATGTATAAATAAACATACCTTTTTCGCTTCCATGTTGTTTCCTTTGTGGTTTTTCTTTTCTTGGAAGCATTTTAGGGTGTTTTTATGAGTTTTTCATCTCCGTCGGCATGAGCCGAGGGCGTGTCGGATGAAAAACAAGATCCGCCAATTTTGCGCTTTCATGTGACGTCATAGTCACCATCTTGTTTGACGTCCAATAGATGCCACGTTTGCAGGCCTTGCCTGGCATTGGTTGAAAACTACGAAAATTAGGGCTATATTCATTGTATTATGCTGTTGGTCCTAGCACAAGGGTCAGCCTTCCTTCGTGTAAACAGTCCCTTAGCCTAAGTTTATTCATGTTATCTTACTTCGATATTTTTTTGGTCAAAATATTATTACCATAACATACCATATGAAAACCTAACCACTTTATCACCAGGCCATACTAATTGCTAGTTTTCACTCAATCCCCAGAGATTCAAATGACAAAGGGCATGGCGGCCATGTTGGTGCCCCAACAAAAGAAGCTAACGAGGAATCTATTGTTTAAGGGCACCAACATTGGCTATGACGTCAAGTGAAAGCCAGCAATTACATCGTAGTCGACTTCTGATTATATTCAATAGTTTTCCATCCTCAAAGAAGTTCGCTTAGTGTGTGGTTTCCGTTATTCCCCTAAATCGTAAATCACCCTTAACCAAGTGCCGATAGTGAGTCTTGAATGCTCTTGAATGTTTTCTTCTAGCTCCCCCACCAAGAACAGAAAACAATAATTATTTCCTATTATAAACTTGACAAAGAAGCTGTTCATTCTTCCATTTTCCCGGCCAAAATAAGTCGTATCGCCAAAATTTTAATCTGAGACTCATTATTTTTGACACAATTACTTGGAATGTGCGACCGTCTGCCCGCGCAGCCATATTGTAACGTATGACGTCACACCGTTTGCGAATTGGAAAGAGACACAACGATCTTCACTGACGACGATGAAGACGAATAACTATCGTTTTCAGACATTTTTTTGACAGAAAATGCTCCAAAGTTTTCACTGTATTACCAAGCTTCAAAGAACACATGCAAACCGTGTGACGTCACGATTCCTAATAAGGAACGGAACTCACCCAGTCTCCTGGCTCCAAAAATCGGTCGAAGTATTTGTTGTTTTTAACCTATTTGTTATTATTAGAATTTCTAGGATCAAAACACTTTGTTAAAAAATCATTTCATTTCATATGCACTTTAAATTAGCCTTGAGATTAATTAGATTTGGATTTTATGGGGAGTAATCTCTATGCATTTCTCCACTTCGGTCTACTTCAGAAATACACGGAATGCAGAATGCCAATTGTGTCTAAATCTGATTGCCAACTAGTTTCTGGACAAGTTCTGATAGCGCTAGCTCATAACGCGTTGATTTCATACGGTTAAACACGCCGGGCATAAGTTACCTCAAAATCGATCACTAAAAGCGAGCCAAAAATATATAAACCAGCACATCTTGTTTAATTCGCTGTCAAATTTAACGAAATTTTCGTATGTTAATATTAAAATGAAATAACGTCTTTAGGACCAAACACGTTTGTATATTGACGTTGGTGTGACGTCATAACGAACGACTCCTTTTAAGGTCAAATTCTGCGTTACCTATACGTTTGAAATAAAGCATGTTATCACAACAACATAAATATGTGTTTTTGATTGCCGCAATTTTAAAGTCTCTACGATAAATATTTGCTGAGTTATTAAGAACTGAAGTTTCCTGTGACGTCACATTTTCTGACGTCATGGGTCTGACATCAGTCATGCTTTCTAAATTGAATAAACATAAAAAGACAATATTGCAGCTATTCAGTGTACAGTAAGTACAGTTCCTCTTTAAAACCCGAAAAATACTTGAATAGTTATTTTTAAAAGACGTTTTCAAAAATATATGACGTCATAATGACGTATCCTCTTTTTCACTGGGAATGATAAAGTATTTCCTCTCAAAAATTAAAAAATCTAAAAACATACGGTTGTGGGTACCGATTTACTCTTTTGATTACTAGATTGTCGTAAACAAATATTTTAAACTCTAAAAGATGAATGAAGAAGTTATTTTGTAAATGGTTCTGTGTTGAATATTTCCCGCCAAATTTTGGCGGGAAAATTGCCAAAATTCAAAATTTAATAACTTTTCTCCCTCTTAACCAATCGAACTCGGGTTTTCGGTTTCTTTGTTGTCGACATGATGGGAATTCGAAAATATAAAATTTACTGATGTTCAAGGTAATTGAAAACATCGAGAAACCTATTATAAATGGATACATGACGTAACTGTGACGTCATCAAGATGTCTACGGTAGATCAAATCATCGGATTTTGTTTAGGTCGTCGGTCTTCATCATCCCACAAAAATTCAATCTTCTATGTTGGAAACTTTTGAAAATATAGCAAAGTGATAGATTTTAGGGTCATTTGTGCCAAGCGTGAAACAGTTAGTCAATTTACAATATCCCTCAACAGGAAAAAACGGCCAACGGTGTGAAGAGGTAAATTTTGCGAAACTAAAAGATAATGCAGGCCGACGGCAAAAGGAAGATTTTCTGATCCACTTGAACTAATATTCACCATCAATCGTCAAGTTTCAGAGCAAGCCGTTACTGATACACATTAAGTTACACACGCGCATGCGCCGGTTTGATTAGTCCACCGTCCGCTCGTCCAGCCAGTTTCCCGCCCAAATTAAAAGAAAACATGCACCCCTGTTTCTAATTTTAGGTACAACGTATGTGAACTCTTTCGCCTTAAACAACAAAACTATTCGAAAGCAAAGCCTAAGACGGGTTTAAGTTTTCTTCATTTGTCATACACTGTGAGTTTACTAACTTAAAGTTAGAACATTATTTACTGAAAAAGTTTAAGCCCTCGGTAACCGGCTATTTGATCCCCAGAGCCTTCATTATTTCGGTCAGCGGAGTATAACGGTTTGCCACGGTGAGGAAGTCTCGATAGTTTTATTGTTAATGTTTGGCCGAGCGAAGAGTGGGAATGAGTCAAAACACTCAATAAAGCGAGAGTATTACTAAGTAAAGTCTCTTTATTTAACGTCGGTAATTCCTTCAGTCTAGCATGGCACCCAACTTTGTCCCCTTCTATGTCAGAGTTCCCGATTAAGGGATTCAACTGAAGCTGTACCGCTACTTGGATAACACAGATGTGCCTGTCCGCGCGGCAGGAATAGAATTTCCATGATTTTTTCCCCATGATATTTCCATACTTTCGAAAAATTGGAAGTATGGAAATATCATGGAAAAATCATGGAAAACCATGGAAAAATATAGTATTGTATCTTTACATAGTATGGAAATACCATGAAAATGCGTGATTTCCATGCCTGTTTTATACATGTACATACTATGCAAATTGTTGTTGCTTTTTCTCCAGTACAAGGTACACGTGATCGGAAACACCGCGGCAAAATATCGTGCTCCGCTGGCCGAAAGAACGAAGGTTCTGGTTTCAAATAGAAGTTTCCGAGGGCTTAAACTTTTTTAGTAAATAATTTTACAACTTAGTAAGGGACTGGTCATAAAATCATAAAATCTTCCTAAAAATCGTTTTTCATTGCCCACTCCCTGATTCATGCAAAATTATAAGTGGCCCACCCTTGAAGCCTTGCACAGAATTGATTAGCCTCCCCCCCCCCCCCCCCCCAAAAAAAGCTATTTATATCAACCTAGAGGGAAAAATTAGAAACGTATTGCAACTTCTTTCAAAGCCAGATGTAGGCTGTTTACCTCTAATTATCCCTCATTCACCCAATTTTAAATTTTGAAATCCAAGGCCTCTTAAATAACATTTCCTGCACTTTAGGACCACTTTGAAGCAAATTGAGGCATGACCCACCCCTGGTGTAGTGCATGATTTTTTTTTACTAGCCTCCCCCCCCCCCCCCCCCCCATACTTTATGACCAGTCCCTAAACTCAGAGTAAATTATAAATTAAGAAAACTACAAGCTGTGAAAGTTTTCGGCTTAGCTTTCAGGCAGTTTTCTTTTTTTCGCGAAAGATTTCACATACGTGCCTAAAATTAGAAATAGAGGTGCTTGCCTTTGTTTTATTTCAGTTTCGGCGGGAAACTTGCCGGACGCGCGTACTGGAAAATACCGTATTCTCATTTTAAGAAAAACCTTGTATACCAGTGCACCCAAAAACCCTGGCCGACCCTGAGCACTATAGAAGCCTACTCGAAGGAGACAGTTTGTCTGAAACGTTACCAGCACTCGTCAGGACACGGCCAAACCTGGCTTTTCTAGCACTTGCTCTCCTTAGACATGCGTAGAAATGACTCACTAGCAAGCCAAACAAGCCATTTTTATAGTTCGGTGTAGTCACACAAATCGTTTCAGCGTTATTCCATATTTGGAATAAAGTATTCTCAGGAGCTACGTAATGACGTCATCACATGTCATCACTCCACTGTGTACTAATTACCTTAAAGGTCGGGACACACGAAGGGATAAGTCCCCGGGACAAACCCAAGCTCATTAAAGTGCAAGTAAAGCCATAAAACAACATTAACTATTTTTGCTCCAAATTCTAATATACTTCAGTTGTCTAAATTAGTTTTCGACTGGAGCAGCAATTCAACTAGAATAAAAGTTACCCGAATTGCGGGATTGATCCATCTTGTGATGTCACAATTGAAAGCTACGGGATTTTATGGTAGTAGTTTTCTCTTGGGAGGGAGTTGATTCATCTTATGATGTCACAGGATCCACGACAAGTAACCAAAATTAGGGATTAAATGTCAGAAAGTTTACAAAATCTGCAAGATTAATACCTTTTTGTGAGAAACAAACACAATAGTACAATATACATTTTTATTTTTTTGACATGATACTTGCACTTGGCCTGGGAGTTTTGCCCGCAACAAAATATCACTAAAATTTGCCTTAATTTGCAGAGGGATGCCATGTAACTTTCATTTTTCTTCAGAAGATTAAACTAATGGACTTTTCACAGATGTCACGTGATCAACCACGTGATAAAATACCAAATTCAACTTGCGGTGATAAGTAAAACAGGAAACACAATACATTCAATGTATTTAATTAGACTACACTCTGCGGGTAAATTATGATGCCGATGTAGCACCTGGACTATGTTGATTGGTTAAGGATAATAGGCAAAAGTCACGTGCCCTATTTTGCATAATTTCGCCTTAAAGCATATTAGTTTGTCTACCGGCCAAATTGTGATTTTATCACCCTCAAAGCAAGAAAACAGAAAGCTAATTGCGATTTTACTTATCTATGATCTCCAGCACCGCATTACGATCTCAGATGGTCACGTGACAGACCACGCGACCCCAGTAACTAGCCGATAAAGATACCAATGTATGTAACTCGTCAAAATATACAAATTGACACTTTTGATAAATATTTGATTCTGCGCTGTATTTTGTAATTTAGTCTCGTTCCCATTAAAATCCCAGGCCTTGATTGGCTTGAGAATCCCTTCGCGTGTGAACGACTCAATTTTCATGAAAAATCGTATAACTGGACTTGTCCCTTCAGTTCAAACTGGTTTGAATTGAGGGTCAAGTACCGGGAACGAAATTTAATTGTGAAGAGTTCATGCAACGTGTCCCAGGGACAAAATTAAAATAAACCAATCTTACTTTCCCACAAGCCTTTACGAACTGTACTTCGTGATGATGTAAACACAACAAGGGATTTGTCCTCAGGACATGTCCCTAAAATCTCCAGTAGAAGTGACGTAATTAGACACAGCAACGGGTATTGTTTTGATTGCTATTTTGTTTGTGACTTGGTAACAAACAGAAAAACATCCATATTTGGTCAAAGGACAACTTCACTGACGTCTGTGGTGAATATGAATCACCATATTAGGTCATTCTGTATGCTAGTCTTTCATCGTATAAATTGATTACTATGTGGCCATATTAGATAGCGTTCATTTTCATTTGAAAACATAACGATCTAACTAGAAATCCGATGACACTGTATGTACCATGTTCCATTTTGGAATTCCGCTTGTGTTGCGGGCGCTTCCGACGTCAGAGATTAGGTAGGCAATTATGACCAAATATGACTTTTTATTCTGATTGTAACCAAGCTATTCAAGTCTCCACCAAAACGAACCCGTTGCCAGCTATAGGCCTTGTTACGTCACTTAGCCCCAAGGGTGATCAACATCTAAAGTCTCTTAAAGATATCAGAACAAAGTGAAGCAGACAGGTCATGAGAATATTGAAGTTGATCACCTGGGAAAAAATGTTTTGATGTAACACCAAATTCTCTTAACTAATACTGCAAGAAATGTATGAAGATCAGTGAGGAGAGTTTGGATGTTAGTTTTGGGGCTGAAAGGGTCAAATGATTACAGCTAACACACAAATGAAGAAGAAACATGACCGAAACATCAGTTAAACAGCTTGTTTCTAGCTTTCAAGATAGTAGAATGGTTCCAGCTGCAATAACATGTTCCAAGACCAAATATGGAGATTTTGATATCTCTTGAAAGAATTTCACTTATGACGTCACAGATACGTCAGTAAAGTTGCCCTATGACCAAATATGGATATTATCCTTCTTGATTACCAGGCAATTGACGTCACAATCAAAACACAAATCAAAACAAATTCCCGTTGCCATGTGTCTAATTTTATTCCTATGTATGATACGTCACATAAACGTCATTGAACTTGCAAATATGGATGTTTTTCTGCTTGCCTACCAAGCAATTGAAGTCACAAACAAAACAGCAACCAAAACAAAACCCGTTGCTGTGTGTCTCATTGCGTCATAGTAGAGCTGATGACGTGTTATGACGTCATTATGTAGCTACTAAGAATATTTTATTCCAAATATGGAATAACGCTGAAACGATTTGCGCTATATATAAGAACTTGTTTGGCTTGTTAGTGCGTCATTCATACGCATGTCGAAGCACAGCAAGACAGTGCTAGAAAAGCTAGCTTTGGTTGTGTTCTGACGAGTGCTGGTAACGTTTCAGCCCAACTGTTTATTCCGAGTAGACATTCAGTGCTCCAGTTTGTTTCTATTGCCATCTTTGACTTTAGTCTACGGGTTCACAGCCTTTCAGTACTTCACAAGAACCAGAATGTGTAACAGTCCAGTAAAAACCAATGACACAGTCCCTGCTAACTGTAGTAAAGGACAACGACGAAATGGAGTGGTAGTTCAGTATCCAAATCCAAAGAAGAAGTTACGCAGCAAAGACCTGCTTCGACGACCCCATCGTCAAGCCATTTGCAGTACAACTGACTTGTTCTCTGCCCAGAGACGAACTGTACGCGTCTTGCACAAGAAATTTTAACATCCATGGTACATACTAACTGTAGTGAAGTTGTGAAGCAAGCGCCTACCCCGTTGATTTCATAGTACTGCAAAACTGAACTCGTAAATAATACTCTTTTTTTTACGACTTGAAGATGGCTTCATGAAAAACACCGACTTGTTATATAGTGTGACTGACAGTTTCTCGCGAATAATTGTAACCTCGGGTAACATGTTATCCACGAAATAGATGTTTCCATGTTTTATCGTCAATGGACCAGTTCGCAGTTAATTCCGACATTTTTAAAGGGTGCAAACATGGCGCAAAATAGTGTTTGTATGGGAATACGATGCCAAATAATTTCAGTAAAATCGAATTTTGAAATACTCACTGTCTGCAAACTTAAGATACCAGGTGAAAGATTGACTGATCAACATTTGAGGGATGTAGCTGTGCTGGGAAGCGTTCAGTCGCGTTTTCAGTTTTCCATACATTTCCCTGTAAACTTTCCCGCGGACTTTGACTCGTTATTACAGACAAATTCATGGAAAACTGAAAACGCAACTGCACGCTTCCCAGCACAGCTACATCCCTCAAATGTTCAGTGATAAGTTAATCTTTTACCTGGTATCTTAAGTTTTCAGAAAGTCAATATTTCAGAAATTTGATTTTACAGAAATTATTTAGCATCGTATTCCCATACAAACATTGTATTTCGGACCATGTTTGCACCCCTGTATCGGAATTAACCGCGAACTGGTCCGGTCTATTTAATGTTTGTACAGTCCTTGATGTCCATTGTTTGAATTCTTTAGCATTATATGGAGTAAGACTGATTTATTGCCAGAACGTAGCGTGACTGGCTTTATGTATATAATTTTCTCATTAATTTCCACTTTCTGTCACTTGCATTTGTACTTTATTATCATTATTGTTATCATTATTGTTAATTATCATTACCGTCTCCTTTTAATCATACGGAAAAAAAAGAAAAAAAAATGTAATTTCTGACGACTGAAGGACACAGGAATGCAAATGTTCATATGACACGAGAAAGAGGACTGGGCTATATACTTAGCCTGAATAAACCAATTTCTTACGAAAAACCGTCTTGTGGTTGTACTGTAAACAAGAGGCTGTATGCAGCCTATACTCGGGCCATATCAGTCTAAGTATGATGCATGGTAATTTTTGGGATTGGGTTGAATTGATTCCTGTGGTTTGTACAGGTTTGGGATGAGCCATGATGTCACAAACCAGTACAAACCACTGGGATCTGTTAACACAATCAGAAAAAAAACCAGCCACAATACCTGGGACTAGGCTGGTGCCACATATATTAGCAATGTTATAAACGAAAATGATTGCGTCTGTATTTAATCGAATATAAAAACTTCCACCATACAAAAGATCACATCAAAATTAGTATGCTGACTGAGTTTGAACCAAACATTTTTTATCAGTAATCATACATCTGGTTCTATTTAGAGGAGTTATGCAGTTACATTTTATCATGTCTATAAACTTTCCTTTCCAATATAGTTCTTCTTTCAGAATGTTGATGATCATAAACTCAGGTGTTGAAGCAGGTGAAGGTTTTCCTAGAGTACAGCTGTCAGTAACTATTTCCGTGTTTCTATTTTACCTGGATCCTTCCATCCACAGTTTTTATTTTCGAGTGTATGAGATTCCCTTCCATGTCATTGGAAACAGTTATTTAGCTGTCAATTACCAACTACATCCATTGTCAACTACATGCAGCTGTGCTCCCAATGAACTGGTATAAAGTTATGTGCTGAACTGGTAATATGATGTTCCTTGATGGTTATTTTTCTGGACTTACTGAATCAGCTTTGAAGTTCATTAGCTTTATAGGCATACAGCATGATATAGGGAAGTACAACGGTGGGTACAATTCCCCTCCATGTCACTTAAAACAGTTATTTAGCTGTAAATTACCAACTACTTCCACTGTCAACTGCATAGATGTACCATCTCCAAATAGGTGCATTCATTTCCAGCACCTTAGTCAAGACTGGAGACATACATGTAGCATTGATATAGATGTACATATATAAGTTAATTGTCCTGTGATGTTCAAAATTCTGAGCAACATTTGTTCAGTGCATTGATACAAAGTTCTATGGTTAACTGGTAATATGTGCCTTGTACATGGATATATGTAATCTGCACGCAGGCAGGACTGAATCGTCTTTTTGGAGAACACTACGGGAGTTCACTAGGCCAGCCTCACTGGGAAGTACCGTACAACAGTGGGAATAATTATTATGCCTGCAAATATAAAAATATGGGTGTGTAAATATATTATTGGTTTTTGACAGGCAATATAAACTTGTTAACACACACAGAAAATGTAAACCTCCATAACCCTACATGTACCTTTGCTATAAGCTCCTGGAAGCTCCATATGTGGATCCTGGCTCATAAACTTTTAATATAGGACAAAAATACAGTGATTTGTTAAAGAAAATTATATATTCCAATGGCCATATCTCGGCCGCTTTTCATCGTATTCACCTCATTTTTGATAAGTAATGTTCTTTTTATCGTGTTCTTTCTGAAACTGTGGTCAAATGTTGTTCAAGCGAAAGTTTATTATTTATGACGTCATCACTTCGGTACTCTATAGAGTCATTTCGCTAACTGCCTCCCGGTTAGCTAAAGTGTGGGGACTAATTGTTTTTAAAAGCTGTTGACCTTGTCTCATTCCTCTTCTAATCAATATTAGTATAAACCAACTAGTGGACTATTACAAATCCTGCATTCTGATAGCCCATGGTAGAGAAAAACCGCACGCATTTTCACGACATAGTAAAAAAAAATCAACTTCAATTTGTTTCTTTCTATTATTTCTACTGTCCGACTAGTTAGTTTATACTAAAACAATTAGACCTCTCGCCCTCATGGGCTACGAGTTAAATAGCCCATTCGGCTGCGCCTCATGGGCTATTGACTCGTAGCCCATTCGGGCTGCGGGTCTAATTGTTAACTATTTCGAGAACGAGTAGGGGATTGTCTCCCGGCACAACAGCATGTATATTCTGGGGGTACTACCAAACACTCACTGTTTGTAAACTGCACTGCAGCACATTCCGCCACAACAGCAGTAAGTTCGCTTTTGAATATATTCATAACGTGATTTATATATGCATGCACACCAGTCATATATGCACGCGCATGTGTAACGGGAAATGTAATACGTGCGTGCAGACGTGATTATGAAGTTAAATACTACTTCCACTGTCAGATGAGCACCTTTTCCGTTACAGTATCCGCGTGCAACCAGCATACAACAGAAATAACATGACGCGTATGCGTGGACGCAAAGATGTCACGGAAATTAAAGTTGGAAATTGAATACTTTACGCATTACGGCAAAAACATTACACTGATCAGGGGCGGATCCAGGGGTGGTGAAGGGGGTGGCTAGCATGGGAAAATATTTCTGTAAATCTGGAGTGATAAAATACAGCTAGTGAGCACGTTTTCTTGGATTGATAAAGTTTCGCATTATTCGTTTATTCTATATTTGACAGCGTTAGCATTGTATCCCATAGCCTGCAGGTGTGCATGTATTTTTTTCCTTGAATGGCATGTTCTCAACCTTGCTCCCATTTCTCTATGCATATGGTTTCCCGCCATTTAATTTTACGTCGCGACAGTGTGCATTTTGAAAATGCACAGCGACGCGACGGAGAATAGCGAATTTAAGATACGACGACTACGGACTACTACTACGGCTGGACGTGCCTAGCGGTCGTCTAGAGTACTGGGCTGAGTACGCAACGAATGGCGCGAAAATGAGCTGGAGCCAATCGCGTTGTCAACCGAATTAACCGAAAATTTCCACATAAGCTATGCCCAGAAACGTTGTGAACTCCAACAGAAAGCAACGTATTGTGTATTTCAAAGGTTACATATTGAAATATCCAAAAGAGTGGTGAATTTCTTACATTAAATTCGACTAACGTATTCTGTTGTGGTTACTACGAGAAACACGCTGATACTCGCGACGGTACAATGAAATACCAAGAGTGTCTCGTCCTAATCGGCGCAAGGCTCCCTAGTCCAGTTGCTCTTGCACCGAGGTCAGCGAAGTCAACAGAATGCAGCGTTCGATTACAAACTTCAAGCAGCCACCCCTGGATCCGCCCCTGCTGATCATTAAGATAATCACAAATTTCCATAAACCGAGGATTGAATGTAAAGGACAGGACGGCGTTAAATAGCCAAACAAAATTGAGCACCTGATTCAGGCCTTCTGGCTGATATTTTGTCTGAGTGGGTTAATGGGATCCCTGTTGTTTGTAATGGTTGTGACGTCACTGCTCACTGTTGACAGTTGGTGACGTCACAAGCCATTACAAACCACAGGGATCCCATTAACCCACTCAGACAAAATATTAGCCAGAAGGCGTAGGGACAAGGCTGGGCAAGCCTATGAGTAGCCTGCTATGCAGACGTATTTTTTCACTCTCATAAATTCGAAGAAAAAGTAACGTCTGCTTACCCGAGCGCTTAATTAGTTTCCAATATGCACACCTCATTGTGTTATGGACCAATCAGATTTTACCTTCCATATCCTGGAAAGTGACGTATGTTGCATTTAAAAGATATTCAGACAATACATTTGCTATTGACCAATCATACGGAGAGTGTTCACTGGCGCGCCAATTCACTAAAATTCTAACAATGGCTTTGATTGGGCAGAAAAATAAAACGAACGTGCTGACGTGCTTGCATATTGGAAACTAATTAAGCGCTCGGGTAAGCAGACGTTACTTTTTTCTTCGAATTTGTGAGAGTGAAAAATACGTCTGCATAGCAGGCTAGCCTATGAGCGGAGCTCCCAATAATGAAATAAATTTACGAAAATAAATAGTGCAACGTGCAGTTGATTTGCACGCGCATAATAATAATAATAATAATAACTTTAATCCTATACCAACAACGGTACATTGGAATTACGGTAATAACAGTACAACTGTATAAATACCTAAATACAAAACTAAGAAGTATTACAAGCATTGAACAAGACAATGATATCATAGCAATATTTGGCTGAAAACTTCATAATTGAATCGTCCTTCATTGACATTATATATAAAAACAAAGCCCGCTTACTAAAATATCGAAATGAACTGTTTACATCCAAAAGGTTATTAATGAAATCTTCCCTAAGAGTTATAAAATTCCTGTTATTACAAGTCATTAAAGAGTGAAATTCGTCTCCTACTTCATCCAAATCGCACATTGTACAAACACGTGCGTCATGTGGATTTTTTTTATATCGGCCAGACTCAAAAGGCAATTTGTGCGCAGAAATCCTTAGCTTAGTCACCGCCTGACGATATTTAATGTTTGAGATATGAGAGAGATACTTTTCAAAACCGAAATTAAACTTAACTTGTTTAAATGTGCATAATTTCTCGCCGCTACAATGTGGTAAACCACCCTGTTGAACTTGACCTTTCCAAACGTAATCATAATAATCATACAATTTCGATTTTAAGTATTTGGCCAAAGTTCCAATTTGCTTAGGAGGTACAGAAGGATCCTGAAGAGATTTCAAACCACATAACTTTAGGATATAATTTGTGAACATTACACCCTGAAAATGTGATTGTATACACTGGTTTGCGGCTTTCACTACGAGGGTATCACTATAAAAAGGGTCCTTCGTGCGTAACCAATACTTCACCACTAATACGGAAATATGTATAATCATAGGTACTCTGCCTAAATCCGCATAGACTGCTAAATTAGTAGCTTTAGAATGAACACCTAAAACACGCTTACAAAATTTCAAATGCGTATGTAACGGAAATGTAATACGTGCACGTGCGTGCATCGCTGCGTCTCTAAAATTTCGCTCTCATGCTATAAGTATCGTGTTCCGCTCGCGAGATCTCTGCTTAAAACCACCCAACAAGGAGAGAAACATGACAGAAGACATCACAGCGGCAAGGTAAGTTAATTTTATTCAAAAAATTTACAGTATTTGTGGCTAGTAAACGGAGTTCGTTATGCTCCCACACAAATCCTTATAAAGTTATATTTTCGTAACTTGAGCTTGGGGTACCTGTGGTCTGAACAATCACTTAAATCCGATTTTTTTTGTGGCAAAATTCTTAGGAAATTTGCACCCCCCATACAGGAAATTTGCACCGGGGAGTGCAAATTTCCTAAAGGGGTGTACATTTCCTATTAAATTTGCACCAGGGGGTGCAAATATCCTAGGAAATTTGCACTGGGGAGTTTGCTAGGGGTATACAAATGTCTGCGGTACGCAGCTTAGCAGATATTTGTTTTCTGCACGTTACGTAATGGAATGTGTCTTATTGTAATGAACAATAAGTGGTTCTCACTTCTTTAACGAAGTGATTTGCATAAGTATATATATTGCAGTAGGGTAAATTGTTCTTCCTTCGGGTCTACCAACGCGAACGACTCACGCACTCTTTTTTATCTTTAAAAATATTCATATATTTTATATCTATTGATTTAGTGTGGGGAATATGGCCACCTAAGCGTCTCCTGCAGGAAGGCTCCTGTCGAACCCACGAAGGGCAGCAGCAAATGACTCGATGAAAGTACTGGCGAAGTTGAGTATGAAGTTCAGGATAATTACTTGATGTCTTGCAATTTAGACGAATTTAATGTCAATAGCACCAGTGAGGGTGTCAAAGGCCGTATCAAGGCGTCAGTTGAATTTTGGGTCAGCTACTTACAGGCCCCGGAATTTGTCGTTAGTATGATTAGTGACGGCTATAGGTTGCCGTTCGGCGCTTATCCACTGATCTCGTTGTTTTCTGAAGAATAACGGGTCCGCCTTTAGGCACCAAGATTTTGTAGCGCAAGCAATCTCAGAACTTCTTACCAACGGTTGCATAGAAGAGCACAATATTGCACCCTGTTGTGTCAATCCTTTAACAGTGGCAGAAGGCAAGAAACTTCGTTTAGTTATTGACCTCAGGCATGTTAATGAATTCTTAGTGAAACCTAAGTTTAAATACGAAGATTTGCGCTCGTTTTCCCAATTTCTCGACGAAGATCACTGTATTTTTACCTGGGACCTAAAATCTGGTTATCATCATGTTGATATCTGTACAGAGCACCACAAGTATCTCGGTTTTGCCTGCGGGCCATTTAATGGTGTCGTTAGATATTTCACATTTAGTGTTTTGCCGTTTGGGCTGAGTAGCGCCTGCTTTTGTTTTACTAAACTTATGTGCCCTTTGGTTAGGAGATGGCGTTCCATGGGTCATGTTAGTTTTACTTATCTTGATGATGGATTCGGAAGCCAACTTGACAAGCAGCGAGCATTATTCAGCGAAAAGACCTTCAGGCAGCAGGCCTTTTATGTAACGAAGATAAATCGCACTGGACACCTATGCAAATTGGCGAGTGGCTTGGTTTCTTAATTAACACTATTTCTATGAAATTCAAAGTTCCCGAAAAGAAGCTTTCTAAGCTGAAAGGTCTCCTAGACATTGCTATTCAAGGCGGTTATGCGACATACCGCGACCTTGCGAAGATCGCCGGTTCTGTTATCTCGTCAGCTCTAGCAGTCGGTCCAATGTCTCGCCTCTTCGCTAGACAAATGTATACTTAACCATCGAGACAAGGTCGATTTGGGACCAAATTGTGTATTTCTCTCCTAGCTTACTAGAAGAACTGAAATTTTGGTTTGTAAACTTAGACTGTTTCAACGGTTATTCCATCAGAGTCGTCACCACCGTCGACTACTTCTACAATCATATTTAGCGACGCAAGTGACGTAGCATTCGGCGGGTTTTCTGCTGCCCTTAACGGTGCGGTAGTCAGCGGCATGTGGACATCAGGCGATATCGGTCAAAGTTCCACATATCGTGAGTTGAAAGCTATCTATTACGTTTTGCTTTCTTATGTAAATCAGTTGAGATATAAGAGAGTCAAAGTTTTTACAGATAGCCAAAGCGCAGCTAGAATAATCTCGGTCGGAAGTTCCAAGCTACACCTCCAGCGTATCGCCTTGGACATTTTTCATATTTGCTTGGTAAACGAAATCATTTTAGAAACTCAATGGATTCCTCGATCTTCGAACGAGAAAGCAGATCTTCTCAGCAGATTCATTGACAGAGATGACTGGTCCCTCAATCCTTCCGTTTTCCAGGTTATCGATGCTAAATGGGTTCCACACTCGATAGATCGCTTCGCCTCCTATTACAACGCTCAACTGCCTAGATATAATTCAAAGTTTGCCTCTCCTGGTAGCTGCGCCGTAGATGCGCTTACGCAAGACTGGAGTAATGAGAATAACTGGATTTGTCCTCCGGTAAACCTCGTAGTTCATTCAATTAGAGCTCTCGAAGCTAGCTGTGGGTACGGCATTCTCATAGTTCATGAGTGGCCATCAGCCTATTTTTGTCTTTTTTGCATATCAGCGCAACTGAATTCAAGCCCTTCAAGCCCTTTAAGCCCAAGGTGGTGGTGTAGCCTTTTATATTGCTGATCACATACCATACTCAAGGAAGTTTGAATACGAATGTATTGGCATTGAGCTTTTATGGGTAGAAGTCACTTTGAATAAGTTTAAAGTTCTCTGCGGCGTTTGCTACAGACCGCCAAATCCTAGCGTTACTCAAATTGATGATTTTTTTCATTCGCTTCAAGATTGTTTTGATCTGATTAGAAATAAAAATTACACTTCTATTATTCTCATGGGGGATTTTAATGCCCATTATAATTTTGCTGATACATCATCGGAAAATACTGATGTTGGTGTCAAACGTTTTCATTTTCCTGAATGCAACAATGTCTTTCAGCTTATTGACGAACCTACTAGGATAACGCAGTCATGTGAATCTATTTTGGACATTATTATTTCTGACACTCCGGGGCTTTTTCTGTCAACAGGTACGCTGAGTCCACCATCGAATTGTGATCATAATGTCATTTACGGCAATTTATCTATTCCTGTTTATAAACCAAAATGTTTTAAAAGAAAAGTGTGGAATTTTAATGTAATTGATGAGCATCAATTGAACGACGCCTTAGAGAATGCTGACTGGGATGGTATTTTTTCAGAGAATATGACCAACATAGATGTTATTTATGAAAAGTGGATTTCTTTGTTCCTGCGTATAGTTGAACGCTTTATTCCTAGTAAAATTGTTGTGATTCGTCCTAACGATAAACCGCGGATGAATGGATCAATTCGCCGGGCCATAAATAAACGTCATCGACTTTTAAAAGCTTTCTCGAAGTATAAATCCTCATCGAATTGCATTGGGGAAAATATCGTGTGCAAAGGAATCTTGTTGTTACTTTAATTCGTAAATCCAAATTAGAGTATGAACATAAAACCAATGAGACGTTGTCTAGTCCAACCACGTCGGTCAAAAAGTGGTGGAAAATTGTTAAGTCGTATTACGGCTCCAAGGCTGGGATTTCTATACCGCCTTTGTACGAGAATGATATGTATATTTTTGATCCAAAGGAGAAAGCCGATATTTTCAATGATTTTTTTGTTAGCCAGACTCACTTACCTTCAGTAAATGTGACAATTCCTATTCTTATCCGAACATCTCATTTTATTCTCTCCAGTATTACTGCATCTGAGGAGGAAGTTGCCGATTTACTTAGCCGGGTAGACGTAGCGAAGGCTTGTGGTGTCGATAGAATTAGTAATCGAATGATTAGATATTGTATGCATGGGATTTATAAGCCACTCACGAGACTTATTAATGCTTCCTTTTTTCACGGATGGTTTCCTCACCTTTGGAAGTTAGCAAATGTTTTGCCCTTGTTTAAGAGAGATAATCGGCAGCTTAAGTCAAATTATCGACCGGTGTCGCTCCTTTCCTGTTTCAGTAAAATATGTGAAAAGATTGTTTTTATGAAGTTGTATTCCTCTCTTGAACGTATAGTTTTTTTTTTATCGTTTTCAATCTGGTTTTCGTCCTGGGGATTCAACGGTCATGCAGCTGGTTTATATTGTACACAAAATTTATGAGGCGCTAGATAGAGGCAACGAAATACGGGCAGTCTTTTTGGATATATCGAAAGCATTCGATAAGGTTTGGCACGTGGGTCTCTTAGCTAAGTTGAAACATTTAGGCATTGAAGGAATTTTATTTATATGGTTTGAAAGTTATTTAAGTGGTAGGATGCAACGGGTCGTTATTGAAGGTAGTTGTTCTTCGTGGAAAGAAATCCAAGCTGGTGTGCCTCACGATCTGTCCTTGGGCCGCTCTTATTTTTGATTTATATTAATGACCTTTCTGATCATATTAATAGTAATTGTTTTTTATTTGCTGATGACACGTTATTACTGGAAGAAGTTTATTCACCTGAGTCGACTGCTCGAAGTTTAAATGATGATTTGAACGTAATAACTTCGTGGTCCGATAGTTGGTTGGTTACAATGAACGCTTCAAAGACTAAAAGTATGGTGATTTCTCTTAAAAGAGATAAGCCATATCATCCTCTTTTGAAAATGCGTGACAGAGCAATTGATGAAGTTAGCAGTCAAGAGCATTTAGGTGTCTCGCTTTCTAGTAATATGTCTTGGAGGGCTCACATTCTTAAAATACACCAAAAGGCATTAAAAAAGTTAAATTTACTCAAGGGTCTTAAATTCAAACTTTCACGATCAATCCTCGAGATTTTGTACAAGTCACTTGTTCGCTCTAATTTAGAATATGCTAATATTGTTTGGGACGGGTGTTCTTTGGGCGAATCTGACTTGCTTGAAAGTGTTCAATTTGATGCTGTAAAATTAATTACTGGTGCTATGAAGGGCACGCATAGGGAAAGTTTGTTAGTTGAAAGTGGATTGCATAGGCTTAGTGACAGGAGAAAAATACATAAATTGATTTTGTTGTATAAAATGATTAATAGTCTTGCACCAGGTTATATCTCATCACTTTGCCCTCCTTATGTTAGCCAGAGGAGCTCTTATGCTCTTCGAACTAGGAATAACTTGTGCTTACCCTCTATACGCACTGAAAAAATGAAGAATTATTTTCTTTATTCGACTACAAAACAGTGGAATACTCTGCTGAAATCATCCCGTGATTGTACTTCTGTAGCTTCTTTTAAAAACGACTTGCTGCGTAATAAATTTTACGTATCTCCTGTTAATAAACGTTTTTATTTAGGGGATCGATATTTATCTATTTTACATACTAGACTGAGACTCAAGAATTGTGGTTTGAATTATTTTCTTTATTTAATTAATTGTGTACCGTCACCTTCTTGTGCTTGCGGTGCGTCCAAGGAGGATGTTACACATTTTTTGATGATTTGCCCTCGTTTTGCTGCTATACGTGTGACAATGCTTACCTCCGTTATGCAGAGTGCCGGCAACGCCTGGTCATCACTTAATATTTATCTAAAAGAGTAGATGATGTTTTACTGAACGGTTTAACAATTTTGAATTTCAAAGCTAATGCTGTTATCTTTATTGCCGTAAGGACTTTCATATGCCAATCTGGACGTTTTAATTAAGAGATGTAATTTGTTATCTTAGTTTTTATTTATTTATATTTCCTTTCTCGTTGTGTTTGTTCCGTGCTTCTTCGTGGTCAACATTGTATAAATTAATTCACGTGAGCCCCCACGATGAGCTTAGAGCTCTTGGGGCAAACGTAAAGCCCAAATATTGAAAAACAATTCAAGCCCTTCTTTAAGTCAGTTTTTGCCTTGCCTAAGATTTCAGACCTTTTGTTGGGGAGTCCTGGGAAAAAGGAATTATACAAAAGAAGTCGGTTTTCAGCGGTTTTCCTAATTGCTTTGAAATTAGACTTCAGGTAGCTAGTTGTATATACCTATTTATTTATCTATCCACCACTTAGGTGTGTAGTGTGCCAGTTTACGGCATCGCCAATTAAGCGCGTCACCACTTAGGTATGTGTATTATGCCTAGTCATACGTTTATAGCATCGCCATTTAGGCGCGTCACCACATAGGTGTGTATATTATGCCTAGTCATGCGTTGGCATCGCCATTTAGGCGCGTCACCACATTGGTGTGTGCATTATGCCTAGTCATACGTTTATAGCGTCGCCATTTAGGCGCGTCACCACATAGGTGTGTATATTATGCCTAGTCATGCGTTTATAGCATCGTCATTGAGGCTCGTCACCACATAGGTGTGTATATTATGCCTACTCATGCGTTAGCATCGCCATATAGGCGTGTATAATTCGTTCATTATTTTTACAATTAATTACAATTCTACCGCGAATTGTAGCCACACCACTTAGGTGTAAATTACGCCTAGTTAGACGTTTATTCGTAGTAAGGCTACTGAATAGCCTCGATGCAATAATGAATTCACTATTTGTGAGTGTATCCAAACTGTCTGTGGTATCGCCACTTAGGCGCATGTATGTATTTCACATATTATAACTACCATGTTTGTAGCGCCAACTGACTTAATCTCTTCGGAAATTAGTATTTTTGAGACATATTCCAAGCCGGAGTCTGGAGAAAGACGCCTTTATTGAGGGATTCAACACTACAGAAATTGGTTCCAGATCTTCTTGAGTTGCAGTTGAAGTCAAAAGCACCATCTACGATTTGCAAGTACAGAGCAGGCTGGTTAAGATGGCGTTCCTGGGCTTCCTCAATGTCGGGCGTTACTATTATACCAGTGGAGCCACTCCATGTTGCCCTCTTTATTACGGAGCTTTGTCATTTAGCTATTCAAAATGGAACAGGGGCGTCAGCGTTAGAATCCGTGGTTTATAGCATAGGATGGGGTCATAGACTGGCCGGTTTACTAGACGAACCGCCTACAGACCATCCACTATAGTTAAGTCATCTCTCGAAGGTGCAAGAAGAAAACTAGCTCGCCCTGTACACCCTAAGCAACCATTATCTATTTTGGCCAAGTGGAAAAGATTTCATAATTTTACAGTGCTAGTAATTCCCTAGTCGACATTCGTTTCCTATTTATTCTCTTAGTAGGATACGCCGGCTTTTTTCGTGTTGACGAAATCCGCTATCTTTAACGATTATATGTCTGTTTATATTGACAACCGTAAGAATGATCAGTTTAGAGAAGGCCACACTTCGCTCTTAGCCAGATCCAGTAAAGCAACTTGTCCCGTGTGTATCACCGAAAGGTTGCTAAAGCTTTTACCGAACTCGAGTCCGCTTTCTCCTTTTATTAGGCGCATCGTCAAGTGCAAATCTAAAGAGAATTTTCATATTAGTAAGGGCATTGTTATACTACAATAAGAGAAGAGTTTAAGAAGCACCTTACTCCTTTTGTAGACGACATTAATTGTTTTGGCACGCACAGTATTAAGTCAGGCGCAGCTTCAAATCCGGGCTGCAGGAAAATCAGCGGTGATCTTCTAGATAAGCATGCTGGTTGGAGAAGCTCGTCGTCGAAGCATAGATATGTTAAATATTCAAACGATGACCTCTTGTCAGTATCAAAGGCGCTTGGGCTCTAGCGGCAAGCTTTTTCATATCCTTGTCGGGAGGATTGATTTGTGCCTTGGTCCCGACCCAGATTTCCTTGCTATTACCTTCGTATTTTTCTCAAGTGGTTTTTAGAAGGTTGAGGTTTTTTCTGGCCTTCCTGGTACATCTCAGCGCTTTTGCATTTCAATGAGCCGTTATTATTATTATAATTCCCCAACTGATCGAATACACACGTAAACACACACTTCGTTGTTTGGCACAGGAGAGAAGTTTATTAAGAATTAGAAAAGGAATACAACACTGAGCTAAAACAATAAACCTCTCTGCCACCCATTTTATGAAACTAACCCAGGGTGGGCGGGTGGGAAAATCGAAAATAACGTTTGAGACTACTGTTAATCCATATGCGACTCCGATCACATCCTAGCCTGTAATGCAGGCGTTTCTAGTGGTTTTCCCCGCTTTGGATCTACCGAAATATAATACCCATGACAGCATCCGTTAGTTATGCAATTAATCCCTTTGAGCACGTGCCCAAAGGAAGCAAATTCCCCAACTGATCGAATACACACGTAAACACACACTTCGTTGTTTGGCACAGGAGAGAAGTTTATTACTCGGGCTGCCTGTGGCAGCACCGAGTCTTAAAATGCAAGCGGTTATTTTGTTGTTGTTGTTGGGTGCAACAAAATGTGACTTTTGACCCATGCTGTTATTTTTTCTTTGTTCCCATGTATTAAATTTCAAGTTCACCACCAATCAGATTGCACTGTGCTGGTCACGTAACATTCTCCAGGTTAATTTATTTACACAATTTAATACAGTAAATCAAGATGGTCGACCCGCGAGGAAATTTCTCTCAAATTTGGAGTCCCATCTCTCAAATATAAGCAGTTTAATGTTTTATTTAACTTCACCGTGCGAAAGCCTTCCAACAGGCTCAGGATATTTCAACTGGCGCTCTTGTCCGAGCCGAAGGACCGGCGTTTTTTACCCAGATGGCAAGTGATTTTATATACGATACCGGACCTGAAGGAGTCAAAGCCAGGATCCAGCTAATCCACACATATCGAATTGGAATTTAGCGTGTTGCTTTGCTGCTGAAACGAAGGCTTCTTCGATAGAAATGGCAAGACGTTTTTTTTTTCTAGGAGGACAAAATATTTCTCGTTTAAGCTTCTCTTTCGCCACGGCTTTGTTATTTGAATCTCTGTGGATTGGTATACTCAAATATACTGCACAATACCATACAACTGTATAAGAAGTATTTAACAAAGCCGAACTCAACTTCAACTCAAGAGCAAAGCTGAGAGGGAAAGTGAAACTGAACAGTGTCTTGTCAGGTCATGAATAAAGGTACGGTGAGGTTGAAATCATTGCGTGTTTATATCTGCATTTCTTTGTCGATTTGTTGACCTCGTGGCGCTGATAGATTTTGCCATCGGACGGTATTCTTGTTTGAGGTACGTTTCGTAGGTTTTATGCCACATTTCATTTTACTCTCGGTCATAATACGTACCAGCGCAAACACCGTGATCTGTAGGCCAACACTAAAATTATTTTGAGCGTGTTTTTGGCTGTCAGAAATACCCCGGAGAAATAAACACTCGCACAGAATAATTTATGATGAGCGAAGCAATATTCAACTCTCAAAGTAAACTTAAACAAGAATCCTCTCACGGCTGAGGTTTTGGTTCGAGAAATTAAAGGCTTCCAACAGTTCCCTTTATAGTTGTGTAATATAATGAGCAGACCAGTTTTGGGAAGGAGGGTAGATAACCAACAGGCATTTCAGTTAATAAATACCAATATGGACGCGAGCTGCGATAAAGAGCCGCAGGGTAGAATGAACAGTAGGTGGACAGGAACATAGGTGGACAGGATACAACTTATAATATGGGACAAATATAAACATACATTTGAGACACTCATCTATTAGTACTCTGGACCTGGAGAACAGCAGACTAAATTGTAAGCGTGCGTTACATGAAAAAGTAGAGGTCAACTTCTTTAATTTACATACACGAGAAATACAAAAATATTACATTACATATATATACTAGGGGAGTAGAGAATGAATGTCACCGCGCTACCGGCCACTCCTAAAGACTGCTAAATTCAGCTAATAATTCTTCCCTTCGGTTATTACTAAAAGGATTTCAAATGAAAGTGTATTTCATCTTCAATCTCATGTGGCCGAGTGAAAGCCCAGATGGGCTCTTGTTAAGAATTAGAAAAGGAATACAACACTGAGCTAAAACAATAAACATCTCTGCCACCAAGCAACGGCCAAAAACGAAAAGTGTGTTTACGGAAATAATGAAAGCCTGACTGAATAGCTGCCCTGAACTGATGGGCAAGGCCAAGCTTGGCCTCTACACTAAATTCCAAATAAAGCTTATACATGTATGCATCACTAGACCAGTCGCCGTACAACTGTATGAGTTCACCTGGTACCCCGTGATTGAAGGCCCAAGAGGCAAATGACCTCGAAAGCATGAAGTATTACTGAAACCGGCAGAAGTCAAACCATGACGAAATTCCGAGATAAAGCGGCTTTAGTCAGAACTGTGAGACCGTACGACCCAGGCAACAGGAACAAGGCGCGACCAGAGCTAGCGGGTACCAATTGAACCATACGCTTGTAAGCGGCAACGTGACACAGCGGAGAACCTGGAATTTGTAGCAATTAACGGAATATGCAATTTGCGCTCCCCAAACCGAATTGTTTTTGTGTGCTTTATAAACGTAACGATGAAACCATACGCATTGACCGTAACACCCCCCCGAGTAAGATTCCGCGCGGGATCAAAACTCCTAGCGGACTTAGGGACGATATTAGCCAAACGCGCCATGAGAAAGAATGTAAACAAATATGCACAATACAATGTGCAAGAAATAGGATCCGATATGAAATTCAAATGCTTAGAAAGCTGTAACAAATTCGCGGGAGTTACTGGTGGTGCCCGACTGGGCGTATACTGAGAAAGCGTTCCGAGGAATACCGCGTAATGCTAAGGCAAGAAGAAAGTCCTTACTATAATGGTAATCAACCCCTGAGAATAAATGCAAAAGTCTAACCCCACTGAGGTATATATTTTCGTATAGAAGGAGGACTGAGCGTCCGACTCAAGAATTGTACATACAGACAAAGTGTGTCTAAATTGGCCGGTAAGGGCTTCAAACGAAAATATTTACAAAAATAACAAAAGAAAGGCCTTGAACTGTGTCCTCAAATTACTATACGTCCCGGTGCTGTAGGCTGAGCGATCCTTGCGAAGGGCTGACAAGGCCGAGTTTCTGTAAACAAACAGATGTGCACGGCACGCTTGATAAAGCCCTCCTTCGCCAGAGAACTTGTTGCCCATCTCGATAGCAAGTCGGGGTCGGTGTTAGAAACCCCTGGCAGATGAAGTGATCATAGCTCAAACTCGTACTTTGCAGAGAGAAAACATATTTCCCGCAAACAAGAACTGAGGAAGGCATCCCTGCAGCGGCCTGAATTCAGACCTCATTATCGCACCGAACTGTCAACCGCAGGCCCGACAATAGATGACCCCAGAGCTTTAGGGCAACCGCAAGGACTTAATGCCAAGGGATCTTGTCACAATAAAATGCGTTAACACCGCGTGAAAATAACGTCCGGCACAAACGCCGCCACATCCAGTGATGAACATGAGACAAGCATCGGTAGCGAACACTGTTCCAGGAGCTGACCACGTACTAGTGTTGATCATGGAGACGCCGTTATACTCGCGCAAGAAACGGCACCACCATTGAACGTCCTTGTAAAACTCGGCGATGATTAAACGTGACAGTGCGTAGAAGACGCACACACCTCGACATAAAAACCAACTTGCCAATTAACGATTGTAAGGCGGACTTGGTGCAAGACTTTTGGTGTAACCAACATTGTAATAAAGTCTCGAGTTCAAGTGGCCGGTCCCTACTAACAGACAACGTGAAAGCTACTGTGTCCAAGTTGATTCCTAAGCAGGTCATAACCGAAGATGAAGGACAAGAATTGGAAACCCATTCCTCTAAACCGAGCGCCGACAACAAAATTCCACGCTTCTCAAAGTCAGAAAGAGACACAGACTCCTCTGAAATTCAGATAAAATTGTCTAGATAAGGAAACAACTCTGTGCCCCTGAATCCAATCAACCGCCGAAGTAGACCGTTGGCAGGCCATGGCGACAGAATGCAGACCCAATATAAGAACGGTATCGAAAAAATAATGACCGTCCCAAATGTGTCCCAGAAGGATCAACCGGGAACTGTCTATACGCTTTGCGTAAGTCTCGTTTATACAGCAGATACCCCGGACCTTTACCCGGCGCTCAACCGAATCTCGCTTCTCTACCGTATTTAGCGGTGACACAACGAAGCAATCAGTAAACGGTGGGCTAACGAATGGCCCAGCGACCCGACCAAGATCAACCTCACTGTCCAAATACTGCTGAACGATGAGCATCGACATGAACAGATTGGAATGACACATTACAAAAAGCAGACACACACCCATTGAGAGTGTCAAATGAAAGTCTCGAACAGACACACGACTCAATGTCTCGATTGCATGCTGTGAACTGAAACGCAAAGTCTAAATTGTCACGAATAAACTCAGTCTCGAATATCATGAACAGGCGCAATATCTAGATTACGATAAGCATCGACATGAAGATCTGTAACAGATTGGAATGACACATTACAAAAAACAGACACACCCCCATTAAGGGAGTCAACTGAAAGTCTCGAACAGACACGCGACTCAATGTCTCGATTGCTGTGAATGGACGCAGTCTCGATTGTCATGAATAGACTCAATGTCTCGAATGTCATGAATAGGCGCAATGTCTACATTATCTGTACGTGATGCACAAATGTCAGTTTGAACAAACGGAGAGTCTCGACCGGAAACAACAACACCGTGACATGTTACTTGAACCCTCAAAAACATTCCCAGCAACGGGAAACGAAACGCCCCATTCGAAGTTCCTCAAATGGCGGCGTCAGAATAAACTATGATTATTATTTTTTGACCGAGGCTGTGGTCGTAACTCCACTCGCCTTTGACGGACAATCACCTGAAGTATCCCGGTGTAACTCCTGCTTTCTAGTCTTGATCCAACAGGAGACACAAATGTGCCTCAACCACTTCCTCTCTCCACGAATGCAACCATAACAAGAGCCCATCTGGGCTTTCACTCGGGCCACATGAGATTGAAGATGAAATACACTTTCATTTGAAATCCTCTTAGCAATAACCAAAGGGAAGAATTATTAGCTGAATTTAGCAGTCTTTATAGTCCAGTCATTTTGCGGATGGACCTGGAACAAATTCCCACAGAAGCTTTCTCTTCGAAAACCTTTCAGAATTAATGTCTAAATGAACATACCAAAAGTCCCCAAAAATCCGAGCACGGCAACATCCCGAAATGTAAGAAAACGCTGACGAGCTCTCTCCTGCAACATGAAAACGAAAACGAGGCTAAAACCGGAAATGCCCTTTTACTCGCCTTTATTTCAACGAAATCTTATTAATTTCGCATAAAATCAATAAAAGGTGATAGAGAGCATAATGGTAAATAGTTTTCATTTAGAAATTATCACGACGACAGGAAACTGGGGAAATGCGTCACTATTCTTAGCATGCATGATATGCCTTCGCTATGGCAGTCCTATGCTTTTCTCGTTATTCCCGATCATTCGAGCCTAGAGAAAGTAGACCAGAATAGATCGGTCTAGTTCAAGAAGTGCCAAATTACTCATAAAAACGCTTTCATGAAGTGTTCTCTTGTTCTCTATTGTATTTTATTAACATAGAGGGTTCTCAATTTCTTGTCATAGCGAAAACTTGAGAATTAACTCGAACTCTAATTAATAGTGCTGGGGCGGCTGCTATAGTTAGTCATCATCTTCGTCGCTGTCATCGAGAATGCTGTTATTCGTGCATCCGGTGCCTCGGCACTGGCCGCAAGCCGGGGAGCAGTCGAGGCCATGCTTACTGCAGGTGCACCTCGCAGTGGAGCAATCAGTCGCGCAGTTACACCGGATCATCTTCAGCAAAGACTCTTGTGCAGCCGGTAAGTCAGTCGTCACGGGAAGCACTTGACCGCTGCTCAGCTTCCAACCCCAGTCTTCAAGTGACATCCTATCATCCCGGCCCTGCCATTGCTTCACCTGCAGGAACACTCTGAAGCTGTGGTATCTAGCTGCTGACGACGTTGGGGGCAGGTTCTGTGGTTGCACCTGACGACCTCTAGTAGCCACTTTCTCATAGTATCGGCGGTAACGGAGACTGTCGAGGCTCTCTCCTTGCTTCCCCCCATACAGCGCTACTAGTGCATTCTCCCCCGCTGTCGCTACGTCATCTGGAGTTGAGTCCGCGTCGAGCACCCTCGCTTGGTCTCGGAAGTAAACATAGTCAGAGTACTTCTTAAGGGACGCGGCCTTTCCAATCCCGTAAGGGCGAGAGGTTGTGTCGCAGCCCAAAACAGCATGAAGAAACAACATGTTGTGGCATACCGCGTGACCGAGCTCCGCTTTCACTTGCTTCATGTTCCACACCTTACTCTGTCTGGAATTCGCCTTCGGCTCCGGTCTGAAATACAAGTCGTATCCATCTGGTTGTGTAAGATAGCAAAGTAGCACAATGAGATCGGTGTCATCTCCGCCGGACAAGTACAGTGGGACGCTCTGCGGCAGACTCGACGGCTGTCTTCACTATCAGAACGTCAGCATCGCCCTCTCCTTGGATGGTGTAACAGCCAACTTCCTGTAAAAAGCGGCGCAGCATGGTAATAAACCGCTTCTTGTTCTCCGCGTTTGACAAAAAGGCATCTTTCTTCATCGTTACTTTCATCCCATCTGAGAAAGTTACGGTCGCACTCCCCTTCCCCGCTGAGCGTCTCTGATGGGTCATGCTCTTTGTTGAGGGCTTGTTGTCGTAGCCATCGAACACAACTACTGTTTGGTTTCCATACTTCTGCAGCACGTACTGGCAGTATATGCGGCACACCTCTCGGTATGTGACTTGCCGTGGCCAGGGAACCCGGTGATGAAAAGCGCCGCCATCAAGGACATACTGGACGTTGCCTGATGGGCTTGACTTAGCATCGGATGATAGCTTTGCCCACAAAGCATCTGCAAGCGTTGCCTTTTGAGGCTGGCATAGAGTCACAGGATTATCAAAAAGCGCCGCTGGGTAGCTGCACAGTTCGTATCTGAAGACCTCTTCTAAGTCATCGGTGTTATTGCAAGCGAAGACCAGCCGTTGGAATAAAAGTTGTGGATCCACGTGTACTCTGTCGTCGTCTATTCTTATTGATGACCTTGTTGCAAGTGTAACAGATTGCTGATTTCGCTTGAACGAGTATGTGACAACTGACTGCCCGGCCATTTAAGACAAGATATTTTCCCCTTTAGCTCGAGCCTCATCAACGTCGACTGACTCCTCAGCATTGACACCAGTCATGATGTTCTTGAGGACTGGATCTGGCGCGAATGGGTTTTTGCCATCGACAAGCGTCTTCAGAATTACAATGGCATCGTCCATGTCTCGCTCCTGTCTGGACGTCGTCATATCTTTGTTTTGCTCACTGGAGTCGTACTGGACGCCTATCAGCTATTGCATGGCGCAGTTGGTCTCAGCACATGCTGGCATTGATAACAGCCAGGTGAGCCGTTGTCGTTCTGTCATACCGCTACCCCGCGTCAGGCCACCAGTTGTCTTCAGGCTCCTCATGAGGACTTGCTCGATGACAAGGTCGGTCGATAACCCTGCCCATAAGCGCTCACTCCTCCTCACCACATGGTAGCCAGATACGAACTCTTGGTAGACTTCAGGGTTCTCATCCTTAAGGCTCTGCATGGACTGGAGATACACATAGGCGCACTTGGTGTATAGGTTGTGACCGGATGTAGCAAAGTACGGCAACATTTGTGATACCACTTGAAGATGCAGCTCCCAGTTCGCGGTGCGTTCAGCTTTGATAAACGCGCGCAGTATGTCTACCATTTCCATATACTGTAACCAGAGTGCGGCTGTTCGACTGGCAGCTTTACTGTTATCTCGTTCTTTGCTAACGCGATCTCGAATTTTGTTGAGGACATCTGACGTACTGACTTCTTCTGCGGTCTTCTTATTCTCCATGAGGTCTGTATACAGACTCTTAGCCTCATGAACCGACTCCTGACCGTTGTTGCTTTCAGCGCCAGCAGGTTCGGTTGTACTCTCGTCAGCTACGGGAATAAATTTAAAAAAGGATAAATATTTGACAAAATCCGTATTTGTTCCAGCATTGTGGTAGAGAGTGAGCTATAACACAAAAACTTACTGATGGGATCGCTAACTTGTGTGGGCGGGTCAGTGTTGATGGGCGGGTCAGTGATATTGGCAGTGCGCTCTCCATGCGGTCCTTTATTTAAATAAAAGAAAAAGAGTTAGATGACACTTTTACCATGGCATGTCTACAAAATCAATTCAGACAAATATGTTATCATGTCTACTAAACAATCAACATACCCCGCTGGCTTGGTCCAGTGTCTGGCAGAGGATCATCATGGTCGCGCTGAGTGGGAGTCTCCATCTCGTCTAACGATGATTCGCCTGTAGAGTACAAGAATGACGAGTCGATTATTCAGGATATTGCTGAATAATAGCAGTCACTCAAGTAGTAAACTATCAGGACAGAGGCCATACCTGTAGTTTGTATATGAGGTATCGGTGCTCCTAGTGCGGCCGAGTACAATATTGCATTCAGAGCGGCATCGACGATTAGATGACCGCGGACCGCACGCGCTACCGCCTTCCCGGTCAGCATATGCTCGACGGCATTTGGCGCGTAGATCAACTCCAACAGCTCTTTCAGCCCCGAGCCGGCCATGAGGTGGCCGATGCTTCCAAGGAAGCTCATTTCAGTGTGGAATCCTCCAAGGCGCACGATAATCTTGCGTAACACGCTGTTAGCGGCTTCAGTGTTGATCAGACAGAAAGCCTTCCACCACAGGGGCTGATCAAACGTGATGACAGGGTAGGCGATACCGTGCTCCCGCGCGTGCTTTGACACAAATTGCAAGGTGGAATTTATACAGGTGGTGTCGCTGGGGCTCATGTCGATCATCGGTAGAAACGAGATGGACGACTGGCCCTTGTGGTCTCCCTTGTGCACGGCTTGCATCAATCCGCCCCAACCTGGGCGAGTCACTCCAAACAGCAGGGACGTTTTCCACAGTATATCGACATTTGCTGTCGGGTCCTCTACCCTTGTAACAGCAATATTGTTAAACTGGAGTTCTAGGCTAGGCAGTCTTGGCTGAGACGGCGGATGAATTTCGACCTTTCCTGCCGTTGTGATGTCTTGAGGAGTGATCTTCCGTCTCGGCACACTGCGGACTCGTCTCGTGCCCGGCGTTACGGTGGCGATCATTCCCATCCCGTGGAAAGTGTCGTTTCCATCGAGAGTGCGCAGGTTGTGGTCTACATTGTCTGCTACATATTGTACGAACTCTCCCCCATAGCCAGGAATGTCCGTCCCCTGGTCCACCGCTGCGTTCTGGTTATACAATAGCACTTCTTGGTAAGAGGAACAGAAGCCAAGCCGATGAAGCGTATCTATCAGAAAACGGGACGCAAAGCTGTGGTGAAGCTGCACAGCTAAACCAACCTGTAACGGCGCAAGGATCACACGTGGCCGCGCTGACTGGACTATTGCCTGCCCTATGGATGCTAATTTGATGTCGGCATTTTTACCAACTAAAATGTCCTCCAGAAATAACTTAAGTGTTAGGGGCAGAAAATCAACATGCTTCTCGACTTCAGTTTCGACTAAAGGATAGTTCTCGTTGGATGTTTCAACAAGTTTAATGTCACTCCTTATCAGCTTAGCTGCAGTTTTTATGATGTCCAACTTCTCTTGCTCTGGATCAGCATGGTCTTTTTGCTGCTTGTGAAACTCCTCTAGAATGGCCGCTGCAGTTCTTCTAAATGTTACTACATTTGGCTTTCCGTTTATGTTTGTGATTATGATGTTCTCAGAGAAATACTCTTCAATTTTGGCTTTCATATAGCGGTTGCTATACGCACTTCTGTCTGATTCGCCTCGATACTCCCGCATTTTTTCCACTAAATCGGAAACTGTCATTTGTTCATCGTCGTTTTCCTGTAAATACCGCACTACTTTCAGAAAAGCGTCGTTTGTTTCTTGGTCTTGTGGGCGTCGGATTTTTCTTTTCTTACTGTCTGGCTGATCGGAGAAAAAATGCCTCGGCATTTGCATTTTCGTCCTGAAGTGACTGCTGCATGCGTGATGGTAAACAGCATCGGCCGCTGGCAGATCATTAACATGTAAGACTCTAGCACGCACCACCTCAGCCCAGTCATCTCCTCTCGCCTCGCATGCCCTCAACACGCTCTCCTGGATGTCCAGCGTACTCGCCCTATACACCTCTCTCAATCTTTTCCTTTCCTCCACCGCGTCGATTTCGGTTCCACAGAAAAAGCAGTCCGTCTTGAAGTCAAACGGCCGTTGCGAACTGCGCTCCCGTGAACGGAGCAATCGTGAGGTGTGGCCGGCTTCGTCCTCCACCCTCTTGGCTTTTTTAATACTACTCGGGCGGCAATAATTACGCCGGCAATCCGTGTGTACCATGTCGCCCGGTGCAGTAAGGATTGTGTCTCCTCTCTCTTAACTATCTCGGTTTACACCTTCACTGCCTTTATGGGTGAGGGCAATTCCGTCGTTATGAACACTTTGTTTGCAAATTGCGCAAGGGTTACACTGCTCGTCCATTTTCTAGATCTTTTTTTGTCTATAAATAACACCAATACTCAGTCAGGATATTGTGTCTGTATTCACTTTGAAACACAATTTGGCAGCTATATGGTTATGCAAGATAAAATTTCTCCTAGTTTTAGTGTTTCTTATTTTGGGGAAAGCTAAACTAGCCTTAAGTAGAAGATTCTCAAGGAGTATAGTGGGATTAGAATGTCTAAAATGTTGAGCTTATTTAAATTATTCGGCGCGCGAATAATTTCGTCGCTACATACACGATCAGATACGAAAATTCCAGTAAACGTCCAGAGTAGAATAGGATTTAGACTTCAGAAATAATATCCAAAAGTATTTTAGTTATTCAGGGGTTACTTACCGAAATAGAAAAGCAGCAAGGATTAAATATTTCAAGGAACTGTTCTTCGAGAATAAACACCAACCTGTAGCACGACTGAAATAAGAACTTCGTGTGAAACATCCGATGGCGCCAGGGCGTCGCAGCTTCGATCTTTTTACTTGACAGCTAGTCATCAAACGTTTCTCGGTGTCTGTGTTTTTTCTTTAGGCACGACAATATTTTTCTTTACTCTATTACTTATTTGATTTTTTTTCTAGAAGTATCAATTTGAACTTTTTAGGCTAAGAACTTACCCTCGTTACGTTCTGCGAGTAAAGGCGACAATTACGGTTATGCGTGAGGTCCGGTTCCAGGGTTCCCACTCTCCTGGTGAAATAAAATTCCCTGACTTTTCCCTGACCTTGAATTTTTTTTAGATTTCCCTGACTTTTCAAAGACAGTGGGAACCCTGACAGTATATTCCGGGCAAAAAGCCTTGAAAGTTCTAGGTAATATTGCATTTTACAGAAAAAAATGATAAAGAGAAGCCATTTGGTTCCATTATTATGAATTTTATGTATTTTAAAGCGGCATTCTAAAGTCGGTATTCCAAAGACGTTTGGTAAGCCTCGTTTCCATGCAGTCGAAAAGCCGATGCTCAACTGCTCCAAATAAATCCCGTTTTTCGACATGTTGCCGTAATGAGATTCTTGGGGACTTTTGATATGTTATAAAGGAATAATGTCGGAGTCTAAAATCGTTGAGATTTCTTCGGGCCACATGAGATTGAAGATGAAATACACTTTCATTTGAAATCCTCTTAGTAATAACCAAAGGGAAGAATTATTAGCTGAATTTAGCAGTCTTTAGGAGTGGCCGGTAGCGCGGTGACTTTCATTCTCTGCTCCCCTAGTATATATGTAATATAATATTTTTGTTTTTCTCGTATGTTGACCTTTTCATTTAAACACTACTTATTCGTTTAACACACTGCATTTGAGCAGGCATATATTCATTGTTTTGAACCCGAGAATTAACCGTACTACCGTACTTCATGGTCCCTTTCTTTAGTAGTGGGTTGTCGGTCAGGTGATTGTAAACTCTCGTCATTTAGCACAGAAAATGTATTCTGATGAATAGGGATCGGGTTGTCATGTAAGAAAGATGGCTCTTGAACAAACTGATCAGCTTCAGTAGGTTGGGTAGTCTCTGAACACTGGAGACCTTGGTCTTTCATTGTCTTCTTTTTTGTATTCTTGATTTTTTTTTTAAGTTTGAAAGTCGGATCTCAGCTTTATTATATCCGCTTTCAACTCGCCATTTTCAACTTCTGGGTCAATAATATATTCGTGATGACAGCATCTTGATTTCGGTCTTGTGTATAATTATTATCTTGCTGCACTAATTTGTCTTCCAAATGACTGAGTTTGGTTTCTTGATTCGTGTTTTGATGTGACGAGAGTAAGAATTCATTACGCATATCAGTTAGGTCAGCCTCCATGTTACAAATCAAGGTCGTTAAAGCAGCGAGAGAGTTCTTATTGCGGGCTAACAATCCTCGTGAAGAATCTAAAGAATTCCGTCTCTTCCGGTTTGAATTTGACTCATGTGTATGTTGCTTTTGGAGTTTCAAGGATATGTTGATCCAAAACTACAGGCTCTTGGGGGTTTTCATTGACTTGTGAATTTGCAGGCTCTGTAATGTGTTTTGTTTTCTTAGTATAACATAAAGTGTTGAACATGTTCATTTTCTCAAGCATGTCGAGCGTGACCTCTGTTTCTTCATTCATTAAGTTCTCTACTTTCATCTGTAATCTGGGAAACTCAATATTTGCCCATGCCTTGGCACATAACTATTCCTGTTGTTAAGTAGACGTGGATGATTATAAGTAAAATCCTTCGGCAGCTTGTACCGTTTCCGCTAGGTCAATATCCTCGCTGGAACGAAATAACTTGATCTCAATACTCTCTGATCCAACTTACGGTAAATTTTAATCTCTGACAGTTTTTAAGAGACTCATAATATTGGTCTTGAAGTGCCTTCACCCAAATTAAGATGTTCTCCTCGGATGTTTTAAATGCAGCACAGCGAGCCGATGGCTTATAGATTCCAATATCTATTTCTTCGAATTTTAGCTTTCCGGATCCTGGCTTCAGGTCGTCGTACGTGTCGTATATAAAATCACTGGCCATCTGGGTACAAAACGCGGTCTTTCGGCTCCGACAATAGCGCCAGTTGAAATATCCTGAGCCTGTTGGAAGGCTTTCGCACGAGTGAGGTTAAATAAAACATTAAACTGGCTTACATTTGAGAGATGAGACTCTAAGTTAGAGAGAAAGTTGCTCGCGGGTCCTCCGCCATCTTGCTTTACTGTGCAATCTGATTGGTGTGAATTTGACCTTTAACGCATGCGCAGAAAGCTTGCTACACGGAATAAAAAAAATAAAAATTACGACTTGCATTTTAAGACTCGGTGCTGCCACAGGCAGCCCGAGTAATAATCGTTGTCATGTGTACATTTCTCCTTCTGATAATCGCGGCAAAATAGTACCGCACTGGAGGAGCCAGTATTTTCCTGGATGAGATGATCATACAGAGTCCTGCTCTCTAATTGCAAGAATATGAACGCAATGTCTCGATTGTCACGAATAAACTCAAATTATGTCTCGAATATCATTAATTAATAGGCGCAATGTCTAGATTATCTGTAGTTGATGCACAAACGTTATCTTTGCTGTGAATGAATGCAATATCTCGATTACCATGCGTAAACGCAAAGATGTCTCGATTGTCATGAATAGGCGCAATATCTGGAATATCTGTACGTTAGTTTGAACAAACGGAGAGTCTCGATCGGAAATAACAACCCGTGATCGTGAGCACCTAAAGACATGTTACTTGAACCCTCACATACATTCCCAGCAACGGCGGCGTCAGAATAAACTATCATTTTTTTTTAGACCGAGGCCGTGGTCGTGCCTCCACTCTCCTTCTATTGGACGGAAAATCACCTGAAGTATCCCGGTGTAACTCCTGCCTTCTAGTCTGGATCCAACAGGCGGCACAAAATGTTCCTCAACCACTTCCTCTCTCAATGAATATCGAATGTAACCATAATGGTCGTTGTCATTTATACACTTCTCCTTCCGATAATCGCAGCAAATATTTTAGCACCGCATTTGAGGAGCCAGTAAATCGAGAGACTTTTCCTGGATGAGATGACCATACATAGTCCTACTCTCTTAATGCATAAATCGAAAATAACGTTTGAGACTACTGTTAATCCATATGCGACTCCGATCACCTAACTGAAATCAGATCTACCGAAATATAATGCCCATGACAGCATCCGTCAGTTATGCAATTAATCCCTTTGAGCACGTGCCCAATGGAAGCACATTATTGTTATTATACTATTGTAGTGCCTGTGGATCCATTGAATCATTAAAATCATTGTTGTGTTTAACCACTTTATAATTATCATTACTATGATAGTACTGCCTGTAAAATTAATAAGAATTAAATTATGGATATATGATGTCGTTCGACTGACCCCTGTTTGTGTGTGTTATTCCACAGTTAAGGGCAGAATGCAAATTTACTATGACGCCGGTTCCTATTTTGTCGAGAAGTCTACCAAAAATCTAGGATCTCGCACCCAAGGAACCAGGGGAAAATCTGGCGAGGCTGACAAAAATCTGTAACCATGCGATATAATAATGTACTCACCCAGCTCACCGTTGATCCATCAAAATTAGACTTCTGGGGTAGACAAAATTCCAGCTCGCCTGTTGAAGGAGACAGCCCACATGTCTGCTGTTCCACTTACTACACTTTACAATTTGTCATTCAAGCATAGTCAAGTTCCTAAATTATGGAAACATGCCAATGTTACTCCCATTCATAAGGACGGTGATCGAGAGCCAGTTGAACATTACAGAGGCATTTCGCTATTAACCATCACAGGGAAATGTCAAGAGAGAATAATTTACAATGCAATTTACGGGCAAGTCATTGAGTTTATCCACAGTTCCCACCATGGATTGCTAAGGGGTAGATCCTGTACAACGCAGCTTCTCTTGGTACATCATGACTGGTCTAAAGCCCTTGACAACAGTGGACAAGTTGATGTGGTGTTTATTGATTTTGCTAAGGCCTTTGACCTTGTGAATCACACCATTCTCCTGACTAGGCTATACAAGTACGGAGTTCGTGGTAGCCTATTGGATTGGTGCAGAGACTATCTTACTGACCGTCAGCAGAGAGTCGTGGTAAAAGGGGAAGTTTCTGATTGGCTAACAATTACCTCTGGTGTTCCACAAGGTTCTTTGTTGGGACCACTATCTTTTATAGTTTATATTAATGATTTACCGGGGGTAATTAGTAAGGATAGTTCAATTGCTTTATATGCAGATGATAGCAAATTGTATAGGATTATTAATACTCCAGAGGATATGTCATCTTTTCAGGGTGACCTGGATAAGATTTCTGATTGGTGTAAGGAGAATAAAATGAAAGTTAACACTAAGAAATGTAAGATCACGAGAATCACTAGGAAAAAGAGTCCTCTCATTAGGGATTATCACATAAATGGGCTTACTGTATTTTGCGAAACGAAACGAAACGAAACGAAACGAAACGAAGTTGTATTTTGCGAAGTTGTATTTTGCGAAGTTGTATTTTGCGAAGTTGTATTTTGCGAAGTTGTATTTTGCGAAGTTGTATTTTGCGAAGTTGTATTTTGCGAAGTTGTAATTTGCGAAGTTGTAATTTGCGAAGTTGTAATTTGCGAAGTTGTAATTTGCGAAGTTGTAATTTGCGAAGTTGTAATTTGCGAAGTTGTATTTTGCGAAGTTGTATTTTGCGAAGTTGTATTTTGCGAAGTTGTATTTTGCGAAGTTGTATTTTGCGAAGTTGTAATTTGTACAAGAGAGCATGAAATAAAACAAAATGCTTTAGAGAGAGTACGATCAACATTTGGAGCTCGCGTGAAAAGCTGAACCGACCGAATCGATCAGAGAGAACCTTATCAGAGTTAGAGTACATACCGGCAGATTAGCCAATTATCACGATTCCGTCGTGAGTCTCACGATTTTTGTCCGTTTCTCACGTTATCTCACGATTTTCAGTAAGGGACCTGACGTTTTCATTAATTATTGTTCTTATGTAGTCTACCAAAGAGCATGAAATAAATAAAAATGATTTAGACATGTCGAGAGAGAGTACGGTCGACAGTTCTAGTTGGAATTGAGCATGAGCTCGCGTTTGAACCGATAATCGACCTCACATGATATCGATCCGACGACCGGCAGATCTTATCAGGGTTAGAGTCGGCCAGCGAGCGGCAGATCCGCCTACTATCGATATCACGATTCCGTGAGTCTTACGATTTTTGTGTGTTTTAAATAACGTAAAATGTGATTTCAATCCAAAGGAGAAATAATTAATCCCTTACAGGTATTGACCTCTCGACATTATTTCTTCTTACAAAAGTACGAAAGCCGCTCTTGGAAACCATTATTGCACAACCTCACAACCTTGCCTCGATTGCAGGTTTTGTTTCCCTAGCATATCTCAAAGTCGGCATGATAAAAACAAAGCAATGGTCAGCTTCGTTGACTTTAATATATCTTTAAATCTCAGCTATCTGTCATCGAAATCATTATGGCCTATCAAACCAAAATGTAGTCCTAGAAAAGCCACGTGCAACTGAGAAACATGCATCACGATATCAATTTCCAAAGTGTTTTTCATAGCAGTTTATACTTGTCTACCCTTTCGGAAAATTTCGTTTGAAGTGTTGGCAATATCCACTAAATTGTAAACATACCATTGAGCAAGTATAATCATTTATTGTGTTGAGCCGGGACCGGGAGTTCGAGTGGGACAAGTGGAATTGTTGTACGGTACCTATGATCGACCACCATACGTGACAGCTAGTTGGCGCCGATAGATTAAATATCCGATAGATTGCATTCCAATTAATCAATCAAGTACTGCTGTTAGTAATATATATATCAGGCGCCAAACGTTTCAAAATTAAATTTTCATACACCTGATACCAGATATGTATACATGTATTAAAATCCATACACGTACAAAAATCCTTACATGTACAAATTCCATACATGTATCAAAAAAATATACATGTATCAAAAAATTGAACATGTATAGAAAATCCATAGATGTACCGAAATCCATACATGTACTTCAGAAATTCATACATGTAATTATAGAATGCCATACATGTACAGAAATTCATACATGTAATTATAGAAATCCATACATGTAATTAAATGGGCCATCTCACCCACAGTGCTTCGCGTGCTTTGTTATTGTTTATATCCGGGACTTTGACCCCTTTTCACGCCTGGCGGTGACATGATAATTTTGATTTGAACATGGATGCACCATCAGTATTTACCGCTCACCCGTCGCTACCCTGCTATCATGCAGTGCTATATAAAAAAAATTCAGGGTAATACTATTAATAATTATGAAAGCGTGAGGTTTCTCTCGGTTTTATTTTTACCTGCAGAGAGGGAGAGAGAGAGATCTGCTAGCATGCAATAATCTCGTTGCTGGCAGTAGCAGAGAACCAGTTCAAGAGAGAACAGTGAACGAATGACAGCTCGCTTCAAAGGGAAATTATTATCTCGGCGGCTTTGTTTGGTAGAATCCCAACCGACATATAGGCCTCGTATATAAAAAAAAACATTTACTAATACGCTGTACGGTAATGAACAAACTAGCAACCGGCCGTATTAAATAAAGATGGTCCCAGGTGACGTTTACAATATTATCGAATCTATATGTCATCGAAATCATTATCAACTGATAATGACTTATCGGGGAGGAATTTGAAACATCACGTGCAGATTATCATGATAAAAACTTGTCAAAACGCCGGCCGGCGTCATAGAAGTTAGTATGGTCCTAATGATTTCGACCTTGGAAAAAGAGCGTGTGTACTGAGCACTTTTGTTAACTTATTATTTATTCACGTTGCGTTCTACTGCAACTCCTTCAATCCTATCATAATTTAGATTCCGATAAACCGGCACCTTGAATTTAGAAACTGGTCTCGAAAGGTATAAAAGGCGATCTGACCGGCCAAGTACAGAAAAAAAAGCTTTTTTGCCACAAAACTGTCATATATATTACTAACAGCACTACTTGATTGATTAATTGGAATGCAATCTATCGGATATTTAATCTATCGGCGCCAACTAGCTGTCACGTATGGTGGTCGATCATAGGTATGGTACAACAATTCCACTTGTCCCACTCGAACTCCCGGTCCCGGCTCAACACAATAAATGATTATACTTGCTCAATGGAATGTTTACAATTTAGTGGATATTGCCAACACTTCAAACGAAATGTATGGTAGTAGAAACCATTCAAAATACATTACCACTTATTCGCACTTGTTTTACCTATTACCTCTAAAACCCTACTTTATTTCATATTCTAGAACGATTACCATGAAGGTGAAGTTATACCTGGAACGATATACAACTACCATACATATTACCACATGGCATAACGTTATATTACCACATGGAATAACGTTATATTACCACATGGCATAACGTCATATTACCACATGTAATACGACGATATCCCATAACGTTATATTACCACATGTAATACGATATCCCATAACGTTATATTACCACATGTAATACGATATCCCATAACGTTATATTACCACATGTAATACGATATCACATAACGTTATATTACCACATGTAATACGATATCTCATAACGTTATATTACCACATGTAATACGATATCTCATAACATTATATTACCACACAGTTTACTATTAATATTAATATTTTACCCGGGCATTAAAGTAATAGCAACAAAGGGCTAGTGATTGTGCATGAGCGATCCTACGGGTGAATGATTTCAGGGATCGACAGCAATCATATGGAAACCAGGCTTTAGTGTTATGAAGGTAAAAATATAAAACTAGTTGGACTCATTAGAAAATCAGTTAATATCACCACACTGAGATATCGTATTACATTACATAACGATATGTCATATTATCCCATGTGCATGTGGTATCACGGTTAGGGTTTAGGTTAGGGTTAGGTTAGGTAATATGACGTTATGGTAATATGACGTTATGCCATATGGTAATATAGCGTTATGCCATATAATGCGATATGTATGGTAGTAGATATGGTAATCACGACTTATCGATCATATCGTATCAGGTATAACGCGTTGAACAGGAGACTACTGAGACGCGTTTTTCAAGTGCACGTTGGTGGCAAAATTGATGGCATAGTAGCCGCTTGATGGTATAATGTATTTTGAATGGTATCTAATGCCATAGAAATGTTCCGAAAGGGTAGACAAGTATAAACTGCTATGAAAAACACTTTGGAAATTGATATCGTGATGCATGTTTCTCAGTTGCACGTGGCTTTTCTAGGACTACATTTTGGTTTGATAGGCCATAATGATTTCGATGACAGATAGCTGAGATTTAAAGATATATTAAAGTCAACGAAGCTGACCATTGCTTTGTTTTTATCATGCCGACTTTGAGATATGCTAGGGAAACAAAACCTGCAATCGAGGCAAGGTTGTGAGGTTGTGCAATAATGGTTTCCAAGAGCGGCTTTCGTACTTTTGTAAGAAGAAATAATGTCGAGAGGTCAATACCTGTAAGGGATTAATTATTTCTCCTTTGGATTGAAATCACATCTTACGTTATTTAAAACACACACAAATCGTGAGACTCACGGAATCGTGATATCGATAGTAGGTGGATCTGCCGCTCGCTGGCCGACTCTAACCCTGATAAGATCTGCCGGTCGTCGGATCGATATCATATGAGGTCGATTATCGGTTCAAACGCGAGCTCATGCTCAATTCCAACTAGAACTGTCGACCGTACTCTCTCTCAACATGTCTAAATCATTTTGATTTATTTCATGCTCTTTGGTAGACTACATAAGAACAATAATTAATGAAAACGTCAGGTCCCTTACTGAAAATCGTGAGATAACGTGAGAAACGGACGAAAATCGTGAGACTCACGACGGAATCGTGATAATTGGCTAATCTGCCGGTATGTACTCTAACCCTGATAAGGTTCTCTCTGATCGATTCGGTCGGTTCAGCTTTTCACGCGAGCTCCAAATGTTGATCGTACTCTCTCTAAAGCATTTTGTTTTATTTCATGTTCTCTTGTACAAATTACAACTTCGCAAATTACAACTTCGCAAAATACAACTTCGCAAAATACAACTTCGCAAAATATAACTTCGCAAAATACAACTTCGCAAATTACAACTTCGCAAAATACAACTTCGCAAAATACAACTTCGCAAATTACAACTTCGCAAATTACAACTTCGCAAATTACAACTTCGCAAATTACAACTTCGCAAATTACAACTTCGCAAAATACAACTTCGCAAAATACAACTTCGCAAAATACAACTTCGCAAAATACAACTTCGCAAATTACAACTTCGCAAATTACAACTTCGCAAAATACAACTTCGCAAAATACAACTTCGCAAAATACAACTTCGCAAAATACAACTTCGCAAAATACAACTTCGCAAAATACAACTTCGCAAAATACAACTTCGTTTCGTTTCGTTTCGTTTCGCAAAATACAGTAAGCCACATAAATGGTCAAAGTCTGGAAAGTGTACATATATATAAGCCAAACACGTTGGACTTAGGTTTGTTTACTAGCTCTAATTTATCATGGAATTCACACATAGATTCTATAACTGCCAAGGCTAATAAGATTCTTGGACTGGTGAAAAGAACTTGTATGGATATTAAGGACGTTACTACATTAAGAACACTATATTGTAGTCTCATTAGACCATTACTCGAATATTCATGTGAGACTTGGAATCCACATACACAACGTAATATTAATAGATTAGAGGCAATTCAGAGGAGGGCAACTAAGTTTATCCTAAAGTCTGGTGAAGATTATAATACTAGATTAAGTCAATTAAGTTTACAAAGTCTACCTAATAGGAGATTCACAAGGGATGTAGTATTTTTATATAATTTAATTAATGGGCATTATAACATAGATATTTCTGATAAGCTTTTATTCTGTAAAGATCGTAACGTAGGTTATAATTTAAGAAAAAATGACTCTCTTGACCTTGTCAGTATGTATAGTAGAACTAATAGTTTTAAATATAGCTATTTTATCCGCAGTATCAATGAATGGAACAGTCTACCAAATGATATAAAAGAAGCTATTAGTATTTCTAGTTTTAAGCACAACGTTATGTCATTTCTTAGTAATACTTAGTTTTATATTTAGTATATAAAGTCAACTTTTTGATATATTTTAGAATTTTAGCTAGTTTTATATTATATATTATTTATTTTATGGATTTTTCTCATGTTATATTGTAGTTACTGGGGAGCATCCCTTGTATGGTGTCAAGGGCGCTTTTTGGATGTTTCCCTCTCCACTCTTTATTTAGTGTATATATTATTTGTTTGTTATTTCATTTATGGAGAAAACTGTAATAAATAAACATGGCGTCCATCACGCTGAAACTCTTCACGGTTGGGGTTCACAAGGGAAATCGAGCAGTAAAACCAGGTGCCTGGGCTCCTGGTAAAACAAAATAATAAACTCCATGTTGAAATCTATCCTGTTAAAATGCCCCTATGGTCCAAACGAAGAGTCCTATATTTACTACATAGTGACGTCACAGATGTTACTTATTTTAGTTACCAGTCTTATTAATCATCACATCCAAGATGGCGGCTCGGTTGAAGACCCTCTGTAAAATCTCTGGAATTACTTTCGGCGCGTTTTGCACTTTACAAGCAGTTAAACAATCAGCCGATCGAAATGAAACCATCGTTTTTGCCTCTGAGAAGAGACAGAATGAACATTACCAGCTAGTTCATGCGCAGATCGCATTCAGGCATGGGGCTAGAACGCCAGTATTTGATCTACCAGAAATGCACGGGAGCGGCAAGAACGTGGAACCGGCAGTATGGGATATCGAGAAACTTTTCGGTGATCTGCCCCATACACTGATAAAGTACACCGTTAGAGATCTGGATGGGGGTATGCCGCCAGTGTCTGTTATCGATGCAAAGCAAATGAAGAAAGTTTTGAAGGTACAATGCAATTAATGTTGATTGTTCTGAATTATGCAAATTTGAAAATCCGGTCAGCGGAATTGGATTTACTGAGGTTATAGATTTGTTTTTAATGTGAAGAAAAATGAAAAGAAAAAAAAGTCTCAATTGTGAATCTTTATAATAAATTAGACCCTCACTCTCTCTAGTGAATTCTATATATATATCAACCCTTAGTGTTTTTTTACTGCAGGGTGTAAAGCATCATGCACTTGACTGATTTGCTTAATCTGATTGGATGAAATGCTCATGAATTATGCATGATTTTTAGAAGTAATAATATCAAACACTCGTACAAGTGTTTGATCATGAGATGAAAACAATGAGAACTGACATTCTCAAACTCATTAATAATTCATGAGATAGCCATCCAATGGAGGAACTGTATTTGGTCACATGCATGGGTCTTGATACCGGGTGAAACCCGTGTTTGATCATGTTTCCAACACTAGTGATCAATATTTCTTAATCATCATATTCATGAACCACTAACTAATTACATACTGATAAACTACAAGTAAGGAGCGAAGAAGTAAAGAAATAAAGAATGACATAGAAAGAAAAAGTCTGCCTCCACTGGAGTTCGAACCACGACCCTTCCGACTGCTTGTACTAACTCTTGTCCACTACTCTACTAGTACGCTAGTTTAAATCACTGCCATCAAAAAAGAATAATAAGCCATCTATTGAATAATTAGATACAACAGTCAAATGGTAAACAATACTTGCTAATGAAGTTTGAAAAGAAACGTATGTAAATTGTCGATTTTGCATTCGCATGAGAAGACATGTCAAACACTCATTGTTCGTCTTTCATCAGGGGATTCCAAATATTTCGAAAACAATAAAACCCTCGAGGCTACGCCTCTCGGGTTTCATTTGTTTTCTCAATATTTGGAACCCCTGATGAAAGACTCCAATTCGTGTTTGACATAGTTCTTGAAAAACGACGTGCAGCAGAGTTAAAAAAAACTATATCTTGAGTTTGAGGTGTTTTGATCTGACTCATTATCAAACACAAGTACAAGTGTTTGTTATCATTGGATTCTCAAATGAACATAAGAGAAAACAAAAGAAAGTTGGGATAATTTATGCAAGTGTTTGATCATGATAACAAGACTCCTTCATGCTTGTGATTTTCTTCGTAATATTCTCATTAATTGTTCATGAGTTTGAGAAGTACTATTTCCAAAACAAGAGTTAGTTTTTCATCAGGTAATCCAAACACAGAGAACAATGAAAGCACTATGCTGAAGTGCTTTTATTGTGTTGAAGTGTTTGGAGTCCCTTAGCTTAATTGTTGGGAACAAAGCTCAAATTTTGGAAATTGCTTCTCCACCTGAAACAATACCAGCTGTATTCATAGATCATTTGGGAGTATTATTTGTCTGGTATTTTACTGCATACAGTTTAACATTGTCATTGTTATTTTCTCTGGTTCATTTCAACAAGCATTCCTATAGTACGTGTATTATTCATGAGGTTCATGGTTCATATTCTACATATGCTGGTTTTTATTTGTCTTTTCCTTCAGTTCCTTTCATGTAAAGCCATACCCAGGGTGGGGAGACTCCCTTATATGATGTAAAGTGTAACTTCCTATAGTGTAGTCGGCATGTCAGAGGACTAGAAGTAGGAGGCATTCATGAAGTCTGGTTCAAATCATACTCTGTATACTGGTTTTTATTTCTATCTTTTCCTTTACTTAGAACTCCTTATGTAAATCTACAGTTAGGATGTTATCCCTGTTATTTAATTAAGTTTGATTGTGCCCTTCATGGCTTATTTGGATGTTTGGACAGCAATTGTTTGGATGTCTCAACATGGTGTGTTTCACTGGGTGTCAAGGTGCACATGCATCTGACCAAAATGGGACAACCCCAATTGGCTGTTGGACTCATTAATTATTCATGAGTTTGAGAATTATATCTAAAGACCCAGATTCAATCCCAATCAATTTTTTTTTCTTTTGGTACAACTCAACTGTAGAATACCCTGCCACTTCAAAAGATCACTTGAAAACTGTGCTAAATTCGCCATTGTAGTGCAGGTGTATTTAGAGTTGTTTATGAATGTTTGGGGCTAGAAAATGGTTAGGGTTTGTTGAAACTTTTGGACAATGCCATCCCAACAAAATGCTGTGTTTACCACTGCTCTCTCTCTCTCTCTCTCTCTCTCTCTCTCTCTCTCACATGATGGTGGGTCAGGCCAATTTAAAAGAAAAGAATCGATGTTAGGGGCATATGGATAAAACCATAAAACCTTTCATGTATTCCTCAACTACTTTTCTCTACTATAGTTGTGGATTGTCAATTTGCATGAAAAAAAGTAAGCAACTAAAATATAGAGAGCTCATGCAGATGAGAGATGTAGTCATGAATTTTTTTTTTTTTTTTTTACTTTTCCAAGAAATTGGGTTGGTCGAGCGATGGTTAAACAAAAATTTGTTTTGGGATGGCCTATTTAGTTTTTTTAGAGGGTTTGTATGGAAAAATTGAGAAAATGAATTCTTGACTTAATGACCAAGTAGTGGGTACTATAATTATAATTATAATTATATAACTATAATTATTATTCCTAATAAAAGTACAATGTGGTATACATGTATATCAAATAAATAACCACTTTTCCTGCTTTTCCCATAACATTTTAATCAGTTGATTTTTTAAGCATAACGATTTAATTAAATTTGAAGGGTGGAAGTCCTTATGGTCAACTGACAAAAGTTGGACAACAACAGATGTACAACCTTGGAAAGGAACTTCACAGACGCTATGCTGAAGACGTCAATCTTCTGAACCCAGTGTTTTCTCATCATGAAGTTTTGTGAGTAACTAGTAATGATAATGTTGAAGGGCTGGTCTGTGCAAGAAAAGTGTAAGTGACTATGTACTGATCATATTCTAAATTCTCCTTTATGTCCTTCCCTGAATTGTGATTATATATGATGGACCTGCTGTCAATGTTGAGCTCGGTTTGCGGGACAGAAACACAAAACTGCTGAGTTGGATTAATCTGGCTATGTGCAAATTTTGAAAAATGACAAAGCTGTTAGGTCGAGCGTAAGCAGCAGACTGATCTCACAAGAGTTGGACCTCGTGCTGTATTGTAAGCCCCTGAATTATTGACTCCCACTCCGCATGCATTGTGCACGTGCTTACCATGTGCTTTGTACAGTATTACATTACCAATACGGGTAGGAGCCAATATAAACCTCTTTATATTTGTTTTCTAAGGAAGAATTTTGAACTTAATCAAAATCACTTACATGTATAGGCTCTACTCATTTGATGAACTGATTGCTAATGAGATCAAGCTATATTTGTCATGGTTTTTACATGTTTGGAATCAATGATCAATTGGTGGCTGTTGTAAACATGTAATTGGCTTCAAACAGTTACGTCCCCTCCCTTAATGCTTGCTTGATTAAAGGATATGTAACATTTTCCTTGAAGACTAGATCTACATGTATATGCACAGTTTGTTATCATTTTTGCAAATTTACTTTGATTTCATCCATCCCACACGTGTATATACATATATCATGTCAGTGTATTATGAAAACTACTGAAAATTGTTTTCTTCCAGCCTGGGACATAACAGTGTGTCCCTCACTGTGAACAGCTCAGGACTTTAAGAGCAGGGTTGTTGCCAGAGGCAGGGGGGCCAATGGCTCCCCAGCCCGGTGTTCACCAAGCTAATTAAGAGGCTGTAGGCCAACAGGTTATAAATGTCTTGTACATCTATTATAAACATCAGACTATCTAATAGTCAGACTATCTTTTACACTAAATGAAACAAAAGCTGGGGGATACTCCTGCTTGTGACGTATTATGTATGTACCGTGGGGGTGGGTCAGGGTTTTGAGCTCAGTTTGGGCAGGTAGGGTCAGGGTTTTGACCTGATTTGGGCAGATCAGGGTCAGGATTTGAGTTTAATTTGGGTGCAGTCAGGGTCGGGGTTCAGTATCTTTTAGGCATCAGGGTTTTTCCCCCAAAGAAAGCGGGCAATCATGGTTTTGGAGCTCAGATTTTGGGTCAAACAGGGTCAGGGTTTGAGCCTCTTGGTCTTACATACATACCCATTTTTCATGTAAGTAACCCCCCCAGGAACAAAAGAAGACAAGTGATGAAATTCGAGTCTCATAAATTCAGTTTCTGTATAAAGTATTTCATGGTTTTGTAAACTCACTCTAACTCAAATCTATTGTGTTTTATTAGTGTTCGTTCCACCAATGTTAAGAGGACAATAGATTCAGCCAGATGTGTGCTAGCTGGGATGTATGGACAAGATAACATTCAAGGTAATTTAAGGGCCCATTGACATATTCTGTTGCTATGCAACACCATTGCTATGCTTGCAGGAGCAGATGCAATTTTGACTTGGTTTATATGCTAGCCTGAGAAAACAGCCGACTTGGGCAATATGAGTCGGCTGTTTTCTCAGGTTAGTTTTATGCGTGTCCACCGGCCACCCAATAGTGTTAATACTTACACATGTTCGTAAATTTTATTCGTGGTTTACCTGAAAGGTTTTCATGAATGAATGAAGTAAAGTGTTCAAAAGTCAGAACAAGTCTTTTGTTGCTGGAAAACGTAAAGCTTGGTTTATCGTGTCAAAGAAAATGATACTTGACAAGAAACTCAATCTGATAATTTTGAAGGAATCGTTCAGGACTCGATAGGTGCCTAACTGTACTTGAACCTAGAGAAAGGGAAATAATTAATAATTTGTACCGAGCAAATAAGTAACAGCAAGCGTACGGCACTGCCAACACAGTGATGAGTGAAAGCCGATGAATGGGAAAGCAAACTTGTATTGGACTATCAGATGTAGCCGAGCTGATCTTCCTGCTTTTGATAGATTGAAAGAACAATCTATAGTTGTCAAAGATATAGAAGCTGAAATGGCTGCTTCCAGGGAGAACATGGCCTCTAAAAACAAGAAGAAAAGTACGGCCACTCAAGAAGTCGAGTGATTTTCGACAGGCAGGTTTTCAACTCTAATCATCCACAAACATGCACACTTTTGTCTCCAGATAATGCTTCCGGGTTCCTGGTAAAGTTGTGATTGAACCTTAGTGCCACTAATTAAAATACATGTCAGTTTTCGTCCTTAAAAAAAGTATTTTTGATGTTGGGAAACAAACTGTTGTGAAAGGCGCAAGATCAACAAGTGAAAGTTGTTGAATCTCGGTCTAATTTTAGCTTGATTTCTATTGGCTCTTCGGTTTGCCATGCAATGGGTTCCTGCAGGCATGTGCTGCACACAGTCCGAAGCTCATTGCAGACAATCAAGCCAGCTCATTGCAAACTGAAGTATTCAGCCAAGCCCCAAAACTGGCCATTGTCAGAGGAAATAGGAGAAAATGCTCAACCTGTTCGACCAATTATTGTAGACTTTACAGCAACAATAGTTCTGCGACTATTTCACGTCCACAAAACAGGCACTTTTGCACATGCATTAATTTTTTAACTTCCGGTTTCTAAAAATCCTAAACATTTTGCGCGCTTTCACTAAACACCAATCTTTTTCCCATTAAAATGTTGTTGACCACATTCTCCACAAAATCGAGCATGGATTTTGGAAACATAAATGCCAAAGTTATGGCTTTTCATTCGCGAAAAATGCTTAAAATTGGACTGAAAAGTGTTGTAAAATCTTCACTTATTGTCGTAACGGTAAACGCATGCTTGGTTTTATGCGGCTTTATTCATAGGTTTGGAAAATATTCATAAATTACTAGTAGATCAAAAATCCTTGGAGAATTTAGAAATTTTCTCATTTTGATGACATCATCTCAATCCCTGAGAGATAATTCATTTGCTATTGATACCATGTTGCAGTGGATCACTATTACCTTAATTAGCTTCTAACTGCTGCAAATAACTTCGGCAAAAGGTTTAACAATTAAAGCTGCATTACAATTGTTCCCTCGCTGGTTGTTAATGTATTAACCTTGTGCTGCCACATGTAGACTGAAATTATGGAAAGGTGCTTTTATTATAATTATTATACTTTTATATTAATATTTAAGGAGATTACTTTTGCAATTATCAAGGATTGCTGCACGTACATGCACGTATGTAGAACAGTCTGGAAAGGAGATTGAGTGACATAATTAACTCAATGCAATGACGTAAAATGCAACCCAGCATTAATGACAATACTCATGTTTGGATCCCTTTCTTCTTAATCCTAGGAGTAGTTACCATGGTAACTACTGATGAAAAGCATGAGACTTTATATCCTAATGTTTTTCATTGTGGTACTATAGCAAGATGGGTACAGAATTGTCGTGGATTTTTGAAGGGTGCCATTGATGATTATGATAAGAGTGTTGCCATGTTTAGGGAAGACCTCGGCTTCACCAAAAACAAATTTTACTTTGTACATTTTCGGGATGTCATAGCTGCGATGGAGGTAATGGTTTGTACACCTACTGGATTCATCCCATTCCAATATGGTAAAATATTGAATTCTAGACATCAGTATTGGGCGGGGAGTCTAAGGTGGAGTCTAAAATAATATTAAAAGTCAAGACTTGAATATTTTCCATATTGGGCAAGAATCAATCCTTAAACTTGTATATTATTATACCGAACAAATACTCCTCCGTTCAATAGACTGTGTGAGCAGCTCATGCAAACTGTCCAATAGGTAGCTGTCCAATTACCCTGCAAGCAGTCTGAGCCTTCTTCAACTCCACAAAAAGCAAGAAGAAAAGCAGGCTCTGCAGTATTCGTGTTGTGTAGTCGCACGATTCTGGGCTTGTCAAGCCTGTTAAAACCGGTTTATCAGGGCACTGCTACTTATGACCAATCCTGAGTCCACTGCGACAATAGCAGACAAAGGTGACAGGACTGAGTGACTGAGTAAGTCTGGTACGAGACAAAACTGTTGGTGCATGCTCGATACGAAAACAGCATGAATGCTGCAGAGCTTTCTCTTTTCACTTTTCGTGGAGTTGAAGAAGGCTCTGCTCGCAGGGTACTGTCCAATGTGTAGCTGTCCTACAATGCAGGCATCCCAGACCTCCTATATTTCCTATATATCCTATAATTTGTATAGGATCCTATAAAGAGCCTATATTTCAAGAAATCCTCCTATATTTCCTATAAATAGGATGTATGCTGAGTGATACATTTATATTTTGGACTTTTTAGCATTTTTGTTGTGAATTAACAAAAGCAAAATTCTTTCCTATCAAAAAAAAAAAACAGGTTTGATCAAACACATTAAAAGTTCACATGTTTTAAAAATTGTGTGTTTATTGTTTACTATTTATTGTTTGAAAGCTATTTTAGCTCCTATAAAGTGCCTATATTTTGAAAAAAAATCCTATATTTTCCTATATTTAGAACTTTCACAGCCTATATTTCCTATCAAATTTGTCCAAAAAGTGGCTGGGATGTATGTACAATGTAGCTACATGTACATTGGTAAATGTTTTGGTAAAATGTTGGGCTGACATGTGACTCTAAATCACACATCTGATTGGTGGATTATTTGTGAGGGAAATAATAATAATTATTATTAATAAGCAGTGATATACCAGTACATCTTTTTTTTAAGTTGCCCAATAAAAAGTAAGAAGTAAGTTGAAAGAATGAAAAGGCCTCTGGTTTCTGATGACTACAAGTATTTTAGAATCAATATTTCATAGCTGGAAACATCAGTTCACAAATCTTCCATTTTCAATTTGTAAAAATACACTGGCAGACTGCTAGGATTGAGCCGCAAGTCCAAATGAGAAAAACAAAACGGACTGGCTGCTCAGACAATCATTCCATGTGCTTTCAATGCATTTCGGACCTGAAAAAAATACAAGCACTAATATTAATTTAAAGAGGTGAGTGCAAGAACAATGTTCATGTAAGGGTCTTCTGATCAAGTTGCAAATTATCCCTCAGAAAACAAAGAATATAAAGGATAAATTAGAATGTGATCATCAGCAAGTCAGAATGAAGGGGTTCATGCAAGAGCAGCATAAGTGATGTGTAATCAAGTTCTAAATTCTCCCTTAGAATACAAGGAATATGAAGGAGAATTTAGAATGTGACTAGCAAGCCAGAATGAAGGGGTCCATGAAAGAACAGCATAAGTGACTGTGTGATCAAGTTTCAAATATGCCTTTAGAAAACAAGCAATATAAAGGAGAATATAGAATGTGGTCAGCAAGTCAGAATGAGGGGGTCCATGCAAGAACAGCATAAGTGATTTACCGCCTCCCGGTTAGCTCAGTGGTTAAAGTGCATATAACCCTTTTGCAATTTTGATAGCTTATGAACCTCAGAACAGTTTTGAGTACTTCTGTGAAGAAAGTTTTGGTTTAAAGTGAATACTTTATGTTCTACGCTTGTTTGAAATCGTGTAAATGTGACCTTTTGTGACCTTTCCTGACCCATGACCGCGTAAGTAAAAGCCTGGGTCGAAACCTGTATGTACGTCACCTCATTAATGCATTATTCTCCATAGCGCCTTTCTATCACAACAACATCGATGCATAGAAAATATACACAGTTTGTGAGTTGTTAGTAAAGAGAAAAGTCATTTTAGTCAACATGTTAAGTATTTCTTAAAATGATTGCAAAGCCGAATTAATTATATGACGTCAAGATGACGTAAATACAGGTATCGACCCAGGTTTTTGCTTACGCGGTCATGGATCAGGGAAGGTCACATTTACACGATTTCAAACAAGCGTAGAACATAGAGTATTCACTCAAAACCAAAACTTTCTTCACAGAAGTACTCAAAACTCTTCGAAGGTTTGTAAGCAATAAAAATTGCAAAAGGGTTATAGGCACTTTAAGCTCCGGTCTGTTGAGCGGGAGGTCGCGGGTTCAAACCCCGGCCGGACCAACACTCAGGGTCTTAAAATAACCGAGTAGAAGGTGCTGCCTTTGTGAAACAACCGCAAACGGTTAGACCTTCACGTCTTCTCGGATAAAGACGTAAAATCGTAGGTCTCCCGTCGGCCTCAAGTTTATCAGTCTCATCAGACTGTCACGAGTTACCGACGTAAAATAAATTTGCTTTACTTTACTTTACATTTTTATGTGTAATCAAGTTCTAAATTCTCCCTTAGAATACAAGGAATATGAAGAAGAATTTAGAATGTGACTAGCAAGCCAGAATGAAGGGGTCCATGAAAGAACAGCATAAGTGACGTGTAATCAAGTTTCAAATATGCCTTTAGAAAACAAGCAATATAAAGGAGAATTTAGAATGTGGTCAGCAAGTCAGAATGAAGGGGTCCATGCAAGAACAGCATAAGTGATTTACCGCCTCCCGGTTAGCTCAGTGGTTAAGCTCCGGTCTGTTGAGCGGGAGGTCGCGGGTTCAAACCCCGGCCGGACCAACACTCGGGGTCTTAAAATAACCGAGGAGAAGGTGCTGCCTTTGTGAAACAACTGCAAACGGTTAGACCTTCACATCTTATCGGATAAGGACGTAAAATCGTAGGTCTCCCGTCGGCCTCAAGTTTATCAGTCTCATCAGACTGTCACGAGTTACCGACGTAAAATATATTTGCTTTACTTTACTTTACTTTTTTATGTGTAATCAAGTTCTCAATTCTCCCTTAGAATACAAGGAATATGAAGGAGAATTTAGAATGTGACCAGCAAGCCAGAATGAAGTGGTCATGCATGAACAGAATAAGTCGTGTGATCAAGTTCTCAATTCTCCCTTAGAAAACATAGAACATAAAGGAGAATTTAGAATGTGATCTGAGTAGTCATCTTGTACTCATCATCTCAAATACAGTTTAGATTGTCTTGTGTCATGGTGACATTATAGATTTATTGCTGTCTCATCTTAGATTCACAACCTCCCAGTGGATCCAGTCCTTAACAAGCACAGGGATGTCATTGAGAAATATGCAGTACAAGAGGTTGCATCTGTCCAGTGTGGGCCCACTAAAGGAAGGTAAATTATTAGGTGTGTAGAATGTTTAATGTTTCGTAGAGGCAAACCTTGTAAGGGACTTCGAGTCCTATTGTTTCTTCTCCCGTGACCTTGTGTCTGAATGTCATAATTAAATAACTGGAATGGTGCAGTGTTCTGGCTGTTGGCCATGAGCATCAGATACCTGCAACTGGGCAGGGTATAGAGTTTGAGTATTTTGGAGTGGAACAGGGTATACAAATCTCCGTTTTAGTCTGGAACTAGCCTGCATGGAAAGTGTAGAGGGAGGAGGAGCGGAAGGGAAAAAAGAGGAGGGTCTGGAACAGAAATCTTTCCGTTTTGTTCTGGAACAGGGTATGTTTAAAATCTCTCCGTTTTGGACTGGAACAAGGTATGTAAATCTCCGTTTTAGTCTAGAACAGGGTATGTAAATCTCCATTTTGGTCTGGAACAAGGTATGTAAACCTCTCCGTTTTGGACTGGAACAAGGTATGTAAATCTCCGTTTTAGTCTAGAACAGGGTATGTAAATCTCCATTTTGGTCTGGAACAAGGTATGTAAACCTCTCCGTTTTGGACTGGAACAAGGTATGTAAATCTCCGTTTTAGTCTAGAACAGGGTATGTAAATCTCCATATTGGTCTGGAACAAGGTATGTAAACCTCCGTTTTGGACTGGAACAAGGTATGTAAATCTCCATTTTAGTCTAGAACAGGGTATGTAAATCTCTCCTTTTTTGTCTGGAACAGGGTACGTAAATCTCCGTTTTTGTCTGGAACAGGGTATGTAAATCTCCGTTTTTGTCTGGAACAGGGTATGTAAATCTCTCCGTTTTTGTCTGGAACAGGGTATGTAAATCTCTCCGTTTTTGTCTGGAACAGGGTATGTAAATCTCCGTTTTTGTCTGGAACAAATCTCCCCGTTTTGGACTGGAACAGGGTATGTAAATCTCTCCGTTTTTGTCTGGAACAGGGTATGTAAATCTCTCCGTTTTGGTCTGGAACAGGGTATGTAAATCTCCGTTTTGGTCTGGAACAGGGTATGTAAATTGCTCTGTTTTCGTCTGGAACAGCGTATATAAATTTCTCCGTTTTCGTCTGGAACAGGGTATCAATTTTCCATAATCTGAAAAGGAAAAATCGTTTACCATATTTAGTCTGGAATAGGGTCGCAACAATGAGTAACTCTTGCCTGGTACAGTGTAAGGGTTTCCAGGACCCAGTGGCACACGTCCAACCATCAATATGTGGCAAAACGTTGATTTTGAGATACTTAGGAGGTTTGTACATGATAGTAGATCGAGTTTCATTCCAGAACGAGTTCATCCCGGTTTCCGCTCGTAGCTCTGTATCATTGCGATACCGTAGAGTCCCGAAAGTAGCGAGGGTCGTTACTTTCGATTTTTGCAGCCCGCTGACCATATGTTACTTTCGAGGGATCGTTACTTTCGAGGGGTAAATTTCGTTTGAAAATTCCTGAAAACAAGCCGGCTAAGCGCGAAAAAAAACACAAGAGCAACGGACTAAAAAAAGTGGACGTGTGTGGTGGAAAAACCATAGTGACGGACTCTAAAATATGTTATGTTGTTATGTTCTGAAAAATATAGAGGTCGCGCAAGTGGCATTACGAACTTTTGAACTTTTAATCAAGTGTAAAAATAATTGTAATTGCTTGGCTGCGAATATAATGGGACTAAAATGAAACCGACACCAACTTTGGTAAAGGGTCGCCTCCCCGGGGGTGGGGGGGGGTTACTCCTGTTTGTGACTTGTTATGTATGTGCCGCGGGGGTGGGTCAGGGTTTTGAGCTCCGTTTGGGCAGGTAGGGTCAGGGTTTTGACCTGATTTGGGCAGATCAGGGTCAGAATTTGAGTTTAATTTGGGTGCAGTCAGGGTCGGGGTTCAGTATTTTTTAGGCAGTTAGGAACAGGCGAACAATTTATTTCACAGGGCCTATTCGTTTTTATTTAAAGAAGGGGCAATCAGGGTTTTGGAGCTCGGATTTTGGGTCAAACAGGACCAGGGTTTGAGCCTCTTGGCCTCACATACATACCCATTTTTCATGTAAGTACCTCCCCCCTCTACTTTTCGGGGGTCGTTACTTTCGAAATTTAGTTGAAGGACTAAAAATATACGCTACTTTCGAGGTCGTGACTTGTTCATCTGGGTTTCCTTCTTGCCATGTGCTTTGGTTTACGGGCACATCACACAAGACAAACGAGTTTTCGCCATGCAGTTCCATATACTCGGCCATATTCTGTAGAAGCCGCTTCCTTTATTTATTCTTATTCCAAATGAACATTTGTAACCCCTTTTTTAGCTCGTGGATGCGCGCAAGCGCATAACACGAGTTATTAGGGTTAGTGCTCCGAGTTAATTTATTCATCGTTTTATGGTGTGTACTTCGTTTTTTTCTGTGTACATCGGGGACTCTCCGTTGGCTGTCCGAATAGTCTTCGATATTCCGAAAATGTATTGACGGAGCTGATGGCATGAGTCCAAGTTTTCGATTCATCGGAAAGTCGCTTCGAAAGGATTTGGCCGTGTTGTTAAAGGTAATTATTATTCCGAAATGTCTTATAATTAATTTATCGCTACAACTATATTGTTAAAAACAGACATTTGGTCGCGTGTCGTATTTACGAGAGAAGCCCGGAAATTTATAAGCGCGTTTGGCTTAGCTAAGCAGAATTTAATGTCTTGAATGTACTGTGTTGGCAGTTTTGGGAACGTTTTGTATGCAACAGAGATAGAGATGGTAATGTACACTGAACTGATTTCGCGACAAAGCTCCCCGAGTTTCATGGCATGTTCATAATACATCCCTAGGCTCAGAGATAGAACGTGCTGCACTCTTTACTCGTCGGGGTGAATATAAGCTTAAAGTTCAGTTGAACGACGAGGAGATGCTAACTAACATCGATATCGCCCCTGCTCACTGGGGAATGAAAGCAAAGATTTTGGAAAGTGAGGAAGCAAACCTAAACAAAGCCATACAATAGCCAAATAAAAGCTAATGGAAAAGCTTTATAGTAATATACAGAATAACAATAATGTGAGATGTTCGATAAATGATACGGTAAATATCACTGAAATGTCAAATAGTTTGAATTTGATGGTCGAACGCGAACAGCTAAACAACTGTATTGTTATCTAGTAAAGGCTTGAATACTGATCAATCTAGGAGTAGGAGATTGTCTGCAGTTAGAAATCATGATAGAGAACCTTCAAGAATACCAGTGAGAATAAAAATAAGCCTGTTTAAAAAAAAACGTGTTTTCTTCGATCTTCCAGCCAGTTGACCTCCGGGTCACTGTTTATATTCGATAAAACGTTTGCAAGTTACATTTGGCTAGCGTTAGATTCCCAAAAACTGAATTCTGCGCCGATATGGAACGGATAAAAACTAGTTTTAACCTCTTCGATATGTGATTTCAAAGTTCAGCGGGGCATTTTGATTTAAAGATCAATTTGATTTAGCTACACTAAATAATATATTTGTCACACAATACTTGTTCAGATTGGAAGTTCCAGAACTACTTAGCCATTATCAAGTGAAGGTTCTAGACGTAATCAAGCTATGAATAGGTCGTTTATTCCACACACAATAGTAATTGAACTCGTAATGCACGCATGCTCAGAACGAGTTATTGGGTTTAGGTGGATACGAGATAATTTCTTCGTCGTTTTTTTCTGTGACTCGACGACTCGCCGTTGACTTTCCGAATGACCGTGCAAGGTTTCGAAAAGATTTGGTCATGCTGGAGAAGATGTATTGACGGTGCCCATCTAATGCCAGACACTTCAAACCTGGACAGACATGGTAGTGGGTCCCTATCGATCACTTTAGTGGTGATGACGTAATGATGACGTCATCGGTCACGTGATTTGGAGTACATGCCCATGTCTCCCTCATTTCTATAGCCAGACACTTCAAACCTGGACAGACATGGTAGTGAATCCCTATCAATCACTTAGGGGTGGTGGCGTATCGATGACGTAATTGGTTACGTGATTTTAAGTACATGCCAATATCTCCCTCATTTCTAATGCGAGACACTCAGTTCAAACTTGGACAGGCATAGTATTGGGTCCCCACAGATCACTTAGTGGTGATGACATAATGATGAAGTCATCGGTCACGTGATTTAAAGTACATGCCCATATCTCCCTCATATCTAATGCCAGACAGTTCAAACTTGGACAGACATGGTAGTGGGTTCCCACAAATCACTTAGTAGTGAATCACTTAGTGGTGATGACGTAACGATGACGTCATAGGTCACGTAATTTGAAGTACATGCCCATGTCGCCCTCATTTCTAATGCCAGCTGGCTCAAACCTGGACAGACATGGTAGTGGGTTGCTATCAATCACTTAGTGGCGATGACGTAACGATGACGTCGTCAATTACGTGTTTTAAGTGCATGCCCATATCTCCTTCATTTATAATGGCAGACAGTTCAAACTTGGACAGGTATGGTATTATTTTCCCACGATTCACTTAGTGGTGCTGACGTAACGATGACGTCATTGGTCACATGATTTTTAGTATTTACCAAAATAGCTCACTGACCATCCACGAGTTGCCCTAAGGGGCCCTATGTTTCTCTTTCAGTTCTCGTCGACTCTGTGAAAGAGACTTCATAATCTGCAGCGATGGAACCGTCATTATCGGTGACATTTTAGGCCAGACGCTGGCCTCCCCTTCCGGCTTCCGGGTACAGTCCAGATTCCGGCTTCTGGATTGGGCCGGTGACATTCACGATCATTCATTTTTCGCGCCAGTAGTCATCGATAGTATCCAGTCTCTTCCGAGAATAGTACCCAGTTTCTTTATAAGAAAATCGTGGTATTTTACAAGTCGCAGTCCAAACTTATGCGACTCCTTTTTATATCAGTCGCACTTAACGGTCAGACGTTTAATGCGTCTAGACGTCTGAAAGGGCATCCAGTTCCGTGGTTCAGTCCATGGTTTCCATTCACGTTCTCTTGCTATACAATTCGAACTCTTTTGTTCAAAAATATTTTAAAACAAAGTGTACAGGCCACATCTAAACGCAGTCTTCGTATCTCCTGCATGCAAATCCAAGGTTCAAACTTTTTATGATAGCTGCGGTTACACTAGACCAGTTTTACTAGGTAAATTGGAAATTTACCCGGGTAAATTCGTGTTTTTGTCTCTAACCGATTTCACCAGGAGAAAACGTACCTAGGTATATTTCCATAGTTACGAAAGAAAGAACAATGGAACTTTCCCTTGATAGCACCCCAGATAAGTCTTAGGGGTCTCTGCCGACCGCAGATAGTTCAGCCAATGAAATTTCGAGGATCTGACAGTACAATAGGCCTTCGCGCCACAAAGTTACTCGGGCGTGATATTCAACGGTCTTCGTGTAACCGCTGTACCCAGGTAAATTCAAACCCCAGATGGATTTTATTGAGGCCAGTTTTACTGGGTAAACAACTTTATCTGGGGTAGTGTAACCGCAGTGTTTATCGGTGGCGTCCTCTAGAGTTTTTATCTTAGCGAGGCAACCAAAGCTGGAAGTACAGCAGTATTCAAAACAGCACGGAGTTTGGGTTAAACTGATAATCATATCTCAACATTCACAGTTTTTATGAGTCATTTCATGTAAATTGTAAAGATTATTTTAAGATTCCCGCCTTTCAATTTTCGGGTCGGTGCTTTGCGGCATCGCAGCATTTCAAATAGTGGTATATTCAGTGTCCTCCTATTCACGAGAAGCATTGCAAAGCGTCGGAATTCATATATAGAGCCTCAGGGTAGGCCGGTGGTTCCGCGGGTCCGTACGTAAACCATCAGTGTTCAGTACAAATCACCTTAGAGTAATAAAACAAAAGACACGGGGATGCAAATTTCCTAAGGTTTCAGTAAGAACTCTACGTAAACCATCGGCGCTCAATTCACATCACCTCAAGTCAAGTAAGAAAACGCAAGACATGGAGAGTTTAACTTTCCTCGACAAGGTTTCGGTAAGAACGCTATGCTGAATAATTGGCGCTCAATTCAGATCACCTTAAGTAGCCTAAGAAAACGCAAAACACAGGGAGTGCAAATTTCCTAGGCAAAAAGTCTAGGAAAGAAATTTGCACCGGGGAGTGCAAATTTACGGGGATGCAAATTTCCTGGGAACCGGTATCATGTCAACACCAACTTAGGGACCGCCGACATATTCTTAATGCCTCGCTTAACGTCCTGGATCCCGTCCTCCCTAAACGTCCAGTGGACGTTAAGCGGGGCACTAAGCATATGTCGGCGGTCCCTTCCCTAAAATCACTCCAATAAATAATTATTTAGGAAACGACAGTTTGGGCTCTATTTCTTTCTCTATTTCTTTCTCAGACGTATTCTTCAGCTAAGTTCTGGAAAGTTTCTAGAGGACATTCTAAACAGGATGAAGGACAAGATAACTGGAATCAGGTACCAAGCAACGAGCTGTTAGAATCCATGATGTGCTTATAATGTACTTTTCCTTTCTCTGGGAGTGTGGTGCAGTGAGATTGTCACTGACTGTGTTGCCTACACTCCCCTCCCCTGGTGGGTACTCCCATACATATGTTATAAAGGGTATGGTTTTCGAGCTGTTGTTCTGAAATAGGGTCATAAATTTACCTTGACAGGGAAGTATGAGACCGCACATTGTCATACATTTCTCTTGTTATGAAATAACCTAAAAGGGCCTCATTAGATGGATTTTCAGGTAATATGGTCTGACATTGAACTCGTTGCTCGCAAAAATACATTCGTAACTCGTAAAATATCAGCCCGTATTACCTGAAAACCCATGTATCCTACTGGCGATGTGACAGAAACGGTGCTGATTGGCTAATTCATACCGGAAGCGCAGGGACCGGAAGTACAGGGTCAGAATTAGCTGGATATCGTTGCTGTAACCTTCCCACAAATACAAAATCTGCTCTAAATGTTCATCTTCTACAATTTGCCAGACTCAAAACCCTGACCCTATTTCAGACCAAAATATACGATTTTCCATACCTTTTTCAGATCTGTACTCCGTAAACTCCGACTAAGCGACACGTCGTTGAAACAGCGACATGAAGGACATGAAATAGTGACGAACGTCTGAAATTGCGAGAGCGACAGAGAGAAATAAGAAAACAATAGACGAAATTCCGACAGCGACATGTCCACCTTCCGAGACTTCGACACGACTAGTTTTGAAACTCAGACAGGGGATATGTCCCCTAAGGGAAGAGGTCAAAACAATGGTACTCTGGCGGGACCCAATTTTGATGGAAGGGGGGTTGTACCCGGAACCCACCACCTATTTTGGCAAAATCTAGATTTTTGACCACAAATATCTTCTTGAATAGAATACTTATTGAAGAAGTAACTATATTTCTAGTTTCTACAGGCAGAGAGGAACGTGTATCTGCATTAAAATCAGGTATCCCTCTTTTACAACGCGAGAAAATCACCATCGAAAAAAGGGGTAGGGGGTATGGGGTATTACCCGCCAACCACCACCTCCCCTGACAAAACTGGGTCCCATTCGAAATCCATTGTTTTGACCTCTTCCCTAAAAGGGCCTCTCTAATAAGACCCCCACCTAAAAGGGCCTCTCTAATAAGACCCCCCTAAAAGGGCCTCTCTAATAAGACCCCCCCCTAAAAGGGCCTCTCTAATAAGACCCCCACCTAAAAGGGCCTCTCTAATAAGACCCCCCTAAAAGGGCCTCTCTAATAAGACCCCCACCTAAAAGGGCCTCTCTAATAAGACCCCCCCCCTAAAAGGGCCTCTTCAATAAGAGATTTATTATACGACACTTGAATTTTTTTGAACCGGTTAATAATGGTTTACTAGCGGGTAATACAACAATCTAGTGGGTAGTACGCTGGCATATCAGTCCGTTTTTGTGACCTAATACGGTAAAATTACGTATATTAATCAATCATGATATTCAGTTGCTCGGCCTCGTCCAATAAGTAGAGGAAATCGCATGAACGCGAGTGCTATACGGGATTTATGGCACTGAGTGATATTTTGAAAGTTCTAATAATTGCACGAGCCTTTAAGGCGAGTGTATTTGTGAACGCGAGTGCTATACGGATTTAAAGGCACAGTGATACTTTGAAAGTTCTAATAATTGCACGAGCCTTTAAGGAGACTGCAATTTGGAAACTTTCATCTCTCAGTGGCTATAAACCAAGTTAGCCTCCTTCGCGGGCACCTCCTAAATAATCGGAAACAAATCGAGACCGGGTTTCCTGTGGTAAAACGAGAGAAGAGAGGGGTCTGATCCAGTCCTCTTCTTCTCTCCTCCGCAGGCACAGGTAACCCAATATCTTTTTTTTTATTACAATTTTTAGGCTAAAACCAAGTATGACACGAGCAGTTCATGTGATGTTTTGTTTATAATATATACTGAGCAAACGTTTGCTGAGAGCGTGAAACTGTGCACTCAATAACCTTTGGATGCACTCGTCAATGACCAATCAGAATTCAGATATTTTGTTGAGTATCGTATAATTGCTTACTATTGGTTTGATTCTCCACAAATTTCAAACCGGCGGATAAGCGTACTCAAAGAGTATCGTCATTTTCAGTTAACTCTAGGGTTTTATATCCACGGCTACTAACGTCTTCAATTGAAACTGTTGTTCAGTTAAGTTCAGTTTATTGTGCACATGTTATGATTACTCTGAATTTCTAACGAGACCTGAAACAACCATGGGGACTGATCAAAGCCAGATCCCGGCTAATCAACAGATCGAATTGGAATTTAGCGTTGGGTTTTGCGGAGTGAGGAAAACCGGAGAACCCGGAGAAAAACCCTCGGAGCAAGGGCGAGATACCAACAAACTCAACTCACATATGGCGCCACGTCCGGGAATCGAACTTGGGCCACAGAGGTGAGAGGCGAAGCGGTTAACCACTGCGCCACCCCGGCTCCCCAAAGAAAACTAAGTTGCAGCGTTGATATAAAGGGGAAAAAAATGCAAGTACATATAAATATATAGAACGATAAATATAATATAGGCATCGTGCACAGAGGTCAAAGGAGCATTGACGCTTTCGAGTTGAAGTTGAGTTGTTGGCTTTGAGATATAATTCTTTGCGACCTCTGGGGCGAACTCGGCTGGTTATCGCACGGTTACTGTACATCGAAATGGTTTTCCCATGCCTTGACATCGAAATAGTTTTCCCATGCCTTGCCATCGAAATAGTTTTCCCATGCCTTGACATCGAAATAGTTTTCCCATGCCTTGCCATCGAAATAGTTTTCCCTTGCCTTGACATCGAAATATTTTTCCCATGCCTTGACATCGAAATGGTTTTCCCATGCCTTGACATCGAAATGGTTTTCCCATGCCTTGACATCGAAATAGTTTTCCCATGCCTTGACATCGAAATAGTTTTCCCATGCCTTGACATCGAAATGGTTTTCCCATTGATGTCGGAATGTTAGTACGACATTACTATTGGTGTCTGTAATAGCGTCATTAGATACACGATCAGTTTGGTAGGTCTTACTATCGCTTACGATCAGTCGCCGGTCCTTGCGCGATGTCGCCGGTGACGCAAGACGATATTTTTCACGGGAGACTGAGTAGAAATTCCTTAAAATTTTAACGAGGGTATTTATAGAGCCACATTAAAACCCGGTTTACACGATAAGTATTTCGAGCACGGCACTCCTAACTTGGGCACGTCACGCTAAGGGTGCCGTGACGAAAATAATTGGAACACGTACCAAAATTTAGGAGTGCCAAGCCCAAAATTCTTGTCGCGTCTTTTTTTCAATTTTATGCATAAATAGCGCAGAGTGCAGGTAACAAACTCACTTAATGAACAAGATAGAAAGAGTGTATTTGAAGAGATGTAGAAGTCATTATGATTATCCTTTATCATTATGGAGGTTTTTTTGTAGCAAAAATATAGGTGACAACCAAATAGAAATTCCCCTAATAAATGGTCAATAGAACGGTTTTTCGATTGAGTATCGAAAGTAACAAGTGATTGCTTTGGTTTTGTGTTTGCTTAGCTTCTCTTAGCTGTGAAAAATATGTTGTCATTATCAGCCAGTCAAGTTCTAAACTAAAACCAAACATTGTTCTGGTTCGTCATGCAATCAATTTTCGTTTTAGCGGGAGTTACCACAATTGCGTTTACTTTTCCTTGTAATTGGTTCAAGTAAAATTACTTCAAGTAAAATTACTTCAATTAATGATTGGATCATTGCGTTTTTACTTGCTCTGTGATGGGCCTTTTGCAGGAATGCAATCACGTGATTGTACTGGGTGGCAAAATAATCTTAATTCATATATTTAAAGGCACTTGTACGAGGTCGGTAGTGTTATTAGCAAAACCTGTTTGTAAGTGCTATATTCCACCTCCAATCGATTGTTGATCTTTCTAAAACAACATTTTTAAAGATGGCTTGCCATCCAGCATCCATGGCAACGCCTTTCCCATGGGCATCACGAGCTCAATTCATTCGTTAACGAAGTATTATATCAGCACGTGACTATTTCCTGCAAAAGGCCAATTTCTTTGGTTTTGATTTTACGACACTCATTCGAAAACAGCTCTATACTAACATACTGACATCGTCTTTATCATGTTGTAGCCCAGCTTCCCACAAAATGTGTTTATACTCGGTTCACGATACTTCATTGGTTTGTCTGTTAACTGCTCTGGAGGTGTTCGACAACAAATGGCCAGATTTTGCTGCAGATCTGGCGTTTGAACTGTATACGAATGAGGTAAGGAGTTGTTTTTAACCATAGTTAATAGAGTGGAATGGTTATGAAACCCGGCAAACTTCAAAGGGCTAACAAAGCGCTGCGATTTATGTTGGAAGGGGGCAAGACAAAAGATTGTGCAGGGTCATAGTTCATTAGCGTCCCCTGAACGACTGAACTCACACGTTTCTATTGGCTGATTGATTAACACATTGGAATTTCTATTGTGTTTTGTGCACGGTAGTGGTTTAAAAAAGCTAACGAAGACATATAACAAAGAAGGTCGCTGGGTTTCATAACCATTCCACTCTATTAACTATGTTTTAACAAACCACAGAACGATGCAGAATAATCTTTGCTGGTTATCTTATTCACAAAAATTAAAACGATAAAACAAATATCCTAACACTCCTTCTTGATATTGTTAATATACCTGCCTCTGGATCCCATTCCTATAATATAAGATATTGCTACAAAGCAAAACCTTTACAGACCAGTCACCAGAACTAACTTTGGATTAGCAACATTAAAATTGATAGCATCAAAAATATGAGGGAAAACACCTGCCTATCTCAAATATTTACCACATAATAGTTTTAAGAACAAATACAAAGAGTACTTAATTAATAATCATACCTGATATATTGCAATAATAAATACAACCACCAACTTCTTGTTGCAGCATTTCAGTTTCATTTCAATTATCGTATTTGTTAATTTCCTTATTTTTGTTATTATATTAATTAACTAATCATCCAAATTGATACAAACTTTCTCTTACCATATTTCGATTATATTTCATACTTTTATTACTATCTTACTAACTAATTTTCTCTATAATTCTACTTATTATTACTCTCTAGACATAATGTTGTTAGTATATAGTAATAATTAATTAAGGGTGAACCCGTCCTTGCATTTATTTTCAATTGGTAGTGTCCAACTCGAAAGCGCCTATGCTACTTTGATCACTACACACGATTCTTGTAACACCACTTATGATAACTTCCTAATTACTTATTTCATATGATAATCATATTTTACAATGTCTACTTCTTCTGTAAAAAGTGTAAAATAAAAGAAATCGAAATCGAACTCACAATTTTCTCCTGTCTTTTCTTCCCATCCAAAACTCATTCATAACCACAAAATAACCCATCATGTGGTGCCTAAATTTCAATAATAAAAAAAACAGTTGTACAATCTGCGGGAATTTAAAAGCTTAGTGCATTCTATACAAAGTGAATTGAATGAAATATACAAATAAAGTGATAACTTGTACCCATGGTAAAGAGAAACCCGGCGTATGTTATAGAAACCGATGCTAATTCTGCCTCTCGTTTTCCGTAGACCACGTGACCTGAAACGTGTCAGTCAAGATGCTGATAAATGTATCCGTTTGCTATGTGTACGAGCCTCCAAAGAGAGATTTCTTCACGGCTGGGTCAATAGATGGTCGCAGTCAATCCCCAGGATTCAAATGACAAAGGGCATGGCGGCCATGTTGTGTACCTAACAAAAGAAGCTAACGAAGAATCTATTGTTAAAGGTACACCAACATGGCTGCCGTGACATCATGTGCAACCATCTTAAAGACCCCTTTGCACGTGACGTCATAGCCGGCATGTTGGTGTACAGTTAACAATAGATTCTTCGTTAGCTTCTTTCGTTCTGTACACCAACATGGCCGCCATGCCCTTTGTCATTTTAATCTCTTGGGATTGAATGCAAACCATCTATTATAAACGTTTGAATGGCAAATTGGATCGTTCTGAACATGTCTCTGAACCGTTGTAGTTGATCGAAGGCGCTACAATTATTTCATATTTCCGGATGTTTTTTGTCGATAGCTCATATGTATTTCAAGTTGAACCACGGATTGCTATTTATTAAAGTACCTATAACCCTTGCAATTTTTATAGCTATGAACCTCAGAAAGGTTTTGAGTACTTCTGTGAAGAACGTTTTGGTTTACAGTGAATACTTTACGTTCTGCGCTTCTTTGAAATCGTGTAAATTTGACCTTTCCTGACCCATGACCACGTAAGTAAAAGCCTAGGTCGATTCCAGATTAGACGTCATATAATTAATTCGACTTTGCAATAATTTGAAGAAATACTTAAAATGTTTACCAAAGGACTTTTTTTCTTTACTAACAACTCGCGAACTGTGTATATACTCTATAAATCGGATGTTGTTGTGACAGAAAGGCAACATGGAGAATAATGTATAATTTATGAGATGACGTCTCACAGAAGTGTTCAAAATATTTCGAAGGTTCGTAGCTATAATAATTGCAAGAAGGGTTATTGGCACTTTAGGTTGGTTTTCACTAGCGATATAAGCATTAGGCACAAGCAACATACGCAGACGGCAGTGCCGTATTTATCATTAGCGGTACGTGTTCTACTCCTCAGTGGTTAAGTTAGCTCAGCCGGTGGTTAAGCTTCGGTATGTTTTGAAGGAGGTCGGGGGTTCAAACCCCAGCCGGACCAACACTCAGGGTCTTAAAATAACCGAGTAGAAGGTGCTGCCTTTGTGAAACAATCTCGTTCTCGAACTGCAAATGGTTAGACCTTCACGTCTTCTCGGATAAGGACGTAAAATCGTAGGTACCACGTCGACCTCAAGTTTATCAGTCTCACCAGACTGTCACGAGTTACCGACGTTAAATAAGGTTACCTTTGCCCTGCCCTTCCCTGTCACGTGCCTTCCATTTCTCGATCTCTTCCCTGTCTCGTTCCTTCCCTGTCACGTTTCCAGAACTGTTTTGGTCCATGCCTTAGTTTGCCATACTCATACGAAATCTGCACTATACCCGGTGTAGTCAATCGAACGTTCGGACTCGAACTCAATCCAATCCAGAACATCATCCTATAATTTACGTGGTCAGTCTACCTTGGCTATACCTAGAGTTAACATTACTAAATATGGTCTTCACTCCTTTAGATATTCTGGTGCTAAGTTATGGAACTCACTTCCCGATTATATTCGTAATCTACCTTTAAACCAGTTTAAATCCACTATCAGGTCTCTTAACTTTTCTAATGAATGTTGCTCCTTTTGTAGCACTTCATAACTTTATTTAATCTGTCCATTTCTCCCCTTCCCACCGACGTCACAACCACTATTATACTAGCAATTGTACATAATTTATGAATTAGCTTATATTTTAATATTAATTTAGTTGTCTTTACTTATAATTGTTATTCTGTTTTCGGAGATATTAGCATGTATTTGCTATCTTAAATTCGAAGCAAAATAAAGGTTATTGTATTGTATTGTAGCAAATATAAGGTCCTCTAGAGATAGACATCATTTTCATCGGCAGGTCAAACTCTTTTTAATGAACAGGGCAAAAGAGAGAATTTCTCTGCGCCAATAGTTAATGGGCGATAGTTTAATGTATTAATTACATTAACTGTCAACCATTATATAGTTAACATAGTTTATATTATTGTTTTTTTATGTCCATATAGTTGATGTAAATAGTTTACTTACTTAATTTCTATCTTTACCATTAGTTTTCCTTTCACGGATGTATAGCTACTCTGTAGATAGGCTGTGAATAAACCATTATTATTATTATTATTATTATTATTATTATTATTATTATTTGTCTGAGTTCGATTGTGTTAGGTCATCGAACGTAATCGAACCGGAACGTTTTGTGAGTTCGATTATCGAACTTAATCCAACTCAATCCGGGGATTGAGTTGCATAAGTTCGGTAATTCAAATTGCATGCAATCTGTGTCGTCGAAGTGTCGTAGAGCTTAGAATCCCACAGGAACGGCAATTTCAGAACTTTGATCAATGGCATAAAAACCTGGACTCTTCGTTCTCTCCCACATCCAAATCAAAACGACAATCTTGATAGCCTTTCATGACGGTTGCTTACAAACTCTTCTTGACTGGTCTGAGCCATATTCGATGTAACGCTAACGTGTACTGGCAACCGAACCTCGATAAAACTAGATTAAGGCCAATTAGCTCTCAATCTCCCAGCGTCTTTGTTTGTCAATGTTTCAGTTTACCAATCGAAAGTTCGGAAATCGAACGTTTGTTTGCCGATTTTTTGTGTCCGAACTCAATCGTAATTGGATTGAGTTCGATTGAAATTCCGTTCGATTTCGTTCGCGGACTATAAGAAGATTTGAGTTGATCTCGTGCGGGCTATTTGCGTTTGAAGTTGTTTTTTCTCTTTCCTTTTAGAATCAAAAGTACTTCGTAAAAGTTCTTATTCAGGGGAAGGTGAGTACTTGCTGGTTGGACGAGCATTAAAGATGCTATTTGAATCCCTCAAATGGTAAACCTCCTCGTGACGAAAAGCAGAAATAACCACTCAGATTAGCAGAGTATGCTGGAGAAAATTTGAGATAATTTGGTGAAGGATGGCAAAGATTAGAGTGGATGAAAAATACTACTTTAAGAGAAATTTATAGCAACTTGAAATCGGTTCACTGTAAACCGAAATCAAGTTTAATAATACTACTATACTAATAAGTTTATAGAATAAGCATTTTGGGGGGGGGGGGGGGGGGGGGGTCGCACTAGCGGTATAAGACCGAGTATATTAGCACGTTCTGACAGTGACAAAAAACAGACGGGATTATACTTTATCCGTAACATGAGCCAATTGGTCGTAAACAAAGCGCAACCATGCGGCCTGTCGAAGCACTAGCTATAACTTTAAGCGTGTTCTTCTTTCTCTTTGTGCAACTTCAAATTCAGCAGGTATTCATTTTTCGCATTTTGTATGAAAGATGGAACAATGAACTATTTACTGTCTTGCCTGCTGTTCTTATGACGCGGGCAAGGCGACGTGAAAGGAGGATTCATCGTGCGCCATATGCCTGGAGAGTTCCACGTCCAGTGAATTATTGGTTAAAAGAATTAAATCGAGGAAGAAAATGAGAGTTGTTGAACCCTTGCCCGTCCATGCTGCTTTCAAGAGAATTCCGGCGAAAACGTGACAGACTCCCGTGGTTTTGGCTCTTTCGCAATTTCTCGAGGTCTGGTTTTCTTTCACTTGACAAGTGCTGACACTTCAGAAGCGATTCCTATTGTTCAGCTCGAATTTTTGCTCAAAATACCTGCCCCACCTATACACTTCGGTTTCTTTGAAGTTTTTGCAGATTTTTTGAAAATTCAAGGGTCGCGCACAGAACGACATGTGTTGACAGATTTTATTGGGAATGCAAACAGAAACTCAAGCAACTTTTCTAAGTGCGACCCCTGCCATAATCTTTGCCATCCTCAGTTTGAACTGAAAGCATTTCTATTACTCATTAATTATTTATTAGAACAACTTAGAACAACTACCAATCAGAGGCCTCAATTTGTACCACGTGACGTACTTTGAAACCCCGTCGAATAGGCGAATTCTTGTTTACGTTTTGCCCTCATTAGCATACATCAAACTTCGAGCGTACTTACCAACAAACAGAGTCCAAACATCGAAAGAGATGTCACATTTGAGAGTGAATTGATCAAAATATTTTGAGAATGAGCGTTTATAAATCTCATAATTTACAAAGAATGTATGGCTGACAGCAACTCTTGCCCCCCAGCCCATTTGACGGTTTATAAAAACAATATAATGGGACACCATTTCAATGTCACGGCAATGCCGTACGGTAACCGTGCTGTGTGTCCCACTCATACGAAATCTGCTCAACAGCAAAGCTAACGGCAAAGCTAACGGCAAAGCTAACGGCAAAGCTAACGGCAAAGCTGTGGACATGCCGTAGTTTGCCCCACTCACACGAAATCCACTATAAGGTACGGCTATCGTGACATTGAAATGGTTTCCATTGTTATTGTCCTTCTGATCCAATGAAATTATAGAGTTGTGGTAACAGTGGTAAGGCAAAGTGACAGTCTTGCCGTATTTCTCATGCGAAATCTGCTCTTGCAGGAACTTATTTTACCGGGATCAACGGACGCTTTCTGTCCATATGAAAAGTAAGTTAAATATGCATGATTCGTCTTCTCGTGGCTGAGCTGGAACGAGCGCTCGATCCGATTCTAATGTCATATCAAACAACGAGTGTCGATGTAGAGGTCTGGGACCTAGAAACCGCCATTTTTTAATGTCGTGGCAGTTCTTCCAAATATGGAATATGGAATTTTCCTAATATGGAAGAGGCCGCGGGAAGTTCAAAACGACACTTTTGCTTGCTTCGCGCTTGACACCCGGCCGGTTCCTTTTTCTTATTCTCCAGTATAAATAGAGATGCCTGCGGAGGAGGCTAATTCTAATGCTAAATAGATTTTAGCGAATTCCCCCACATGAGCCTCCATTGAGTGCTCGTTCCAGCTCGTACGTGAGAATACCAAACTTGCCTTATTTTGATTTCTTCAGAAATGGTGAGGGTCTTGGTTTGAGAATGCAGTTCTTACTGGTACGCGGATTTCGATATCGACGCATGCGTACCAGTAAATATTTCTGCTTCTTTTCTTCTCAGGTTCAATGAACTCGTAACTCCCATATCTCCTTGACGACTGGGAGGCAGCGTGCAAGCTTTAGCAGAGTCGATTGGAAAACCGTAAAAAGGGGGCAGAATCTAAAAATAGCTGTACAAACCTGACAGGTCATGTGACGGGCGTGATTCTATCTCCGAGTCATGTTCTTGTTTATATATACTCATGAATAAGAGCGCATTTTATTTGATCATATCCAGAATATCTCCTAAAATGGCACTCTATTTTAAACGGGACATCATTAAGGGAAACTGGAACTATGAAAAAATTAAGCACATAGTATGGTGTCTAGTTTATTATGGCCAAGTGGAGAAGTATATATATATATAGTATGTATATTATGTCCAAATGTCTTCAGGCCAACAGCTAGTCCAGCCAAGAGGATCTTTAAAATTTATTCCAAGTTCTTGTCCACAGTAATTGTTACTAAGAGTGAGCCGAGGTACGCCACAGAGCAGAACGATTATGTATCGATCAAATCGACCACATCAACACCCCCCCCCCCCCCCCCCCCCCGGGCATTTGACTCATTGCCGGGCTGTCCTCGAAGGACAAAACTATGCTTTTGTAAGCGACTGGCTTAAAAAAAGGGTTCCAAAAGCTTTGCCCTGTATATTTTGAAGGTATTAAAATATAAATGTAAAATGCTTACGAATATTGAAATTGTCCGTTAAATGCGGTGTCACAAACTATTACCAGGAGCGTACCAATGTGATGGTAGCGCCCACAGCACAGTAGACGATGTGGCTATTTATAGTATATATCACCAGGAGCGTACCAATGTGATGGGTAGCGCCCACAGCACAGTAAGACGATGTGGGCTATTTATAGTCGCGAAGTTCTGGTATGCGGTTACGTTGTCTTTTGTTCTCTTGCACTTTAGTACTTTGGCAGTTTGAACCGTGTTAATTACAATTTTTCAGTGCATCCTGATTAAAAGTGACGGCCTTTGTTTCTTCTCGCGGGAAACACAAAGCTAACCTAATCTGGGAGATGCACGCTCCTGGTAATGTCCAGGGGTAGGGGCATTTGATCGGCTAATATGATCGTGGAATGGGGCATTTGAACAACCTTTTTGGCCCGGGGAAGCGAATTTGAACCACCCAAAGTTCAAATGTCCGGGGGGTTGCCCGGGGTGGAGGGAAATGTTGAAGTTTCGATTGCATCGGTACATTACGATGATGATTATACAGATGATAATGATGATGTAATTTGAATGATATGATAAAGATGATTATGACGATGAGAATGGTGCCTTCGTGTTATTAGGTACCATGTATAATTTTGTTAATGATCAACTAGGATTACATGCGCACACTTCCACGCTTGCATTCGTTTTGGCATTCGAAGTCGTACATTATCCGAAAAATGTGTAATAATATAACGAATTTTAATTGTATAATGGAGATGGTGCTGATGAAATAAAATTATGGAAAAAAAGTGCGCAGTTGTGAGAAGTCTTCCTCGCCGCTGGTTGTAAGGGTTATCTGCCTTGAATGTCTCAAAATTAGAAATGATAGTGTTAGATTTGATTTAACCTAAAATATTTTAATTAGTATGTGTGTAAATAGTATTTGGTTCACATCCGAGACGCACTGGCTGCGTAAGGATCCAAATAAAGATATATTTATGTCTCTGTCTCTGTATTCCGCCCGAGAGCGGCACCCGAGGTGAATGTATCCCATACCTAGAGCGGAAGGCCGATAAAATGTGTATGTGAGGCCAAGAGGCTCAAACCCTGACCCTGTTTGACCCAAAATCCGAGCTCCAAAACCCCGATTGCCCCTTTTTTTTGGGAAAAAAACCCTGATGCCTAAAAAATACTGAACCCCGACCCTGACTGCACCCAAATTAAACTCAAATCCTGACCCTGATCTGCCCAAATCAGGTCAAAACCCTGACCCTACCTGCCCAAACTGAGCTCAAACCCCTGACCCAACCCCGCGGCACATACATAATACGTCACAAATAGGAGTACAAGCTCCAGTAGTCATCCATTGTTTCCTCTCGTTTAAAAAAACCCCACTGAATTTCTAACGAGACCTGAAACAACCATACGGGCTGATCAGGACCCGGCTAATTTTCTGATCGAATTAGAATATAGCGTGTTGGTGTTTATGGAGGTAGGTCAGTAAACCGGAGAAAAACCCTCGAAGCAAAAGGTGAGATACCATGCAACACGGCGCCGCGTCCGGGGATCGAACCTGGGCCACAGAGGTGAGTGGCGACGCGCTTAACCACTGCGCCACCCCGACTCCATCGACATTCTCTTCTTGTTTACCTCTCGAAACAGGTATTCTGATTGCACCATTATACTGTAGCTATATTGTTTTTGTACTGCACGTTCTAAAGATTAGGGTGTTTTGTATTGTTGGGTAAGCCAATGCTGTGGCTCGTTTCGAGCTGTACAGGCCGGCTCAGAACTAGTCGTTTTCCTAGGAACTTTAGTGTTTTCGGAGTGGTTAATTTACAGACTAAAGACGGTTACTGGGAACGAGGTTGGAATGGAGCCTTACTTTCTCATTACCAGTCTCCGTCACATCCATTTTCCGCGCTCTCGCATAAGGTCCTAGCTGATCGGAAGGGGATTTGTGGTTTGTTTGGTTAGGGTTAGTCGTATTGTTTGGTAAACCAGTGGTTAGCATACCTCAATCGACTTTAGTTGATCATACCAGTGCTTATCTTCCCCGCCGACGCAGACCAACACTAGTTTTTACAGGAACTAGTTATCCATTTTGGTATTGTTTGGTAAGCCATATTCTTTGTTGTGCTTGGCTATTGTTCATTCGCTAATGGTGTGGCTCGTTCAGAGCTGGGTCTTGGTGGAGGTTAATCCGGTTCGAAGCCAGTACGCGCTCACATGCCACGGTAGAGCACCGGTTACGAATGACCGCGTCCTTGGGCAGGAAAGTAACGGGCCAACCATTTGACTTTTGAGGGGAGGGGTGGGGTTTGGGTGATTTTGGAAAAAATATCCTGCAATCCAGCTGTCTTGGAATCCAATTTCTTGCAACTAAGAAAGCTCCACTTGAGGCTTTGTATTTTGAGCAAAAAAAAATCCTGCGACGACACAGCCAAAACAAATCATCGAACACAGACAAGATCACTGTGGTTTTTGAGGTCAGCAGTATCACCAATAAGAGCACGTTTTTCAAAATGGCGGCTAATGTTGAAAGTTCAGAGGAAGACATTAATTCCAACTCTGACCTTTCCGACCTCTCTTCGAATGAAAATGATCCTATTGGAGAAGCCCAAAGGCTCGGAGCAAACCTGAATGTTCCAGATAAGGCTGTTATTTCAAAAAAGCGGAAAATCCAGACGAGTCCAGCTGGAAAAAGTCGTTCTACTCGTGGCAAAAAAAAAGACCCAAAAGTGAGTACGTGGCAAAGAGTCCAACAACACAAAAATGGACATCTTACTGTCACAGAAGGTAATCGGCTAAGATGTGATGCTTGTAAGGAAACTATAAGCAAGAAGAGCACTGTTAAAAAGCACATTACATCAGGAAAACACGTTCAAGCAAAGAAAGCTATCGAACAAAGCAAGAAGAAAGACCAGTCACTTCTGCAAGTTCTTGCGAAGAATGATAAAGCGAACAACCCAAAAGGTGAGACATTGCCTCACGATATGAGAGTTTATCGCTTCGACTTGGTTGAAAGTTTTCTAGCAGCCGGAATCCCTCTGACAAAAAATGATTGCTTGCGGTCGTTCCTAGAGAAGTACGGACATAGCCTGACTTCACAGACTCACATAAGACAGTTGATCCCCTCCGTCCACGAGAAAGAAAAGGAAACGCCGAAGACGGAACTTTCTGTGGCACAGGCATGCTCCGTTATTTTTGATGGAAGCACACGTCTGGGTGAGGCTCTAGCTATAATAGTGCGATTCGTGGACAGTCAGTGGAATGTTCAACAAAGATTAGTAAGGTTTCAAACATTGGCAAATGAGCTCGCCCAGTGTCTGATTAAGGCCTTAGCCGCGGATTCGTCCCGGTGATTTACTTGCTGCCATGAAAGATGGGGCAGCTGTCAACCAGGCAGCATTGCAGCAAGTTAGATTCTATTTTCCACAGCTGCTCGATGTAACCTGCTTTTCGCACACTATCGATAATGTTGGGAAGCACTTCGAGTTTCGCGTCCTTGATACATTTGCACTTTACTGGGTGAGCATGTTTTCACATAGCCCTGCTGTATGCCTTGCCTGGAAGGCTAGAACTGGGACAGCAATGCGGTCCTATAGCCCAACTCGATGGTGGAGCAAATGGGAAGTGTTGAAGCAAGCGATGGAGTACTTCGCAGATGTAGAGCCCTTTTTGAGGGAGAATGAGCATCTTGCTCCTGCTACTAGAATGCACCTTGGATATCTTTGACAATCCAAATGACGCTGCAGATCTTGAACTAGAACTGGCAGCTTTGGTAGATGGAGGAGCCCACTTTGTTTCGGCTACTTACTATTTGGAAGGGGATGGGCCCATAATATTCAGCTGCTATGAACGCTTAGCTACTGTGTCCCATTCTGTAGCAATAGTTGCATACCCAAATGTTGAGGGAGTGGCTCGCCGTCCGGAATCTTGCAACGTGCCTGCTTACAATCGACTCGTAGCCAAGGCAAAGGCCTGCATAACTCCAGGATTACGGTTTTATCAAAGGAAGTTTAGTTTCATGATCTTGTCCGTGCCTTTAGTGCTGCCCCGTTCAGGTGCAACAGCTTCGTCCCACATCCGCTTCTTTGCACGAGCTGAGGAATTTTAGCTTCCTTGACAATGATGCAGTCATTACTGGACTTTCCGATGAGCTTCCCCGTTATCTAGTAAATGCAGATGGTACGCAAACAGAAACTGAAGACGAGAAGGTCCAATGGTGGGCAAGGCATGAAGCTAACCTGCCTAACTGGTCATCGGTTGTGAAGAAAATCCTTCTGGTGCAGCGAAGTTCTGCTTCTGCTGAACGAGTTTTTCACAGACCAACAGGAGAACGCCTTAGAGGAAACCGTAGAGGCGTCAGTGATGCTATGCTACAATGACAACCAGAGGAAAAAGCTCTTGGTCCCATAAAAGACTGTCTATATGCATAATCAGTTGATGATACTAGTCCACTACAATGGAAAAATAAGGATTCTGTGTACATAAAACTGGCTATTTGAGACTGAAATCTGGTCAGTTTTTGTTTGTAATCTAGTTTTGTTATAAGAAAGAAATAGATTGTTGTTAAGAGAAATGCTATCAAAGGAAATGAATCGCAAATAAAAGCAATTCTGCATGATTTAGTCCGCACCAGTACCTACATTGCGAGCAAAAAAGGGCAAAATACGAGCAACTTCTTGGAAAATTGGCAACTTTTGGGAAAAAGTGGCAACTTTTAAGGAATTTTCGAGCAACTTGTGTCCGAGCCTACCGGTATGGGTGTGGTGTTATTTTGCAATTAATACTTTTGAAGACGAAAAACGCCAGAACTGCGCTAGCAAATGTGATGATGCATTTACAAACGTTTTGATTCAAACCTATCAAATTGTCCACTTTATAAACGAGTAGGGGACTGAGGCGAGTTCATCTCGCAAAGCCATTTGGGATAGTTATTCGGGATACGCATTGTACAGATCACCCTCCAAAAAATGGCAAATACCGCAATTGCCGACTGGCAACCAATCCACAGAGATCCAAATATTAAACAAAGCCGTGGCGGCCATGTTGATGGAACAACCAAGAGAAGCTAATGGGGAATCTTTTGTTAACGTCCACCAACATGGCGGCGATGACGTCACGTGCAAGTCACCTTTTTCGCTCGATTCAATGTTGTCATTTCAGATCACGTGACAATCCCGTGTGTATTTTATTTTATTTCTGGTTAACGCATGAGAACATTGATATGGAAATACTTTGGACAAAGAATATTATTCCCGAAATATTTGAAATGGGACATCGAGCCAAGCAAAAAAGGTACAATTGACTCATCGAATTCTAGCAGAGAAAGCGACATAAGCTTGAAAGCAGACACTTCATTGCAGAAGTAAAAGCTCAACAAAGGTGTTGAGGAATGTCACCACAGGACGCCCGCACATAAAATGCAATTTCTAAGTTGGTTAGAAGGGTGGCCCAAACGACAAATGCTTCCTTTCTTCCCACCCCCATAGTTAATCCATCACAATGATTCAAATATCAACCACACAAACAACTCAGTTGATTACTGTTTTCCAGGGTATAATTAAAATATATTTGCAATACAGATATGCAGTCTGTAATGAGAGATATATACTTTTTTATGAATACATATAAAAAGTACCCTGGAGGTGAAATGCTACACATTTCCGAAATAAAACACCATTCTTTCAGTATTTGAGTTTTACTGATGCCTTCCAAGAATCTCGTTTCGTATTTGAAAATAATCATGGAATAAAAGGACTTCAGATGTATTTACTCAGTGTTACTCTCACTCTTAATTCAAGTGTTCACGTACACCAGTTATACACCAGCAGAGTTGTGTTTTGTCTTGAGCAAATGCGTCTGTAGTCTACGGGTACAGCAGTAATCTTCAAAAACGAAACTAGACTGTTGGCAGATTAAAATAACTTCATTAGCATAACCCAGCCACCGTCTATTGGCTAGCCAGGCGCCATCTGCTTAGCTAGCCAGGCGCCATCTATTGGCAGACTCGCCATCTGATTGGCTAGTCAGGCGCCAGTTGACCTTGCGCGTGCTGCAGACAAATATCACTTAGAAAAAATTAAATTGCGAGCTTTTTCACAGGTTTCCGTTGATAGAACGGTGGCTTGGTTGTGGTAAAATAATTAGACTGCTCGCTCTTGGTTTCTATTGACTCTGGGCTATGTCTCTCGCACACTATTTGCCGATACAAACCTCGAGCTCACAGTCTAAAATTGTTAAATAGAACCTGATTGAAAAAAAGAACTGCCTTTCAAATTTCATATCGATTTTGGGGAAAAAAATAACTTAAACATATTTCATGTCTTGCTGTTATGCCTTGACAAGGAAAAATGCAAAATAAAAAACTTTCAAGCTGAAATAGTGACAGCAAATGATTAGGAATTATTTTGGAAATGTGTACTCGGTCTTCCCAGTTTTGTTAATAACATTTTACTGCCACTATACAATTTAGAAATGACATTCTACGCTTGTAAATTAATATTTTAATGAAAAAAATATATACACTACATCTTAAAAATCATGTTTCAGTATAAAATTGTTTACTACAAAATAACTATAATACCAAAGTCTCTCTGCTGTGGGACTCTAGCCTGCTTCGGTTAACTAAGGAAAACAGGTCGGAGTAAAAGAATGAATGAAGCATTTGCTTCTTATCCTGAACCTGTTATCATCAATAAGGAGCCGTCTCAACCAGCACCCTTTGCGCACCTCCAAAGCTATCAGTTTTCTTTCCTGTAACCAGGCCTTATGCGTGATGTCATCACCAAGCCTCACTTCTGTGTTGAGGAAATTCTGTTCCAAGGAGAGGCTTGGTGGTGATAACGTGATATCATCATGCATAAGGCCTATTCTGAATTAAACAAATTAAGGTTTCAGGATCTGTTGATTACTGTACATATTTCTTCAAATTCTTATTGGAGCTGAGGAGCTCAAACTATAAAACTGGATGTTGGCTTGATGGTCATTTCCTAATGCAAAATGGAGCCTGAAACGGCTCCTTTAAATCAAATGTCATTCCTTATTTTAAGGCAATAAAATTTCTCAGGAACACCTTAAAAAACCCTGACTTCAGATACCATATACTAGCAAAATATTGTCCGACTGATAAAAGGAAAGATATATCCTGTAGCATGTGGCTATTCGTTTCACAAAGTACATATGCAAATTTGCTTCAGATGCATGCAGGTTGTCTCATGCATGTAACGCCGATAATACACGGATCAACATTTGTTGCTGAACCGTATATCATACAATTTTGAATGTTGCAACTTGTTGAATGGAATAAAACATGTCTCTATTTCCTGTAACATCGTTGGCAACCAATGTTGAACCGTGTTTCTATCATACCATGTTGAATGTTGAAAGAAGCCACCATCATGTTGAACGATGCGACAACTTGTTGAATGGAATAGAGTATGTCTATTTCATGTAACATCGTTCAACATGTTGACTCGCGTCTTTCAAATTCAACAGGGTGTGAACACGGTTCAACATTTGTAGCAACAAATGTTGAAAAGTGTAACACCCGCTTTACATTATGCATATTGTATTGCGCATTCAAAGACAAAAAATACATTACTGTAACGGTGTTTGTGTAGTCACATTCGCATCTGTTATAAGAATCCATCTCAGTATAACGGATTCACTTTTTCTCGACATTTATATTGTGCACGTTGGATGGGTCATTGGCAATAACGCATTCGGCATGCACAATGCATGTGACAACCATCTCTTTTTTTTAATTGGCTGTATTTTTGGGTTGCAACATTCCTAAGAGAATAAAATCACAAAAGCGTAGCAGTCATGTTGGTTGGTAGGAACAAAAGTAGCTAATGAGACATATTTTGTTCCGCCAAGTGCTACGGTGCTAACCATCAATTGGCGGGAAAATAATCTGACATAAGCCCAACTTGTGAAAACGCCGTGACACCTATAGGAGACATGGACAAAAGACAAAGTAGCTAATGAGGCATCTTTCGTCCCTTCCAATCAACAAGGCTTCCCACCAATACAGCAACTTTCAAAGGACACGTTGCAAGTTTGCTTACGAATTATTAAAAAAGTATATTTCAGTCAATAAATGCATGATATGTGATATACTGACAAACAGGGTTTCATTTCACTTCAAAAATTATTGATTATGGAAAAATAACATAATTGGGTTACTACATGTATATACTACTAGAAAAACTGCAATTGTTGAAATATTTTAAAATTGGGATTGATCCCACAGGTTTACTATTCCATGAATTTTGTCACAAGTTAGGAAGATGAGTGAAGAGAAATTCATGTATCTTAGTGTTAATGGTCTAACGTTTTCCAACGTTTTAACTTTTCTATCAAGACTTCACGTTTGAACTTTTCTTGGGGAGATAAAATCAATTGATGTAGTTATTAGCACTATGTTGTCCTCTATTAATTAAACTTCCACGTGACTGAAGCTGAACTGCCAAAATGAACTTTTGATGATAAAACCAACAACAGTAAAATATAAGACTATTCGCCATCATCTTAGTAGCGTGTGACAAAATTAATAGGACAATAAGTCTGAGAGAATTATTAGTATTTTTAACATAATAATAGCTTTTTCATATTGAACAATGACTGCCAAGTTCTTGAACAAATGTACATGTATGTGCTATTTCCAAACACATTATATTCTGCCTCTTCGGTTTAAAGTGTATATATAGTGAAACATTTGTCAGTGTCACTACTATCGATTCTAATCAAGTCAATAATTGAATAATACAATATTTTTCGATTTGAGTGTTGCATCCATTAGCTAGAGGTTTATATTTATAATATATTTAATCTGGTGACATAAAACAGGGCATCGTTTATTATACAAAACATGCCCGTATAGATAAAATCTAATGACCTTTTGTAAACATCTGTTATATCTGAATTTTACCAAATATTTTGTCAAAATAAGAAAGCGGTCGTTTCATTCACAAGGAAAAAGAAATGAAAATAAATTCCTGAACACGTCACATTATTAGCATATTGGAAATGCAAACCTCTATAACTAAGACGCAACACTGATTTCAAGAAATATTCTGCTATTCAACTATTCACTTGATACAGAATCGATATTAATAATAAAAAAATGTTGACCAGGTATACACTTAGAAACCAATGAATGAATGATATTATTATGCCCCGTTGGTATACACCGATTTAGTGCATAGGCCAAAAGAACTACATTTATTTAGTTATTGTATAAATCTGCATGCCACTGGTATTCATATACCAGTAGTTCACTTCCCTCAAAAATGCTCTGACAAAACCATGGCCGTTTTTTTATCTTCAGAGAAAATGTATTAATGTCAATAACTTAAGAATAAAACAAAGAATCTTCCGGAAAGATATTACAGCATTTGTCTTAGCAAAGAACAGCATTGAGGGAAGTCAATTAGGCCTATCCCGAGGCAACAATTGTCATTTCAGTATAAGCTTAGAGGCACTGTTACCCAGGTCAATTTCGTCTGTAACTTTTATTTCAGTCACATTATAGTCAGGATTCTCGGTAGTAGCTGGTAATCGGTGGAATTCTGCCGCTATTAGGATGAAAGTAGCTACATAATATTTTGCTTACAAGCTCAAGACTCATACGATGTTGGTGTGACAACATGCAGCAGAAAGGTTGAGACAGGTTGCTGCAACAATTACAAAAGTAGAACTCGGTTGTACTTTTTGCAATGACTGCAGCAACTTATTTCAGCAGAGTAGTGTAATATCCCTCATGCAACTTGTCTCGTTGCAGAGAAAATTGAATAGTATAACAGTGCCTTAAAATGATGAATTATAAACATTTGTTATCCCAATCTTAATTACTGTATTGCTGATATTATAGCGCATCATTTGTGACTGGATAAGTGTGCACAGGATACGAGAACATACACACAAGTTACAAAGATACTAAATATTGGATGAAAATATATGCATATATATTTATATATTATAGTTGATATGATATGATTTGTTTCCATTTATACAAAGCCGCATAAATTATTTGAATAACAATAACATGCTTGGAAAAGTAAACGTTTTCTCAACTTCAATAAGATACCCCCTTAAAAGGTAATTCCATATAGAAATTAAACTTTCAGTTCTGAACCTAAAACATCATAAAAATACAGATGATCACCCTTTTTCTTTTGTTAAAAAGAACAAAAGAATTTTTTTTCTTATAATTAGTAGAAATTATGCCAATTTTATTGTAAAAGAATATAATAATATCACTCTAACTTAATTCCGAGGGTGGGTGCAAAAAGGAAAATACAACAATTATTGAAACTAATTAAGGCGAGGTATTGATGGGACTAATGTTAGCGTTTTCAAGTACATTGCAAAATCATTGCTTTACGAAATTAAAAACTATAAAGGCAACCGTGGATTACTGGACTTTGGACTTTGGAATATGTAAATGAGCTATTACATACAGCCATACTCGATATGATTTTAAAACCATTTTATCAGTCAACTGCCTTCCTTACCTTAGAAATGTTAAAACTGTCATCAAAAAACCCACAAATTGAAAGTACATTAACTTTAGATACATCTAAGTTGCAAGGAATTATTTTAGTATGGAAAGAAATGAAACCATTGTTTTTAAGTTCATTTTTAAATACAACTAAAAATGTACCAAATAAAAGTCTGTGGCTTTCATTTCAGAATAATATCGTCAAACCTTCCTTGGGACCAGTGTATGTGGTATCCACAAGTAGACATTTGACTGTTTAGTACCATTTTCGTTGAATTGAAACTGTGAAACTTCCAAGTCTCATTAAAAAAATTGCGTTTGAGTGACGGTGAGCTATATGCAATTTTCCAAACAAGAAATGAGCCTTCCATGCTCGCACTTCAACGAAAATGGTAATAACATTAATTTTCAAGCAACTAAAAACAAGATGTGGGTATTTCTGAAGCAGTGTGGATTAATTATACACCAATTGCATCTATAGGTCACTAATACATGCACTCTATTATCCTATTGTTACATCAATCTTTTTTTGCTAAATGTTCCACTACATGTGATTGACTATACTTCCTATCTTAACTAATTGTGCTACGATTTACACTAAATACCAGTTTATTGTATGTGATGCCTTATGACTATGCTTCCTACATACCCCTTACAAACCAGTGTCCTAGCTAGCCACCACCTCTCACATTTTTCCGAGCTCCCTTTCGTGTTTAGCATCATGTCTGCATCGTGTTTGCAGATGCACAAAATCTCAGCAAAGGGGTCCATCTTGCCAGATGCACTTCAAATATTGTATAAATAATTATGAAATGCAAATTTCTTGATCATTCTGAGTTTTCTTTTTTAGGGGGGGGACTTGCTAGAACACTGCAAACAACAGTTCTCATTCGAAGGTGGTAGCAGATAGTTTCGTATTACCTACTACAGTAACAGCTTCCTTCAATGGGGTACTCTTCCCTATCTCGCCTTTACGAATTATTTTGAATTTCTCGCCATCTTGAACCTAATGCAATATTCTGTCACAGTTTTATCCTCATTTACGATATCTCAAACTCATACTCCCTTCACACTGTGTTATTTTTGAACTTGGTGGTTTCCCTAGAGTATTTTAAGATAGCAAAAGTCTATTGTCACATTACTACTCATGTTATCAAGTTATTGGTTGATTTTTAGCCCTGAGACCTGCTCAATACTACATCAGATTAAAAATATATACTGACGACAATCAGCTGAAGCGATTTGCCACTGCACTACTTCAATCAGAATCATCAGATATTGATAGTAATCCAGGATACCCCTGTTAACCAATACGATTCGGGCTTGAATTTTCAATACGAATTCAGTCATATTTGATAATGGTCAAAACCACAAATCATGAAGTCTATGGCCCAATAAAACGAGTATGTCAGAATTGAGAGTTCAAACTCTCACTGTGATTTGACTGTCTACTCTGATGTGCTTTCATCATCTCTCATGCACTCTCATTCTCGTTTGACAAGGCTGATGAGAGAGTTGAAGAAAATTATCATCCCTCGACTCTCATGAGCCCATTTAATTGCGACTAAAAAGCAATGCTTACCATCTACAGTGACAGTATCACCATGTTCTAAATAATTATAGTATTCTAGGGGTGTCGGGAACAGAAGTTTCCTTGGTAACAGTTCATTTTCAAATTTAAAACAAATAGAAACAAGTTGTAATTGCCATGGTAGTACGATCCAGTAAGTACATTTGTACAGTGTTTTGATTATTGTCATATCAATTCCAGTCTTAATAAATATAGGTTATAGTAACTATGTACTTGGGTTATAAAGTAGAGATCCGATATCTGTACAAATAAAAAAACTGAACTAGGAGAGCAGCATGATATAATAATTATTAGCTGCCGTAGAAATTTCTTTTTACAGAATTGAATAATTTGAATAATTGTTTGTCAGGCAAAAGTACACATGATAACAATTTGTTCAGATGTTAAAGAATACACGCATATGGATTATTAGCTAGCTTTGCAGTGCAGAATGTTCTTAGACTTTTAAGTTAAAAAAAAGATACACCCTAGATCATACCATCTAGAAGGACAGTCAAACAATACTGGGAATTGACTAAATTCATGATCAGCTTACCTATGGGCACTATTCAAGCATAAAGTTGAATGCACTTTCTCTCTGCTTTTCTCTCTTCTTGCTTACCTGTGAATACTATCCCTAGGCCAGTATAGATACAAAAAAAATGTAGCTCCTCATTTGACTGGGAACTTTTTTCGAAATGGTTAGTACAATTTGAGTGTTGCAAGGGTAAGTTTTATGATTCGGGTTAAGGTGCCTTTTCGTGCCTGTGAACTGAGCATGAATATAATTAGTTCCCAGTATTTCTTGGCTGTCCATCTAGGTTTGATCTATTGACTATCAGGACCTCTCTGAAAATCACATCCATGAGAACTTCCTGGTAAAATACTGTTATTATTATTATTATTATTACCCATTCAACTAAAATACGCCAAAAGTGGCTCACTTTGCTTATATTAGCTAGCTCCTTGATTTTATTAAGGAAACAGAAAATCTCAAACCAAATTTTGCATAGCCCAATGAAAGGTGATGTCTCAACTTTCTTAAAACATCTTTCAACAGCGACACCATAATTGAGTCTTCTATGTGCAGGTGCGTGCGCATGTTTGCCAGTCTATAATAATTTATCATGTCAAAATAATGTCTATGACCTACTGCCTTTGCCTACACTCTTAGTTATCTTGGTATGATAGGACTGCAATATATGCACTGTAACACTGGTATATATCAACTAAACGTTGATTAAGGTATGCCAAATACCATGGAACGTGGTTTAGAGCATCAGCCCTTTGTCAGAGCAAGAGGGAGGGCTAACACTCAGTGTCAGCTCCTACTCGCTCCCCACGACGGTTAGCATACCTTCATTGACTTTTAGTTGATTATACCAGTGTTTATCTTCCCACCAAAGCAGACCAACACTACCTTTTACAGGACCTAGTTATCCATACATGCACTGCAGTCTAGCCTGAGTATCACTACATATTTTATCGCTACATACACTGGGCTACTAGAACACAAATCTTCGAAAAATGCAATTAAATGTCAGTAATAAAAATAAGCATTTGCCTCATCAAATAGTTGTTTCCCTTAAAAATATTTATCCTTGGAAATTGCAACTAAATATGAGTTGTATCTTCATAGCATCTGGGAGAACGACATTTTGAGTGAATAATTGAAATGTATAGAGTGGTTTTCGATTTAGTGTTGAAAAGTAATTTGGTAATTGCTTTTGAATTTGATTGATTAGTTATCCATATTTGTGTTTACTGTGCCTCGTAACTGGTGTAAGTAAAACAAATCACAAATTACTTCAGTTCGTGATTAGTTCATTGAGATTTTACTTTCTCCCATGATTGGCTCTGATTTGGGTTTTGTTAACACTCAATCGAACACCACTCCTTAGGTAGGATTGTTCAACTTTACCAGTGAGATATATAGTGAGTTAAAACCCGGCTGATGCATACAGTAAAGTCTACAGTGACGTAATAAATAGACTAGAAATAATATATTGTCTATTTATTATGATTATGGCTAGTTAGATATAGATGTATGGTGATAGAGGTACAGATGACATCAAAATGTAACGAGAACAAAGAAGTTGTTTTGTCACATTTGATGACAGATGCGAGGCAAAACAACATCCATTTGTTGAATATTACATTTCTACAGCTCAATAACAAAATTTTCAGCTACACAATCAATCCAAAAAACGTTGCCCAAGAATATATGTATACCTATACTGTAAGTACAATAATATTATTAATCATCAATAATGCCAGTAAAATATTCTTTAAATAGGCCTTACCCTAAGGGACATCTGAAGAACACGTTAAGATCGTACAATATGAAATATATTTAGAGTAGAGGATACTTACAGTATATATTGGTATATTAAGTATTAAAAGGCTTAATATATAACAATATATCCAAATATATACTATAGATATATTTCCTTTTGTGCAATTGCACCTAAAATGTGTTTTCCAGATGTCACTTAGGTACATTTTGTAAGGTCTTTTGAAAAAAGAGTTTTTGAAGACATCCCATAATACAGTATATATCTTAATTGCCATTATTAATTTTATTAGTTGTACTTATAATTACATTGTATATATATATCTATATCTATATGAATATTAATTTGTAGGACAATGTTTCCTGGATTGACTGTATATCGTAAATATATATATTTATACATTTCTTGTGTCTTATTTTTTCAAACTTTTGACATGAAACGTTTGTTCTCACAAAATAAATGATCATAATTTAAAGTATTAGACTTTATTTGGTAAAAGGTGCTTTCATTCTACTTGCATGGATCCCGGATTTTAGCACTAATACTCACTGGTAACGTTTCCTGCATGGGTCAAGACCAATATATTAATTCCTATCATGATCTTGACAGCCGTTTGCTAAGAGTTCAGATTTAGAAGTGTTAAATAAGTGACAGATTAGCATCATAAATAATCCCTGTAATAATAAATAGTTCATAAAACTGATTTCACATAAAAGTTGTGACTGATTGAAAAGTTATGCAGATCAGGCATTCTTTGTAATTCTTTAAGAGACAACTCAACTCCCCAAAAAGTCAGAAATTGTTAACCTTTTAGATGGCGAGCAAGTCCCTCTATTTTCTTGGACAATGTTTTGTTGACATATTCTTTTGAATGAGAGAAGATTGGGAACGAATGAATCAAAACTCCCAACTACCCTCCCCTGGAGTTGATTTAAAACTGATTCCCAAACTTATCTTAGTCAAAAAAATTACAGCGACTAAAGACAGACAGTGACTAAGAAGACTTGAGGGACTGCTCACAGTCTATTGTCCTTTATCTAATGGTAACAATGTCAAAATACTAAACTGATTCGTTTAGTTTAAGGGTACATTCGATTGACCATAAAAATTATTCCAGAATTAGAATACAAAGAATGATTACTACAAATAGCTTTATCGGGATTTTTAGCCACTGGAATACTGTATATTAAGTTTCAAAAACTCATGAATAATTAATGAAACAAAAACAAAGGAAATCAATGACTGTGAAGACATTTTAGACCTGATAAAATTTCATCCTAATTTACATAAACTTTTAGCTTGGATTTTCTCGGCCAAAATAAGTCGTATTGCCAAAACAACTGAAAAAAAGGTCTCTTTACCCTCTTTACATGTGAATGTTTTGAAGTCGTTTAATAAACTCGCAGCAAATTTTGGGCCTTTATCAGTGAATTTCTAATTAGGATGAAACTTTATGTAAAATTTCATCCTACTAAAAAATATTTTCTTTATGTCATTTCCTTGAGATGTGCGTCTTTCTTTCATTGCATTCTTAAAGCATTTTTGAAGCTGTTAAAACACTCACAGCACGTGTTTTATCAAGTCTAAAAATTCGAGGGCGAAGCCTGAGAATTTTTAAACTCGATAAAACACTGCTGTTCGTGTTTTAAACAGTACATCATATGTCAGCAAGCACTTGTAGCTTACAGTGCAAAATGTGCCTGAACCAGTGATAATATCCAGAGATTATTCCATCTATTCTTATTCTGGAATACAGTCAATCCAACTAGCCCTAAATTCAAATGACTAAGGACAATAATCATAAAATTGGAAGTCCCATGTATGCACAAGTTCCAATGAACCTTATTTTTTTCTCATCATTAATATCAATTCTACATCAAGTGAATTAGTTGAATATTGTATATATTTTTATTTGAGTGTTGCATCTAGGGGTTATAAATGTTTCTATATCGAATATATCTAACAATGTGATGTCAAAGGAGGCATCATTCCTTATACAAAAACGGGCTGGTAGAGAAAAATGACATTTTATAAACCAAGTTATATTTGAAGCTTTTATCAGTGATTTTAATTACCGTATTCACTCACGGATAAACCGCACTTGCAGATAAGCCGCACCCCGAGTTTAGAAGCTTGAGTTTAGGAAAAAAAGTTTTGTGGAAGAATATGAAATGTACATTGTAACCTTCATCAAACTTTCAAACTGGAGAAAACTCCCAAAGTTGTATCTGTAATTTCAGCTCTGAAATACATGTAGTATCAACTTCATGTCTACATACTTAGATACATGACCTATTGCATAAATTTACAGAACCTTATGCGGATGTTCTCACAGATAAGCCGCACCCCCGATTTCAAACGAAGATTTTTGGTAAAAAGGTGTGGCTTATCCGTGAGTGAATACGGTACCTAATGTTTTGCCTAAACTGGAAATAATATTCATTCAGAAGGAGAATGCAATAACAGTAATGAAATGACAGTAAATGCCTCCTTTGATGTCACATTATTGCCATATTCAAAATATAAACCTTTGTAACAAATAGACACAACACTGAAATACAAAACTACTCTAATATTCAACTATTCACTTGATGTGGAATCAATAATAAGGACCATAGGCACTTTGAAATATTGGTTATTGAGTTCATGTGTGAGGTCCACAAGAAGGATGTTGGTCTCAAAAGTCCTTAGAAAAAAAAATGAATGATCTGACACCACTGGCTGTGCCTCCTATCTGGACCAAACAAGCTATGAATGCTCAAGGAACCAATCAGAATGCTCCATTTGTTATTACGGACCATCTTCCATATGATAAGACAGTAATCATTATGACCTTTTTGGCTCCTCAAGGTGAGTTCTCCTTCCTATGACGTACTATACACTGCATGTATAATTATTGTAAACTAGCTAGTTTGTAAGTAGAGATAGTTTTGCAAGTAGAATGAGTATACTTTTGTAGTAAAATTCAATGAGGCACGTAGGCAGCAAATGTGTATAACCGCAAAAATTTCGACATGAATAATATTATTGATAATGTAATAATATATAATATATAAATTCTCTATAGGTACTTATATGTATGAATGTTGATGAGTACATAGCTGTCAAGCTGCTGGGTATTTGCCATCAGACATCCACAGATATGCTGTTGCTTTTAGGGTTTCTTGTCATCACCTAAAAATATAACAGCTATTTAGGGACCATCCTCTACTAACTAAGCCAACTCAATGGTTACCTCAGCTGGCAGAGCAGGGCCTAGAGTGCGAGGCAGGGACGTATAAGCTCATGTTGGCCTTGTCTCCTTCCTCCTCCAATCTATAGATGGTTTTCATGTGGCATCATAGCTGCCATGTTAATGTAGCTTAACAATAGATTCTTCATTAGCTTCTTTTGTTAGGTACACCAACATGGCCACCATGCTCTTTGTCATTTAAATCTCTGGGGATTGAGTGCAAACCATCTATACAAGGGGGCTGTGAAAGAATCTGCTGTGTAAATATTTCGAGAAACAGTAGGGGATTGTCTCTCAACACAACAGCCTGGTATTATGAGATATACTAACAATCACTCATGATTGTAAACTGCATGGCAGCACATTGCACCACAATAGCAGTCCATACCACAAATAACCTTGTGAAGCACATTTGAATATATTCAAAAAGACATATAGAATTTGTGCTATACAAATAAATACCTTTACCTCTTATTTAGGGCACATTCGTTTGGAACATATTCCAGATATTCTGACAAAGGACTACACCCATAAAACAATGTTCCTTATATTAACAAACACAAAATAATTCCCAAAATTAATGATGCTCTCTATAGTTTGCACCTTAACTTGGTGGCAAAAAATCATGCAGCAAAAAATCATGCAGCAAAAAAATAATGGTGGCCAAAGTATTCCAATAAGGCAATATGGGAAAATTGAGGGTGAGGGGTCAAAATGAAACTCTCCCTCCTCTCCTCAGAAAATATATCTTTCTCTCCCACCTCCCCCACAAAAAACAAATTTTCTCCTTCATTAAAATAATAACTGAAAGATGTAACTATACTATCAACCAACCTTTACTTCTCCATTGCACCCATCAGATAAAACTTTTAATGGAATTGAGTCTGCAAAAGTTGTGTGGCTACCCATAACTGTTGTAAAACAAAAACATTTAATAACAATGATGGTAACAATACAGGGTTATTATGTCAACACAATAACCTAGATTGACTTGTGGTATTGAGATACACGTATGCACTGATATTTGTCTGAGGATAGATCTGTTCCAAGAAGCAAACAGTTTCTGAGAACGAAGCTTAAGGGAAGCTGACTTTAGGGGAACAGATAATATCCAGTGCCAAGGTCTTTTTTTTCTAGTCCGCAATCCACTGAAATCACGTTCTCTGATTGGTCGCGACCCAGTCTGTTATTTTCTCATCCAGACCAGCTAATTCCAAAGTTTAAAAAATCAAAGTTTGACATGATTCTTATGTAAACGTACCCTACAATTGAACATGTTGCAAGTGATTTGAGTGAAACAAAGATTGCATGCTCAAGACTGACAAATGTATCGCTTCTTCTGTGAGCACATGACTGAATTAACGAAAGCAAGTACAATAAATTGAATAGGCCTTTTGCAACAACTGGTCATGTGACCTTGTCAATCACAAATATTGGTGCTAGTTGAAAATGGATGCCAGAAATGGAAAGAGCATTTATGACCAAAATTAGTAAACAACACAAGTTTTAGGTTCATAACTTTCAAACCAAAAGCATTATGATTTTCTGAAATCTCGAAATTGAACAGAGTTTGTGAGGCAAGCCTTGCCCTCCAGCCTCGCAAAAGTCTGTTAAATTTTGAGATTTCAGAAAATCACTATGCTTTCGGTTTGAAAGTTATGAACCTAAAACTGACGCCAGTTACTAATTTTGGCATGCTCTTTCCATTTCTAGCATCCATTTTGAGTTATCACCAATACTTATGATTGACAAAGTCACATGACCAGTTGTCGCAAAAGGCCTGTTGATAAGGAAAACATAAAAACATCATTTACAAGCTTTGATCAGTCCATATGGAGAAAAACTTTGCCAGGTCTTGAAAACAACCCTCAGCCTGGAGCCATTTTCAATACATCTGCCAACGTTTTTCTCCATATGGACCTCCCAGCCAGTAAATAATGTATACATCCATACGTTATTGCCTTTGTAATCATTAAATAGAAAATAATGCATAGCCGCACAGAGATACAAAATTTATCTTCCAGTGTTCAATTCGATATCTCACAAGTGAGTGCAGCGAACGAGTGAGATATCAAGTTGAACACGAGAAGATAAATTCCATATCTCCAAGCACTTTTATAAACAATACTTGGACCTGCAGGGCCCTGTTGTTCAAAGTAAGGGTAAGTGCATGATGTGGAAATCGCTGATTGGCTGAAAGGCGATATCCACACACGTTAAATTATCATATTTTTACGTGTGTTCGGATACAATGTTTCTCAGTGCTGGAAATCCTTGTAAAACACTGTAGTTTATAGAATAAAAATATACAACCCCCCCCAGACAAATAGTTTTACCCTTCCCTTTTTTTCCACTATAACCAACCCTTTTCCAGCTGCCTTTTTTTATGACCCTGATCCATTTTTGGGGGTTCAAAAATTATGACCCTGCTAATTTGTGACCAGTCCCTTAAAGGTGGTTATTCACTAATAACTGCCATGTGGCGGGAAACCGGTTATTAATCATGTGATGCAATTCATATTTGATGGATTATACTTATGTATAAGTAATGGTTCACCAAAGAACTGGAGCAAAAGACAATAGGTGCAGCAAGGAGCAGATCCCAAATACCATGTTGGTTGAATATGGTTTAAGTACTGTCTGAGATGTCCACAGTCAAAGTTACAAGCAAAAAAATAAAGGAAAACTCAATACTGGTGACCATTTTTACTGTCAGCTTGTAAGGGGGGACACAAAAGATCTTTGAATCACTAATTTGAGAACTTTCCCCAAATTCGATTTTCTTTGAAATCAGACCACAATAATTAGTTTGATCAAAATTAAATAGAAACTTTTAAAGTTATCTAATGAAAATATGTTACCTTGCTGCTTTTCTATTCAATGTACGAATATTCAACCAATGAAATTACGAGAAAGAACAATAGAAAAATAACACCATCCTTTTACATTCCACTATCATTGAGTGCTCCTCGGTTCTTAATATAGGCGAATCATTAGTTAATAATCATTTAGATAAGTATAAACAAACCTTGATCTTTATTCAGGCTCTGTGTATTTGTTTTACTGAAAAAAGACAAAAAGACATTAAGTTATGGCTCCCATTAGAACTACCCCAAGAACAATAGACCCAGCACAATCAACATATCCGATTTTGCTAGAATACGCCTTAAGTGCTGTCATGAGATGTCCACAGTCAAAATTACAGGAGAAAATTGTAGGAAACTGTATATTATATGCTGTTGACCATTTTTACTGTGAAAACAAAGAAAATACCATCTAGCCAATGCGAATTGAGGGAGAAATAAAAGATCTTTTAATTACAAATTATATAACATTTCCCACATACGAATTTCCCCAAAATCAAACCATAGTTAGTTTGATCAAAAGTAAATTCAAACTTCAAAAATATCTAATGAAAATACATTACTTTGATGGTCTTGGAATGAATTTATGAGTAACAACCAATGAAATTACAAGAAATAATTATAGAAAATTAACATACATGTATGTTTAAATTCCTAGCCATTCAGCTGTTCCCTTCTTATCTGGAGCATTACTTAAATTTAATGCTCCATCTGACTTAGGCCACATTCCATTGACCATAATTCCAGAAGAATAGATAGAATAGTCTCTGGAAATCACTGGTTCAGGCACATAATGTTTGCACTGTAAGCTACAAATACATGCTGATGTATGATATTCACAATACGTTTAGTATTCCAGTGGCAAAAAAAAACAGTAATATCATGACATGAGGGAGATTAGTTACTAAATTGCCCGGCGAGCCAAGGGAGGATCTGTGGAAGTACTGACTTAAATATTTTGCCATATTGAGCTTGGATGAAACCAATAGGTAAAAACAATAGGGAAACCATTTCAATGCCACGGCATGTCGTACGGTAACCATGTGGTACTCAGTGCTGTAGTTTGTCCCACTCATACGAAATATGCTCTACAGTTGACATACTGTAGGGACTTTTTATCACCTTTTTGTTAGCTGTAGTGCCTGACGCATCACAGCCTGCCCATTGCCTGTAATTATGTGACCATTACCAGCAACCTGATTTTGTGGTCTTGTTGGCTAAAAAGGAAAAGTCAGAATCAGAAGCACTTAATTATTAGAGAGCTGATAATAACAAAATGCCTTCTTTACACACTCAGACCATTTTGGGATTGGGTAGCCTATAATATGCAAAAAAACACCTTGGGCCCAGTTGTTCAAAGCCCAATAGACCATTTTCTCAGGTATGCGCACGCAACAGGCTTGACGGGCCGGTAAATACTTCACGTGGGCAATCACGTAGTGGTTTCCTATAACCCTCCCTATTATTTCAACCAATACTAAATCCAAGCTGCCTACATGAAGTATTTCTTGGCGGGCCGTGAGTTTTGTTAGCTTTTGTTAGACTCGTTCTCATGCGTCAGCCTTTGTTATTCAAATTATCGGCTATCGTTCAAAAATTGGCGGCTATTGTTCAAAAAGCGATTTGGTGAGCCAATATTGCATGCGCATACCTGAGAAAATGGTCTATTAAACTAACCCAGGATTAAGTGTAATCATTAATTAATTTTGTTTATTTTTTACTTGTTGACAAGACGTGATTTGGGGTAAAACTAGAATCCTTGGTTAGAATTGAATCCTGGATTAACACATTCATGTACCTTGAACAACCAGTGCTAATGGTTGGGTAGCCTATGTTCTTGATACAATTTTTAACAGACAATGAAAACAGTAGGAGTAGTAGTACATTGAAGGTGTTGAATGGGTGGCCTTTACACTTAAGTGTCAATTTAGGGTAAGTTTATTTAGTATGATAGGGGGATGAAGGTATTGAGGGGGGTCTTAAATGTTTGGCCAGTTAAAGTGTCTATAAGCCCTAGCCAGAAATCATTGATTTGGACATAGTAAAGAGTTTAAAATCTTGTTCAATCATTTTAGGCCGATTTAGGGTCATAATTTTATATAGTATTGCTATAAAAAGCATAACAAATCCTTGAAATGACAATATTTACGGACATTATGCTAATGAGTTCAAAATGAATCGAGTCATAACATTGAATTTCTTCATTTATACAGTTGTTTTTCAGGTATCAGACATGATCTTTTAATAAGTGGAGCCGACATAAAAAACAGAGCAAAATAAACTATAATTAGGTTATCCCTTAAAGTGCACTACGAGGAAATTTGACCACTTCTTTTGCCACATTTTTGTATTCCATAAGGACAAACAGTGGCAGAAATATCCAAATCAGTGAACTTTTTTTGCAAAGGGGCAAATTAGACCACATATTTAAAAGAGAGTTTACCATCAAAATCATGTCTGCCATTACGCGAACCTGTTCCTGTGGGTGAGGAACGTGTACCGGTAGTCATTTTTGAGCATCATACACTCAACACACCATTCTCAAGTTGCTTCAAACCCATACATTTCTTCTTAATATAATGGCTACAAACTCACACTGTGAATTTTGCTGTGGTTTAGTAAATAACGACAGAGAATCTGCATCAGATTCTTCAGAACATATTAATGTGTCTTTCTGTTTAGATGATTGTATTGCCGGATGTAGTTGTAGTTGTAGAGGAAATAGTGTCGCTGACTACCAAGTTGAAAGCTGGACGAATATGCTAAAAGCTAATTGACAATTTGCTTGGAAGTGGCCTGTTAGTGCTAGCTAGCAGAGGTTTCTTATCTTTTTTGGCCTGGGTAATTAATTCTCAGGGTATTGTCCCTGGTAAACGTAGCCACTTATTTTTCAGTTAATTTAAACTAGTACATTCTGTCATTTGGGCTGTTTTATCCTAATCTTCCAAACCGTTATAAAATAATATTGGACTCTGATACAATCTTACCAGTTATTCCCTGTGACACAAACAATTCTGTAAAAGCTTCTGTCCTCTAAACGACCAAAACATACACAAACCATCATTGAGGCTTGAAGATAATTACTCACAAACCTTATTCACTGATTATCACAGCTGCTCGTATCGGTGATACTCAACTAGAAGGCTTGAATTTAGCAAAATGCCAGCTTTGTGGTTCGTTAAATTGCTACAGTCCTGTACAATGCACAAACTTGAAGGCATAATAAAAAAAAAAATTATATTAAAACATTTTCTTTGCGGAAAAATGGTACACTTTCTTGCTACATATGTTAGGTCATCTGAAGGTTTGTATGAGAAAAGTGTACTTGTTGTGTGTCACATACGCTAAATAATGACTAGGCATTCCTCGCTCACGGGAACGGGTTCGCGAAGTGGCAGATGTAAAATTCAAGCTTCGGAGTAAAAAAAAATAGACTTTCCGTCGTCATATTGAAAAACGGTTTTAACTGCTAATAATATAGCAACTCTACTTTATGAATATGAGAAAACATTGATAATTATGTCAAAAATTGATTGTAGGGGCACTTTAAATGACGTCATTGAAATTTGATAAACGAAATTGGCAGACTATAATTATTGTTTTTCCTATGTCAGTCATTTTGTTTCCAGTGACTTTTAAATCAAAGATAAGTGGCTAGGGCTTATGGGTACGTTAAAGGGGAGCACTTAAAAAATACTGGAGTAACAAGGTAGGGATTGGGTTTATTCAACTTCGTTTTTTTACTGCTACAGGGGGACACTCAAAGAGTTGAAAAGATGGAAAGGGAGACAACGAAAATTTTACGCCCCAAATTTCAATATCTTCATCTTCCTTGTCATATTAAATGAGCTTTCCCTTTTGTAACCCCCACATTAGAATAGTTTTGTCTGCAAAAATAGCAGCTGCCAGTGCTTCTGGAAAATACTGCTATAATGCACAAAGAAATACCTCTAAATAACAGTACAATAATGCACACTTACCAAGCTACCCATCTGCGGCCATCTTCCAGCTGAAGGGAAAAAAAGTGAATAAGATTTATCACTAAATTGTAACCAGAGTTTAAAGACTACCGTATTTACTTGAAAAAGCACCTCGCCCAATTCAGCACTGCCACACAAGCAAAAATGAAAATTGATATGGTTCACTTGAAACCAACAGTGAAAATTTTGTTGTTTTATCCAAAAATGTGTTTTTTTAATGTGTTTTAATAAGTGCCTACCCCGATTCAGCACCGCCCTTGATTAAGCGCTGCATCAAAACTTCGAAAAAATTCATAAGCACTGCAGTGCTTTGTCAAGTAAATACGGGATAATATGCAAATTTGTATATTTTCACATAAATTTTTTGTAAAATTTTTAATCATTAATATCGATAATTCTACATAAATGATTTATTGATTTGAGTGTTGCATCTAATAAGAGTCATATGTTTGAATATGGCAATTTAATGAGACATATAATAGGAATTTACCGTCATCAATGTTTTCTTCCTTGTGAATTAAACTTTTTATGAATTAGACAAAATATATCAAAATTACTGATATAAGCTCCAAATAATTATACAGTAACATGGACACAACAATTTGTTCAATGATTTATCTGTGATTTATCTCAGCCACTTTTGTATAATAAATGATGTCTACTATGACATCATATAATTAGCATATTGGAAATAGAAACCTCTATAACGCATAGTTGCAACACTGAAATCAAAACAAAATATTTTACTATACACCTAATGTATAATCAATATTAATGACATAAAATTAATTTTGGTCTGATAGGCACTTTAAACACCTTACCATTACAAGTGCATCTACACGTGCATGTGTTGGATATTGATGATCCACCTGAAGCTTCATCGTAACTACTCCCACTCTGCCCAGTGCCGCTGGATGACACTGTTTGGTGACTTGTGTTGTGTGGTGGCACCATGTAGCCATTGGATGGCTTCCCATTCATTAGAGAGATGGGGTTTTGTTTCTTTGCACTGTTTACCCTGGTAAACAAAACATTAAATGGGCTATATAAATTATGTCAACCCCCAAATAATAAACACTATCACAACAAAAGACAAATATAACTACCGGTAATCAGATTAGCAGAGTACGCTTTCCAGGATACTAGACTGGAGAAATTTTGAGACAAATTTGATGAAGGATGGCAAAGATTCAAGTGGATAAAAAATACTGCTTTCAAAGAGAAATTTAGAGCAACTTGAAATCAGCATACCAGGGCAGGTATTTATCTTCTATCTGAGGGTGTTACTTTTGTTTTAAAGGAACTTGAAGGTCCAATTCAATAGAAGGGCTGTGTACAACAAGGGCATAAGTGACTTCTGATCATGTTCTAAATTCTCCCTTAGAAAACAAAGAATTTGAAGGAGAATTTAGAAGGTGATCAGGATTCACTATTGCACACAGCCCTTCAATTATTGACAATACCCTTTTTTAAGTTAGACAAAATGGATAACTTGTTCCTGTAAAAACTAGTGTTGGTCTGCATAATTCATGCTGGCAGCAAGCTAGGGTGGCAGGTCATATTGCCAAAATAACTGAAAAACTAGAAGTTTGATAAGTCATGTACAGAATTTGTGTCCATGTTTTATCGGATTTACAAACTCTCGCCTCTGGCTCTGATAAAACATGGCCACTCATTCTGTATCTATTACTTATCAAATCATTAATAATTCATGAAGCAAAAACAAAGGAAGTCACTGAGCGATAAGTGATCTTTAAATTTGCTAGAGATTTCGTACTGATTTACATACCAAAATAAGTCTTATCGCAAAAATAACTTAAAACATGACTCTGTACATCTACACGTTTGATAAGTCGGATAAAAAAATTGTGTCCATGGGGATGCTTTATGGGATAAAATACAAACTCTCACTTTCAGCTCGAGTTGCTCGAGTTTGTAAATCCCATCAAGCACGGCCACTCATTCTGTATCTATTAGTTATTAATTACCTGCAAGGGCACCTCCAAATAATAAATAGAATCAAGATCACAATGCAGAATGCACTAATGATGCAGCCAATAATGATCCCAAGCTTGACCTCAAAGTCCTCCTCCTCTTTAGAAGTTGGTGATTTAGAATTGGGCGATGTTTCACCTGAATTGGAGTTGTATGAAGTGTTTCCCCCACTGTTATTTCTATTTACTGCTGCATTATCTGCAAGAAATACAGTCAAACCATTAACATGAGAAGAACATTATTAAAGGAAATCTAGACTGAAAAACCATGTTTGCACTCAAATGATTGTTATGCATGCCTAAGTCTGTTTCTGTGTTTGTCGATGTCCAGTAAACTGTACACTAGATGTCATTTATGCACCGATGTTCTGAACCTCGAAGCTCACATTTTACCTTAACAGGGCTTCTGACAGGTTGCGGGGAAAAAAATTGTGCGGAATTTTGGACGTACATTGTGCTGGAAAAAACGTCGATTGTGTGGGAAATTGTGCGGGTTTGCGCAATATTTTAAGAAATTTCAACAGGCTAAAAAAAAATCTCGTTAATTTAAAAGTTAGTTCGTTCTGACGTTCGAGCAGAGGGTAAAGAAAAGCTCTAGAGTCTGTGAATACTTTCACGCTTATCATTTCGGACACATTTCTCACAGAATGCCCAGATTGCTTTAATTTGAAGGAACAGATATCAGAGAAGGTATTCCTTTGATTGATTATTCCTTTGATTGATTTCTTTCAAACTCGCAAAATCGACCCAAAAACAGTGAGACCTCAACTTCAACCTCAACTGCTCGAGAGCGAAACGATCATAGAAGCGCGAAAATCACTTAATTAGTATTGTTATTTATGCAGTTGCGTCTCCATCCCTCCCACCTCCCTGTTCAGACAAATGATTTACATACACATGCATAGTATACAAAAATTAACTAATAAGTAAACCAGTCTTATTTTAAGAAAACAATGAACGTTCTTTTCAGATGGCAATTCATAAAAAAGATGTACGATCATATCAAGCCATCAGTATGGTAATCGCCGTCGTGATCATTCAAGCGTTACATACCCACGTGCAGTCATCTTGCGATTTCACACTTTTCTTTTTCAGGATAAAGTTTTGATTTCGCCAGTTTGAACTTCCTTTTGTGTCACCAATGAAAAACAATATAATAGAAACCAGAGCCCAGGCTGGCGCTAGGCCTGGATACAAATATCACGTAAAATCGCCTAAATATAATTCCGGAATATCATGTAAAAAGTTCTAAATATCAGGGAAAATTTTCTAAATATCAGGGAAAATTTTCTAAATTTCCCACTAACAAAGATAATGTTAATACAGTTTTAATAAATATTATAATATAACAACCTTTTTTATTATCGTACTCGCATTTTTCACAAAATAAGCTTACAACCATTGGTACATCGTACATTTGTATAAATATGTTTAGAAGCTGCAAGCACAATTTTAAACATGATATGTAAGTCAAGTAGATACTCCCATTACTCCGTCAATAACTATCAAGAATTAACGCGAAGCATCAGTGCAGCTTCTACATAGTCTTCCAAAGCATCATGTTGCTGGTCGCCAAACATCGATACCAATAATGAAAACACTCGTTCAGCTGCTTGCAGACGATGGCTGGATAAGTACCAGCTTCTGGACAGCAGATGACCAGGCAGGAAGCTCAGGGGAAACATCTTTCCACCATTGTAATGTGTCCACTCGTGGGTCAAAATCATCCCTTATCTGGTCAGCTTTGACAGAGTATGCTGCAAGTTCATCTTTGAGCGACTGCACAACCAAGGCAGTGTTCAGGAAGGGCACACTATGATCTGGTCAACACCAGTAGCAATTGGATGAGAGGTCTTCACAAACCGTGGATTAAAGAGCTGAGCAGCATGGAAAATAACTATACTCCAGGAAATGTTAGCATCATTAGCTGAGGTGGTCAGATAGTACTGAAATGCAGGAGTTAGACATTCTCTTATGCCATACTGGTACCATCGCTGCTGCTGTGGAACATCAAGGGGAAACAGTTCCTGTACCGTGCCTGTCAGTGCCGGAAAATTCTGCACATGGATGAAGGCTGAGAGCTCCTGTAGCTTCTCAAAAGCAATGAAGATCAATAGGCTCTCTCCCTCTAAGGTGTAGGTTGCCTTGACGAATTGCTCAAGCTCCATGAGCGATGCTAGCTCCACCCTCAGCTGCACAGCATTATCCGTCATAATCTGGGTAAGACGTTGTCTCGATGTCTCGGCAAAAGCATCTTCACTGTCTAAGAAAGCAGCTATGTGCCTCCATTCTTCATGTACAACTTTTGCACATTCCCAGTAGCTCCACCAGCGAGTTGCATTGTATCTTGGCATAGCTCGCCCAGTGAGATCTTTCCATACCATTCTTCCCCTTATGCTTGTAGTGAATAGAAAGTTCCACGGTGTCATGAACTGCTTAAGAACAGGGGTGTTACATTTTGTACCTACTCTGTCAACGAGGTGAGAAATACAGCCAACATCGAGCATCTCTGGGTAGAGTATGGAGACTGTTCTCAGAGCCTTTGCGTTTACTGGCGCCCTATCTCTCATCGCAGCCAAGAGAAAACCTTGGGGGACATTCAACTTTCGATGGAGCACGTCTAATATGATACGAGCTAACTCATCTCCGTTTACTGAGCTCTTCACTAGCTGGAACCTGACGAGCCTGACCTTTACCTCCCAGTTTTCCACAAACCGAGCTAGAACAGCCAGAGCTTCACCATCGCGGGTGGTTCCATCAAATATGAGGGATACTTCTTTGCCCAAAAGCTCTTTCGTGATCTCAAGCATGTTAAGGCCTGGTTCATTTAACGGAAAATAGATTTACGTTAATTAATGTTTTCTGACATAAATAACAGTTTAAACAAAATCTAATTACATGTACACCATAATACTAATATGCACTTCCTTAAATTTGTTAAGTGGATGGTTGTTGTATCACGTGACTGATGACGTCATAATTATATATGATCGTTTAAGTGAAATGCGGCTGCGACGATAACATATGAATATAAAGTAACCCTTCTAAAACATTACTCCTCCGGAAGTGTTTCAGACCACACTTAGAAAACATGACTATCACGTAAAGATAAGGAGATATTGAGGGTACAAAAAGTCATGTGACCTGTTTTGCATATTTTCGCCTTAATTACTCATTAATGAAACATTGTAGTCATCTTTTCTAAGTTGATTTAGGTAAAGGGCTTCAACCTTAACTAAACACATCCACTCATCATCCTAGCTGTTTCAAACTCGGAGCCGCGTTTTTGATTTACTGATTTCGTGTTCTAAGTCACGTGACATACCACGTGACACGTTTTACTACACACAAACCACTTAAGGTAGTCAAGAATGGCGATACCTATTATCGTGAGAAACTTGACGTACTTACCATACTCGGCTGTGCTGAAATAAGGAAAACAGTTTTTACCCGAAATTTGACCCCTGAACCAGGCCTTAACATGCTTGAGATGGTCCTGTATTCCTCTTCGAGTACAAAAGGGATAAGTTGGCGCATGTTTGCAGAAGACGTCAAGGTGAAACCAGCTTCTTCAAATATATCCCTGAAGAATTCTATTCTATTTAGGGGAGTGCCACTCTTAAGGAACGCTTGTACCACCTTCACTCTGAAAACTCTTGTTCCAGTAGGAAGATTCTCACCTTTTGGGTGCGTTTTTTCGTCATATTTTTTCATAGCCTCGGCAATGTGTTGCTCTTTCATAGAAGTGGCCTTCATTTTCTCTGTGTTCAAGGAGTGCTTCTTGCTTGACAGGTGAACTTGTATGTTTTGCTTCTTTGTCGAGAGCTCTTCTCTGCACACTTTGCAAAAGAGTGCACCACCCTGAGTGGCTATAAGACAATCGTCTTTGAATTCTTGCACCCGTTCACGTGCCAACAAAGTTACAGGCTCGTTTGTTTTTCTGGAAACAGATGACTGTGATCGCCGATTGCCTGATTTGTTCACAGCTAGTTTTCTTTTTCGTGATAAATCACTTGCAGCTGGTGCTCTTAACCGATCAAGAAGAGAAACCACTTCTTTGTCTCTCTGCAGATTGCTTTCAGCAGCATCACTGGCATCATCAGTGGAATTGAGCGCACTAACCTGAGGTGGATCCGCCATTTTGCTCTGAGTCTGACCACTGTACTGACTGCACTAAGCATCATGGGATACATTATTAAGTGGGAAACCGCTGATCCAGATTACTGTTGCCACTGAATTGAGCTAACCAGTTTCAATCACCAAAAACTACGCTGAAAATGCCTAGACCCTCAACAAAATTCCTAAATATCCCAACAATATCCCATTTTTTTTCTAAATATCACATTGTTTTCTAAATAAATTATCATGGAAGGTTCTAAATATCTAAAAAAAACACATGATATTTGTATCTAGGCCTAGCTGGCGCACAGCCATGGATTGAACGCCTTGCTTTTTTTTTTTTACAATCTAGAGCCCAGGCCGGTGCAAGCCATGAATGGAACGCCTTGTTGTTTTTTTCATCTGCTCGAGCCGTTCGAACAAAACAAGGGATTTCTCAACGTGTTTTGGAAGGTAAATGGGGTGAAAATGGCCTGAAATGTTTCCAAAAATCACAGTAAACAAGAGGAATGCGTTTTAATTAAAATTTTCAACAAATTGTGCGGGATTTTGCAGATGTTTAGGAATTGTGCGGGTTTGACCAAATTGTGCGGATTCGCAACCGTGCAACCTGTCAGAAGCCCTGCCTTAAGCTTCGGTCTTGGGAACTGTTCTCTTCTCGGAACAGATAATGTCCGCGGATGAAATATAAGGGTATATTTCGATGTCACAAATAGATTGTTGTATTATAAAATTTGACCTTATAGGAACTTTAAAGCGGCACTGTCAATTGAAGGGCTGTGCGCAACAAGGGCATAAGTGACTCCTGATCACATTCTAGATTCTCCTTCAATTTGTTTGTTTTCTAAGGGAGAATTTAGACCATGATCAGGAGTTACTTACACCCTTCTTGCATACAGCCCTTCAATTGAATTTCCAGTATACCTGGAAAGCATACTCTGTGAATCTGAGTACTTATAGTTGTCTTTTGTCATGAAAATGTTTATAATTTAGGGGTTGATAGTGTCCCCTTTAGAGAAGCAAAAATAATATTTCTTTACCTTTTGCAAACATGGAGATCTTTGCTGATTCAGACCACGGTCCCAGCTGACTACCATAATCAGCCTGCACTTTCACATAGTACGTTTCATTGATGTTAAGTCCACTTAGCTGAACTGTCACTTTTCTGTCAAACTGCTGAGGCCATCCGACCACAACTTCACGCTTCTTCCAGATCATTTCTGACAACTCTGGATCAATGGTGTAGATTATGGTATAACCAATTGCCTTGCCTTTGTAGCTGAATGGCGTTTGCCATGAAACCTCAACTGATCTCAGCGAAAGATATTTAAACGTCACCATAGGTGCTTCATCTCTTTTTGACTTTCCAGGCACAACCATTAGAACTTTGATAACATTTTTGGTATATGGTCCATTTCCTTGATGATTGCCAGCTTTCACTTTGATATAATATGTTGTGTTGGGTGTTAATCCCATTAGCCGAGCTGTGACTACTTGTTCAAATCTTGAGAATAACTTTGAGAGAACTTCTCTCTTTTGGTTCCAACTTTTATCTGGAAGGTTGGGGTTCGTAGTATATGCTATTACGTAGTGTGAGATCTTCCCGTTCGGCTGGAGAGGTGGTTCCCAAGTAAGGTCGACAGAAACTGGTGACATGATTTCAAACTTCAAGTTTCTTGGTGGTGATCCAGGAGCTGAAATAATAGTAATAATAATAATAAATAATAATTGATAATAATAATAATTTCATTCTGTTTTAACTTTCCTAAGTATATACCTCTTATTAACATCATTTGCTCAGTCTGTACCATAAGTTATGGAGTGAGTTTCCCCCATTTTTATGCCCCCCCCCCCCAAAAAAAAAACCAAAAGGGGGAAAAATAAGGTGGTGGCTTGGTTTTGCTAATGAGCCAATAGTTAAAAACCTGTCAGATTGTGAGCTTGCCATATATTGAACTCCTGGACAAGAACCTGTAAAAAAAACTGTGAATTTCTAATAATTTTTCAGGTGATGTTTCTCAATCAAGTTGTTTTCACAAGGTAATTGACATGTGTTTCAGTTTGTTATCCAGCAGTGGTTGGAGGCCTACATGTACTTATGCTCATCTTCACATCAAGCAAAACATATTTTTTTTCCTGACCAATCAGAGGCTTAGCACAACTTTTCAATGACTGGCCCTTTTTCATCATAGTCACTTTGCTGCCATTGATTATTAGATTGAGTTCAATGTTGAGATATTGTATTAAAGAGCCTTTGTCTGAGCCCATGAATCATTGCGCCAAGTTTTGATTAGTTTGTTTATCAATGGCCGCCTAGCTAAAAGGCTGGCTTTTAGTTTAACTCAAATGCTCTTGATTGTTTATTAGTTTCATAAGAAAAGTAGAGAAGGAAATTTCCTAATTTCTAGTAGATTAAAGGCCCGATAAGCCCATGAATTATCGCTGGATGGTTCAAATAAAATTTGACCAGTACTCAGTAGGGAGCCTTTAGATTTGAGTACAAGTGTGACTTTTTACAATCGACCAGCAAACAAATACTCTTGGTAGCTTGTTTTCATGTCTCCAGCATTGTTTAGCTGTATTGGAAGATCTCTACTTTACTTGTGAATGAAATATTTTGAGTGCAAATGTTGTTACTCGCACTAGAGTCACAGTGAATAAACAGTTAGACTTGGTGGACTTTGATACTGCAGTTGTATTTTTGGAAGCAGGACTTTCTGGAGATAAAAATAGTGAAGGGCATTGCTTTCTTTGTACCATGGTTTTAGATGTTTTCTCCGTTGATTTGAAGTTTCACATAATTATACATGTCGACTTTCATAAATGCGATTTCCTGTTTCGGTAGTTTATCCACATGTATAGAAAACATGAATATGCCATGTGAAAGAGCATGTCGACATTAGTGAACTTGCAAAAGTTGAGTGCTGTAGCTTAAAAGGCAATGAAGTTACAGCCATTTGAACTTATAGAGAGATTTCTATGAGAAAAACAATGGAGGCCAATGCATTAGAAATGCTCATACATGTTAAGCTCAACAGCAATTCTCCACATTGCTCTAAAACTCAAAACAATTACTAGTTTTAATGTGATCTTTCATGTGGTAGCATCGGTTTCCCTCTACAGATTGATCTTCCAAATTATGCAAATTAGGAGGTGGCAAGCTATTATGAAAGTTGTGTACATAAGTGGATAACACTTCTGGGAGCTGTGCAAAACTATAAATCTTCCATGCCACCTTGGTTGCTTTGTCTTTCCAATAAAGCTAGCCAGTCCTTAGAGCAGCAAATACTGGGAAACTCACACAATAGTTCTTTTGAACCACAAGTGTTCTCTTTTAGACAAACCCATTTCAGAAAGCAAAAAGGTGGCCTGCAGAATGATTATTTGTCAAGTTGCTTCACCTCACTTTGTTGTCTTTCTTCGGCTTTCCTCTACTTGTCACTCTAGATCAGGATTCGAAGACATATTCAACGAAAGTTACATTTTAAATGGTATACTTTTTTAATACAAAATTTAAGATAAAAGAAAGTCAGTTAAACATATTTTAAGATATATGGAAGTAAATACATGATGGCCCAAAATAGAGATTCAATATTCCCCCTGTGCTTGGCTGGAATGGAACACACTTCCTATAAGAACAAGTCTGTCGATGTTTGATTGTAATCGATCTAATTAATGTAATCATCCGTCATGTCAACACTAAAGTCTAAACCTTTCTGCGAGCTGTGCACGTGCACGCCAGAGGTCATGATTTGATATTCGATACTGAGTTAATAAATTGAGCCGGTTAACACAAGTTTGAGGGAGAAAAGCGAGTAAAAGAGCGAATTTCCGAAACTTCTGCCTTATTATCGGCATGATATGGTTCCACTGGAGAGCAGTGTGGTTGTTAAATGTGAGTCTTACCTTATTAAGTATGTAAACTTTGCATTTTCCCGGAATATAGTGAGTTAACAGTTTTCTTAGATTTTCTCTGAATGACCTAAAAGTCACTTACGTCGTTCTTGCACGGACCCCTTCAATTAACAATGCCGATCTTTCTGATTTTAGCAACCCTCAAAAATCGGTTGCATGCGCAATGATTCATGGGCTCAGACATGGTCTTTAAAATGCTAATATTTAATCAGTTCTTTATTAATTCAACCACTAGTTTGCCGACTTAATTAGCAGCCATACAATGGGCCAGTCATTTGTCTATTCATGTTTTGCATGCCCACATCTATATATCCTGCAATGCAGGCGTTTTATTTGGGAAACCGAAATATATTTGGACAAGGGAAGAGCGGAAAACGTCCACGAAAGCGGGGAAAACCACTAGAAACGCCTACATACAGCAATTTTTACTTACGCAATTCAGATGTCTGGCAAGGGGTACTAGTATGCACCCACCCAGATAGTGCATTACCATTGGTATCAAATGATCTGATCTTTATGTAATATTTCCTTCCAGGACTCAACCCAGATATTAGGCTACTTGTCTCCACAACCTGTTTCTTGGTAACTGTTCTCTTGTTTAAGTTGCCAACAATCCCATAGCTTATGGTATAGTAAGCAGCCTTTCTTGGTGAGAATGTTTTTTGCCAAGAGACGAACAGGGATGTTGGGCTCTCAGAAATGCACACAACTTGCATAATCTTGCTTTGTACCGTTGGTGAGCCATCTGCAAGTTAAATTATTAATAGTATTGCAAAATCTGCTAATTGAGTATAAACTTCAGGTCCTATATATACCGTAAACATCCGTGTATAAGCCTCACCCATAGATAAGCCGCACCCCAAGTTTTGAAGTTCGAATTTAGGTAAAAAACATTTTTTTGAAAAATACAAAATATAATTAGAAAATATTTTGTCCGAGTTCATAAACGCTTGTACTTGATGCCAAACTTCTTCCAAAAAAAAGAATAATCTTTTGTTGGAGTTCATAAACGCTCGTACTTGAAGAAAACTTCATCAGATTGTCATAAATAGATAATAATCGCAACTTTAATTAGATCGAATATGGTTCAACTTGCCTTGTCATTTCTTGTGCATACATGTATTTTAACCTGCAGTCTTTAAATCACTCCAGAATTCTTCCGCTTTTATTCTCCCATTAACTAACAACAATTCCAAGGAACCGCTTTCCTTTAATCGCTAGAGCAATAAAGGTTTTCTGGCAAAACTATACTTGCACGAGTAGGTCTGAGGTCCGCCATCTTGGATTTTCATTAACTAGTACCAATCTTCCACGTGTAAAATTGAGAAGAATGCCTGGTTGTTTAGATGCATGCTTTGACAAGCGCATCAGCGTGTTTTGGAAGGTAAATAAGCTGAATCACGTTTAAATATTCACGAAATTCTAATATATTAGGTCTAAGGTGGGTCTTAGAAGAGTTTTTGCTTTAATTATTTCAAACTGCGTGGCTTTTTTTCAATGATTATGCTTAAATTGCTATATTACACGGTCGGATGCAATTTGAACCTGTTGTAATGTATCAGTCAATTCCAAACCCGTGCATCTCTCTTAATTAATGATTAGACCCCAGGATGCCTCTTTCACACGCACCTTGTTCTATATTGGCATTAGCAGCACATATGAACTTAAATTGAAAACGTTTCACTCTTGAAAATCACAGATAATTTTCTACCATGCAATTTTCCCCCATTTTTCTCTTAGGCTTTCATTAATGTACATGCCAGAAATACAGGATAATCAATTCTAGAGTACAGTTACGTAAGAAAACAGTAAAACTTTCAAATGCTTTGTGTAATTTGCACTGAATTACATTTTTGCACAATCATCATTACGTGGTAGATACGCTATGCAAAAATAAATAAACTTTATAAAAGCACCATAATTGCCACCAACAATTCAACACATTTTTGGGCTCTTGATTTGGGTGCATAAGTCAAATTAGTATAATTTCATCAGTGAATATAGAGATTCCCGTGCTCTGATTGGTCGAGAATTGCGTCATATGTCGCTATATTCACCGGCATTTACCAAAATGGCCGCTCGCATATTTACCGATGTTTCTCACGAAGAAATAAATAATATGAAAGAAAAAGCTTTTCCAAAACCCACCAAAGAAGCAACTAAATAAGTATGGCTAAACTTGAAGCTCTTTTTTTAATCCATAAGCCTTCACGAACAAAGTTTACTTACGAGTTTCGGGTTGAGTTTATTCGGCCCTTGTGTCTTCATGAATAACAAACTTTCACAAGGAAGTAACGTCTACTTAGAGCAATAAATAACACAACGAGACCTTTTCCTTAAACATTGGGAACGGTTCGACTCAAAAAGAGTGTACTTACTTGAGTTATTTTCCTCGTGGTTCTTCATAGAAAAAAAACAAGTTCTAGTTTCATTCAGGGAGCCGGTTACTGTTAGTGTTATGGCTTATGCTCTTCTCTCGCCGCTCTCGTTGTGTTTTCAAGCTTTATCTCATACCGAAATCATTTGTCTCTTGATTTACCATTGTCTTTGATTCTGTAGTTCGTAGTTTCCAGGAAATTTGTCCTTTGAAGTGAACTCATGAAAGCGATTCCTTTCTATAAATTTTCACTCGCCGTGTAGTGGTAGACTTTCAGTTTTGCCCATTTCCACTCATTTTTGCTGCATTTCCTCTCTTTGTAACACGATACGAGGTCTCAAAAGTGAAGATTGCTGCTTCAACTTGAATTCTAGTGTGCATTTGGCCTTTTCTTTTGTATTTCTATACTTTCAGAAAATCCATTCTTGTAATCCCTGCCAGTCTTGTGTCAAGTCGGTTTGTGCAATGAACCGTATAGCGGCACATGATTATGCAAATGTTTGTCACAAAACTATCTTGTCACGCGCGCTTGTTAAACTTATAAAAGGGTCGGAAGTCAGACTATTATTATATTGTCTAGTTTAAATTTCTCTGATATTCACTGATGAAATTATACTAAAACAATTATTCACTGAAGTCGAAGTGACTATTGGTGAATATTTACCTCGACTTCGTCTCGGTAAATATTCACCAATAGTCACTTCGACTTCAGTGAATAATTGTTAAATATTTAGAGATGCATGCTCGACAAAATCAGATCTATTACTCTATGTTAATGACCTACACGTACAAATGAACAAAAGTCACTAAAAGATTACTTTCTTATTTTTTTTATATATTTAATTGTTCAATCTGCAATTAATTCATACTTGCAGGGCTCGAAATTGTAACAATGTGACTAAAACAAGTCACTCTTTGGCAACTAAAACTGACCAATTAGTTGCCAATTCAGCTACTTTAGAACATTGTGTAGTTCCAGAAAATATCCATAATAGCCCCCAGGGACTGGAAATTCCAGATGGGTGGGGGGGGTCAGAGGGACCACAAAATTACAGAGATTGTATGGGAGAAAATTGGAAATTCCAGAGGGGAGGGGGGTCAAAGAACAAATCCTTCCGTGGGTGTGGGGGGGGGGGGGGGGGGGGGGGGATTTCTGGAACTACACATTTGCTGACAAATGTAATGTGAGCTCTTTGAAAAACACTTGTGTGAATTAATTCCACATTGATCTTGAAACCAAAATTATGATTATATAACAGTGCAGATGCATAGCTTTTCAAGACTTTGAAATTGCATTTTTTAAAGGACATATAGGAGAGCCATCATTGTCTATTTGTTTTATAATATAAAATTTGATAGACGCAGGAATGTATTCTCTATACAAAGCTTACCTAACGTTTTGCCTACATCAACAGCAAGCTGGCCTGTCTTCTTGCCATCCCAAGCCAGAAGCCTTATTACATACTTGGTGTTAGGCTCTGTGAATGATAACAAATTATATAATAATCAGTACGAAATGCACGCTCTGATTGGTCAAGAGCTGTGTGTTATTAGAGGACACACACCTGGATGGCATCATGAGCGCACACAACCATTTCTGCACTCGTTTCTATTGGATATTTTCATAGTTTTTAGTTTGTGATTTTGAAATAAATCAAATAGATTCTATTCTGCCATACATCTGTCCTCTTATAGATCTATGGACAGATGCCAAAACATGAAGAGAACATCAGTTACACCAGTGACTCTACTGCATCTTGTACATGTGGTGCACTTCTTTGTACTCTTCACATTGACGTTATCTGCGCATCTAAATAACACAGCATAATGAAATCTAGCCTGCTTGCCGGCTCTTCTGTAATTTTTTTCAGTCATTTTTTTCCAGATTGGGTCACCTGTAGCCTGCTATGCAGACATATTTTTTCACTCTCATAAATTCGAAGAAAAAAGTAACGTCTGCTTACCCGAGCGCTTAATTAGTTTCCAATATGCAAGCACGACGTCAGCACGTTTGTTTTATTTTTCTGCCCAATCAAGATTTTCTGTAGAAATATCTCCAGAACAACCTGGAATTCCATGCCTAACCTTGAAGCAACAGTTGCAAAGGCGGCAAAAATCACTCACGGATGTTTCTTTTGGTTTTCGACCTCTTACTTTCTTTGGAGTTTCTTCTTGGTCCATATGTACTTGTTTTTGTTATGATTAATACCGTGAAAATTTTGAATGTGAAGCACTGAACCGGAGCACTGTCATTTTGAATCGTGTTGACATTAAGTGCGATTTCATTGGCCATTTTTTTTTACACTTGGAGCGAGACGGGCTCAAGCGTGGAGGGGCGTAATCCTCAAAACAATGGCATTCGTGCAGGCTCTTTTTTCTTCCCCTCCCTTCCCCCTCTGTTCATTTTGGTCCTCACCACATTTTGACCGCGTGCCACAGGTGACCCAATCTGGGGGAAAAACGGCCGGAAAAAATTACCAGAAGAGCCTGCAAGCAGGCTAAAGGAAATATATCTGCTAATCACACATGGTTGATTGATGGCAACTCAACCACCAGGAAAAGTAACATCACAGGTTGTATAAGTGCGAAAAGCCATAATGTTATAACAGAGTTTACTTTCTTGAGATCAACACATAAGCAGATATGTGGAGTGGTTCTAATCAGCTAGTTCCAGTGTATTTTATTTACTCTACACCCAACTTCCCTAAAATTTGACAAGTTGCAAGATACAATGTATAGAGTGAGATCAGAACCATGAATAATCTCAACATGTTTCCAAACAAGATGCTCATTACATATATTCAACTGATCTACATATAGTGAGATTTGATGGGCTGGTACTTGCCAGCACAATACATTTATCAGTGTTCTCCCAGAGCGCAGAACCTGTTGTGCTCCACCATGCTGCATTTTCTCAGCACCGCTCTGATCAATCTTGAACTTTGAATAATTAAAATATTTCATCACGATTTTAGCGATTTTTATTAAGTGAGTTTGGAGCAACTTTTCCTCACTTTTCTGAAATGTTTCTGGATTTAAAATCCCTCAACATATCTAAAATGCCTAGAGGATGTCTTATACAAGTTCAACGACATTTACAACTCATCAACCTGACAAAAATAATGAGACACATGTATGCCTTTCTCTGTCAGGTATTGGCCCGCCACATCTTGTAGGTATTTCATATATGGTCTCCTATAATGTCCTCTTGTCTATCCATTGTTGTGCCATCACTCTTAACCTGCGTTTCAGCTCAGGTTACATCACTCTCGATGCGTATCCATTGCTATCCTTTGCTATTCTTTCCTATCCATTGCTATCCTCTGCTATCCATTTAGTATCCATTGAGTATCCATTGATCATCCACCACTATCCATTGATCATCCATCACTATCCATTGCTACCTCTGCTATCCATTCCTATCCTTTGCTATCCATTGCCATTCACTGCTATCCTTTGCTATACATTCATTTTGTGGCAAAATGCTGCAGCTTATAAGTGGTAAACTACAGTTATTAAAGTCTTAGACAATGTGAAACTAATGTAAACTAATTAAATTGCAGAGGTCTATTAACACAAATTTGCTTATAAAAAAGGTGTGGAGTCATTTTTGTTAACAATATAAATTCATGAACATCCATGTAATATTTGGGCGTTATATCAGTGATTTTACCAAATATTTTGTATAAATCAGAAACAGTTTCATTCACAAGGCAAAAGAAGTGACCTTTTGTTGGCCTCACATCGTCACATAATTAGCATATTGGAAATAGAAACCTCTAGAACTCATAGACGCCACACTCAAGTTTAAAATAATATATTAAAATTATTTACATGTACTTGATGGAGAATAGATATTAATGATAAAAAAATTGGGCTCATGCACTTTCAACTGAAGTGATCATTTTCCTTAGAAATTTATTGTAATTAAAGGAAGCCCTGGCTGTTGGAACAAGTTGCTGTTACATTGTTGGCTGAATGGCCAAGTTGAAAATATGTTGAAAAATTTGAAATTACATTTGTGAAAAAAATGGACATGCATGAGTATGAACCATTTTGGGTGCAGGCGCTGCCATCTTGGATCTGATGGCATTTTTTTGCAGTCCCTATTGCTACAATACGGACCACCAAAAAATGTCATCACATCAAAGATGGAAAAATGACTCACTCACGTCCATTTTTTTCAAAAGCTAAAATATATTTTCCAATTTTTTCAACATAGACCATAATTATTGCCAACAATGTTATGGCAACTTGGTCCAACAGCCAGGATTTCCTTTAATACTTCATGTCAAATGTTCGAGGTAAGGGTTTTCATTAGCAAAAAAATTACCCATCGCAATAACAAATTATAAAAAATCCTCTCACTATACAAATTAACTGACTTTCAACTCACCAAGTTTCACAATGCAGTATCTTCTAACATTCTTTCCAATGATTTCAGGGCCGTGAATAACATCTCCATTGCCCTCTTGATAGTAAAAAAGCCTGTACTCCTTCACTTTCTTTTTCCCATAAGCTGGAGGTGACCACATAACTTCTAATGCTGTGTTATTCAGTGGACTAACTGTCATTCTGGGGGAGCCAATTACTGTTAAACGAAAAGAAAAACAAGGTGTTCACAAGGCATCAACCACCTAATTCATAGGGATACAGACAGTAACAACATTAGGGACCTTATTTACCAAAACAGCACAGCCAAGGATCGATGATGGCATAAAAAATGGTCTTAATTGCAAAACATCCCCAGATACAACAACTGCACAAGAAAATGCATACAGTCGCTACATTTTGACCGTTCTCTGTAAAAAGACAAGGTGAAAACCCCAAATTTCATGTTTAAAGGATAAAACAAACGTGAGATAACATTTTAAACACTCCGGTATTCACTTGGCATGAAGGAACTCTATGCTTATCATGTTTTTCAAATTTATAGTTATAAATTAAAGCCCACAGTAAATTTAATTGACTGGAATAATCCTGGCCCCTCCTACAAGTTAGAAGTGAAGCACATTCTCCAGCCCTGCATGCAGACTCAGTTCTTTGAGAAGTGCTCATTTAAGCTTTCATCAGACTTTAATGTCCTCCAGCACTCTAAATGGGGGAAATGCATTAAAAAAGCCTTACAATGTAATTCTGAGTGTTTCCTCTTAAATAGAGCAGAAGGACAAATACAATGGGAAAACTGTTTCAATGTCATGGTATATCATACATGTACATGTATGGTAATCTTGTCATTCTCATTCTGCCTGCTTCAAATCGATCCGCCCTGTCACCCACCACTCTAATACTATAATGATACAAATTATACAAACCATTATTTTGCTGAGTTGTCACGGTTATGACAACCTCTTGACTGAATGGGCCCCAGCCAATCTTGGTGGCTGCAGCAACTTTTACAGCATACACGTTGCCACTCTTCAGACCACTTATTGTTTTCTGTAAGATGCTACTGGGTAGCTGGATGGTACGTGGAATATTTTGTTTCCCTGACTTTTGGGTGTACTTGATGATGTAGTTAGTTATTATCCCATTTTGGTACTTCTTGGGTGGTGGTACCCATCGGACATCAATGCTCTGAAACAGATGATGAACAGTAATTGACTTGGAAGTAGATTATAGGCAAACATTTGAAATTAATGTATGTGTCTAGTTGCACCAGGGGCAACCAAAGAACATGGTTTAATTAGTTGCCCCAAGAATATTTAGGTTGCCTCTTTTCTGCAGAAAACAAACACACAAACGTGTTTGAAAATACCTCTGCAAAAGAAACACTGGAGATCTCACTTGAACTGGAGTTGAAGTCTCTGTACTACAGTGGAATGTCAAAGAAAAAAGGACTTACATTTTAATTAATGTTTGATTATATTGATCATGACTAGTCATGAAAAAAATCTGCCTGGCTTCTCCTTTTTATTGACACTTTAAAGAGGTCATTAATTTGTTAGATACTAGATCCCTGAAAATTCAGTAGGGTTTTGGCTGCCCAAGAATAGTTTTTAACCTGACTGTTGCCATGTTAAAAATTATTCCAAGATTAGTAATAATACTGTAAGGTTTGAGCTTAAAGTGCCTACATTGTATAAGCCCAATTTTGTTATCATTAAAATAGATTCTCCATCAAATAAATAGTTGAACTGTAAAATATTTCTTGATTTGGGTGTTGCATATATCTATGAGTTATTGAGGTTTCTAGTTCTAATATGCTAACTATGTGACCAATGAAAAGGTAGACAATTTGCCCCAAATTAAGAAAAAAGTTCTCATTGATTAGCCAATCAGAAATTTTGCAATCCATTGTTATAAGTAATATTATTGATAATGGCATTGTAGGTACATACATGTAAGCTGGCTGAAGTTACATTATGTACAATGTAGGTATGGTAGACATGTGTTTAAACAACGAAGCATAAGTAAGAGAGGGAATCTTGTAGCACGGTGTGCGATGATAATGTCAAATAAAATCTATTTTTAGTGACTGGAAGCAGCTGAAGCAAATTAAGTGTGAATTTTTTGGCCACCAATCATGAAATGTTGAAAGTTCGAGCACTTCTCAGCTGCCTCCGGTTACTAAAAATAGATTTTATTAGACGTTATCATTGCACAAGCGTATTGCATATTGGAGATTCCCTCTCTTACTTATACTCTCTTGGTTTAAAACATTAATAATATTATGTGCAACTCACATCTGGGGTCAGGCTTTTCAGGATAATCTTCAGGGGAGAACTTGTTGGTTCTAGAAAAGTAAAAAGATCATTAGTACATAAGGTATTAAAAAAAACATGTAAACAAGAGGACAAGCTAAGGTAAAGGAAGTTATTCATAACTTTTGGATTTCAGGATCATTAGAATTCTATCTGTAGATTATATTCTAGCTAATTACCAAAACCAATGTCTTTGCATGAAAAATCTGGTGGAGTATTCCCCAGTAATTTGAGTAGGGGTGTGCTGCTGGGGTTTCAAAACTTGACCCTCTTTTAGAGGAATAGGAGTGACCCCATTACCCTTTTGAGATCCATCCCTAAAATTGGAACCCCATTTTTTGGTGGTTTCTTCTCTTCCTCAATTTATTTTTACTATTATGCATGCAACAACAAAATGAGACCCTATTTCAGACTAAATGACCAAATTGTTACCCTATTTCAGAGCAAAACAATTTGCACATGGTAGCACTAGCGTGCTCCCCATACTTTTTTCCCCAGAGCAGTATTCTCAGTAATATTCATGAATATCATTTCATCAATATTAATGTATTTGCAGGGATACTGTGAATCCATAATGAAAATATTGCATCCCAGAACACAATGATGCACTCTCATACACCTCTGCCAGTGAAACGTCCTTGGGATTTTAAGTTGCAATTCCTTTATAATTTTTTTTTTAATTATTCAAAGTACTTCCAAGACTGAGCAGAGCAACACCACGGAACCCTGCCCTGGGGAGAACACGGAGCACATGCCCATCTAGTTTCTATTTAACAAGTTTATGATAGTTCACCGTGGTATGCTAGCCGAGTCAATCCACAACAAATTTTGACCATGAGATGATGCAAAACATGGTAAATAATAGGACATACCATGGGAAACTAACATAAATTTGTGTTTTACAACAACAAATGAAAAACAGTCAAGGGGAAAGCAGCCTTTGAAAACTATGGAGTGGGGTAAAAGTGATTCTAGCACACTATCACGTAATTTGTGGCGTTAGCAATGATGCAATCCATGAATCATATGTCCTCTCATTTCCAATGGCAATAAGAGAAAATTATGAAAATTATGACACTCACTTCCTGGTAAAGTCCGTGCTACAACAGCATTACTGTTTGTTTCCTTGTTGTTGTTGAAGTAAGGAACGATATAAAAGGTGTAGTTGGTGAAGCCATGGAGACCATTGATCAAGGAGTTCCTGAGGTCACCTTTTGCAACAATTTGCAACTCTCTCACACTTTTATCAACGGGGTGGTAATTTATGGAGTATGCCAAAGCATTAAAACCTTTGGGCGGTATCCAGGCTACCAATACCTCTGAAGATGATTTGGCAGTTGCTGTTATGTTCCATGGTGGCCAGGAGTACAGAACTGTTGAGATGGAGCAGGTTGTCATTGTTTTCATTAATGGTAAGAATGATTTACTATGTTTCACTGGGTTTTGTTTTACTGTATAGGTTCACTGCCATGCAATTAAAGACACCTTCAGGGGATACTGTCAATAGAATTGTCCATATATCAGTATAAAAAGATTCTCACCTGTGGCTCAGATCTTTATATGCTGATAGAACACGGCCACTCACTAAATATAAATATCACTTAAGCCCCTAGAGTGATCAACATCTAACTGCTCAATAAGATATATGTACAACGTGAAGCAGACGGCTCATGAGAATATTGGAGCTCATCATGCATCTGAGAAATTAACTGACAATAATAAAGACCCTTTCAAAAAAATGGCTGCCACTAATTTGCATAATATTATTTTGATATTCAATATTTTCTGAAGAATAAACTAGCCCATGGGAAAGAGCGAGTTCATGTTAGTAAGCATTAGCTGTTACTCGGGTTGAAGCCTGTGTTAGCGATATAGATAAATGGATGATATCCAATAGGTTAAAACTAAACAGAGATAAGACAGAACTCCTTATTATAAGCTCTAAGCACCGCCCTCGTCCATGTCTTAATGCAATTTCAGTTAGCGACCATTTAGTCCAGCCCTCACTCTCTGCCAGGAACATTGGGGTAGTGTTTGATAATAGCTTGTCTTTAGAGAAGCATGTTAGTGCTGTGTGTAAGTCTTCTTTCTATCATTTTAGGAAGATAACTAAGATTAGGGAGTATTTGTCAGATGACAGTACTGAAACATTAGTGCATGCTTTTGTCACGTGCAGATTAGATAATTGCAATGCTTTGCTGTACGGCTTGCCGAAATATCTCACTCAGAGACTACAATCTGTCCAGAATTGCGCTGCTCGCCTAGTTACTCGAAATTCTAAGTTCGCTCGCACTACGCCATTACTCAGACAGCTCCACTGGCTTCCCATAGAACAACGTGTTATTTTTAAAATTTTACTTTTAACCTATAAGGCACTGAACAATTTGGCTCCTATTTATATAAGTGACTTACTTCATCACTATAATCCTAGTCGTAGTTTAAGATCGTCCAATCAGTGCCTACTTACAATTCCTAAGTCTAATCTCAAGAGCTATGGGGATAGAGCCTTCTCGGTGGCCGCCCCAAGGTTATGGAATGCTCTTCCAACTGAGATTAGGCTTAGCAGTTCTGTTAATATTTTTAAATCACGTTTGAAGACTTATCTTTTTAAAGCAACGTATTCGTAATATAGTTTTTAGTTTTTTAAATATTTGTAATCCATTTTTTAACTTTTTTTTTTAACAAGTTTTAGTATTTTATAGTCATCGTATCGATTTATATTATGATTGTAAAGCGCCATAGGACAGGTAGTGTATATGGCGCTATATAAATGTATATATTATTATTATATTATTATTATTATTATTATTATTATTATTATTATATTATTATTATTATTAGTAACACTAAGCACTTTGAGAATGAAACACTATATCTTTGCAAATTAGTAATCACCTTTTGAAACTCTAAAGAAACATGAAAACAAGGCTTAGTCAGTCCTCACTTCCTGAATCTCATATAAAACTATAATTTTGAACCTCAGTAACTTCGCTACGGTTGGTGCCGTGACCTTCAAATATTACAAACACTCATTTTTGCATGCTCTCTAAAGTGCAGGGTCCGAAAGTGCGCCTTATTTGGTACCAATGCGACTAAATTTTGAGTGTTGACGACCAAAATTTCAGAGTTTAAGTCGCCAGCTGACGACTTACCTAAAGTCTTCACAATGTCCCGAAGTCACACAATGTTCTTAGTAAATTTAGCCAGTAAAACATGCCAGCAAATGTTCTTTGTCACGTGTCACTTGAAATGTGGCGACTACAATTCAGTGGTCTTTTGGCGACTAAATAAGTTTGGCTAGTCTCCAGTTGGCACCTATGTGAAAAAGTTAATTTTGGACCCTGAAGTGGCAGTGCTTATTTTAATGACAACATTTTCTAACAACCCAAGTTTGGTGACTCCATTTTTAGAATGGGTCTATACGTTATTTGTGTTGAGCATAAATGATGTAAAGGGCTGTGTGCAACAAGGGAGTTCAGGAGTCACTTATGCCCTTGTTTCACACAACCTTCCATGTGTTGATACCAGTTATTTCACCATCTACTGAAAAATGTCTGCAAAGCAATGCACTGACCTGATCTTTTGACAATGAGTCTTGTACTCGACTGTGCACTGCCAATGTCATTTTCTGCAAAACACTGATATACTCCATCATCCTCTGCAGCAATCCCTGAAATTGTCAGATCTTTGTTCATACCTCTGTGTACCAATATAATTCTCTTATTGCTGTTAATTTCTTTGCCATTTTTCAGCCATGTTATTTTAGGGTCTGGAGATCCCTTAGCTGAACAACTCAACTTGATTGTTTTCCCCACTTCTGTCTCTCCTCTCAGTTTGGGTGTTTGGACAAAATGTGGGGGTTCTGAAAAAAAACATATGTTAAGTAATACAATTCATTAACAATATTATAAGGTGCTAACCAATCTAACAGCAGCATTCAAGTCACATGGATATACATTTGTACCCACGTAAACCCGATACAAGTGGAAGATATGACATCACACAGATATTTCCAAAGTTATAATGTACAATCATTGAACATTAAAATCATCACTCCTTTCAGGCAATCAGAAATGGGATTGTGTCTTGATATATAATACATTACTTTGTTTGTTTGCTATTGAATTTCTGCTCATATCAATTAAGCAATGAAATTATGAGAAAGAAAAACTGAAAAATAAACATTTTCCATTCCTTTGCCATTCATGCTAACGTTCTTATTAGCCAGAGCATTACTGGTACTTAAAGAACAATCATACTGTACTTCTGAAATCAAACATTGGGCAACTATACATATTTTACAATACACTACTCAATTAAAAGATAATAATAATTATACTATTTAACAACCAGATTACAAGCTTTTAGCTTCTATTTTACAAATAGTGTTGAGGTACTATCGGTTGATAGTTGCCTATGGAAATTTGATGCTCTTGCAACAATAATATAACATATGCTTATACCATAAAGACACAAGCCACACCCAAATGTTAGAGGCTTAAATCCAAAATAATTGAATTTGAGAAAGCTATTCAAACAGTTGCTTTCTCAGGTGTTCACCTTATTCTTCAAGCATTGTGAGTGTCAAGTCCGAAGTCTTAAATGCTCATAACTTCAACTCAAAAATACTTTAAACAACTACATAGTAGATTTGCAATAAATCTTTGTTATTAATTGTTTTACAGTTTTTCTTCTTTCAGGTGATTTTCAAATTGAACATATTTTTTTTAAACCAGCTTTTTCCCTGCTCATTATCAATCTCCAAATTTAGCCATGGCAAAATTTTATATACGTGCTTTTGATTAACCCAGTGCACACATTTCACCAGTTCTTACCCAAACTGAAAAGAAACAAAGACAAGCACCCCTGTTTCTAATAATTCTTGTAGATAATTATGTACCGTAAACACTGAGATAAGCCACACTCATAGATAAGCCACCCCCAAGTTTAAAGCAAGGAAAAATGGTTTGTCAAATGTTTCTCCAAACACAACAAATTAAACTACTTTAAAGCTAAAACATTAACAGCTAGGTTGAAGTTTTCTTAATTTCTAATTCCCAGTGAGTTTATTAAATTAGAAAATGATTTACTACAAAAGTATAAGCCCTCGGAAACTTGTATTTGAACTTCACAGCCTTCATATTCTTATCAGCCAGTGGAGCACAACATTTTGTCGCAGTGTGTTTAGAACTGTATAGATAGATACATGTAGATAGATGGCCTTTATTAATTTAAACAATATGGTGAATATTAAAGCTTGCAGCTTGTGGCATGGGGTCATGTAATTAAAAATACTAAAGATTATATTACATTATACACTAACCACTAAAGTACTACCTAAAAACTCATTTACATTATTACATGGAAAATATATGTAGTATAGGTACATGTATGATAAATGTATATATTAAGTAGTATCAAACTCATTAATATTTCATGAAGGAAAAACAAAGGAAATCAATGTGCGATAAGTGATCTGCAAATCTGTTACAGATTCGTCCTGATTTACATAAACTTTTGCTTCAATTTTCTCGGCCAAAATAGGTTGTATCGCCAAAATAATTTACCTCTCGACATTTGAGAAGTCATATACAGCATTCATATCCATGCTTTATCATGCTTTATCATGCTTTATCATGCTTTATCATGCTTTATCATGCTTTATCATTCTTTATCATGCTTTATCATGCTTTATCATGCTTTATCATGCTTTATCATGCTTTATCATGCTTTATCATGCTTTATCATGCTTTATCATGCTTTATCATGCTTTATCATGCTTTATCATGCTTTATCATGCTTTATCATGCTTTATCATGCTTTAATGTTCAAATTTCGTGCATTGTACAAAATCCAAGCATGTGATTGGCTAATGAGCGTGCATTATTGGTGACCACAGCACTCGACCCAGACCCTCGCTTACATTTTGTACCTAGGGAAAGGGAGACCTAGTCCTTCGCTTAGTTACGTGTTTGGACGGCTTGGAAAACATCATCGCATATTAAACAGTGAAAATGCAGAGAATTACTAGAAAGGTAACGGCAGGATTGAACTCTGTTGCCTGTGTGACAGAAGATATATATTTTGAGGCGAACATTTGCATAATCGCTCGTTGGAAATGGCAGATTTTTGAGTGCTGGAAGTACAACTTTACAAGTCAACATGTGTCCGAGTGAACAAAGGTTTCTACAACACTCTAGTAGTCTTACTTAAGAAATGGATTGTATTTCCGAGACCTTACTCTGTCAATAAGAGGAGAACATTAAGCGAGAATTCAGTGGAAGGTTCGAAAACCCAGGATATTTGATTTAGAAAATGTTTGCATCGGAGCCGAGCACATGGCCGGAGGTGAATTGAAATCTTGACTCGAAACTGGCCGCCTCACTGGAATCTGCAGGTTAGTTATTTTAGAATGAAAGAAACTATTAAAGAAAGCAGACTATCTAGGAGTTAAGCCGGCTAAATAATTGATATTTGAATACATGGTGCCAAGAAAAACGTTTTCGAGTTAAATGTACAATCATATACTATTCGCCTCATATTATGTTTTCAGGCAAACATTTGCATAATCGTTCATGACGTTCATTAGAAATGGCTGATTTGCAAGCGCTGGAAGTACAACAACTAACAAGTCAACATGTGTCTGAGTAAACAAAAGTTTCTACAACACTCTAGCAGTCCAAACTGAAGAAATGGATTTTATTTCCGGCGAGACCTTACTCTGTCAATAAGAGGAGACAATGAAGCGACAATTCAGTGGAAGGTTCGAAAACCTAGGATATTTTTATTTGGAAAATGTTTGCATCAGAGCCGAGCACATGGAGGCCGGTTTAAAGATTTCAATTCACTGGAATCTGCAGGTTAGTTATTTTCGAATGAAAGAAACTATTAAAGAAAGTAGACTATCTAGGAGTTAAGCCGGCTAAATACTCGATATTTTAATGCATGGCTCCAAGAGAAACGTTTTCGAGTTAAATGTACAAAAATGTACTCGCAAGGCATCAACTAAATTGACCGAACGCCAAAGTAAGTTAACTACTTCTGTTTTTATTCATTGTCTATTGAAATGACTTTTCTTTGTGGAGATATTTACCGTAAAATGATTTAATTCATGCAAAATATTTGACTTCTTTATGAAATTGTTATTGACAACTGATTTCAATTGAAATTCACAGCTGACAGTGCACTCAGTTTGAATATTAAAAGGGTTAGAGACTTTATGTTTGTGCTTTATCGGAAAAATACAGTCACTTGCTGACTGTACGATGAACTCAAAATTTCTTCATACTGCATTCGGCCTCATGCAGTATTCATTATTTTTCGTTCATCGTACAGCCAGCGCGTGCCTGTATTTGTCGATAAAGAACTCACAAGCAGTCTCTAACCCTTACTTATCAAGCTTCCAGCTTGAGTAACTCGACTTTTCAACTCCAATAAAGCACGGCTACATGTACTCTAGCCTGCGTCGCATCCAAACTAAATCCCAGTTAAGTCTGTCTGCAAATTAAGTAATGGTCCAGATTAGAACTGTAGTGTCTGCGGCAAGGAATGTTAAAAGGTGTTAATTTTCTATTATTTTTCTCGTAATTTCATTGGTTGATACTTATAAATTCAAAAGAAACCCATCGAAATAATGCATTTTCATTCGATATCTTTTTGTGGTTTGAATTTATTTTTGATCAAAGTAACTATGGTTTAATTTCGAAGAATATCGTGTGTGGGGAAAGTTATCAAATTTGCGATTGAAAAATCCTTTGTTTTCTCTATATCTGATTGGCTGGATGGTGGCTTCTCTGCATTTTCACAGAAAAAAAGAGGCACTAGCATAAAAAATACTTTATTTTCGAGATGTAGTTGGGATTGTAGATACCTCCTAAAGTACTTAAGGCATATTCAAGCAAAATCGTATGTGGGAGAGGCTCATTGCCGCAGAACAATGGATTCTACTACAGTTCTTATCTGGACCTTTACTTAACGAACAAAAGCTTGTTTTGGACCCCCAGCAGAGTAGCACGATTATATGTACCCTCCTCTGATTGGTTTTTACTAATGCTCATTCTTACACATCTTCTGAATGGCCATTGAACTGTCACCAGTGCGACTTATGGCTAATTTACATTTCAAAATAATTATGGAGATTTTTATACACGTTGAGAAAAGCAATGGCATCTGTACGAAATCAGTTTGAAATCAAGATTTGTTTACTAGAACAAGAGCAGTTGACCGGAGTGGAGTTCATGTGGCACATACATGTACTAGATCTTTCCAAGCTGCATAGGAGATTTGTTTGTGTGTTCCTCAAACAAGCATTTTGTTGTAACAGCTACATGTAGATTCTATTTAATGTGTTCGGCAAGTTTCCTTTTATGTGGCATTAAACCACAGCCAGCCTATTATGTAACATTACTTCAAAACCTGACCCAAAATTGAAATAAACCTAACATTCTCCAATAGTAAAACACAGGAGCTCGTCTCGGGTGAGAAAACCCAAGTAAACAGCTGACTCACATGCAAACAAACAGTTTCAACTGAGCGGCCTTTGACATGAACTGCCCATCATAACAATCTCCGAAGCTGGTGACAGTTCAATGGCCAGTCAGAAGACGTGTAAGAATGAGCATTAGTAAAAACCAATCGGAGGAGGGTACATAAAAATTATAATCGTGCTACTCTGCTGGGGGTCCAAAACAAGCTTTTGCTCGTTAATTTGCAGATGGACTTATAACCAGGGTTCAGTTCGAATGCGATGCAGGCTAGGCTACTCATTCTGTATCTATTACTTATCAAACTCATTAATAATCCATGAAGCAAAAACAAAGGAAATCACCAACCGATAAGTGATCTTCAATCTGATTTTGTCCTGATTTACATTTAAACTTTGGCTTCGACTTTCTCAGCCAAAGTAAGTTGTATCACCAAAATAACTGAAAACATCTAGACATTTGATAAGTGCGATAAAGAATTCGCATCCGATCTTTATGGGATTTACAAACTATTGCTTTCAGCTCAAGTTTGTAAATCCCATAAAGATCGGCCACTCATTCTTTATCTAGTTCTTATTATTATAATTATACATAATCATTGAGCTTGAAATATTTGTCTGCACAGAAGTGCTGAAACACTTTGGGATAATTAGAAATAGCAGTGGAAATTAACACAGCCATTTCTCATACTCCCAAAATTCCAGGAAATACAGAAAAAGTTTTCCATTTCTCAAATAATCATGCTCAAGGTTTTGGTAGGCTATGAGTGGATGCATGAGCTGAATGTAAGATCTTAATCACAAGCCACTTAATTATACCCCGTTCAATTATGATTATATATTACGTGATGATGTTTAGAGCATTAGCCGTTGTCAGCGGCGGGTGTAAAGTACAGGTCACAGGTCAGGTTGTCAATTCCAAGACAAATCCTAACCCTTACCTAAACCCTAACCATCAGATGAGTTCACAGGTAAATGATGGGTTCTCACTTACCTAGAGCTAGGGTTCACAGGTAAACAAGAAGTGATCTGACCTGTGACCTGACCTGTGACCTGAACTTTACACCTGCCGCTTTGTCAGAGCAAAGGGTGTGGTAATGCTTGAAGCATCAGCTGCTAAATGCTTCCCATAGCAGTTACAGTAGCATGGGATTGTATCATGCTGTGGCCATGTTGAGTCCCAGGAGAATGAAAAGCTTTGTTTTTGCCAGGTAAAATTCATTCTGAAACTGTTCCAGAGTGAGGCTAAAGAGACAAAACATATTGTTTCTAACCAACATAGCTACCACATTGTAAAACCCCAAATACCTTCATTGTCTTTCAGTTGATTAAACCAGTTTTGAACAGGAAATTGACAGGGTCCACACTTCCACATGATCTGAATAAAGCAAGCAGCTCACCTTTTACAAAGAGGAATGCAGAAAGTATAATAGATTTCCCCAATGCCGAGACCACACACAGGTATTCACCCCCATCCTGTGCTGATACTGAAGATATCTGAATGTTACTACTCCCTGTTTTGATGGGAGTAGCATCAGAAGCTTGGTTGGCACCAATAACTTTTTTCCATTGCACTGACGGCACAGGTACTCCTGTTGCTATGCACTCCATCACGGCCTGGTGTCCTGAGATGACGGATGTGTTGGAGGGTGCAATGCTGAAATCAGGCATTTTCCTTGTGCCTGCTGCAATATAACAGGATCGAGTTAAAGTTAAATTAAGGTATCACAAGTTGTAAACTCCAAAAAGGTTTAACCAAGACAACATTATCTACTCAGATCAGCAAAGAATCCTTTCCAGTAGGGTTCATACACTTCATATCCTAAAAAATCCAGTACTTTCCAGGACTATTTAGTTTTTTTTGCAGGAGTATTTTGAAATCACAAAATTTATGATTACCAATAAAACTGGTTTCAATGACTGTATATGTTCAATTAAAGTGCCTATCACCCTTTTGCAATTTTTATAGGTTATGAACCTCCGAAAAGTTTTGAGTACTTCTGTGAAGAAAGTTTTGGTTTAAATTGAATACTTTATGTTCTACGCTTGTTTGAAATCGTGTAAATGTGACCTTTCCTGACCCATGACCGCGTAAGTAAAAGCCTGGGTCGAAACCTGGGTAGACGTCATCTCATTAATGCATTTTTCTCCATGCCGCATTTTTATCACAACAACATCGATACATACAAAATATACACAGTTTTTGAGTTGTTAGTAAAGAAACAAATCATTTTAGTCAACATGTTTTAAAAGTATTTCTTCAAATGATTGCAAAGCCGAATTAATTATGACGTCAAGATGACGTCTACCCAGGTTTCGACCCAGGTTTCAGTTTTGCAGGAGTTAAAGTTTATTTTCCAGGAATTTCAATGACTTCCAGGAGGCATACAAACCCTGTTCCAGGTATACTGGAGAAAATGAGTCATGTTGATTGGAGAATGGCAAAAGAGTCAAGTGAATAAAATATATTGTTTTAGAGAGAAATTAAGGGTGACTCGATCTCAGTCCAGGTTGATCAAAATCAACTTGCTAGAAAAAGATTTTGTGATCAAACTGAATCAGTCTTTGCCAACTTTTATCAACGTGTTTGAAAAGCATTTCTCAAACTCATTAATAATTCATGAGATAGTCATCCAATGGAGGAACTGTATTTGGTCATATACATGTACATGGGTCTTGATACCCGGTGAAACCCTTGTTCGAAGCTTCGTCAGGTGGATGCATCTTGACATCCAATGAAACACCAGTTCCAAATGCACTAGTGTTTGATCAGATTTCCAACCCTAGTGATCAATATTTCTTAATCATCATATTCATGAACCACTAACTAATTGCATACTGATAAACTACAAGTAAGGAGCGAAGAAGTAAAGAAATAAAGAATGACATAGAAAGAAAAAGTCTGCCTCCACTGGAGTTCGAACCTCGACCCTTCCGACTGCTTGTACTAACTCTTGTCCACTACACTACTAGTATGCTAGTTGAAATCACTGCCATCAAAAAAGAATAATAAGCCATCTATTGAAAAATTAGATACAACAGTCAAACGGTAAACAATACTTTCCAATGAAGTTTGAAAAGAAGCGTACGTAAATTGTTGGTTTTGCATTCGCATGAGAAGTCATTTCAAACACTCATTGTTCGTGTTTCATCAGCCGTGGGGGATTCCAAATATTTCGAAAACAATATTCTCAATATTTGGAATCCCTGATGAAACACTACAATTCGTGTTTGAAATAGTACTTCAAGACATTCACAATGCTAGAATTCCTTCAACCACTGCAAGGTTTTTAATTTTGTAGCACTGTTTTAAAGAAACTTAAAGCAACTCAATAACAATTCACAAGAGAACTGACTGATAACAAGAATTATAATTATTGCTCACATGAGTAACCTTTATACCTGCTAAGGGTCTTTATATGATTTTCACTAGTAAGAGTGAGGGGGTCTAGCCCCTGTTTTAAACTGGATAAAACACTACTGCCTGCATGTAAACAGTACTTGGAGTAACCAGTACTTGGAGTAAACAAGTCCAAGTGTTTGCCCATGGTATCAAAACACTGAGAAACCAAAAGAATCTAGGAATGCAGTCCCAAGGGATTTAAGGCCTGCACAAACAAGGAAACATTGTTACTGATAAAGTTTCTCAAGCAAATGAGCAGGATACAAGATATGTGTTTTGATGCCTGGCTAAACAAACCAAGAAACATTTAATTAGAAACAAGTACTGGTGCATGTACATTATCATGCTAGAAAGTTTGCACATCTACAACATACATGTACAATGTATGTAGCACTAGCCCTGGGATCTAGTCAACATTGTTGCTTCAGCAAGCAAACGGAGAAACATTATTTTGTTGTGCTTCTCGGAAGTAAACATGTTTTTTAAATGTTTCATTAGTGTCAAATGAAGAAACAATTTGGGAAACACTGAAATTAACAAATGTTTCCACAACAATGATTTCTCTTTTGTGCAGGGCTTGATTGCGTTCAAGGTGTTTTTATACCACGGTCGAACGTGCACAATGAGATTTTGATATGACTTCTCAAACAATATCTGTATTCACAGATCAGTAGGAAGTATTGTTTACCTGTTGTACATGTTTTTCTGAATACAATCATTGATCAAAAAGCTTGTCATTGTTATTTTCTCTGGTTCATTTCAACAAGTATTCCTATAGTGTAGTATTCACAAGGTTCATGGTTCATACTTCACATAAATTATGCTGGTTTTTATTTCTATCGTTTCCTTCAGTTCCTTTCATGTAAATTAAGTCATACCCAGGGGGAGAGGCAGGGGGAGACTCCCTTATACAACATAAACAGGGACATGCCGATGGAGGGGGTATGATTTTCAGGCTTTTTGTCTGACAGGGTATACATTTTCTTTACAATCAGACTTAGAGATTATGTAAGCCATGAAATTATTGTATCAGTTTATAGTGCTCTGGTTCAGCCCCACTTTGACTATTGCCGTTAAGTATGGGTTTCACTGGGTGTTGGTCTCAATAAAATCACTTGGCTAAAATGGCCTCATGCTTTATAATTCATTGCTTCTTGGAGTTTGGATCCCCTGATCAACAACTCAATCTTATTTATGAAAATGAGGAAAACAGTGACTCACCTGTTTGGCCAATTTATCTTTTTTGTGAGAATCGTTAAATTAATTTATACAGATTCTAAACCACAGAAACTGTTTCTTTACTGAAATGGAGTATTGTGTACATTTCATGATTCTCGCAAAAACAATTGCCAAACATAGGTTGTTCTTCCTCAGAGGGCTTCAATTATAAATACCTGGCTTCACAGTTAATTGACCAGCATTACTCCTTCTCATTTTGGCAACATTCCTTGCCACACATCTATAACTCCCTTCATCTGACTTTCGTACTCTCAAGATTTGCAATGCACCATTCAGCAGCACAATATATCTCCTGTCAGCTACGACTGGCTGGCCATTCTTCATCCAGGTTATGGTAGCTGGCGGCAAGGCTCGCCTTGTTTGGCAAGCAAATCGTGCAGTTGTTCCTTCCCATGTTGATATGTCTTTTGGATGCTCTTTGAATATCCTGGAAAGAACTGAGAACAAAAAATGGAAGGAAAAAGAAGTTTATTATGAATGTCAATAACAATTATTGTATTTTTTATACAATATTGTTTTAGTTAAGTACTACTCCCTCCACACAAACCAACCTAAATTCCAATTTGAGTTCGTTGGAGCACTTAAGTAATGGTCCAGATAAGAACTGTAGTGGAATCCATTGTTCTGCGGCAATGAGCCTCCCCCACATACGATTTTGCTTGAATATGCCTTAAGTGCTTTAGCAGGTATCTACAGTCCAAACTACATCTCGAAAATAAAGTATTTTTTATGCTATTGGCTCTTTTTTCTGTGAAAACGCAGAGAAGCCACCATCCAGCCAATCGGATATAGAGAAAACAAAGGATTTTTCAATCGCAAATTTGAGAACTTTCCCCACATATGATATTCTTTGAGATTAAACCATAGTTAGTTTGATCAAAAATAAATTCAAACCACAAAAAATATCGAATGAAAATGCATTATTTCGATGGGTTTCTATTGAATTTATAAGTATCAACCAATGAAATTACGAGAAAGAATAATAGAAAATTAACACCTTTTAACATTCCTTGCCGTAGACACTACAGTTCTTATCTGGACCATTACTTAATCATAAGACTCTGGCTTGGGAGATCTGTTCATTGCCCTGTATCTTCGATGCAAGATAAACTATTTGGCAATTAATGTAGCAATAAATTTAGATGTACATGTAGTGTCATGAATAGTTGAATGGTAGAACATTAAAATGTTATTGATTTGAGTGTTGCATCTATGGACTATAAAGGCTTATCTATACTATTAAATTTCACATGTCTGTCTGTGCATGTGTTTGTTCCAGCAATCTAATTGGCTGAATAATAATGTCTGCCATTCAGCAATTTGATTGGTCAAACAAAGTCGAAAACTTTCAATCCGACTTATCTCTCGTGCTGGGAGGTACTCAGTTTATATGAAAACTACTGAAAATAGTTTTGTTCCAGCCCGCAACATAAAGGCGTGACCTTCACCGCAACACAGCTCCTTTAATGGCACAAGTAAAAATAGTTATCACTGTAGATGGCCATTTTCAAAAGTTTAAATGTAAAATACTATATTTTCCTCTCGCTAATCTTGGAAAGAAAGACAACCTGCTTTTATGACCATCTTAATAAGGCTAATCGATTAGGAGAATCGAAAGACAGACCTTAACCCTTTCACCACTGGACATGATTGGGCTCAATTGGTGAAATCCAGAGTGCTGACTCAACCCTCCCCCCTCAGTTCCAGTTTGGCTTGCCTGGGGTAGTTAAATACTGCTGACTTTTTAAACCAAGGGCTCAAACTTTCCCCATAATGCCATTCGGCAGAACCCTACAGACTCGTCGGCGGTAAGTATGCTTTCTTCTGTAGGATTTCCAACGAAATGTGCTCTAATTTTGGACAAATAAGCCACTGTAAGAAAGCTAGATGACATAATTAAGTCTGATGGCTGAAAAGTACTTGGTTTGCTTTTAGTAGGCCTTGTGAGGGGTTTCACAGGAGTTAAATTCTGTTGTGTTTCTGCTTTGAAGTCATTCATCCCTTGAAATAATATTGCAACATCGTATTTCCAGCATGTCTAGATTTGATGCAATATTTTTTCCCATGTGGTACATGCTTCATATTGGCCGCTTTTGGTGCCTGTAGTGGTGAAATTATTTATTTGAAACGCTGTGGATCAGGACTGGGAAGAAATATTATCAGCGTTTGGGACTGGATACAGCAATCAATCAATCAATCAATTATGAATTATGACACAAATTGACAGGTTATTTTCTGGAAAATGAGCAATTCTTTGTTGCGGACGTTACATTCAGACACTACTTTTTGGCATTTACTCCTGTATAGTTTTATAAGCAATAGGAGTTATTACTTTTTCTCTTGCTTAAAATGAGAAAGTAGTGAGAGGTTCAACTTAAAGTGGAATCAGAAAGAGATCTAGTCTTTACACTAAATTTATAACTGAAGGCAAAAAAGTAAGCATAACAGACGTTACAATAAAAGACATGATATTTCAACAGAAATCTTCAAAGTTAACTTGCTGTGAGATGAGAAGGTACACCAGGCTAGTTTTGATTTTAAGTATGTAGGTAGTCGATATTTATTCAGTACCATTTATCATCATGATTCACTTTACTTTTGGCAGAGGAGATAAAATCCAGTGTTACATCATTTGTTACGGACATTACACATGCAAAATAGCCTAACAACGGTGGTTATAATATGAAAGTTTTAAAACATTCAGCAGTAAAACAGCTGTAACAAGCTTTACTAAACCCTCCTTGATAATATTGCAGAACAGTAATTTTAAAGTTTTATTTAACATTGGTAGTGGTATTTGTTGACAACCACCCAAAAACCTAATATTTATTCAATTTGGTGTAATTTTTAATTTTTTTAAATATTACAACACTTTGGGTTCCCCCTGGTGAAGCCAGCAAAACAATGCAGCTAATAATGTTATATTTTATAACCCTGAGGTATCCAGACTTCATGAAACCTTTAAGTTTCTCTGTAGCTTCCATTTTTAATTTTTCCATAATCCCCTTTCTCATGTGGAACTGCCCAAATAATATGATGTTTCCCAGTTAGCTCAGTGGTTAAGTGCTGGTCGCAGGTTCAAACCCCAGCCAGACCAACACTCAGGGTCTTAAAATAACTGAGTAGAAGGTGCTGCCTTTACATAATACAGTAAACGGTTAGACCTTCACGTCATCTCAGATAAGGACAATAAATCGTAAGCCCTCAGAACCCTTCATAGAAGGACTTTAAGCTTGTTGAGATTCTCTGTCCACCTTCGAGTGGTAAAACAGAATGTAAATGTCATGCTAAAAAAATTCTGACATTTCTTTCTCCTTGTGAATAAAACTATTTTCTAATATAGACCAAATATTTGGTAAAATCACTGATAAAACTACAATAATTTGTTTTGTCAATTTATTAGAAGCAGTACATGTAAGTGAGTTGTGAACTAGGCTTGGTTTCCAGCCATGTGGGTTTCGGTGCACTCGTGATCCTCTCACCACTCACGGCTGGGTGCATGAACTGAGGCATTGTTGGGTTTTAGCCAAGCAGAAATGTGCCACTGGAATCCTTTTGCTGAACACAGTCACATAACTTATTTTAGATCATAAACTTTTCAAGTTGTCAACAGGACATGTTCCCGTCCAGCCCTCCCACTGAGTCAATAAGTACCAACAACAACTTTTATTTGTACCAGAGTTAACAGATTTACATTAATGGAATAAAATTAACTAATTAGGGTACCTATAACTCTTAGCTAAATACAGGTAGTTATAGAATCATGACAGTTGAATAAAAAGAATAAATTAATGATGAACTAATTAGCTAATTAGCACCAAGCCATGTGGAAGTCCACCCTAAGCCATGTGAAGTCCATTCTTACCCATGCAAACAAAGTTAGATTGTCAGTATGCAGGGTTGGATTCAAATTTAAATACATTTTGCAACAGCAATCCTTTGGTCCGGCTTTCAAAAGTTTACAATGTAAATTATGCAAATACATTCAGCAACAGGAATTTAGTGGTAAGTTTGTGATTGGCTAAAACCAACAATGTCTCAGCTCAGGTGCCCAGCTGTGAGTGGGGAGAGGATCGCGGGTTCACAGAAACCCCCAGGGCTGGAAACCAAGCCTACCTTGCACACAGCAGTTTAGACCTGGGAGTTTGTTTGAATGTTATAACCATCTGTCGATAATTTTTGTCCTAATATTATATATGGTTGCAGATTAATAGTTCTAACAATAATTTAGTACATTAATTAATTCAGCACTTTTTGTAAAACCCTCCAGTAAAATAATGGAAGGAAACAGCTGAATACAACAATGCTATACTGGAAGGAGAAAAATATTAGCAGATGCCAGCTGCTTTTCAAGCATTTACTTTTGTCATGTGGTAGCCATGTTAACCAGAAACACTATATTTTCCACACATAGCCTTGCACTAAAGTTTCAGAACAAGTTTAGATGACTCATGAGGAATGTTTGTTGTATACTATAATATCTCTCAATATTGCCCTAGCTAGGGTTAGTAAGGGTAGTAATTTAGCGCTTTTTGCAAAACCACCCAGCAAATGGAAGGAAACAGAAAGCAATCAGGGCAGTGTCCTGTCGTGTTGAAAATATATCTACCGCTTTTTGTAAAATGATAAGTCCTAGTCCACGATCTCAACCCTATTAGACTGGGGGAAATAAAAGTTCTCCTGGGACTCAGAGCCATTTGATAAGAGTGAATTGAATACAGTATTATTGAATACAGTAGTCTTTTAAGGAAGAACATTGAAAATAGTGGCAATGCAGTACTTCGTGGAAGTCAAGCACTGAAAATATATTCAGTTAGCTCAGTGGTTAAGCTCCAGTCTGTTGAGTGGGAGGTCACCAGTTCAAGCCCCTGCCGGACCAACACTCAGGGGCTTAAAATAACTGAGTAGAAGGTGCTGCCTTTGTGAAACAACTGCAAATGATTGGAGCTTTACATCCTCTCAGATAAGGACATAAAATTGTAGGTCCACTGATGAAGGCAGGCTTTGAAGGGACCTTGACTCCTATTGTTCGTACTCCTGTGATCAGGCTCTGATCCAAATGTCTCAAATCAAATGAAATTGTATTTTCATTCAAAACAGGTACTATTTCATGAAAAAGTCAAGCAAGAATAATTTTAATTTGAGATTCATGAAAGAATAATACATGTACACATTTAAATCATGATGTATGAAAGTCCAGCACAGACTATATATTCAGTACTGGAGAATTATAAAGTATATTTTCATACAAGCACATAATAGCTAGTAAATATAAAACAATTTTCATTAATCAGAGCTTAGATAAAATTAATGACAAAAACCTCTTGAGAACCAACAATTAGCATTCAAACATAGATATTCAAATATACAAGCTCTTTGTCTTTGCTTTTAATTAAAAACACATCAGATGATCAGAAGATTACACAAGAAACAAATACAAACCCAGCGTACCATGTTAAAACTTTCATAATATTTATTATCATTTAAACACAGCATAAACAAAATACTCTTAACCCAGAGTCAAGGTAAAACCAGCATTTGACCTCTGAATAGAATCCTTAAAGCATTTATTTCATAACACATCTTAGAACAGGTTATGCATGTCAATGAAAGATGGCCCATGAAAGGTTAATATGTTTTGTGATTCAAAGCCAGAAACATGCAATGTACTTTTTTTAACTCAATAATAATTTCATGTTAGAATTCTGAAGTTTTTTCCCCTTGAAATTTCAGCATGGTGTGACTTAAAGCAGCCTAATTGCTCTATGCTAATTCATGCCATCAAATTGAAGTCATTATATTGTGGATGAACTCAAGGAACCCCTGGGGCAAACATGCTTCCTGCTTTAATAGTGAAGTTACTTTGTTCCTTGCTTCCTCTAAATCCCCCTTTTCTGCTCTCGTAACACAAAAAAATACAAATGTTCATAAAACCCATTTTCTATCTCTAAGCAAAGTTGCTACTTTGAAAATAATGAGACTAATTTCGGCAAACATTTTATTTCTACAAAGAATTGCAGGAATAGCCTACTGAGTTGTCATGTTTCTAAGAGCTAATTTCAAGATCACCTTTATTAAGAATACTAATTTGTGATTGAAAACTTTGTTCTTGGCATCAGTCATCAAAGTTTTTTTAACATTTAGTGTACTCAGGGATCTCTTTATTGGCCATGCATGCATGCAGTCGTAGGTAGCCAGGGCTTTCAGTACATTTTTGAGCAACCAGCCATGAAAGAAAAATAGGTGCCTATACTTGCTTCATTTCAATATCAGAAGTAACAGACAGAGTAAGCATCTGTATGAGAATGAGTAGCCATCGGAACTCCAAAAGTAGCTAGCTTTTAATGGCAGCCCTAGGTATCAACCCCTGGGTATCAACCCCTGTCAACATCTGTTTTCATCAAATATATATATTATTTTTTTCATGATCACCTTCAATCGCTTCTACTCCAATAGCAAACAATTCTACTTCATTCTTCTCGAAATGGAAAGCCCTGTGTCCTGCTTCATGTACCAACACATGTATTATTTCCCTACTTAGCTGATTTCAAAACATGGCATTTTACTACTTAATTCCAAAATGAGCAGACAGTACATGACTTCTCAGTCACTATTTCATAATTTCAAGCCCTTCTTGGTGTATATACCCTAACATTGGCATAAGAATTGAAGATCTAAATATACTCCTTTTATCCTAAAATTTACCTGACTACACCTTCCAAACACCTTAGGTTATAAAGAAAACGTATTGATTCATTAAACACTGTGTCACTATGGATTAGAAACTGGTTTAAAACTGAGTTTCTCCATCAAAAGAATACTAGTATCACTTATATGCAACAATTTTACATATTCATGTATCTGTCCATTTTTGTGTCCAAAAAAAACATACAAAAGACATTTCCAGAAACTGAATGTATCGAGTCCCCAGGGTAAGAACAGACCATTGAAGCTTGCCCTAATGCTGTACCTCATTTCACTAAGAAGCCTAGCTGCTTTGGCTCATTGCTAATTTGGCAAGTTGTCAAACTTATCTACTATTAGCCAACATGAAAATTCACTAGTCACAGGCTGTCAGATATGATTCTTGTCGTGCCCTGGTCCTTGGAAAGCCATAAAACAACGACATCAAAGTGCAAGTATCATGTCAAATATATATAATATTGTACTATTGTGTTTGTTTCTTGCAAAAAGGTATTAATCTTGCAGATTTTGTAAAAATGTTGACTATTAATCCCTAATTTTGGTCACTTTTCGTGGATCCTGTGAAGTCATAAGATGAATCAACTACCTCCCAAAGAGAAAACTACTACAATACAATCCCATATTTTTCAACTGTGGCATCACAAGATGAATCAATCCCACAATTCAGGCAACTTTTATTCTAGTTGAATTATATTGCTGCTCCACTCTCACAAAGAAAACTAATTCAGACAACTGAAGTATATATTATATTAGAAATAGAATGTGGGGCAAAAAGAGTTAATGTTGTTTTATGGCGCTGCTTGCACTTTAAAATACAAGAAATGAAACATCTAAAAAGCCATACTTTGTAGATGTGGCACTCACACATTACTTCTACAAATGTACATGTAAGAAATTTTTCCTTCAGTCAATTGATTTAACTGATGCCTATTTCAGCTTCAGGCGACCAAACAGACCAAACAAACTGATTGCTAATAGCTCCTGCCAGTTAGTTTGTAAACGTTACAGATCCACATGTCAACTCTCATTTCAATAACTTGTTCCCATGCTTCACATATTATATCCACGAGTGACTACATAAACTGGTCTGCTGCCTCCTTGATGGAATCAACGGTGGCAGTGACTCAATGCAAGTTCTCTGACTGATAGTAACTTATTTGACGAGACATGCCAAAAGCATTCCATAATAAATTACAGGCCTCAAACTAAAAAAATCCTTGATTACCACTTTGCAACTACCAAGTCAAATCTTAGTCACCAGACAGCAAACGTTAGCCACCAAAGTATTGTGACAAGGTTTACTTATAGCCAATAAAAACCTGCAACTGATCGTTATAATTTTTAGTTGCCAAATGCGTTTTAGTTGCATTTCGAGCCCTGAAGCAATAAAGCCAATAATTGCTTGACAAAGTGTTTCCAATATTTATCCTCCTCTATATTACCTTGATTCATTTTATCAACACAAATGTTGGAATCAATCAGTCATAAGCCACACATGGAAAACAATTCCCTTGCAGGGAGGTGTATGGATATTTTCTGTAACCACACATAATGCAATACACTCCACAAGTACTCTATGGGGAGGCTGCTGTGTTTTTGTCTCTACCAAGGACCTAAAACTTGGAATTCTTTACCAAAATATGCAATAATATTATAGACACCATAACTTTGCTATGCTTTAAGAAAAGACTGATTGACTGTTACTAACTAATCAATAAATTAAAGCTTTACTTGCCACATATGCTAACCACTCTTTAAACAATATGATCACTCTTTACAATAAGCCCAATATGGTTTGTAGAGGCCTCCTCACCATTTATTTAACTTACGCAAGTTATAACAATCTGTATGTATTTCTTTATTGTACTGAAATAGGGACAATGCAATTTGAATGAATGTCTAGATTAAGGCCAAGTATACCAATTTAATAACTATCATTGTGTACAGTAGTTCCAGAAAATATCCATTCCTGAAGGGGGGGGGGTACAATTCGGGCGCCCATTTCGGTAGGTACTTCATGTATGCCGATTATTATGTCCTAAGATATATAGGTACTAGGTAACTGATTATTATCTCCTAGGATATTATATATATTTTATACTGCACTACACAGCACTATACAGTACTATCCTGAACTATACAGTACTATACTGCACTATACAGTGCTATATAGCGCTATACTGCACTATACAGCGCTATACTGCACTATACAGAGCTATACTGCACTACACTGCACTATACAGAGCTATACAGTGCTATACAGCGCTATACTGCACTATACTGCACTATACTGCACTACACAGCGCTATACAGAGCTATACAGCGCTATATTGCACAATACAGCACTATACAGTACTATACCGCACTATACAGAGCTATACAGAGCTATACTGCACTATACAGAGCTATACAGCGCTATACTGCACTATACAGAACTATACAGAGCTATACTGCACTATACAGAACTATACTGCACTATACACAGCTATACTGAGCTATACAGCACTATACAGTGCTATACAGCGCTATACTGCACTATATTGAGCTATACAGCGCTATACTGCACTATATAGAGCTATACAGAGCTATACAGCGCTATATTGAGCTATACAGCGCTATACTGCACTATATAGAGCTATACAGAGCTATACAGCGCTATACTGCACTATACAGAGCTATACAGCGCTATACAGCGCTATACTGCACTATACAGAGCTATACAGCGCTATACTGCACTATACAGAGCTATACTGGACTATACTGCACTATATAACGCTATACAGCGCTATACTGCACTATACTGCACTATACAGAGCTATACAGCGCTATACAGCGCTATACTGCACTATACTGCACTATACAGAGCTATACTTCACTATACAGAGCTATACAGTGCTATACTGCACTATACAGAGCTATACTGCACTATACTGCACTATACAGAGCTATACAGGGCTATACTGCACTATACAGAGCTATACAGCGCTATAATGCACTATACTGAGCTATACAGCGCTATACTGCACTATATAGAGCTATACAGAGCTATACTGCACTATATAGAGCTATACAGAGCTATACAGCGCTATAGTGCACTATACAGAGCTATACAGCGCTATACAGCACTATACAGAGCTATACAGCGCTATACTGCACTGTACAGTGCTATACAGCGCTATAATGCACTATATTGAGCTATACAGCGCTATACTGCACTATATAGAGCTATACAGAGCTATACAGCGCTATACTGCACTATACAGAGCTATACAGCGCTATACTGCACTATACAGAGCTATACTGCACTATACAGAGCTACATAGCGCTATACAGCGCTATACTGCACTATACAGAGCTATACAACGCTATACTGCACTATACAGAGCTATACTGGACTATACTGCACTATATAACGCTATACAGCGCTATACTGCACTATACAGAGCTATACAGCGCTATACAGCGCTATACTGCACTATACAGAGCTATACTTCACTATACTGCACTATACAGAGCTATACAGTGCTATACTGCACTATACAGTGCTATACTGCACTATACAGAGCTATACTGCACTATACTGCACTATACTGCACTATACAGGGCTATACTGCACTATACAGAGCTATACAGCGCTATACTGCACTATATAGAACTATACAGCGCTATAATGCACTATATTGAGCTATACAGCGCTATACTGCACTATATAGAGCTATACAGAGCTATACAGCGCTATACTGCACTATACAGAGCTATACAGCGCTATACTGCACTATATAGAACTATACAGCGCTATAATGCACTATACTGAGCTATACAGCGCTATACTGCACTATATAGAGCTATACAGAGCTATACTGCACTATATAGAGCTATACAGAGCTATACAGCGCTATAGTGCACTATACAGAGCTATACAGCGCTATACAGCACTATACAGAGCTATACAGCGCTATACTGCACTGTACAGTGCTATACAGCGCTATAATGCACTATATTGAGCTATACAGCGCTATACTGCACTATATTGAGCTATACAGCGCTATACTGCACTATATAGAGCTATACAGAGCTATACAGAGCTATACAGCGCTATACTGCACTATACAGAGCTATACAGCTATACAGAAATGGGAGAAACTTACCCCTTTTTATCTCTCTATTAAACAGGAATATATAGTTGACATTTGTTTTCTCCTTTGCCTTTTTTTTTATGTTTGAAATTTATCATATGTTTTACGTGTGTATCTATGTAGTTTGGATATTAGTGTGATTATTATTAGTTTATAGTCTTTCGTTTTGAGGTTGTAAAAGTAGTGTTAAAATGGTGTTTAATAAATATGTTAAAAAAGAATAGATGTTTCTTAATGCTTAGAACCCTGTTTAAGCTGGCTATAATATATATCTAGAACTCCCTGGTTCATTACTGACTGACTGTCTATGTATATGTAACTGCATATATGCGTTTTTTTTTATGTGTACATAAGAATTAGCGTAAAGTAAGGGTTTAGCGTTTTTTTTAGTTCAGTTAAATTTAATATACACCGTATAATAATTAGCATGTAAAATAATATTATAATATACTTAACCCGTAAAATAGATAGTAGCGTATTACACTCTAATTATTTTGTTCGCTTTTGTGTTTATCTTGGTATTACACATTAACTAATAATTTCTGTTTCACGGGTCAAGTAAAATCACTCTTGCTTACAATGTATTATGTGACATAATTATTCGCTAGAATACAAAAGGTATGATGGAAATTAGGCCCGTTGTTATGGGTTTTGCCACTTCAAGTGATATGAATGCATTAATGAATGGTATTTAAAGCACTAATTGAGGTATGAACGTATGAATGAATGCCATAAGTTATGGAAACAAGAAACTGCACTCGCATATTTACCACACTCTTTTAAAGGGTACATGGTACTGCGCATGCATCGAGTAATCGCTCGGTTGGTGGCTTTAATTTGATAGAAACAGTTAAACTTTCCTCCTTCAATGCTTGTTTGAAAGAGTTTTCAATATTTTCCCTGGAGTCTGTTCATATACACTGTTTGTTGGTCATTTTTACATATTTGCTTTGATTTTAAAGGGAACTCAACCCTAAAATCAACCCAGCGTCTTTACAAAGACGTATTCGAAAGAAATAAGTTAGGTTATTTTATTTTTCTGTGTTGCGCGTCTATGAGGAGAAAATTAGTCTCCTGTGTGCCGGCTCAATCCATAACGTACGTCACACATACCAAGGAAGAACGATCACACCTCTAGCACATAGAAAGCGCTGTATAGTGCAGTATAGCACTGTATAGCGCTGTATAGTGCAGTATAGCACTGTATAGCGCTGTATAGTGCTGTATAGCTCAGTATAGTGCAGTATAGCTCTGTATAGCGCTGTATAGTGCAGTATAGCGCTGTATAGCTCTGTATAGTGCAGTATAGCACTGTATAGCGCTGTGTAGTGCAGTATAGCGCTGTATAGCACTGTATAGTGCTGTATAGCTCAGTATAGCTGTGTATAGTGCAGTATAGTTCTGTATAGTGCAGTATAGCTCTGTATAGTGCAGTATAGCGCTGTATAGCTCTGTATAGTGCAGTATAGCGCTGTATAGCTCTGTATAGTGCATTATAGCGCTGTATAGCGCAGTATAGCGCTGTATAGCTCACTATAGTGCTGTATAGCGCTGTATAGCTCTGTATAGTGTAGTATAGCGCTGTATAGCTCTGTATAGTGCAGTATAGCACTGTATAGCGTTGTATAGTGCAGTATAGCGCTGTATAGCACTGTATAGTGCTGTATAGCTCAGTATAGCTGTGTATAGTGCAGTATAGTTCTGTATAGTGCAGTATAGCTCTGTATAGTGCAGTATAGCGCTGTATAGCTCTGTATAGTGCATTATAGCGCTGTATAGCGCAGTATAGCGCTGTATAGCTCACTATAGTGCATTAGAGCGCTGTATAGTTCTATATATAGTGCAGTATAGCGCTGTATAGTTCTATATAGTGCAGTATAGCGCTGTATAGTGCAGTATAGCGCTGTATAGCTCTGTATAGTGCAGTATAGCGCTGTATAGCTCTGTATAGTGCAGTATAGCGCTGTATAGCTCTGTATAGTGCATTATAGCACTGTATAGCGCTGTATAGTGCAGTATAGCGCTGTATAGCACTGTATAGTGCTGTATAGCTCAGTATAGCTGTGTATAGTGCAGTATAGTTCTGTATAGTGCAGTATAGCTCTGTATAGTGCAGTATAGCGCTGTATAGTGCAGTATAGCGCTGTATAGCACTGTATAGCTCTATATAGTGCAGTATAGCGCTGTGTAGTGCAGTATAGTGCTGTGTAGTGCAGTATAGCGCTGTATAGCGCTATATAGCTCTGTATAGTGCAGTATAGCGCTGTATAGCACTGTATAGCTCTATATAGTGCAGTATAGCGCTGTGTAGTGCAGTATAGTGCTGTGTAGTGCAGTATAGTGCTGTGTAGTGCAGTATAGTGTATGTAGGACATAATAATCATCAGTACCTTCATGTATATATCTTAGGACATAATCAGTACCTATATATCTTAGGACATAATAATCGGCATACATGAAGTACCTACCCCCATTTCGGAAGATCCAGAGAGGGGGGGGGGGGGGGGGGGGGGGGGTCAAAGACCAAAACTCTTCCATGGGGGGGGGGGGGGGAGGAATGGATATTTTCTGGAACTACACATTTCAAATAAATGTAAATATGACATCAGTTAAATGAAATATGTTTTCAAATGACAAACATGTAATATGTTCTCTATTTATAATTTAAGCTGCTTGACTGAGTAGATATTACTTTAAAAAACAAGGGAATTGTAGATTCAGGTAGCATTAATTGTTGAACCAGTGTATTTTTACAACTTAGCGAAAAACTACATGTAGAATGGTTTTCAATTAAAGTTACCATTAGATACATATAACATGTGTAAACCAGCTGTATATAACTACTTCACGAAATTATGATGGCTGGCTGCGACATCTGTTTTAGTCACATATAGGTAACTTGTACTCTGTAAAAGCCTGGTATGTATATTGTATGTATGTTTCTTCCTTCTTTTTGAATTCCAAGAGGTACTATCAGCTTTACTGGCTGTGTTTACTAGCTATACAATAACATGTACTATTTTCAAAAATAATTTAATGGTTTGAATTCATAAGAATACTTACTGGTAAGGCATGTTTCTTTGGGGGAATCCAAGATCGGATTCTGACCCCAGATCATGGGTTCATGATCCCAATGTTTCTTTGGTAAAGGATTTGAAAAAAATTAATGTGGCAAGCAGTCTTCATCTTGAGAATAGCACATTTTAACCACCAGAATTAACTAGAAGTGGCTGGTTTGTCTTTCAACACTCCAGAAATACATGTATCTCACAAAGTTAAATGTTAAATCTACTCTAAAAACAAAAAATTAGCTTGTCACCATTTTCAGTGTAAATTGGAGTTCTCACACCCAAATAATCCATTTTTGGATTATTTGTTTCTTTTGGTAATCTGGGTGATCTGGCATTACATAGGTATAATCAGATCTTGGATTCTCCCAAAGAAAACTCTTAGTTAAAGTATGAAATAATAATATCCTTCACTTTCTTTTGCTTTTCTAATAACATTACAACTACTTTCAAGGTTTTATAAACACACACTCAAAATCAACAATAATACAACTCTTAAAATTAGTTATTTTATCATAATATTTTCTAGAATGATAGAATTAACAACAGATTTCTCTGTTTTGATGTTTCTTCAAATATAAGTATTGAGATACAAACTGTTTTCATGTTGATTGGAACATTATTTTGTTGTGCATCTAGAGTAAAATAGAAAATTCCTTGCAAACAAAAACATCAACTTTTTAAAAAGAGCTGATTCGAGTTAGCAGTCATTTCATTTGAAAGAGGCTTGACACAAAATACTATGATACCCACAGATGTAAAAAGCTGATTTTAATATTGTAATGAAATAAATAAACAAACATTTCTTATTTGAATATACGAGTCATTAATTAAATCTTCCAAGTACACTTGGCCTGAACGTTAACAGTGAACAAGATGTATTAAATGTACCAAAGAAAACACAAAACCAAATAAAGTGTTTATGTAAAGATACATGTATATGAATTTTAAACATGGACAGTATTAATTTGTTATCTCAGTGTAAACCTTTCTAAATTTCTTCTACATTTAATTTGTCATGTTCAAAGAATTTTGTTCTGAACAAAATTCTATAGCCTGACATTCACAAAAGAAAACCATAAAACAATTAAAACGGAAAACAAAATCTACTCCAACGCAAAAGCAACAATGGTTACCGGGTTTAAATATTCATGATCATAATAATGCTATTATGTGTAAAAACAGGATTTCCGAACAACATTTCACGCTTTCGGATTGGACGGATAACACAATCACGTTTAATCACGACGCGGGCGTGGAAGAAATACAACATTCCTTGTACAACGTCGAGAAAGCAGCGACTGCCATATTGTTGTAACATGTTCTATGTTAAACACGAACGTTTGTACTGAACTAATCACAATATCACACCGATTTGGGGCTACTTTGTTACGGTCAAATAGACAGTTTCAATATGGGACTTTGTCGAGTATTTTCCAATTTCTGAGGTCGAATAGGTCAGGTATTTCAATTGATTAGATAGTATGGACAAGACAGTACCGCCGAATTTGGTTGTGGCTCTCAGCATGAAACATGTACTTTAGGTCAACTCAAGACAAAATATATCTTGTAACTACCAAACTCCGAAGCGACAAACGTAAATATACTACGCCTGATACAACTAACTACTAAGTGACGGCGCGCGTAAAAGAAGCGAGAAAAAAACCGCTTTGACGAAACCCATCAAGCTATAATAGTGGTGTGAAGTAATATCCGTAAGAGGAACTTTCATTAGATCCCATTACGCTTAGGAAGGGACACAAAAAGGGTGATGTATTTGAACTGCGAGCGCGCCATGTTTCATGTTTCGCTCTCATTGTAAGCCGTTTTCTGTTGTACTTTATGAGCTTTGGTGAGTTTCATCACAAAATAGGCGATAAACTAGAAAGGTTATTTGCGGTGCGATGGTAACGGTTTAAGGATTGTGAAGGGAATTTTCTCAAATTGCCACTCGCGTAGTCCCTTCATTATCTCACCTTAATTCAAGGTTCACATTGAACAACCATTGTTTAAGGTTCCCAGTACACCGAAACAATTTGGACTTCACGTGAAAGCACAGAGTCGGGCACAAAGTGCCCATTTGGCCCGCATTAAACACTGAAAACACTCGAAATCTGCGGAAATCTAGAACGCGCAACCAAATCCAAGGAGCGTATCGCGTGATCACGATTTTGAAAGTCCAATGAATGCATACGACTCAAATGTTCCCTACAAATTTGCATAAATGCCGATAATCCTTACAGTCATTTTTGTTCTTCAATTCATTGCGATTTTCGATAATCATGGGGCGACGACGTTCTTAGACTAAGGCCGGCTATGGACTAGATTCTGTATCAAAATCACACCTTACGAACTTAAAAGAAGCAAGTTCCTTTCCATTTCGCACAAATGTTACCCCCGGCAAGGTTGACCAAGCACCCTGAAAGCACTGTTTATAAACCTTAGAACTCACGCTAGCGTTATTAGCTGCCACATAGTAAAATGTTTCTACTAACCCGCTATTCGTAGCGTAGCTTTACGACTTGCGATGGTTCCTGCTGGGTTAGAGGCTAAGCACTGGTAAACTCCTTCATCGCTAATACCCTTTCGTTTGCCTCGAACTCGTCGAATGTGGAGCGCTCCCGAGACCACAATTACTCGCCTCGAATCTCCCTCTATTTTAGCACTATCCTTGAACCACTGGATGGTAGCTTTTGGTGTACCAACTGCACTGCAGTTTAGGACAATTTGAGTATTTCTGAGGGCAATAACAGAAGTTGGCTCTTCCAAGAATCGAGGCGATTGCCCGAGGTCGGTAGCCCCTGCGATTGAAAGATGTTGTTATAAGTAGTCACAAACACAGAATTTGAAAACGTACAACCTATTTGGCTATTACTCCATAGATACAGAATACCTGGGAATTCCTTTAAGGCTTAGCAGGAGCCTCTAAACATAATAGTTTCACATGGGATAAGAGTAGGGTTTAGCTACCATTGCAAAGTATTGGTCGCTGTGAGTAACGACTAAATTATAGTACTAGTAGTGAACGAATAATGAACGCTGTGTGTTAGGGACCGAGTCCCGTCCCCGGCCTGAACGTGGGTTTGGAGGCCCAAGGTCTTGTATTAGGCACTCAATTTGACCTTCAGTCGTGTCCTTCAGTCGTGTCACATCAAGACGTCGTTTGAATACTGTACGGCCAACAAACTCCCAGATCCTGCAGAACTACCGTGAGCGTTTTCTTTGCATCGCGCAAGAAGCAAGTTAACAACCATATAAATGAGAACTGCTCGAGCCATCACACAACACCATTTTCCCCAAACCATATTGAGCCTTTTTTTTTTACGTTCAGTCATAAACAGAACGGTAGTAGTCATAACAAGGCAGATTGTAAACTCGCTGTGCTGGAATTAGAGTCCCGTAAAACCATGCAAACGTGCATTATACAGCAACTATATACAAAGTAAGAACCGTTCATCAAATTACGGTGGAGCAGGCTATATAATTTTTGCATAGCGCAGCTGGTCGAAAAGGCTTTCACCTCTAGAGATCAAAATAGACGGTCATACTCAGACTTGGCTCGGGGTTTCACATAATCAGACCATCAAAGTCTCCCCTTTGATGGCCACAGACACTGAAACACGCCTCTGGGACATTGAGAGTGCGAGGAACGACTCCATGCTCTCGGAAGCATTCTACTTCCCCGCTCATGGAAGGAGGTGAGCCCGTCAAAAAATACACTTGCCCAAATAACGATAAAATTCCCTAGGAACGGACTTAAAAGTACTCACCCAACGCGGCAGAGTTTCCTATTAACACCAAAATAACGAAAATACTCATCTGGGAATACTGCTAAAGCTAAAAATGCGACTACATTTGGACTACGATCCAAAGTTGAAATCTACCTACATCCCCGTTCTTGTTGATTTCGCTTACTGATGACGGCTGTGACATGTAGATGCCGCTTTGTGATCAACCAATAAACGCTTAGAATAATACCTTATTCATATCTGGACCAATCAACGCGCGAGGTTCCTTAATCAGATGACATGTAATATTCGCAGCGACTGTCAATCATTTTGATGAGTGTACATGTCGATTCGTGGGCCTGAGGCCTGAGTGGAACAAGCGTGTTTGTTTGGTGTAATGAAGAACACAACCTGCAGCCTCATTTGTTCGTTTCTAATCAAAGCAAAACATAACACAGCCATTTCTAGGCCACACAAGAGCGAGAACGATTCGTACGCGATATTTTGAAGTGCTCTCACCATTTGACGTGCGGTGTTTACGAGAAAGCCACTCATATGCTCTTGTGAAATTTGCGTTCGCTTCGCTATTGTGATTGAGACCGACATTTTGAATTGGGAATTTGAGTTGGGATCTTGAAAACGTTATCCCGAGAATAATTAGTAAAGGGTTTATCTTATTATTCCGTCAATTGAATCTCGTTTAGTTGTTAACCTCGATGGCAATCACACGAGTGAACGGACGACAATCATCGTAAAAGGTTGAGTAGAATCATGTGAATTCTCAATAATTCAAGCCGCTTCTTCATTAACAGAAATTGATATTCTTTTTTTATACGAACGACCGAAAGCCCCCCCCAAAATTAATTTAGTTTCGCGCGAAGTTCAAGAGTTTCCCCCGTATTTTTCAGTACTCACATGATCTTTTTCATGTTACCGTGTCCTTACTGCCGTCTCATCAAATTTCTCGAGAAAAGAAACACCTCCAAGCATGCAGAGCCCAGTGGTTCGAATCGGTAAGATGAAACCGGTAAGATTAAGGGTAATATAATCATTGGTTTGAATGTTTAACTTTAAAAACTTTTGTATGATGGGGTGAGAATGACACTTTTTATACCTACACGAGAACCAGAATGAACCCCTCGGTTAAATCCAGCAATAACGCGGAAATAAAACGTTTCGATTCTAATTTGGCAAAATCACGACATTAATACTGCCCATTCATGATCGTAACTAAAAAAAATCGAGGCCGAAATAACTCAAAGTGTCAGTGACTTTGGTTATGTTACCTCTTTAAAATGATTGATTTTTTAATTTGATTTTTTAAATCAGTTATTTGTAAACGGGCTACTGGTATGACTCGGCCCGTTTCATGGGATCTGCCACGCGATGCTTGCTTGTATACCTTTCAGTTCAATATTTATATTGCTCTCATCTGACTTGATAGCTCAGTTGGTAGAGCGCCAGACATGTAACCTGGAGGTCGTTGGGTTCGAGTCCCACTTGGGTCAGAGATTTTTTCTCTTTCCCTCGTAGGGCGTGCACACTTAGCACTACAGCTTACCACTTTATATATTACATTCTTTACACTTACAAGTGCTACGCGGCAAACGTGATTCAATATCATAACTACATATACATATATAATAGCCGTGACCCCATATAACGCACCAATACCCACGATTGCTCTCATCTGACTTGATAGCTCAGTTGGTAGAGCGCCAGACATGTAACCTGGAGGTCGTTGGGTTCGAGTCCCACTTGGGTCAGAGATTTTTTCTCTTTCCCTCGTAGGGCGTGCACACTTAGCACTACAGCTTACCACTTTATATATTACATTCTTTACACTTACAAGTGCTACGCGGCAAACGTGATTCAATATCATAACTACATATACATATATAATAGCCGTGACCCCATATAACGCACCAATACCCACGATTGCTCTCATCTGACTTGATAGCTCAGTTGGTAGAGCGCCAGACATGTAACCTGGAGGTCGTTGGGTTCGAGTCCCACTTGGGTCAGAGATTTTTTCTCTTTCCCTCGTAGGGCGTGCACACTTAGCACTACAGCTTACCACTTTATATATTACAATATTTATATAGTTTACCAATGTAGTTCAATAATAATAAAACGGCGAATTGATCTGTATTCTGATTGCACCATCATTATACTGTAGCTCTATTGTTTTCGTACTGCACGTTCTAAAGGTTAGGGTGTGGCTCCGGCGTTTCGAGCGGTACAGGATGCCCCCGAATTGTGATTGACGGCAGACATGATTTGTAACTCGATATAGTGTAAGATATAATATATATAATTTTGTCCGGTCATAGATACTCCATTTTGTTTTTGAGAAACGTTTATAGAATCGACCATATGCCCATTCAAGTAAGAGGTTTTCTAAACAGCAAACATTTCAATCCAACCAAGATATAGAGGATATTACATGGCCGCGCGGAGATACGGATTTTATCTTCCGAGTGTTGATGAATGATCTTACGAGTGAGCGCAGCGAACGAGTAAGATACTCATCAACACGAGAAGATAAATCCGTATCTACAAGCGGCCATGTAATGTTCTGTTTAATATGTAACTAGTATACCTAACAGGTAGTGAATGCTGCTCCGCTCAGTTATTAGAAGAGAACCTACAGTAGCACTTTGGCAGGAAATAGATTACTGGGTGATAAAAATGCCAAGGTGTTAGACTTGATAACAGGAGAGATCTTGCTCTTTGGAAACTGATAGTTCACACAGAGTTAGAAAGAGTTCGCCTACACGTCTACGCTTCAACAAGTTCATGATCACACAAGGAACGCATACACAGAAATGCATTAAAGAACGGTTGAAGTGGTTAGCTTCCACCTCGTGGAATGTCACGTGACGATCAGATCCGTGCAAAGCAGTGTGGTACTAAAGACAATAGAAGTGATGCATTGTGGTAAAATTACAGATTAGAACTGCTGCCTTGCTCGCTCGGGCCCATTCTTCCACCGAGTCTTGCACGTGGGGTTGTTATGTTTGCCCCAGGCATTTGTTTTTGAGTTACAGTACTTTGAATTTTGTGACAGCCCAGGTCAGCGTGTTTCCTAAATGTCAAGGAAATCCATATATTTCGGCCAATTTCAAATTTTAGACTTGATAAACCTTTAAAAGTGATATCTAAAGTGTTTTGAAGTGAATGCTAATCATATTGATGGGAAAACAGCTTTATTTGTAGAGTACGTTTTTGGCCGCCATCTTGGTGTACTAAAGCTGTACACCAACATGGCCGCCGTATACTAATTACACTAAATTGTTCGAATATTATTTGGCCGACAGCTCGGTTACGAAGTACTCTATTGCTCCAAAATTTCGGTCATTTCTATATTTTTACCTGCTCTATACACAGCATTAAAAATATTTTACTAATATAAGTTTTTTCTTGAGGTAATTTTTTTTGTGACGTCAATGCAAACGATCAATTAACTTATCAATATATACGTTGTTTGATCAACTTTTCTGTAGTCCTTGGACTAGATGATGCCAATTTTATGCCAGCAAAGCCGCGTATTCTTCTCCTCCCCGGTGGGGGTTTTACCTGTTAACAAGGTATATAGGGTGGGGATTTTTAAAGATTTGTAATGTTTTCGAGTCAAACGCTCACCTTAGTCGGGGTTTCAATTGATAAATGCATAAGGGCCCAAGGCGGTGAAGACGCCAGCACAACCTCGTAATGCACTAGTCAATTGAAACCCCGGCCCCCCGACCCCCGGGACATAGTGGGGCATTAACGGGGACATGGCCGTGGAATAACGCACATTTAACGCTGCATTTTTCCGGTGGAACGGGGAAAGTAACGATTTGCAAAATTTGCGGGGATTTTAGCGGTGGTTGTAACGCCAGCCACGACAGAGCGGGACTGGGCCCGAGCATCAACAACGTGTATCAAACCAGGGAGGTGATCAAACATGGCGGAAGCTAGGGACACGCAAAAATCGTAGTTAATTTAAACAAGTCCTGGGTGTTTCCATCAGAGGCAGTTTTTATACTGAGTTAAGTCACGAGTAGTAGATGAGGAAGTGTTTATTATTACACACTCTTTGTTACATGTATTTGCGTGTCACGGCAAAATATCAGATTTTAAATATATTTAAATGCAGCTGCATAACATTTCCTTTATATTCCTTTGTCGCATTGTTTTTTTTTGTTGACAAACAACGGTTTCTGATAAACAAGACAATGGTGGAGACTGTAAAAGTGCGGAAAGCATGTATAGTAAAAGAAAATGTACAGGGGCGGATCCAGGATTTTGTGAAAGGGGGATTTGCAAAAGGATTTTTTTTTAATCTAGAGATTTAAAAAAATAATTTATAGTGATTTACAGGAATCAAGTGGATGTTGCAACCCTCGAAACCCCTCCCCTGGATCCGCTAGTGATGTGCTTCAGAATGTTTTTTTTTTTTTTTTCAAAAAATAAAACAACAGATTTAAGCTTATGTATATTCAATTTATCAATGCCTCTGAAGCACATGCCGGGGCCATAGGGGCGGGTATTGTAACAGCAAACTGTCCCCGATGGGCGGGGATAAGATCAAAATGTAACACTGTATAAATGTTACATTCCCTGCTATGTCCCGGGGGTCGGGGGGCCGGAGTTTCAATTGACTAGTGCATAACACTAATAACAAGAATCAGAATGCAGAACTGGTTCACTGTTGCACAACACACGAGTTTTACAAAGTCACAGTACTCCAAATACGGGCATCACAACCATATTAGTAAGAAAGCGCGCGAAATGACATAATGTCCCAAATATAGCTATCCTATTCCGTTACAAAATATATACTTTAGTCCGGTCATACATGCTCGATTTGTTTTTTGAGAAATGTTTAATTTACAGAATCGGCCATAATTCAAGTAAGTTGTTTTTTTAAACAGCAAACATTTTTAAAATCCAACCAAGATGATCAGCTACCCCGCGCCACGACCATGGGGGACCACGTGGGGGACCTAGTTACGGCAAATTGATTGACGGCAGACTAATTGTTTCTCTGTATGTGTTTAACACATGTTTAGTGTAAGATAAACTGATATATATACTTTTGTCCGGTCATACATGCTCGATTAATTTTTTGAGAAATGTTTAATTGGCAGAAGTTGTTTAAGGTAACCAGCTACCCCTCTCCACACCCCTAGGGACCTAGTTACTAAAACGGCAAATTGATTGACGACCGACTCTGCATGTATCTTGTATCTCTTTAACTTAATATACTTGTATCTCTGTGATCTTTGTATCTCTGTTCTTTGTATCTCTGTATCTTGTATTTCTACATGGATCAAGCCCATTGCGTATATTACAAATATTTGTGGTGCGGAGTAGCTGGTTAGCTTGGTTGTGGAAATGTTTGCTGTTTAAAATGTCTCTACCGATGCCAAACTTGCCCATTCCCCCCCCCCCCCCCCTTCTCCTTACGGTGGGGCATTTCACAACTCAGTCTGTCCCGGGGATGGGGCATTTCACCAGCAATGAAAAGTTGGGGGATGGAGAATTTGTCAAAAAGAGTCAAAGATAGTGAATTTTACATCAATGTTTTTAAGAGCTCTGCACTCGTTCCAAAGTTCCCACGGTGGGGCATTTGCAATTAACGTTCTGATTGAACAATTAATGTCAGATCCCCGGGGGGATGATGGGCAGGTTTGGAAATGATAGCCAAGATATAACTTTGTTCTGTAAACGTTTCTCAAACTGAAAATCGAGCACGTATATGACCGGACAAAACTAGAAGTAGGGCTAGTAGTGATTAACCGGTCGATATCGGCCTAGGCCTAGGCCTCTCCAGCCGATATTTTGCTCTTCGCGATTGCTTTCCGCAATTCCGCATGGTATATATTATTTAAATATATCCTTCTTGAGAGAAAGGGTTGTGTTTCTTAAAATGTACTTTCTGGCGATTAATCACAGGCAAAATATTCGTAGAATATTATATATATATCAGTTTCTATTTTGACTTACACCAAATGTCCCATTCCTTACTTGATTACCCGAGCTCAAAGAAGCGTGTTTTTAAAATTATTATATTATTTAGTATTTCAGATATTTGACTCGTAACTATGACCAAGAGAGCTTGCTCTTTACCTTCGTTGACCTCAGTATTTGTTGTGAAACCAAACTTTGTTGCGGGTTTGTGTCTTTGGGGCGCGATGGGCGTGGACTCAATTCACAAGGAATCATATAAGCATGACACGAAACTTGAAATATGTTTTCTGTCGACTAAACCCGAACGTTCAATTCCAATTTAACTGTAACAGTTGTTGTTAAAGCCGATTGCATTCTATGTCATAAAAAAATCATTAACTGAAATTCTTTACTGAGCGAACAATCGAGAATTCCTCCGTTGATTCTAGGAGTACATTCTTTCCTTTTACAAAGTTTTAATATTGATTTCATATCCGAAATAAAGGAAGAAAGCCAAGACTCCAAATGAAAGAAGCACGCCGGTTTTGTATGATTTCCACGCTTTAGACTGCAAGGCTTAGGCAAGTCCCTCCGTTTTTCTTAGTCGCTGCACAGGGAGACCACACAACGTGTTTGTATTTAATTTGCATATTTGAATACGAAATAAACATCAATTTATATTACCTGGTGTTTTTTTTTTCATTCATGTGGCCTGAAACGCCTAATCTTCGTTTGCCTTCGATGTTCACTCTACCTCTAACTGCTAAGATTTCAGTGGCGTTTCACACCACATGAATGACGACAAAACACACCAGGTAAGATAAATTCATGTTTAATTCGAATATGCATGTTCTTCGCGATATTGTGCCACACTTCAAACCTTTCGGTAATCCTCATACATTTCCTATAAAATTAAATACAAATCCCTGTGGTCACAAGGATTGGGAATGAGTGAACACTTTTAATTAAGGGGGAGGGGCAGGGATCTGCCCTCCCTCCCTTCTCGCTCGCGGGGAGATTTTTAGCTCACCTCCAGCTTTCGCTCGGCCATTATGCACGGAGTCAATGCCGCTAAACCCCTCCCCTTTTTTTAGAAGGTACTTGCTTGCAAGTATCTTCTATAGTTGTCGCCTTGTGGCGGGTGGGCTATTTGGTAGGTCATTCTTACCGCGGAGGCCTGGGTCCAGGCGTGGGGCGTTTTGGCTTTCCTCATTCCGTCATCTTGCTTTCTTCTTTTCATGCCATTTCTAAGTCTAGTTTTATCGTGATTTGGTCAAATTTTCGGTAATGATATTTTCCGGGAATATTTAAATAGCTCTTGTGAATGGCTTTGGATGAAATAGTCGCTTATTTGGACGATAGATTCGACATACCCGGCGATGGATTCTAACGTGGCATCGAGGGAGTTTGACACATAACAAACTGATTTAAGTATTCCCTGAATTTGCTGTTATTACTCGGGCTGCCTGTGGCAGCACCGAGTCTTAAAATGCAAGCGGTCATTTTTTTTTTGTTGGGTGCAACAAAATGTGACTTTTGACCCATGTATTAAATTTCAAGTTCACCACCAATCAGATTGCACTGTGCTGGTCACGCAACAAAATTTCTGCGCATGCGTTAAATTATGCATTAATTGACCTCATGGCGCTAATTATAGATTTCGCCATCGGACGGTATTCTTGTTTGAGGTACGTTTCGTAGGTTTTATACCACATTTCATTTTACTCTCGGTCATAATACATACCAGCGCAAACACCGTGATCTGTAGGCCAACACTAAAATATTTTTTAGCGTGTTTTTGGCTGTCGTTCGCCAAAACGAAGCCAGAAATACCCCGGACTATAAACACTCAGCACAGAATAATTTATGATGAGCGAAGCAATATTCAACTCTCAAGGTAAACGTAAACAAGAATCCTCTCACGGCCGAGGTTTTGGTTCGAGAAATTAAAGGTTTCCAACAGTTCCCTTTATAGTTCTGTAATATAATGAGCAGACTGCAGTTTTGGGAAGGAGGATAAAAGCTTTTAAATTTGCATGAATAAGTAGAGGTCAGCTTCTTTAATTTACATACACGAGAAAAACAAAAATATAAAATTACATATATATACTAGGGGAGCAGAGAATGAATGTCACCGCGCTACCGGCCACTCCTAAAGACTGCTAAATTCAGCTAATAATTCTTCCCTTCGGTTATTACTAAAAGGATTTCAAATGAAAGTGTATTTCATCTTCAATCTGATGTGGCCCGAGTGAAAGCCCAGATGAGCTCTTGTTCTTGAAGAAAATGACGAAGACGTGAATTAGCAGCTCTTGTGGTAGAAGAACCGCCTACTCGTGATTAATAAATTAAAACTGCCATGGACACCTCTTACACAAGTTACAAGCCTGTAGAAAGAGTGTACTGGATACAATCAATGCATTGCTTTAAAATCAAGTCTCACAAAATACAGTGATGTAAGTTAAATAATAGAACTATTCCATATGTTTAATACTAATAGGACGTTTGCATTATAACTGTTATTACTCAGAGTTTCATTGAAATACTTCTAGTTAGTAATAATTTATGCCCAGGGGGTACTCCCTATAGTAGACCATACAGGGATGCTCCGCCGGGAAGGGGTAGCTTTTTTGGGCTGGAGGTATGAAAAGGGTAGCGAATTCGCGAGTTTATATAGGTATATAAAAGGGTAGAGTTTTACGAGTTCAGTCAATTGATTTTTCACATTTCCATGAACCGTTAATTTTTCTAATTGGTGCAACAGGCCTATAGATTTGATAGAAACCATGGTATAGTAGGTATAAAAGGGGGTTCCTTTTTGTATGACGTATATAAAAGGGGTACCTTTTTGCAAGAGGTATATAAGGGACACCTTTTTGCCCAAATTTGGTATATAAAAGGGTAAGGAGTCGAGTGTCCAGGGGGAGCATCCCCCTGTACAAAATTTCTAGAAGTACCCCTCCCACCGGGAATTTATGTCTTCATTACTGTCATAAGTTAATATCCAGTATACCCGGGGGATGCCCACATAAAATAGGGCTAGGATGCTCATCTGGAATTTTCGTTTTGACACCTAACAACCAAAATGGGCATGACCCAAGCTTATTTTGACCCCTTACAGTCAAAACGGCTCAAGCGTGCCCCCATAGAGTCGATTATTGATTTAATTATTGGAATATTGAGTTCATTATTCGCTGAAGAATGCATTATTGAAACAAATAATCAAATGTTCAAAATTTTAAATGAACATGTATAAGGAATTAAGAAATAATACTCTGTTGTGTGATTACATGAATGTCAACCAGTTGAAGAAGGCTCAACAAATACATGGGAGAGCTAAAACAAATATCTCCCAGGACTTCAGCAAGCCACCGTCTAACAACTTCAAAACAATTATGCCTATGGCTGTGTCTAATGGAATATTGAACACTATCATATAATGTCAACCAGAAGGCAACATACTACAGAAAACAAAAACAATGATCCTGCTCAATAAATATATGGAGGACATAAAACAACTATCTCCCACGACTTCAACAAGCCACTCTAACAACATCAGAAGAATTATGCCTATGGCTGTGTCTAATGGAATATTGAACACTATTATATAATGTCAACCAGAAGGTAACATACTACAGAAAACAATAACGATGATCCTGCTCAATAAATATATGGAGGAGATAAAACAACTATCTCCCAGGACTTCAACAAGCCACTCAGTAACAACTTCACAAGAATTATGATTTGATACCTAATGGAATATGTAAAAAATATAAACTCTGAACACCTCAAGGAAATATAAACCTGAATGTCAAACATTGAATAATGATATTATATAGCCTAAATTAATTTGCACATTATGCTATTCTACACAAAAAATGCACTCAGATGACAGGATACTTGCAACAGTTACAATATGAAAACAATCTGTCACTATACAAATTAATAGGATAAATGGATGGAGTAGTGAAGAGTGTACTCTACCATGCCTTGCTTTAAAATCAGTTCTCAAGAAATACTTCTCATGTAAATAAATAGACCTATCCCATATGTTATAATACTAATAAAATATTTGCATTACAGCTATTATATAAACACTGGGAGTTCCATCAAAATACTTCTAGTTAGCAATAATTTATGCCTTCATTACTGTCATAAGTTAATGTCCAGTTTATCACCAAAGGTATCTCACATAGCTTGTAAGAACTTGGCATTCTTTCAAGTACCTTAGTAGTACGCATTGCGTACCTATGTTTCACTTAGCCGAAGATAATTCATCTCAAAAACTCAAATTACTGGCCCAATTCATTTTGAAAACCTTCGAAACGATTCAGTTGAAGTACGTTAACCTTGTTCCCGGTTCCCAGCAAAGATTTCGCGTTTTCTTGTCTTATTTTACAGATACATTTACTATTTTTCAATTATAACTTCAAGTTTATATAGTTGGGTCTAACTTCCTCAGCATTTATACTCAGCACATATACATATGTTTTTAACTGGGTATAGCGTAAGGGTGGGGTTAGAGTAACAATGTTCTTATAGAGGTAGGGGTTGCGGTGTTTTGTATCTAGTAAGGGGCCTCGTGTCCTATTATACAACACCTGTCCTTTGGGCGAATCTTGAAATAAATAAATATTAAAATAAATACTGCTTCTCAGGGTGATCACGTGATTAGTGACGTCATAGCTAACATAAAGATGGCCCGTGAGTTTTATACATCGGAAAAAATTGATCCTGAAAATAAGATTGCTTTAACAAGTCAAATAGAATCACGGTTAGAGATCTTGTTTTTATTTATCTGAGGGAGAAGATAGTTAATAAGGACGAAATGTGGTCAAGTAACCTGTTTTGCTAAATATTCCCTTTATAGTAAACCGATAGTAAGTTCTCTAAGCGTGAGTATGTAGAAATAAGTAATTGAAATATACTGGATATACTAACTTGCTGACTTGATGAAAACCAAGCTCATAATCATGATTTTTTTTTTCTATTTTCGGTCAATGATCCAGGAATTTCGGGCCTGTACTCTATTTTATAAGAGAAGTGTCATGAAAATGTGCGTTCTCAACTTTCCTGTCAAGATCATATCCTATTCCAGACTGAAAATGCAAAATTTATTACCCTATTTCAGACTAAAACAGCTTGAAAAGCATAGCCCTTTGGAGCGGCATGCTGGAGCGTTTAGCTCCTCTGATCTATCAAAATATAATATAGCCTGCGATTTTCTGATTCGCGCGAGCAGTGCGGGATTTTTTATTTTTTTTATTTTTTTTATTTAATAGCTTAACTCAGGCTGAGAAACAGACTCTAGGTCCAAACGAGCTCAGCCTGAGACAAATACGAATACACTGACAATACATTACAGATAGAACTATGAATAATGTATTAAGCATGAAATGTAAAATATATGATGCAAAAAAATATATAATAATAGTGTACATTTGTACATTTGGTCGGCCGGCCAAGTACAAGTAAATAAGCGCAGAAAAAAGTTAGCGGCAACAAATAGTAGATGTGTTAGTAGATCGGCATTTAGAACAGATAGTTTTATAGGTTCTAATGCGATCAGGGTCAAAAGTGGAAAGCAAAAGCGCAAGATAGTGAGCTCGTAGCAATGTTTTGAAAGACGAAATTGAACTACAGGACTTAATATTTAAAGGCAGCGAGTTCCATAGAATAACTATGCGATTAAAGAAAGAATCCCTATAAGTAGATGTTTTGCATGGGTTAAGCTTGTAGTCTGAACCAGTAGTGCTTCTTGTAGATCTTGATGAAAGCGAGCATGGAGTTACATAACTAGATAGATCGGTATTGTTAAGCTTAAGGCGACACTTAAACAAATATATGAGGTCTAGATATTCTAGCCAGTATGAAAGTGGCAGTAGATTAAGTTTAAGTAGCCTATCTTTATAGGGTAAGTCTACTTTTAACATGAATTTGGTTGCGCGGCGCTGAATACGTTCGAGAAGTTGGATATCTCTAAAGCTTGACTGCGGGGCCCAAACCTGACTACCGTAGCACAGAATGGAACGCACTAGCGTAAGATAAAGGGTACGACGCAGCGTTACCCCTAAAGAGTTAGGGGTATTACGTCTCAGGAAACCCAAAACCTTATTTGACTTAGCTACCACCGACACTACTTGGTTGTGCCAGCGCAGATCATTTGAAATGATAATACCTAAATCTTTTTGAGAGCTACTTTCTTTTAAGGCGTCGTGGTCGATGTTATAGAGACGCACCAGTGGATTGCGTCTTCTAGAGATTTTAAGAACCTCGCATTTACTGGAATTGAAAGCTAAGTCCCATTTGACACTCCAGCTGACCAAACCGTTTAGGTCATACTGGAGAGCCAAATGGTCTTGCTGAGATTTCTGAGAGCGGTAACATTTGGTATCGTCAGCGAACATGACTGACCTAGTACTAGCCGAGGTTACACTGGGAAGATCGTTTACATATAAAAGGAAAAGTATCGGACCCAGGATGCTGCCCTGTGGGACCCCAGAAACCACAGGCGTCCAGCTGGAACTGGACCCTTCGATGACAACACGTTGCCTGCGATTGCTGAGGTAATCGGCGAACCAATCCCACAGTGCACCAGCTACCCCGTATAACCTCAACTTAGTTAGTAGCTTTATGTGATTGATCGAATCAAAAGCCTTAGCGAAATCTAGATATAGAATATCCGTCTCAATATTTTTGTCTAATAAGGCACCTATTTCGTGAAAGACGGTAAGTAGTTGAGAAATACAAGACCTCCCCTCTAAGAACCCAAACTGGGAATCAGAGATAACCTGCAAGAAGTACGGTAGCGTGTTTTTTAGAACGCATTTTTCAAAGACCTTACTTATGATGGGAAGTAAAGATATAGGTCTATAATTACTAACAAGTTTTTTTGAGTCTTTCTTGAAGATCGGTGTTATATTTGCTTCCTTCCAGTCAGCTGGAAACTTTCCACAGAACAAGGACAGATTGAATAGCCTTGTAAGTGATGGAGCGATCTGAATTGCACATTCCCTGAGCAGACGTGAAGGGATACCGTCTGGGCCAACGGCCTTGGATACGTCTAAGGTGACCAGATTTCTCAACACATCAGATAAGGATAGCACAACATTGGATAAAGTAGCTGTAGTGAAGGGCTCGACGGCTGGGATAGCGGTGGCCAGATTGGGCTGTCTGAATGTGGAGGCGAAATAGATGTTAAACGCTTCAGCCTTCCCGAGTGGAGTATCGTATTTAGTATCTCCAAGTTCGACAGTATCGGGAATTGATCCTTTGTTAGACTTTGCCTTGAAGAAAGACCAAATCTTGTTGTTATTATTGGAAACGGTTGAAGTCTTAGTTAGCTTTTCGATGTAAGAGTTGAATTTGGCTCTAATCAAGTACTTTGTATCCTTTCGTAAAAGTTTCACACGCTCCCATAATTCTCTTTTATTTTCCCTTATAGCTCTTCTTCTCAAAGTGTTTCTCTTATTTATAGAGTGAACTACTTCGCCGTCGATCCATGGCGGCGAGTCTGCACGCTTTAGTTTTGTTTTTGGAATGCAATTGTTCACGGCTTCAAGAAACCACGCCTTCCAACGGAGCCAGCAGATGTCGATGTCATTAACAGAGAAAATATCATCAATGGGTTTTTGGGTCAGGGTGGTCCTCAGGGAGTCGAAGTCGCCATTCTTGAAATTGTAAACAACCCTGGGTGTTGAGGGTTTTCTGTATGGATGGATTTGCAAGTCAAATAATATTGCTTTGTGATCAGATGAAATTGATACTTCTTTCGAGACTTCTAGGCCTGATATTTTTTCTACCATGTTTGTGATTACAAGATCAAGAATGTTCTGAGACCTAGTTGGCTCGTCGACCAGTTGGAATAAGTTCAAGTCACTTAGGAAATCACAAAAGTCTGATTGATCACTTGAGTTTGAGAACCCCGATCCCTCTAGCCAGTTGATATTAGGCATGTTAAAGTCACCGAATAGCAATATGTCTTTGTTGCCAGAGGACTGAAAACTAAGGACCAGATCCTCAAATGACTTGAACCAGGAAGGCGGGGAGGAGGGAGGTCTGTAGATTACTGCAATTAAAGTGCCTATAACCCCAAAAAAGTTACGCTTTCAGATCAAACTTAGAAGTATTCTATGCAACTTCCCGAAAAAATTAATGGTTTTAAAGCATTTCTCTTTTTTTTACGGCTTTTCAAAGATGAGAGCCGTGAACTTTTACCGTCATCTTAGCGACTTGGTGGGGTCTGGGACTAGGTACGTCATAGTAGGGAGCCATGTCACGTGATAAAGGATTCTCTCATGTACTTTTGGTTCGTTCTTTCTTATTTGCGTCGTAAGTTCTGTAATTTTCTGCTGGACTTTTTGACAAAATGTCTTCGTCAGGCTCCGAATCTGAAGACAGTTGTTCATCGGAGAATTCCGAGCTAAATTTTATCAACTATGAGCTTGAAGCAGAAGAATCTGCCGGCGCGGATGAGCCATGTCATGAAGAATGGGTTACAAGACTCAAGAGTACAGATGGAGACCTCCAGAATCGGTTCAGTGGAAGGCCTCGAAGCAAGGAAAAGCTGGTGAGTTAAACTGTCCAAAATTAAAATAAGTTATCATAGCCCTTCATGGGCTTCCCGTGGCCGTGGTCTCCCAAAAAAAACGGCATTGCAGCAATGCAGGATGCCAAAAGAATCCAGTGATCCTTCCAATCGCAACAATCATATATAGAGATTATTACATGTTAAGAGCTTGATATCGTTTTTATTCACGAGGTTTTCGTATCGTATCTCGAACGAGCGAGTCCGCGAGCATTAATAATGCTCAATAATGACCAAGGTATGAATTGAAATCAATGAACACAGTTCCATGTTTAGTCTGACCAGGAAAGTGGAAGGTTTATCAGAGTATTTTGATCTATCGTGCATGTTAATTAAAAATAGTAGCTCTCGTAAGCAACCACACTGGGAATCAGGAAAAGGTGCTCATAACTCTAGTCAGAACTGGAATCAGGAGTAGTTGCTCGCTTATGAGAGCTTGCGCACACCACACCCATGGGGATACATATATAATGCGACTGATATCACAGTATACAATACTGTACTACTCTACTGTAACAGCATGAATGTCAGATATAATAAGAATATTGTTGCAAAATGCTAGTGCATATTTATATTTAGTTGACTCATTGCACAGTCTGGGATCATGTCTCTGGAGTAGTTACTTACAAGAGTTTAAAAACAAAGAAAAATTCCAAAGGTGGTGGTACGCGCAGTGGTCACTTAATTATGAGAGTGGCTGGTTACTACAGAACACAAGAGTGGTCTCTGAGGGGAGCTGGTCACCTACAACTACACGGGCAGTTTCACAAAGGGCTTCAACTGTATCAAACAATTGGTACTAACATATAAACTTCTTTATTTACAGATTTCTACGAGTTGTCTCATACAGAGAGTACATCCAGTTAGTCTACGGTTATCTGGGCAACAATAGAATTCCTCTACTAGCATGTGCATATGACACAATCAGGACAAAATTCAATGCTGGGAAAGAAACCTTCACTGGATTTGAAGAAGATGAAGATGAAAGTACTTCATAACTTATATAAACCGTTTAAGGAGAACAACAATGAACAGTCAAACTTTCAGTGCCATTGGCCACTTTTGATATAGGCTTCACTGGTCACATACAAATGGTTCAATACACATACAAGGCTCTGGGGAATAATGTGCAGTGATTAATGAAATAACAATAATGAATTTAATTATGCCCCAGAACCTTTGTGTGTGAGAAGTCAAGCATATATCGAATGTGGGCTATTAACCTACATGTATGTCCATATACATGTATGTCCATATGTCCATTCAGGCAACCTGTGAACAGGAATCACTACCCTGACAAGCGAAACTACTAGCCCTGGGCTATTGGAAAGCACTTGCATCGCACCCTGTGTTCCTTTCTATAATTTTACACAAATTTTGAAAATAGGATTATAATATTAAAATTTAAATGTTTGAGTAGTAAATTGGAAAACAGTAAAATTAGATGTCTGGGCCGGACACACTCATTATCAGAGATTCTCATATGAACTGACAAACCTCGTGCACGTGTGGGATGGTAAAAATCAAAGCAAATATTCAAAAATGACTAATAAATTGTGTAAATATACATTATTCAAGTAAAATAATGAACATACTTTCAATCCAGCATTGAAGGAGGGGGTTGAACTGTTTTAACCCACCAATCGAACACTGACTCCATACATGCATAGTACCGTGACATAGCCCCTTTAAGCCTCAAATTCAATTGTCCTATTTAATTATGGTGTCACATGATAGACACAGCTGCCATCTTAGAGGGTCAAAACACTCGTCTTTAACAACAGACATACAAAATAAAGCTGTTCTGCCATAGATTGCCTTCCTTCAAATTGGCTAATTTTCCCAATAAAATAAGAATGGCGGCTTTCATCTATTTGTTTTGATGTCATGCCAATGAAATAGGGCAATCGATTTCACTGAGCTGGTCACAGGAGTGATTAGCCTATGGAAGTTGACAGTATAATATATTGCTACCTAGATTGTCCATTGATAAAATATCAAATCACTGAGATAGCTGGTAGACATTTCTGGTTCACTCTGTACTTATAAGGGGACGAGGGTTCTTCTTTGGACAATCAACAACACCTTTATGCTCTTTAATAGGTTTACACAATACTTTATTTAATGAGGAGGACACTTAGCTACAAGCTAGTTTACAGAGTTCCACAAATAAATTCAAAAAAAGAAACAATATATAATTTAGAGATTAAGAATTTAATTAATTTTAATTTAATAGGTTTCTTGCACACTGAGCAATGGGGTTTTGCCTTTGTTTTTGTGGGCCTTACAGCAGGTGGAACTGGAATTTCTGGCCTCACAGCAAGTGGAACTGGAACTTCTGGCACTAAAATACAAAAATAACAATTATTATTAAGTTAGTTATGGGTATATATATATATATTGGTTTATGGTAAATAATGCGGGTATCAGCGGCCATCCCGAGGGGGCGGCCCACGGGCAACCTAGGGGCTTAGCAGGGGATTTGTAGCGAAAACATGCCCCACACGCGGGGCATTGGAGCGGTTTTGCGTTTTCATCAAAATACCCCAGGGACATACCCACGGGGTTTGCACGTAATCTGCTGTCTCAACGTTCAGCGGTTTTCGCCACAGGACTCGTTCGATCGATCGACGTTCTTCGATTTCTTTGTCCTTGAGGTAAGTCATATCATTATCATTCAAATTAAGAGATTAAATTAAGCCATCCACTGTCGGAAGACAGAACAAAGAAATAAAGGATAATATTTGTATAAAACTATTAAGATTTTTGACACTTCTAAAACGTTTAGCTTCTAATACTTATAATATGTTGCCCAGGTTGCCCCAGGGGTGGGGGTTTTTGTCACAATTTTCTGCCCCACCCGAGGGGTTTTAGCATGTATTTGTCATGGCTGCTGTGACAAATGCCCCTGGGTGCCCGGGGGCCGCCCCCTCGGGATGGCCGCTGATACCCGCATAAAGCACTGGTTTCGTTTTAAATACAAACTTACAGTGTAATATTATACGTTTCCAGCTGGTATTTTAATATTTTGTTTAGTCTCGAAAGACTAAACAAGCAGTATACCTTTATATGACATGTCCAACAGTTTGATACATGTAGGTGTATATGCACTGCTTGAGCAAGAGCTACATGTAGGTGTTATTGGAGGACAAACACAGAAGGTGTGATTAGCACAGACTCGATTTTGTTTGAATATTTTCAGAATTTGAATAGTTTCTTTTGTGCAAAAAAATATTTTATACAAAACAATTTGAATTACCTGGAGCTGAAGGAGGAACATCTATAACAGTCATCCTTTGTTGTCTCTTCTGGGTTGCTTCTGCCCTTGGCTGCTTGTTAAGCATGGTGTCCTGTCCATAGGTGCAGGTGTCATCTAAAGAAAGTTGTCTGATTTATTCACTGTTATTTCCCTCATACTAAAAACATGCACTCTCTTAGTCTAATACACTTGTGGTGAAAACAATGTTCAGTACGTGGAACCCGGTCATAATGAAGTTTTCTTCCTTTCCCTAGGAACTTCTTTATACATGCAGGTTCCACTGTATTGCTAGCCTCCTATAGTAGCCGTTTTGTAGCGCTTCCATTTCACTCCATTCCGGGGAATGGAGTGAACGGAAGCGCTACACAACGGCTGCTATAGGACTAGGAGGCTACTGTATAAATCTGTATTGCCATGCAAACTAAATACAAAAGCACTTACCAAAATCGGAGAATGGCTTAAATCGGTTTCGATGGCATGGACTGATGGAATAGGAACAACTCCATATTCAACCGACTTCAGTCTTGGCGTAGAGTCAAGGACTAAAGAAAATCTTATAAAGTCTTCCGGCTTGGAGTGAACCAAACAAACGTTCTTCGTCGGTTCCCACTTCGCTCGCTTTGTTCGCACGAACCTCAACCACTGGCGTCTTCTCTTCTTTGCTTCTGGCCGATCATCGCTTAAAAACGGGACCTTGTGTTAGAGCTATCCTTTTTTGAGTCTGGCTCATTCCTACAGCCCCCAAATACACATCTGTTTGGCATTTCAAATCGAGTTATTCGCTCGGTTCGCCCTGTTTTTACTGTCTTTGTTGTTGGTTGTTCGCTTTCTCTCACTACTATGACGTTGCTTTCCGGTTTCGTTCCCAGTCTACTTCCAGACTCCAGCTGACGGCCATTTGGGACAGGGTGCCCAAATCGGGTTGTTTTACAATGTTTGACCCCAGAAATAAGGTCGAACTCTTACTTTTTTCCTTTTTTTCTCTTCGAATTATTGATAAGAAGGATGTAAAGAATTTATTAAAAATACTTCAAATTTGGGGTTATAGGCACTTTAATAATTTGCGACGGTCTTTGAGCTGCACTTCGGCAGCTACGTATTCTAGCTCCAAGTTGGTATTTGAAGAGCTGTCGAATCGGCAAGCTGTTATGCAGTCCTTGATGGCCAAAAGGGTACCACCTCCAATCCTTTGGAACCGGTCATTTCTGAAAATCTGGTAGCCAAAAGGCAGAATCTCTCCATCAGACACGTCGGGAGTCAGCCATGTTTCGGATCCCTTGTCGAGTTTTGTTGCACCTACAATCTTCGTCAATCTTCGAATGATTAGTTGTTAGTATTTCTTGCCTGAACCAACGTATAGATGATGCAATTATTGTGGATACATAAAGGTTTTGATAGCTCGTAAATCTCGCGTACGTCGTCGATCCGCCGCTACTTTGAAAATCATGACGAAGTGTTACCGACTCGCGACTTTTGTAACTTATTAATGAACACATAAGATTAGTTACTGGTCAAATTGATGTAGAGATGCTTATAGCCACTAGTAAATCAGTTGTAGATACAACGTGTATTTCATGGAACAACTGTTCAAAATAAATTAAATGTGAGAATCATTATCTCAATTCACTCTTTTCACCGTACCTGGTGGCCATCTTGGATTCAAAGCGAGGCAATCCTTTGTTTTTGCCAGGTTAGCCTCGTTTTGACTATCCCTCACTGCGGCGAGGCTAACCTGGCAAAAACAAAGGTTTGCCTCGCTTTGAATCCAAGATGGCCACCAGGTGAAAAGAGTGAATAAACAAATCTCCACAGAAAAAGGTGTACGTTTTTTTAATGAGCTGATTAGATAAAAAAACAAACTTTTGATTCAATGTGTTGACATGAACTGCGCCTAGTTCTTTTCAATAAGAATTACAAATACAATTGACCAATTCAACGATTTGGAATTCATTGACGGGGGGTGGGGGGCAATTCACTAACGATCTCGCTCCTGGGGGGCGAATTCACTTGGGGGGTGAAATCGCTTTGACACCGGTATTTTTACTACGAAACCCTCCTCTTACCTCTCTGGGTCGGGTAGAACTTCTGGGAAAGGAGTTTCTGATTGGTTTTCCTGCTTTTAATCCTATTACCAAAATCGAAATTTCCTACCCTTTTCCTACCATTTTCAATAACGTACACTCTACGTTATCATATCCAACTCAACTTCTTCCTCCATCGACTCTGAAGCCATTGTTGCAATGTCGCCAGCCTTCAAAATGCTACTACAAATCCTCCCTTTTGCGACCTACTCACGAACGCTCGCTCAACCGGGAAGAGTTTGATATGCTAATTAGGAACGCTAATTTAAGTACTATAACAGTAAAGTATATCATCCGGCTCTCGACTTCACATCGGAGATTTCAGATGTTTCTATCACTTTTTTGGATGTCAATGTTTCTGTTAGCGGCAATAATCTAACCACTACTGTTCATTACAAGCCAACTGATTCGCACAGTTATTTATTGTTTTCATCTTCTCATCCTACACATGTTAAAACCTCTATCCCATATTCCCAATTGGCTTAGGCTTCGCCGTTTGTGCAGCGATGAATCCGACTTCAATTCAAAGTCCGAGGAGATGCACCACTGAGTTCTTTGTCGAGCGCGGTTATCCTAACGCATGCATTGGACCGCGCCCGTGACATCGACAGAAGAACGGCTCTGCTACCGTCCAAACCGAAGACTGAAGATAGGATTCCGTTTCCATTAACTTACCATCCGTCTAATCTGTCTATATCAAGAAAATGATCCAGAGGAACTTTAAGATTTTACAGAGTGATCCAGAGACCGCCTCTATCTTCCCGAAACCTCCTCTCATTTCTTTCAAACGTGACAAGAATCTCCGTGATTCCCTAGTCAAAGGATCACTACAACCTGATCTTCAACCAGGCACTTTTAAATGTTCTAGGACACGATGCAATACTTGCATTGTGCTTATACTAAACCTACGACATTTATTTCAGGACCGAAAGGCTCTCTTAAAGTCACTGACCATTTTGATTGTACTGCCAGTAATGTCATTTATTGTATCACCTGCACACTTTGTAACAAACTCTACATCGGAGAAACAGGGCGAAGATTAGGAGATCGATTCCGCGAACACTTGCTAGTTGTTAGAACTAACAGCAAGGATCTCGCCAAACCTGTAGCTCGTCACTTTAACCTTCCTGGTCATTGCATTAATCACATCACCGTATGCGGCATTTCTCTGCATCAAGGTACTACCGACACTCGCAAACGCAAAGAACAGAACTTTATTTTCAAATTAGGAACTTTGTCACCTCACGGTATTAATGAACGATTTTCGTTCATTTAATTTCAGAATTCACGTATTCACTCAGACTTAGATCAGCATGTTTCCATAGTTTACTCATCAACACTTCCTGTTACAAATATTACTATTAGCATTTCTATTGTTGGCGCACTTTTCTTTGATCACAATTGATCCGAGCACATGTTTTCTCAGCGGTAATCATGCATTGGCGCAATTTCCTTTGATCCCAATTGATCCGAGTACATGTTTCCTCAGCGGTAATCATGCACTCGACACTATATTAACCGTTTCCCCACCCACAATTCCCTCTTTTGCTCTGACTAAGGGCTAGCGCTCGAAACGTCAGCTGCTACTCGTTTTCCACGGCGGTTAGCATACCTCAATCGACTTTAGTTGATTACATACCAGTGTTTATCTTCCCCGCCGACGCAGACCAACACTAGTTTTTACAGGAACTAGTTGCCTATCGTATATCTTAGTTAGAAGAGCAAATAGACTTGTAAAGCTTTTCCCGCGAAGCGTTCTTGTTGATCACTTCCCTTGGCCAATCGCAAACGGAGTTCCTGGATGTTAAGACCTACTGTTCCCTTAGGAATGGTGGCAACTGGAGCCAACCCATTGAACAATAGCGGGCCGGAAACCGTTCTAAAAATAACCTACCTTGTGTAGGGGCGTAACCAGGGGGAGGTTCCAGGGGTTCCTGAAACCCTTCCTCCCCTCCTCCCCGCCCCCCTACCCCTTCGTGAGTCTGTATCTAACAAGTATATAACAAGTAAATTACGGCAAAAGATAAGTACTTTAATTCGTTAGCTCATTGACAATAACTTTTACCCGGTTTTATGGAGAAACGTGATATTTTGAACGGTATGTACGTATACGTAATTTGAATTTTGACAACTGACTCAGGCTCGCTTTTTAGTACTTAGTAAACTCACAGTGAATTTTATCTTTAACCTGTTAAAGTCTTAGGCTTAGCTTTTAAGTAGTGTTCTTGTTTTTTTGCGAAACATTGCACATTCGTACCAGAAATTAGCAACAGGGTTGATTACCTCTGTTTTCTTTTAGTTTCGGCGGGAAACTGGGAAGACGTGCGCGCGACCGGCTCATCAAATGCGCATGCGCGTGGCGTTTTGTAAGTGGTTAAGCTGCGGTCTGCTCTGATGTGCGGAAGGTCGAAGGTTCGAAACGGCCCGTGGTCGGACTAACATTCAGGTTCTTAAAATAACTGAGTAGAAGGTGCTGCTTTTACATGCATAACTGACTCAACAATACGTTGTCAGACCTTCACGTCTTTCTCAGATACAGCCGATTTCGAATAAGGTTGTCACGGACGAGCGACAAGCGACAAAGTATTTTCATTAGTATAACTGGTCGGGCAGCTATGCCTATGCGGAATGGAATACGGGGCAATTCGAAAATCCATTCGAAGGAAACCATCAATATTCTTCTAAAAACCTTTGACGTTAACTCCAAAAACAAACGAATTGACCAGACTTTTAGCAACAACCAGAATCCATTTCGGTCTGGGTATGTCGTTCGTCGTTTGCCGCTTGTCCAGGATCGGATAACCTTTTTTGAAACAGGTATATATGATCAGGACGTGAAACCGACGTTTAAGAAGATTACTGAATTTTATCGGTAAACGTGTTACCCTCTATAGATAAGGTGATTGACTTGACTTGAACCACGAGTCCGATTATTTCGTAAATGAAAAATAGACTTGGACCCAACCATAAGAAAGACCACATCAAAATTAGCATTTTACTGAGGTTGTGAACGTTTTAATCAACTTATTAACCAGGTAGTGAGCTTTCAAAAAGCTCACATCCTCAAAACCTAGCATCCTCCGCAAGGCAACTCTCGTTCTCTCTCTTACTTGGGACTGAGGGACTTGGCGGATCGGGATTCCTGTGGTGAAGTGAGAGGGACTGGAGAGAGCCCAAACAAAGATTTTGATTACCCAACACCATATTGAAGTCTTATTTTTGTGATTTTCATTGCAAAAGCTTGCTTATTTCCCCAAACGTCTTCATCAAATTCGGTAAACATACTAATTTCGATGCATGTGATCTTAATTGTGGTGGAGTTCATTTTGAAATTTTTGAAATTATTTTTTTATACAGTCGAAGCTCCCGTAAGCGGACACCCTCGGGAATCAGAAAAAGTGTCCGTAACTGGAACTGTCCGCTTACGGGAATAGTTCTCGTAAGCGGACACTTGTGGAAAATGGGATTGTGTGTCCGCTTACGGGAGCTTCGCAATTCTACTGTACACTTTAAACGGCATTAACGCAAAATGAAACTTAAAGTGTCTATGAAATGATTGCTTGTTTTATTGACTTATCCAATGTCAATAATGGCAAAAATGATTGGATTGGACCTAATCTCGTACCCAGAGTTCTAACTTAATACGCATACCGTTATATGCTGTCCCCCAGTTTTGAACACAGAAGCTTTCACGGAATCCCGTATTTCCCGAGCGAATCTGTGAACAGTGTATCCCTAAACTCGGACTTAGACTCCGCGCAAGCAGAGGGATTCGGACTCAGACTTCTTAGGGGAATTCTTATAAATTCCCACGCGTGGTCCCTCGAGAGTCTCGAGTCCCACGCGGTGACTAACCCGCGCGTATTCTTGTGGGGAAAAAAGTGTCCCGTCGCCCCTTGCGTCTTCTCGCGAAAATAAAATATTAGTTAGAACTCCCTGTGCAACACTGTTATTTTCAAGGAGTTATTTTAACTCCAAAAGAGTTATTCGGTGCCATTTTTTTTAGTACAGAATAACTCTTTTGGAGTTAAAATAACTCCTTGAAAATAACAGTTAAAGGATAAAACATATCATACATATATGTGGAGAATGTCGGCAAAACAGTGGAAGTAGGAAGTGACGTGCAGGGTAACATTACATGAGTAATCAGTAGAGAAAATAAATACAGATGAGAGCTGGCTTTCTTCACGTTTGTTCATTCCTTGAGGTTCAAGAGTCGCGGCTTCTCCCGTATATATGATATGTTTGATACTTTGTCAAAACTATTAACATCTAGTAATAGACCCTTTCAGCTTGCCTGTTTGTTGCCCCATTTCAGACCACGTGATAGTTCTTCAGAGATGCCCCATTTCAGACCACGTGACCTAGCTTGAGTAATGTTTTTCTGTATCCCAAGAGGAAATGTGCCAATTTCTATAATTGGAAAACAAAGCACTGAATCCTCTGGAGAACTATCACGTGGTCTGAAATGGGGCAACAAACAAGCAAGCTGAAAGGGTCTATTATAGAAATTGGTGAATACAAAAAAGCAAAACGCACTACTCAAGGGAAACGTCACGTGGCCTAAAATGGGGCAACAAACAGGCAAGCTGAAAGGGTCTATTGTATTCAATATAATTAACGTTGTATCAGCTTTGCAGTTGTAGTCCTTGCACTACTCATTTATATTTGTTACCGTTTGGCTTATTTGATCCGACCGGTACGACTGTACAGCAGGATTTTCTTCAGCGGTTTTTGCTGTCTTTCAAGTTTGAATCAAGTGACTGCCCTTTCTATTTACTTGTGGTCCTTGTGAATGGAAGTGTTTTCTGATCTAGACAAAATATTTGGTAAAATCACTAATATAAGCTTTAATTATTTCTACCAGCCATGTTTTTTGTGTAAAAAAATGATGATCACAATAGCACCGATATTGGAAATAAACCTCTATAACTCATAGACGCAACACTTAAATTAAAAAAATATACTATTCAACTATTCACTTCACGTAGAATCAATATTATAAAACTTATGACGTATAGGCATGAGATAAACTGTACTTCATACAAATAATACACAATATTTCAAAAAGGCCGCGACTAAGCAAACAAACCTCACAAATTCCATCGCAACTTATATTTCCAAGAAATACCAGGACCAAGATAGGGGCGGATTTAGGGGAGGGGCCGTGGGGGCCGCGGCTCCCCTTTCGTTGTCTGGAATACATCCCCCGCACCCCCTAGCTAATTGCGCCTACACGGCGCGAGGTTCGGCTTACGCCCCCCCCCCCCCCCACCCCCCCCCCCCTCTTTCTGCATTTCCTGGATCCGACCCTGCAAGATGACGCCACGTGAAAACGAGCAATGTTCTCCAATAGTCTAGGCCTTTTCCACAGAATAGGCCTTTCGCGCGAAACGGTCCCGTCGGCTGATATTAATATAACATCAATAACGATCGAATGACTTACGATCGTGATCCAATGGGAAAGGCGGCTTTACTGCATGGAAACAGTCTCGTGCTGATCATGATATGACTTCAATAGCCAATCGGAACTGCGTTCTTGATCCCATGGAAAAGGCTTTACTGTAGCCGGACAGTCACGTGCTGATATATCACTTCAATACAATGATCCCATGGGAAAGGCTTTACTGGAAACAGCCACGTGCTGATATATCACATCAATAACCAATGAATTGCGTTCGTGATCCCATGGGAAGGCTCTACTGGAAACAGTCACATGCTGATATATCACACCAATAACCACTGAATTGAGCTCGTAATCCCATGGAAAAGGCTCCACTGGAAACAGTCACGTGCTGACATATCCACGATCCATGATATATCACATCAATAACCAATGAATTGCGTTCGTGATCCCATGCGAAAGGCTTTCAGTGGAAAAAGCCACGTGCTGATATATCACACCAATAACCAATGAATTGAGCTCGTAATCCCATGGAAAAGGCTCCACTGGAAACAGCTAGTCACGTGCTGATAAATCACATCAATAACCAATGAACTGAGCTAGTGATCCCATGGGAAAGGCATTACTGGATGGCAACCTTCAAAATCGCTGTTTTAGAAAGATCGACAATTGATTGGAGGTGGAAAATAACATTTACGAACAGGTTTTGCAAATAACACTACCGATTTCGTACAATTAATTATAAGTAAGTGCCTTTTAATGAAGTCAGATATGTTTTGCCGTCCAGTACAACCATCCGGGGGGGGGGGGGGTACTCCTGTTTGTGACGTATTATGTATGTGCCGCCTGGGTGGGTCAGGGTTTTGAGCTCAGTTTGGGCAGGTAGGGTCAGGGTTTTGACCTGATTTGGGCAGATCAGGGTCAGGATTTGAGTATAACTTGGGTGCAGTCAGGGTCGTGGTTCAGTATTTTTTAGGCAGTTCATTTTTTTAGCTACTATGTCAAAAAAAGACATTCTGTTGCCGCATTTTGATCACCTGCCCACATGCAAGCACCCCTTCCAACCTAAATCGCAGCGCCTTTGTTAGCCCTTTTGAAGTTTGCCGGGTTTCCTAACCATTCCACTCTATTAACTATGGTCAGAAATAGCTTTACGCTCTCTTGGCTGGATTACTCTCGACTCATGTATAAAATACTTCATAATTTAACGCCCGAAAGACTGAACAACATATTTCAAGAATCGAGCACAGTTAGTCACTATAATTTACGAGGATCCTCTACAAAGGTGTTTATACCTCGACCCAGATCGGAATTTCTGAAAAAATAAGTTATAAGTTGATGGAGTAGCGTGTATAAATAAAGTTGATCCTATCCTATCCCTTGTTTTTGTCCTTCACGTGGGTAGAAACAGCTCTAACAAAGCCTGGCCCGCTTTATTTTCATTTGGTCCCAATGTTTTTAATACGTTCCCAAATCAATTGTCAATTGTGCATTTCCAGAAAATAATTCAGTAGTATACGTATCAATGATTTCCCGCTAAATTCCCTGTCTTCCGATTCCCCCTCCTCCCTCAACTCTATGGGTTTAGGGTTTAGGTTGGGCGAATCTTGAAATAATACTATGAAAAAATGCCACCGTAGCATTGGTAGTTCTTAAGACGTAACATACAGGCTGTCCTTTTACGCGGAAAATGTTAAGTACATAAAAAAGTATACTGTTGTCAGTAAATTCTTGCTGTAAAATATACTGAGTCAGCCGTACATTATTACTACAGCAGAATTCGTATGAGTGGAACAAACTACGGCATGTCCGTCACCGTACTGTAAACGTGCTGTACTGTAACCCTGTGATTTGATTGGATGAGCAGGACAAAAACAATGGGAAACCACACGCGGCCACACAGCGGTCAAACGTCTGCGCGTGCGTATTACGGTGAGTCTGGTGGGCGGCCGCGCGAATTTCCCGCGCAAATTTATAATTATTACAGTGAACTTCTACCCCAAAAAGTTAAGAAAAACACGTGAAAGTTAAGCTTTTTATTTTCACAGTCGACGGGAAATTGAACAAACTTCAAACTGTGAGTTTACCAAATGTTTTCATAATTTACCAAAAAAGTTCTCAAGGTTTGAAATCGGGTGTGTGAACAGTGACGCTGCCGGCTCGCTTTGAATTTGTTTTGAAATATGTTGTTGTTGCAAGACTTTTGACGCATGCGCAGACGTTTGACCGCTGTGTGGGCAGAAGTAAAAAGAATGCTAACGCTGTCAGCATCTCTGAATTTCAGGCAAAATGGTTTCACATCAGTTTTTTTCAGCGATAAATTGAAGAACAACACAAAGAATAAGTGAATGAAGTTTCAAGATCGATTTTATTATACTTCTTTAATACGAGAAATTCTGTACATTCACTATAATTCATAAGCCACTGAGAGTTCTAGCCGAAGAGTTCGTGCCGCCAATACATAGCGTTTCACAGAAGCTGATGAATATGAGACCGCCACAGCAAGCCACAAATCATAACAAGAGCCGAACGTGAATTGATGTTGAGCCCAAAAGGATAAATGTTCTCATAACAAAAGACAAGACTGAATAATTACTCAGCCTTAGCGGAGTACATGAGTATGCTATCCGGATGTATTGAAGAAGATATGACACTATTTTGATGAATGGTGGAATGCAAATAGTCAAGTGGATAAAATACCGCTTTAAAGAGAAAAGACGCACTTCAATTTTAGTCTACTGTTGATCGAAATAAAGCTATTGGAATAACTCTTCGTAATTCACTTTAATCTTTTCCGGCCTTAATTTATTATAACATGAAGCAGTTTGAAAAGCATATCGGGACATTCACAATGTATTTCACTCCCGGAATTTTACTTCTATCCCAGGATGTTCGAAGAAATAAAAGAGTTATTGCCGGGATTGCATAAATCTGTAACGACCCTGTACATTAATATCTGATTAGCGAATTTAACCCAGGCGCAACGTTTAGTATTTCAAAGAACAACCGGGTTCGTGGTGTTATTTTTGTAGTTTTGTTTTATTGAAATTTGAAGGTTCAATCAATTGACAGTGCTCCTTAAGCTTTATAGACCTTTCCCACGCGGCGGCCATCTTGGAATAAACCTATTGTTATCGGTTAAACATGTTTGAGATCGAGGCTGGATAAGCATTAGCAATAGGTTTATTCCAAGATGGCCGCCGCGTAGGAAAGGTCTATCAACAATGCATAACTAATTAGCTAAACAAGCACGCTCTGTTATGCGTACGTGCTGCTGTTCGAGGCCTGATCAATATCCCAACCTCGTTCCCAGTGATCTTTACGCGCCTAATCCAAGATCGCGTTCCGAGTTTCAACGCCATCTTGGGTTAGGCGCATAAAGACCCCCTGGGAATGAGCATGAAGAGCAAACGATTGCGCATGCGTTGAATTTTCATTTCTCTGAACACAACGTTAACCGAATATAATCAATCGAAGCCTAAAATAAATACTGCTTGAGATTGAATTCAGATAAACTTGACTTCAATTCAGTGATTTTGCTAACCGAAGTCAAGCTGCCAGAATAAGATTGGTAATCAATGTCAACTCTGAATTTCTAATTTCTAATGGGACCTGAAGCAACCATAGCGGCTGATCAAAGTCAGCCGGGACCCGGCTAATTCGCAGATCGAATAGGCCATTTTGACGATTTACGCACGCATCAGTAGAACAATAGACGCGTACTAGACTCGTTCCAGACAGCCATTGTTCTAGCTGCGCGCGCAACATCGCCAAAATGGCCTATTGGAATTTATCATGTTGGTTGTTGTGGAGGGAGGAAAACCGGAGAATCCGGATCGAAAAAAATACTCGGAGCAAAGGCGAGATCCCAACAAACTCAAATCACATATGACGCCGCATCCGGATATCGAACCTGGGCTTTGCCATTAGGCATAAATAGATTGTGCTCGGCAACTTTTGAGCAACTTCTGGAGTTTTGAGCAACGTTTTGTACTGCAAGCAACCTAGAGCAACTTTTGCCTTCCTTGGCAACTTTTGAGCAACAAATAATGATAAAACACCCAAATTATCCCAAATGTTTCTGTTAATTGAAACTGCTCAAGCATGTTAAGGCATGGTTTGAGCATGAAATCGAGGCTAAAGCTATTTTATTGAATAGAGTGGCTTATGTTTGCCCGAATTCTACAAAAATAGTAGTTAATACTAATCTCAATCTCTTCAGTCGTTTGAACGGATTTTTGTTGTAAAATGTCTGTCACGTGACCAACCACGTGATTACAAAATCTGGAAATTTCATCTCAAAATGGGCCGGTTACAGTGCATTTTTAAAGTAACGATTTCTTGCTCATCTGATTACACTTCTGGTTGTTTCTAAAGATCTGTTTGGAATGGTTGGTCCTGATAGATTGTTAAGGCGAAAATAGAGAAAACAGGTCACGTGACCTGTTCTTGGAACCAGTTTTCCCTAATTTTCTCACCTACAATGGCAAAATGTCAACCATTCTAAACAGATCTTTAGAAACAACCAGAAGGGTAAGCAGATAAGCCAGAAATCGTTATTTTAAAAATGCATTGTGACCGGCCCATTTTGATTTCTACGTTTTATCAGCCTTAAGGTCACGTGACCACCAAAACACCAGAATACCTAACTTAAAATGTCAAGACATATGATTACTGCCTAACTACAGATTTCTATGGTATTCCATACAAAAATGACAAAGTTAGCGAATTTAGAGTGTTTTTACAGAATTGCTCAATAAACCATGCCTTAACATGCTTGAGTGGTCAACACTAAGAATGCTGTAGACGTGTATTGAATAGTATTGACCCTGCAAATGATTAACATTCCTTTGTTTTCTACTTTCCGTGCATGAATTGATGTGCGCCCACGAACTGGACAGCAGCTATCTATTTAATATCGCCCGCGAATTATCCAGCGGTTATTCGCTCCAACACAGAGCCGCCGCCATCTTGGTATTTGCTAATCTGCATTCTGCATATTCTGCTAGTCATGGCATCACCGAAAGTACTACTATTGGTAGTTATGTTGAACTTTAAGATTATATTGAATTACACATCCAACATTCCATGTTTTAAGTTGTTATCTAGAATAAAATGGCTCGCCAAAGTGAGCAACTTTTTCAAATTTTGGTTGCAACTTTTTCAATTTTTGGCAACTTTTGAGCAACTTTTAGCCTTTTTTTGGAGCAACTTTGGATGAATTTACTAGCACAATCTATTGATGCCTATTTGCCATCCTCTATCTACTATGTTTGAAAACTGCATATCAGGACATTCACATGGTATTTCTGGCTCTTCTATCTCAGTGTATTATTTTTGTCGTTTTGACAGAAATTTGAAGGTTCAATTCGATTGTGAATACGCATGCGCGCCAGTACCCTCGTCCCAGAGGCTTTCGAGAACGGAGCCGCGAAGCGGTGAGAAGGGAAGAGAGAAGAAAGCCTCTGGTAGCACGCGACCGTTGACTGATCGTACCGCGCCAATAGATTTGAACTAGGGACAAGATCTGTCCCTTCCTCCTGATTGGAGGAATCTTTAATTACCTTATAGCGTTCTCTGATTGGCTACTGTCTAGTGTGTTGTGATTGGTTCCCTGTTAATTGATCTAGTGATGTTGATTGGCACCTATCGTTAGCATGATAGTGGGAAACGGTCGCGGGCTACCAAAGTCTTTCTTCTCTCTTCCCTTCTCATCGCTTTGCGGCTCGTTGATCGCCACATGCCAGGGACGGCGGAGCGAAATTTCAAGGGGGGGGGGGGGGGGGGGCAAAAAATGCGTTCCGAGTTTCGAGATCGCGTTCCGAGTTTCGACGCCATCTTGGGTTAGGCGCGTAAAGACCCCTGGGAATGAGCAGGTAAGCGAGCAATCGTGTTTTCAGTTTTCCATACATTTCTCTGTAAATTTTCCGGCGGACTTTGACTCGTTGTTACAGACAAATGTATGGCAAACTGAAAACACGATTGCACGCTTCCCAGAACAGCTACATCCCTCAAATTTATGATCAGTTAATCTATTACCTGGTATCATAAGTTTGCAGACAGTGATTTTACGGAAATTATTTGGCATCGGATTCCCATACAAATACTGTATTTCGTGCCACGTTTGCACCCCTTTCAAAATGTCGGAATTAACCGCGAACTGGTCTATTATGCTCTAGAATTAATATTGGTCAACCTCCCTTCAAGTAACAGGCCCGGCCTAAGACTTAATTAGACTTCGTTTAAATACCGGCTCTTATTTGACTTTGCTTACTACAGACAACTGAAATTATGTTGCTCTAAATTTTCCTGAAACTAGAGTTTTTCATCCACTGTCTCGAATCTTTGCCATCCTTCATCAAAACAGTCTCAGGTTTAACTCTAATCCGAATCAACCATTTCATCTTTTGATACGACAAAGTTCATATATCCTAAGTGCAACTTCCTTTGCAAAACCTTAAATCATAGATGCCTATGTTTGCGTGTGACGTCATCAAAACATCTAAAATTTAAACTATAAGTCCTACAAAGCTGTTCTTTGTATATATTCTAGACATTGATAATAAAAGTCTACATAGAAAATTTCACGTCGATAGGGTGTATTGTTCTGGAGCGAGTAAATAAATTTTGAATTTTATGACATAATGACCCAGCGTGTACCGGTAGACATATAAAAAAAAAACATGTAATTTGGCAACTCACTAAATCATCAAAAGTTGCATTCAAAGACTTTTGAAGTGACATCCAATGATTTTGATTGGAAATTAATTTGTATTTCGTTTTATGGCCGCCATGTTGGTGTCCCAGAAAGGGACAGCTCCGTTAGGAAATAATCTAATGTCCCAACATTTGGGTTATAAATGTATTTTTGGTAGTTCTGCAAGGACCATAATGTTATATTTGATTTTATCATGCACTGCAAATCAATTTTGCAATCGAGGGGTCATGAATGACGATGAAAACCACTAAAAGTAGTTGAGGGCCATTATGTAAACTACCGGGAAACCGGTAATAATAATAATAATAATAATAATAACTTTATTACCGTGTCTAAGGTATTTAGCAAAAGAATGCTAATTGGGGACACAAATTAAGGAGTAAATTAAAACAAATATATCTATGTATCTATCTATGATTAAAAAGGTAAAACTGATCGATGTTCACATTCTTCTGTGACCTAATTCTAACTAAGTTATAAATACATATATCTGTATCTGTATGTCTATCTGTGACTTAAAAACATTGATATACAGGAATGTAATAAAATCTGTGTTAAGATGATTACATAAAATTTAAATATTAAAATTGACAGAGATGACAGTCCTTACAATTTTCATTTATTAAACTTGCTATGTCCTTTTGTCTTATTTTTCTTTTGAATGACTTGAGGTTTTCACTACCTTTGACGTCCTGGTTTAGTTTAGACCAAAGATAGGGTCCCAGGTACCTCAGAGAATGTTTACCATATTTGACCGGTAATAATGTTTGTCACCCGCCATAAATAAAGATTCTACTACTGCTACTACTACTACTACTACTAAAAGTACATGAATTCTGACAGTTATATTGCAATATGGTACGTACTCTTGTGTCACCGTACGTGCGTTAATTGATCGCGGGTGTTCTTTTCATAACTCGCTTTTATCCATGCACGGTTACCTTGCTCGATATGCCTTTGAATAAACAAACATGTTTTGTCTCTTGTTTGAACACGTGTCCTCAGCAAATAAAAAGTTAATCAAAACTAAACTATTATCTGAGGGCCATGGAAGATTACTGTGAAGATTACTGAGAAGATTACATGGAAGATAACTGAGCTGCATGTTAGCGGTAAAAAACACGTTATCCTCTTGAGAACCAACTGAAATTTGTCAGATTTATCTTATAAATCAGTTGTCTAAAGCTATTTGTTCGACAAAATCCAAATCATGTGACCAATCCCGTGACAAAACAAGAACATTTATACAACTGGAAATGCGCCGATGAGTTTACAAGAAATAACAAATAAAAGAAGTATGCTACAAACTAGAGTTAGAAAACAACATTCAGATTACCATTCTTGAATTCCACCTTTGGTTAAGGGATATTTGACAAAATAGGTAACGTTACATCATCTTATTAATGAAGAGTCAAAGTCATCCATCGCAGACTGTTGGGGTTTTGAGGCAAATATTTTCACATACTTGTTTTTCATTTGACTCTCATTGGTGCATTTAACAAGGTACTATTCGCGGGATTTTGACGTCATCAAGCACGTGACTGCTGTTTTCAAATCTCAGAATCCCTGGCCTAAGGACGAGACTGAGACCGAGGATGGAGTTTATCTCTATACGCTGGTATGATCAACTAAAAGTCGATTAAGATATGCTAACTGCCGTGGGGAGCGAGTAGCAGCTGACGTTTCGAGCGCTAGCCCTTCGGGGACTTATGGGTGGGGGAACGGCTTATATAGTGTTGAGTGCATGATTACCGCTGAGGAAACATGTACTCGGATCAATTAGGATCAAAGGAAATTGCGCCAACAATAGATTGAAATGCTAATAGCCGCAATACAATAAAGGGTGTCGACGAATAAAGTAATCAAACATGCTGTTTCAAGTTTGAGTGAATAAGCGAATAATGAAATTAAATGAACGAAAAGCGTTCATTAATGCCGTTAGGTGCAAAGTGCCTAATTTGAAAATAAATTTGAGTTCTTTGCGTTTACGGGTTTCGGTAGTACCTTGATGAAGAGAAATACCGCATATATTGATGTGATTAATATAATGGTCAGGAAGATTAAAGTGGCGGGCTACTGGTTTGGCGAGATCCTTGCTATTAGTTCTAACATCTAGCAAGTGTTCGCGGAATCGATCTCCTAATCTTCGCCCTGTTTCTCCGATGTAGAGTTTGTTACAAACTGTGCAGGTGATACAATAAATAACATTACTGCGTACAGTCAAAATGGTCAGTAACTTTAAGAGAGCTTTGGGTCCTGAAATGAGTGTGGCAGTTTTAGTGAAAACACGTGTTACATCGTATCCTGGGGTATTTAAAAAAATCCTGGTTGAAGGTCGGGCTAGAGTGATCGCTTGACCAGGGAATTCCTAAGGTTTTTGTCTCGCTTAAAAGAGATAAGTGGTGGCTTTGGAAAAATTAGGGCGGTCTCTGGATCATTCTGTAAGATCTTGAAGTTCTTCTGGATGATTTTCTTGATAGGGAGATTGAATGGATGGTAAATTAACGGAAACGGAATTATATCTTCTAAATCAGTCTTCGGTTCGGTCGGCAGTAGAGTCGATTCTCTGTCAATGTCGCGGTCGCGGTCCAATGCACTCGTTAGCGGAACTTCAGCGCGGGCCGAACGCGCAAGCAGAGCACCATACATATACGATAAGTAACTAGTTCCTGTAAAAACTAGTGTTGGTCTGCGTCGGCGGGGAAGGGGCCACCGTCAGAGGGGCTAGCGCTCGAAACGTCAGCTGCTACTTGCTTTTTACGGCGGTTAGCATACCTCAATCGACTTTAGTTCATTATATACCAGTGTTCACCATATATATAGGTGAGAGAAACATTTGAACGACTTCCGGTTTCCCTCGCGCCCGAACCCCGGCGCGATCCCCTCTCCCTGCGCTTGCCACGTGCCTAAAAATGTGCTGTATATGCGCGCGCACTGCTAAATCCAGGCGGCGGGGATTAAAACCCTGGCCCATGGACAGATACACACCGCGGCAAAACTTTACGCTCCGCTGGCCGAAAGAATGAAGGCTCTGGTTTCAAATACAAGTTTCCGAGGTCTTAAACTTTTTTAGTAAATAATTTTATAACTGACTTAGTAAACTCAGTGAATTACAAATTAAGAAAAGTTAAACCTGTTGAAGTCTAAGGCTTAGATTTTAAGTAGTTATCTTGTTTTTCGCGAAACGTTTCATGTAAATACGCGTACGTACGTAAAACTAAAAACACGGATGATGGACTCTGTTTTCTTTTAGTTTCGGCGGGAAACTGGGGTGGACGCGCGTGTTAGCAATTGATTTGATTTGATTTGCTTTCGTTAATCGTACTGAAGCGATATGGCTGTCAGTCGTAAGAGCGCGCTGCGTATGTGGCAGAAATAGGTGTTCAATGCAAAAGTACATTTACATCAGAACTGATCTCGTCAAAAAATATTATGTTGATATACGTTGGGTTTAGCCGGACCGTATGGGAAGAAACCGGACCAGCCAACCTGATTCAGAGCGCGCGATTTCAGTGGATTCCGGAACGGAAAATATTTAGCAGTCTCAGATCAGATGAACCAAAACCTAGTTTACAATAAAGGTAATATATTTTAAGAGTTGCCTTGAGTAGCCTTGATTGCGCTATATAAGTCTTCGTATTCTTGGCGGTTAATTGACAACTGAGAAAAAGCTGATGTCAGTTTAACTGACAATTGACAAATGTGAATTTACTAACAGCTGACACATGGTATTCTGGGCTGATAACCGACTGACAACTGACAAATATACCGGAACTGCTAACTGACAACTCCGCCCCATTATCAAACAATTTATTGAGAAAAGTGTCGTTCCTGAGATCTCCCTGTGATATTCCATATATGGTCAATATATTCCATATTTGGAAAGCAGGTTGGATCGTCGAATACTAGAACACGTTCAGGAAGTGTAGCGAGCCGGCAGAAGAGAGGCGGATAAAACGTAGGCTACAGGAAGTGCGATTAAAAACATCGATAGCGAAATTTGAAAAGGATGAGCGTATGCATCACTAGCATCTAGTCAGGCCCAAATATTACTCTGAACGACAACAATTGTTTGATATTCCATGCATCTCCCATCTAGAATCAACTCCCATCAGTAAACAATATTTGGGCTTTACATTTGCCCCAAGAGCTCTAAGCCCATCGTGAGGGCTCACTCCCATCTAGACCCATCTGGAGTCAACTCCCATCTCAGAACCCATCTAGTCTAGAGCCATCAACTCCCATCTAGACCCATCTGGAGTCAACTCCCATCTCAGAACCCATCTAGTCTAGAGCCATCAACTCCATCTAGACCCATCTGGAGTCAACTCCCATCTCGGAACCCATCTAGTCTAGAGCCATCAACTCCCATCTAGACCTTCAAGGAGGATTGGAAGCGATTTAGATAATGTGAGTGAAAAGTTAATGAAAACACAAAGTTCTGTTATATTTCATCCTCAGCTATATCCGAAATCCGGCTTGCAACTGCTTAAAAACGCGCTCTAATTTACCTTGCATACAAGTGTCCCACAAGTGCTTCAATACCAGCTTAATATGAGTGGTTAGAAATTATGGTGCATGTAGAAGATGTCTCATTTAAAGAAATAAAATAAAATCAATCTGGAAACTTCACTTACTTGTTCTTTGTGACAAGGGACGTCCCACTAAAAGGCTCATAAATCTCTCGAAATATTCGAGATAACGGCGCCAAATTTATTTCGGAAGGCGTTAGCCCAACTAATACCTGCCTAATAATTCACACTACCATCCCCTCCCTTGCTTCTCGGTATCCGTAACAAAGAGACAGGTTTCTGTGGCTCACTAGCACTCAGTCTTCACTTCAAGTTTCCGGTAGAAGTCACACAGCAATCAAACGTCTGCGCGTGCGTATTACGGTCAGTCCGGTGGGCGGCTGCGCGAATTTCCCGCGCAAAATTTACCTTAAAACATAATTATTACAGTGAACTTCTACCCCAAAAAGTTAAGAAAAATACGTGAAAGTTAAGCTTTTTATTTTCACAGTCGACGGGAATTTGAACAAACTTCAAACTGTGAGTTTACCAAATGTTTTTATAATTTACCAAAAACGTTCTCAAGGTTTGAAAACGGGTGTGTGAACAGTGACGCTGCCGGCTCGCTTTGAATTTGTTTTGAGATATGTTGTTGTTGTAAGACTTTTGACGCATGCGCAGACGTTTGACCGCTGTGTGGGTAGAAGTAAAAAAAATGCTAACGCTGTCAGCATCTCTGAATTTCAGGCAAAATGGTTTCACATCAGTTTTTTCAGCGATAAATTAAAGAACAACACAAAAGAATAAGTGAATGAAGTTTCAAGATCGATTTTATTATACTTCTTTAATACGAGAAATTCTGTACATTCACTATAATTCATAAGCCACTGAGAGTTCTAGTCGAAGAGTTCGTGAGCCTATAGATCGTTATTGCAGGGATTGCATAAATCTGTAACGATCCTGTACATTAATCTCTGATTAGCGAATTTAACCCAGGCGCAACGCTTAGTATTTTCATAGAACATCCGGGTTCGTGGTGTTATTTTTGTAGTTTTGTTTTATTGAAATTTGAAGGTTCAATCAATTGACAGTGCTCCTTAAGCTTTATAGACCTTTCCCACGCGGCGGCCATCTTGGAATAAACCTATTGTTAATGCTTACCCACTCGGTTAAACATGTTTGAGACCGAGGCTGGATAAGCTTTAACAATAGGTTTATTCCAAGATGGCCGCCACGTGGGAAAGGTCTATCAACATTGCATAACTAATTAGCTAAACAAGCACGCTCTGTAATGCGTACGTGCTGCTGTTCGAGGCCTGATCAATATCCCAACCTCGTTCCCAGTGATCTTTACGCGCCTAATCCAAGATCGCGTTCCGACTTGGGTTAGGCGCGTAAAGACCCCTGGAAATGAGCATGAAGAGCAAACGATTGCGCATGCGTTGAATTTTCATTTCTCTCAACGCAACGGTAACCGAATATAATCAATCGAAACCTAAAATAAATACTGCTTGAGATTGAAATTCAGATAAACTTGACTTCAATTCAGTGATTTTGCTAACCGAAGTCAAGCTGCCAGAATAAGATTGGTAATCAATGTCAACTCTGAATTTCTAATTTCTAATGGGACCTGAAGCAACCATAGCGGCTGATCAAAGTCAGGACCCGGCTAATTCGCAGATCGAATAGGCCATTTTGACGATGTTACGCACGCATCAGTAGAACAATTGAAGCTTTCCGACGGAACAAGTGAAGTCGGACAGCGTATTCATAGCGGCTTAATAGCAACATTGTAGTAAGGTGTCGTAGTTTTGTTTATAGTTGGCATGTCATTGGTGACAACAGGCCGGCATGCAATGGTGCATGTATATAACGAGCAACTTCAGAGAGCAATTTATATCTCGCCGTTCGTGCAGCGTCCGGAAGGCAAATTTTATTCAACTTGTAATTATTTACTAGAGAATTATTTTAAGGTCTTAACCCCCGAGACCCTGCGTGCTACTGCATTCGTTCGGGGAATACGTTTCCCAGAGTTTGTTTTGCCTAAAGAAGGTTTTTATCTCTGGGTTTTTCGTATCGGGCGGAGCACGTTTTTAGATTATGTTATTTCCATTTAGACAATCTTATTGATGTAAACTTATTATAGTATAAAACACTTAAGTGTGAATCATTAGTGTTAAGTCATTGGACACTCTAGCACTATAAAACTTAATATTATACAGTTACGTGTGAAGTTATTTTTCACCTGTAAACCGTGAAGTCTTGGACACATGTACACTGAAAGCTATTATGATGGATGTAAAGTCATTATCGACACAATTAAGTCCAGTCGTTGTGCAGACACACCTAAGGTGTAAAGCTACTATAGATACATGTGGAGTGCCGTAAAGTCATTGTAGACACACGTATAATTATAGTCATTGATTTTGATTTTGTCATCTGTCTTGATTAGCCTAGTGGTTATTACAGATGACATAAGTACTTCCTTTTGCACACTTTACAATTTCTTTTCTCTTTAAATGTTACCATCTTAACTAGTACTTGAATAGAAAGTTGTTGTTGTTATAGACACACACGTAAGGTGTAAAGCTATTATAGATGCATCAGAGTATAATTCAGTGTGGCACACATATAGTCACTGTGCACAGACACATTCAGGCGGTAAGCTATTATAGATACACGTGGTGTGTAAATCGTTGTGGACACACGTAAGCTGGATACAGCTATTATAGATACTTGTACTCGTAAGTAATAATCATTGCGGACACGCGAAAAGTAATTTTGGACACGTAAGTCATTGTGCACAGAGATACGTAACGTTGTAAAGGTATTATATACCCATGTGAGTGTAAGTCTTTGTGGGCACATACATCATAAGTCCTAGTGCTTAAACACTGTAAGTCAGTGTAAGCTGTTTTCGATACACGTGAAGTCTTTGTAGACACGTTGTGTACAGCTATTATCGGTACATGTATACGTAAGTGTCAGTCATTCTGCATAGACATACGTAAGGTTATAAAGCTATTATACATACATGTTAAGTCTTGTGTTCACTCTTAAATGTACAGCTATTATAGATACACATACACCTAATTAAACTGAATCATTGTGGACAAGTCATTGTGGACACACGTGAAGTGCATAGTTATTGTAGACATAGATGAAATATAACCTCATTGGACACACAATGTGTAAACTAATATAGTGTCGTTGGACACACGAATAGCGTAAAGCTGTTAGGACACACGTGAAGTGTAAGTCTTTAGACACACGTGAAGTGTAAGCTGTTGGAATACACGAGAAGTGTAAGCTGTTGCAATACACGTGAAGTGTAAGTCATTTACACATGTGAAGTGTAAGTCACTGTGACACACGTGAAGTGTAAGTCTTTGTGACACACGTGACGTGTAAGTCTTTGTAACACACGTGAAGTGTAAGCTATAATAGCACGTGACTGTAAGTCATTGTGACACACGTAAAGTGTTAAGTCAATGTGATACACGTGAATTGTAATTGTAAGCTATTATAGCACGTGAGTGTAAGTCAGTCTGACACACGTGAATTGTAATTGTAAGCTATTATAGCACGTGAGTGCAAGTTATTGTGACACGTGAATTGTAATTGTAAGCTATTATAGCACGTCAGTGTAAATCATTGTGACACACGTGAAGTGTAATTCATTCTGACACACGGAAGCGTAAGTCATTATGACATTATGACTATTGTCGTTGCACACTTCGGCAGTACATTAACACACTCCATACAGTTGTATTGTTGTTGATGCGGTAAAGAGTTATGAATAGACGCGTACTAAGACTCGTTCCAGACAGCCATTGTTCTAGCTGCGCGCGCAACATCGCCAAAATGGCCTATTGGAATTTAGCATGTTGGTTGTTGTGGAGGGAGGAAAACCGGAGAACCCTGATCGAAAAAAAACCTCGGAGCAAAGGCGAGATCCCAACACACGAAATAATATACTCTACTCGGATTTGCAGAGTATGCTTTCCAGGGATACTAGAGAAAATTTGAGACAATTTTGAGGATCGATAGCAAAGATTCGAGTGGATAAAAAATACTGCTTTCGAGAAATTTAAAGAAACGTTCACTGTAACCGGAAATCAAGTTCTCTAGAATAAACTTCAGATCTTTGCCATCCTCTATCGACTATGTTTGCAAACTGCATATCAGTACATTCACATGGTATTTCTGGCTCTTCTATCTCAGTGTATTATTTTTGTCGTTTTGACAGAAATTTGAAGGTTCAATTCGATTGTGAATACGCATGCGCGCCAGTACCCTCGTCCCAGAGGCTTTCGAGAACGGAGCCGCGAAGCGGTGAGAAGGGAAGAGAGAAGAAAGCCTCTGGTAGCACGCGACCGTTGACTGATCGTACCGCGCCAATAGATTTGAACTAGGGACAAGATATGTCCCTTCCTCCTGATTGTAGGAATCTATAATTACCTTATAGCGTTCTCTGATTGGCTACTGTCTAGTGTGTTGTGATTGGTTTCCCGTTAATTGATCTAGTGATGTTGATTGGCACCTATCGTTAGCATGATAGTGAGAAACGGTCGCGGGGTACCAGGGGCTTTCTTCTCTCCTCCCTTATCACCGCTTCGCGGCTCGTTGATCGCCTCATGCCTGGGACGGCGGCGGAGCGAGCGAAATTTCAAGGGGGGGGGGGGTCTAAAAAAAGTTGGGTGGGGGGGGGGGGGGGGGCTAAGAATGCGTTCCGGGTTTCGAGATTGCGTTCCGAGTTTCGACGCCATCTTGGGTTAGGCGCGTAAAGACCGCTGGGAATGAGCAGGGAAGCGTGCAATCGTGTTTTCAGTTTTTCCATACATTTCTCTGTAAATTTTCCGGCGGACTTTGACTCGTTGTTACAGACAAATGTATAGCAAATTAAAAACACGATTGCACGCTTCCCAGCACAGCTACGTCCCTCAAATTTTGATCAGTTAATCTTTTACCTGGTATCATAAGTTTGCAGACAATGATTTTACGGAAATTATTTGGCATCGGATTCCCATACAAACACTGTATTTCTTGCCACGTTTGCACCCCTTTTCAAATGTCGGAATTAACTGCGAACTGGTCTATTATGCTCTACAATTAATATTGGTCAACATCCCTTCAAGTAACAGGCCCTCCCTACGGCTTAATTAGACTTCGTTAAATACCGGCTCTTATTTGACTTTGCATCAGATTACAGAGAACTGAAATTATGTTGCTCTAAATTTTTCATCCACTGTCTCGAATCTTTTCCATCCTTCATCAAAACAGTCTCAGGTTTAACTCTAATCGGCCGAATCAACCATCTTTTGATACGAGAAAGTTCATATATCCTAAGTGCAACTTCCTTTGCAAAACTTTAAATCATAGATGCCTATGTTTGTGTGTGACGTCATCAAAAAATCTAACATTTAAACTATAAGTCCTACAAAGCTGTTCTTTGTATATATTCTAGACATTGATAATAAAAGTCTACATAGAAAATTTCACGTCGATAGGGTGTATTGTTCCACAGCGAGTAAATAAATTTTGAATTTTATGACATAACGACCCTGCAGCGTGTACCGGTAGGCATATAAAAAAACCATGTAATTTGGCAACTCACTAAATCATCAAAAGTTGCATTCAAAGACTTTTAAAGTGACATACAATGATTTTGATGGGAAATTAATTTGTATTTCGCTTTATGGCCGGCAGCATACAAAGTACTGTCAAATTGTCGTACATTCATTGGCCCACAGCTCCGTTAGGAAATAATCTAATGTCCCAAAATTTGGGTTATAAATGTATTTTTGGTAGTTCTACAAGGCCCATAATGTTATATTTGATTTTATCATGCAATGCAAACCAATTTTGCAATCGAGGGGTCATGAATGACGATGAAAACCACTAAAAGTAGTTGAGGTCCATTATGTAAACTACCGGGAAACCGGTAATAATGTTTGTCACCCTCCATAAATAAAGATACTACTACTACTACTACTACTACTAAAAGTACATGAATTCTGACAGTTATATTGCAATATGGTACGTACTCTTGTGTCACCGTACGTGCGTTAATTGATCGCGGGTGTTCTTTTCATAACTCGCTTTTATCCACGGTTACCTTGCTCGATATGCCTTTGAATAAGAAAACATGTTTTGTCTCTTGTTTGAACACGTGTCCTCAGCAAATAAAAAGTTAATCTAAACTAAACTATAGAATAAATCGGGGAAAAAACGGATTTTCCAAGTTGAAATTAATGTGTCGAGAACGATCATTTTCATCAAATTGCACTTATCTAAAGTGTTCAACAAACCTAGCCTGCCTGAGCTGATCGCCCGGGGGGCACCCCGGCGGGGAGCCGGGGTGCGCAGTTGTTAGCGCTTTCCCTCTCACCTCTGTGGCCCAGGTTCGATTCCCGGACGCGGCGCCATGTGTGAGTTGAGTTTGTTAGTATCTTCGCCTTTGCTCCGAGGGTTTTTCTCCGAGTTCTCTGGTTTTCCTCCCTCCGCAAAAACCAATACGCTGCTAAATTCCAATTCGATCTGTGGATTAGCCGGGTCCTGACTTTGATCAGCCTCCATGGTTGTTTCAGGTCTCGTTAGAAATTCAGAGCTGTATTGAACTGACCGTAGCCTGCGAAGCGGCGTAAAGGGCGAAGAAGAGGAGAAGAGAGGGGGGATTGGGGAGAGGAAGAAGGGGGTTCGAAGGCTAAACTGACCGGAGTGCTCGGCGCTCCTTTTATAGCGGGTAAACATTCTCGTAACCATACGGTTTAGGGCGGGGGTCATGTTCGCATTAGTTAGTCCTTTAAGGGTTAGAAGTAATTATTTCAAGGTTCTTTTACAACACGTTTGAGTACCTTTTAGGGGTCCGGGAGCCATTACCCAGAGCTTCCATCTCCCATACTATATTTTTGAGTTGGCGTATTTACACCTTGGGCTATCTATAGAACCAGGTTTCATTGTTTTATAGACAATGTATCTGAACGAACTGTACAGGCTATTATCTCCGCTTTTATTGTTTTTCTTTCGAACAAAGAAAAACATTTATTTTTGGAAAAAACATTTAGGAAACACATTTATTCGTGGGGAAAAATCTAAAAATAGTCCAAGGTGTAAATACACCAACCCACAGATAACTGGCTGCCGCTGAGCAACCCCGTCATTTTGGTACCGGAGCCAGCCCTCTCACACAAATTGCACAGACTCAGTTCTTCGAGAAAGTTCTGATTCAAGCTTTCATCAGACACTCTGAATAACAGATCCTTCTACGAGGAGTTAAAGCGAATTTTGTACAAGAAGGAATGCACGGGGAATGCACATTGCTTGCTTGTCCGTAAAGCTCGCTAATGGAGCAGAAAAACACCTCGGAAGAGGAATAAGACGCCACATCGATTTAATTACAGATAATAACATGCTCGAGCTGTGCTCACGCTGGCCTAAAGTCACACAGCCAACTTTAGGAGCTTTACGAGACTTTAGCAGCGTGTGGAAAAAGCACTACTTCATGTAGCTGTGACAATAACCTAAATTAGCCTAATTAGTGATTAGCTCTAAAACACCCAAAATTAGTGACTACCTCTAAACACCCTAAATTAGTGAGCACCCGTTGTTGACGGTTAGGGTGTTTTTTAAATGTAGGGTCAGGATTTTATAAGGGATTGGGACAGTTTGTGCAGCTACATGAAGTAATTGCCGAAGCACCGCTATATTCTCGATTATTCGAGATTTAGATGGATTATGTTACTTATGCCTTTGTGTACTTATGAGCATATTTGTATTTGAAAGTTGATGCAACCCGCCGACTATTTGACGGTCAGTGATTTTTAGTGTTCGGTACATCTTTTCTTGCAATGTTAAAAATGCTTGTATCAATTAAAATTATTATACATTCTGTATATTTTTTTAATACGTGCATGTTTCTATCCCGGGGGGTGGGGGGTGGTACTCCTAAATATTAGGATGGGGGTGTGCCGCTGAGCCCTTGAAACCCTTAACGCGTTCTATTTTAAGTTCCAATATTCTATTTCTTGATTTGTGTCAAAACTTTATCTTTTCAATGAACATTTTGCCAAGCCAATGTCATATTATAAGAGTTGTGTTGGCAAGTTTGCCAGATAAAAGCAGAGCATGTCAACGAACTCAGCTAAAATGATAGAAGTTGACAAAACAGAGAAAGCAAAGATAGAAGATACAGAATACAAAGTTTGACGCGGTTTAAAATTCAGTAGAACATAAACAACAGCACAATTCTTAGAAATTAGTTGAACATTTTACTTTTGATGAAAAGAAATGTCAAAAATACATGTTTCCTACTGAAATACATCCAGAACACAGTTACAAGACTGTGTTCAGGAATTACTGGACACATAATGTCAAGATTGCCTAAATGAAGTTGGATCTCTGACAAAATGTGTTCAGGAATTACTGGACACATAATGTCAAGATTGCCTAAATGAAGTTGGATCTCTGACAAAATGTGTTCAGGAATTACTGGACACATAATGTCAAGATTGCCTAAATGAAGTTGGATCTCTGACAAAATATGTTCAGGAATTACTGGACACATAATGTCAAGATTGCCTAAATGAAGTTGGATCTCTGACAAAATGTGTTCAGGAATTACTGGACATATAATGTCAAGATTGCCTAAATGAAGTTGGATCTCTGACAAAATGTGTTCAGGAATTACTGGACACATAATGTCAAGATTGCCTAAATGAAGTCGTAACTCTGACAAAACGCGTTCAGGAATTACTGGACACATAATGTCAAGATTGCCTAAATTAAGTTGGAACTCTGACAAAATGTGTTCAGGAATTACTGGACACGTATTGTCAAGATTGCCTAAATGAAGTTGGAACTCTGACAAAATGTGTTCAGGAATTACTGGACACATAATGTCAAGATTGCCTAAATGAAGTTGGATCTCTGACAAAATGTGTTCAGGAATTACTGGACACATAATGTCAAGATTGCCTAAATGAAGTCGCAACTCTGACAAAACGCGTTCAGGAATTACTGGACACATAATGTCAAGATTGCCTAAATTAAGTTGGAACTCTGACAAAACGCGTTCAGGAATTACTGGACACATAATGTCAAGATTGCCTAAATTAAGTTGGAACTCTGACAAAATGTGTTCAGGAATTACTGGACACATAATGTCAAGATTGCCTAAATGAAGTCGCAACTCTGACAAAACGCGTTCAGGAATTACTGGACACATAATGTCAAGATTGCCTAAATGAAGTTGTAACTCTGACAAAATGTGTTCAGGAATTACTGGACACATAATGTCAAGATTGCCTAAATGAAGTCGCAACTGTGCCTAAACGCGTTCAGGAATTACTGGACACACAATGTCAAGATTGCCTAAATGAAGTTGGAACTCTGACAAAATGTGTTCAGGAATTACTGGACACAGAATGTCAAGATTGCCTAAATGAAGTCGCAACTCTGCCTAAACGCGTTCAGGAATTACTGGACACATAATGTCAAGATTGCCTAAATGAAGTTGGTACTCTGCCTAAACGTGTTCAGGGATTACTGGACACATAGACCCATTCGAAAAATGGCGTCCGATTTAACTAACTATATTGTTTAGGACTGTCTAGCCTCGCTTACACGTTCAAAAGCTTTTGTGTGGACTGACTAGCCTCGTGTTCACGTTACCAGGAGAATAGCTTTTTAAATTAGACGCCATTTTTCGAATGGGTCTATAGGTTGTTTACCATTTACACAGAAATTCCTGTCTGAAATTCCGGTGTAAATGGTACTCACAATTTCCCAAACTGAATTTCCCGATTGGAAAAACGTTTACCATTTGTACACAAACCGTTCCAGACGAGAAACGCTCGGCATAAGGCCTGGAACTGGTACGACCGACGGGAATTGTGAATGGTACACGATTTCCCATTCAGAAATTCCGGTTGGGAATTTTGGACTACCTTTTAAGACGTTCCATTAATTTCGGATATTTACCACGGGACGAACCGAAAAAACGTTTACCATTTACATTCCACCCGAAATTTCCGGAATTTCCGTGTAAATGGTAAACAACCATAATCCTAAATGTTACATTTACAGAGATATTTCCCAATTCGTTGCGGCATCACAAGCAAAAATTAACCAAAATGAAAAGTGTAGTTCATACGGAAAAGCATAAACTTGAGAAAAATGTAGTTGTAATTTATATAAATACTCCAGAAGAGAAAAACACAGCAAAAATTCATGTTTAAAAATACCTTAATAGTGCGGAATCCAAAAAATGTTCCTAGCAATGACATCCGTTCAATCTGAAAATCTACAAGCTTCCGAATTTCTGACCCCCTTTTCCAGGCACAGCAAAAGCTTCCGAATTTCTGACCGCTTTCCAAGCTCAGAAACATTCTCCGAATTTATAACCCCTTACCATCAAAATTCACCAAACTAAAAATATCCATAACATTTTAACTAGACCTGCTTTAATTTCCAACAATTGGACTATTTTACAATAAAAACAGCTATCAAAAGCTGCTCTATCTGTAACAAAAAGTTAACTTGCTTTTAAAAATGGCATTGTTCTTCATCCCACCTTCCTGATATAAGCTATCTTTTTATGCACTAGTCAATTGAAACCCCGGCCCCCCGACCCCCGGGACATAGCGGGGCATTAACGGGGACATGGCCGTGGAATAACACACATTTAACGCTGCATTTTTCCGATGGAACGGGGAAAGAAACGATTTGAAAATTTGCGGGGATTTTAGCGGTGGTTGTAACGCCAGTCACGACAGAGCGGGGACTGAGCCCGAGCATCAACAACGTATATCAAACATGGCGGAAGCTAGGGACACGCAAAAATCGTAGTTAATTTAAACAAGTCCTGGGTGGTTATACTGAGTTAAGTCACGATTAGTAGATCGGGAAGTGTTTATTATTACACACTCTTTCTTACATGTATTTGCGCGTCACGGCAAAATATCAGATTTTAAAAATATATTTAAACGCAGCTGCATGACATTTCCTTTATATTCCTTTGTCGCATTGTTTTTTGTTGTTGTTGACAGACAACGGTTTCTGATAAACAAGACAATGGTGGAGACTGTAAAAGTGTGGAAAGCATGTCTAGGAGCGGATCCAGGATTTTGTGAAAGGGGGGTTTGCAAAAGGATATCTTTTTAATCTAGAGATTTTAAAAATGAATTTACAGGAATCAAGTGGGTGTTGCAACCCCCGAAACCCCTCCCCTGGATCCGCTAGTGATGTGCTACAGACAATGTATTTTTTTCAAATAATGGAACAACAGATTTATAAGCTTATGTATATTCAATTTTTCAATGCCTCCTCCCAAATGAAAATTCTGAAGCACATGTCGGGGCTATAGGGGCGGGTATTGTAACAGTCAACTGTCCCCGATGGGCGGGGAAAAGATCAAAATGTAACACTGTATAAATGTTACATTCCCCGCTATGTCCCGGGGGTCGGGGGGCCGGAGTTTCAATTGACTAGTGCATTATTCTCCTTCATCTCTGCTCTACAGCAACAACTCTCTGAAAAGAAAATATTCGTTTCTACATTAATATGTGCGACCATTAAATATTATCGGGCTGTTTGAGGCAAGCGAAACTGATATCAATATCGCAAAAAAAAGATATGATGTTTTAATTAAGAAATGACATGACAATTGACAACTCACAGAACCCCGAGTTCAATCAGTATTAAGAAACATGAACCGGCACTCCCCGGTGCAAACCGTTCCTAGGAAATTGCACTTTCTTAGCTTTATACTGAGGGAGAATGTTGTCAGATTTCACGGCAGAAACCTAGCGTCGTTGCATGCGAGGCATTTGGTTTGAAAAACGGAGCTTGATAACCATACACATCAATCAATACACATCAATCAATTTAAGTATTTACCAATACTTTTGTCATAGTCGGCGAATTAATACTCAATCGAATATTTTCAAAATAATTTATAATTAGCGTCACTCAATTTTTAAATTGATTTTTAAACAAAGGTTTTTATTAGGAACCTTTTATTATAAGCGTCAAAAATTGTAGATTGCCTGCGTGCAAATCCAAGGTTCAAACGTTTACTGATATCAGTGGAAGACTGTAGTTCACTGATCGGCTTTGGCGGAGAAGATATCGCCGCATCTAGAGTTTGACTTTTTTATCAAGCGTGGCGAAATTGAAGCACGGCGTTTGGGCTTAACTAATGATTTGTATCGCAACATTCGATTGATAGAGTTTTGATTTAAAGAGTTTGTCATCTCAAGCAAATTGTAAAGACTTTTTTAAAGATTTCCGCCTTTCAAATTAATCGGGTTGGTACTTTGCGGCAGCCTTTCATATATATGTCTATTCAGTAGCCCGCTGTTCACACTCTACCGTTTCAGACGCTCTGGTTTCAGAGCGTCAACTGCTTACAAAGGAAACAATTTCAAAAAAATAAAATCATCCACGGGACTAAGAAACCGCAAGTATATTTATACGTAAACCATCTGTATTCGCAGGCTAGCTTGTTGACAGTTCCTGGATTTGTCAACGGCATGGTGGATTTACGCGATTTGGAATATCCTATAGAACCTATGCTTACATTGTGAATGATATGCCGATATATAATTAAATACTAAAGCTTTCTTTGATACATCACTGCACTACTTTGAACTTTGAAGCCTGAGTTGTCCGTAAAGCTGAGCCTTTGAAACCCTTACCCTGTTCCAGACTAGAAACAACGAGAACATACGAAATAGGCAAAATGGCAAAAAGATATCCTGTTCTAGACCAGGCTAGCGTCTGATATGATACGCTTGAGACGTTGCGCTCCACTCGCCACTCGAATTATAAACAGATAAACGGACTCTGCGTTTGTAGCGGCAAGGGACCGTGAATGACTCAAACCGCGTATCCAGAGGCCCTTCCAAAAATTACGACCCTGTTCCAGACCAAAACAGTGATTTATATCAGTACCCTATTCCTGGCTAAGAATTGTCACAAACCATACCCTGTCGAGCGGCACGTACCCGTATTGCCTATATATGGTTTCTATTCCTTCTTGCCATGCCAAATCCTTTGATGAACACATGACCCCACCCCTCTGGAAAAGGAAAGAAAAGGGATTTATTCTCAGATTGCTATGCCATGGCATGAGGGGTATTAGTGATATAATTATTATATTTTACTTGCTTATTATGTTTCATACTTTACAAAAATGTAGTCATACGTACACAAATTTACAAAGTTCTTAGTCGATACTATCTTCTTAGCCACATTTATAGAGGTTCTCTTTTTTCATGCCTCCGGAGCGTCTAGTTTATTAGTGCATTGTCTTTCCAGTAAAGCTTTTTCTTGAGGAAAAGTTCTAACCAAAAGTGCGTGTCTTTGATAAAAGCCGTATACATATGGACTTAATTTGCTACAATAAGTGCATGGGTAATGAGTCTCTTGTTCGGTATAGGCTCCAGTTGACCGTACAATATATATATAGAACTTGCACTTTAATAAATTGATGGTTTGGGCATGTAGTGTTTAGATGCCACCAGTTTATGAAACAGCTCCAGAAAGAAACCGCATATGTGCAGTTAGTGAAAATATTAGCTAATATATGCTTTTCACTACAATAAACGAGGCCACAAGAGATCAATTCCGCAGGGCCAAACAGCTAGGCGAAGACCTGACGAGAGACGATCTCTGTGATGAAGACCGTAGATCACCTCAAGACCAAGAAGATGCACCTTGAAGCCCCAATCCCTACGATCGGCATAATGCTAGTGTAAATCAAACAAGAAAATCTTCCGGAACACGCGGAGAAGGTCGTTATAGACCTACTCGTAGCAAAGCATTTATTGACATGCTGCAAACAGCCAAACGAGAGAAGAAAGAACTCAAAATAAAGTCGCTGGACTCCTCGACAGTCCATCAAAAAATCTACACCGTAGTAAACTGGGGAAAAAATTCAAACTATAAAGTAGAAATCGGAAAACGGCCCTCGTGCGATTGTGAAGATTTCGTAAAAAATTCTAGTAAAGAGTTATGTAAACATATCATATGGACAATGCTCAACATCTGCAGACTGCCAGAGAACAGTGATTTGTTGCAGCAACTGTTTTTGACAGACGAGGAGGCATTGTCTGTCGTTGGTAACTCATACTCTACTATCACGCAAAATCTACTATATAACAAAAACACAACCAAAACAAGATAAGAAATACAGGAACTTCTTCAAAAAGACCCCGTTATAGGAACGAGCAAGTATGGACTTTGGAAGTTAAGAAAAAGAAAAGAGGAGTAACACCGAGATGTCGAGCATGCAGAGCATTACAAACTGTAGGAGAATTTACCGTCACTGTTAAAGGGCTTTACGTTCCCTACGAACAGAATTTTGCTACGGAAACGTTTTATTTTTGTCCCAAACAACCATGTATTAGCAATGCCCCACATTGGACTAATTTAAAACCACCTAACATAATCAGAGCGGACAGCTCACTTGGTGACGCAATAGCAACCTTCAAAGAGAGTGGTTTGCCTTTGTAAACATTAGTCTAGCATACCATTATACACTTTTAGTCTAGTGTATAACCATTTAAATAATAATAAAAATAATAGTGCAAAAGTTACCCCAAAATAATAACCCGCCCTCTTCCACTATTTTTTGCACCCGCGACTTTTTTTCATACCCGCGACATTTTTTCGTACCCGCGACATCTTTTTCGTACACGCGACCCGCGACATTTTACCCGCGACCCGCGACACTTTACCCGCGACCCGCGACCCGCGCCGATTAGACAATCTCCAGGTAACGGAAATAAACTTCATGAATGCATCAAGCCCACTTTGCATCCTTCTCCAACACCTGAAAACGAACCCTCAGGGTTCACAGGTGCCAATCAATCTCATCAGGAGCCAATCAATCTCATCCTTAAAAGCATTCGTTTATTGGGCCACGGCGTGGCCTCAGGTAATAAACAGACGGGTACATATTGTAAAATCTAGTCGCATAACAGATATCACAGAGCTGGCTAAACATTCAGATCCAATGCAGACATATCTGTTGGAGAATCCAAGGCCAAAGAACTGAACGCTTGTATGGGAGTTGGCAGACAAAGTTTCAAAGGCAATCAATCTGATCAATTGCAAACCACCAATTAAAAGACCTTTTGGCTTTGACAACAAGAGAAAGACACCTATATAATATTATAACAACCAGCCTTTTCGGAAAGGGCGCTGCCAAGGAAAGCCTTACTTGGGATGGAAAGGCCAAAGGCTGAGCCATACAGATACCAAACAAACAGTCAATTATGCAGGAACACGAACAAGCCCTACAACCAAACCAAACTAAGGTAAGCCTTATTGTTGGAAACAGCCCAGAGTTTTCTAATCTTAAACATACCAGATGCACAAAACGATCCAAGGTCTGGAAGGCTAAGAAATTTCCTACCAAACTGGGAAGTGCTAACATCAGTCCATAGATGCCGTAAAAGGGTACAAATGAGAGCTGTTCAGGACAGGCCACCAAAGCCACCCTGTTTGGATGCCAACAAGTCTGCTCTATTAAATAAGAGACCCAGAAAATTGCTTCCTTGCTAAAAAACAAGTTATAGCAAAAATTCCTCATCCAGATAGAAACCATTATTTCAACAACTATTTCTGGTGGAGAAAAAGGAGGGAGGCCTGCAGCGACCAGTTATAAACCTTTTTCGTCTCAACATTTGTAAAATACCATCATTTCAAAATGGAAGACTTGAAAGTTGTATCAGACCTACTGAGGCCACAAGATTTCATGTGCAAAATAGACTTGAAAGATGCCTATTTTGCAGTGCCAACCCAACTAACCCATCAGAAGTACCTTTGTTTTCAGTTTCAGAACACCTCATACCAATTAAAATGCCTCGCATTATGCAGGCAGTATGCAACAGGGTAGAATAGTAAGTAAGTAATAACTTTATTTATACACGGTTAAAACATCAGGCCTTCGATTACATTATAAAAAGTAGGAATAGTTGAAATATCTAATCAGTACAATGTTAATATCAAATAATTTTAATAACGCACCTAACTAATATCTAACTATTACATCTATACAATATCTGACTATAATTATCTAACTAATATTAACTATGAATAAAAACAAATGAATAAAATAGAGATGCCTGCTTTCCATGAATCATGCCGTGTGTATAATGAATTTTACTAATTGTGAAGGAAATCACAATAGCCATTGCATATGTGAACAAAATGGGTGCATGGAGCCAAGAAAGCCGGCCCTCTAGACAGTTATGACCGCAAACTTTGGGAGTGGTGTCTGCCCCGCAGGATCACATTACGAGCAGAACACATTCCGGATCGTCTGAACAGTATTGCAGATCCGGAATCCAGGGCCAAGCTAGACTCGGCTGGATGGAAACTAAACAAAACTGTATTCAAAACCCTGAACCAGGCATTTGGGCCCTTTACGGTAGACATTTTTGCCAACAAAAACAACAAGCGGCTGCAGAGGTTCTTCAGTTACCTCCCAGAATATGAAGCGGAGCAGTTCGATGCCCTGTCACAACCATGGAAACAGTAGAACGGTTATGCGTGTAGTCCTGACTTCTTAGGGCAGTAGTTACGTAACCAATTAGTGAATTCGGAGTGCAACACAGTAGCTGAAGTACATTATGAATTATATTAAAGTAGCACGAAGAATTCACTAATTCCCAGCCCAGCCCACCCACTATTATGTTGACCACATTGCCAAAATGCTAATATATCACGGCGGTAACATATTTGTTTCCGTTTTCTCTAAGATCAGTTAGGTAGCTCCTACCAATTGACAAAAGAAAAGAGTCTAACGTTAACACATGCTTGTTGAAGAAAGTTGCACTTTCTCATTATTAAGCTCTCTGTAGTTATTATATATTTTATATTTTTAACTGTATAAGCAAAGCTAAAATGGCCGCCGAGGTAGAGGTGGCATGCTTCCTTATTGGTTGGGATACCCTTATGTGGGAATGCAACCGTTTTAAGGAAAAATGTTCCCTCGGCATACAAATTAGCTTTTAAATACTTTGGTATTGAGATATATTATGACTAAAACAATTAGTGAATTATTCGTGCAACTTTAATATAATTCAGATTGTTCTTCGCCACTGTTATTTTCCTTACCTTTCAAAAGCTTTCGAATAGCGTACAGTCGTCTTTCGCATTGTGTTTACAAATAGAACTAACGGTGCTTTTTCTGGATTGTTTACTGTGGAAAAAGGTCCTTTGAAAACTGCTACAAAACTTTTACAAATGTGGTTTGACGGAAAACGAGCGACAAAGAAAACATACTGTTCATGACTGACATCAACCGATTGACGTCACATAGCAACGGACGTCAGGAATGCGCGCCACAGGGAGCCCAATTTACAATTTATTCAAACTTTCTAAAACACATTGCGCGTTCAAATTCGTTGAAAACAACTGCACATTTATACGTTCTTAGCGTTTTTGCCTTTTCAATGCTCGCTTCTAAACTGGATACAAGTAAATAACGTACGGTTGGAATTCATTGGGATCATTAACCGTCAACCGTTCTTCAGCGTTGATAAATCCAAGATGGCGGATGCTTGTCAAAATATGCCCATATTGACCTTATTCGTAAAGGCATCAAAGCGAGGCCAGTTGTCCCGACGGCTTAATTGTCACAGGAAGAGAAAGATCTATAGTCAATGGTCGAAATTTCCTTATACAATATAAGATATTTCTGACCGACTCCAATTTTGCGATCTCTGGGATCGTGGGACAACTGGCGTCGCTCTGATACCATTGTTGCCTTATACACGCGGAGGTGAGATTTGAATAAGATGCATATTAGGCATGGGTTCTTTCGACGCCATCTTGTATTCGGCACTACTACTTTATGCATTGGTAGGTTTCGGAACTACTTTATGCATTGACGAACTTTGCTTCTAAATTATTGTTCTTTTTGCGCAATGAAAGTTGGCCTGTCAAAAGGAACGTCTTTGATTAATATTAATCGAATTTTATCGGGTTTCACCAAACGAGAAATAGTCCAAGAACCTCGTTCTATGTGGGTAATTCATACATAAAAAGGGTGGGCTCACTGTGAACTATCTTCCGTCTGTCACCGCAGTCATTGAAATTCAGCAACTCCTTTGAGAATTCCAAGACGATGGTCCAAATTAGCGGAACAAAAGCATCCCCGCAGAGTTCGGCCAGTAGTTGAAGTGTAAGACATAATCTAGAGGTGCTGAGATCCTGTAAAAAGATAGTCTCGCCCGCTTGTTGCCGATTGTAGATATCGGAAGTCCTTGATTTTAACTTTCTAGATTTTAACTTCAGCGCAAAAAATAAATTTCAAGATGGCATAATTCATGTATTTAGTTGGGCACACGAGAAGAGTATTTGTTGAATTAACACCACTCCAGTGTAGCATACATAATGCAACAGCATCTGCCGCACCTAATTTGACCACAACCCCAAACCTAACAGTCAAAGTAACGCGTATATAATTCCTCTGTTCTCTTCAATTACAGTATATTAGCAACAGCACTTGTACTGGATTGATTTTAAGATTTTAAACCTCGCTACCGCAATTTTATAACGAATTTAAAGTTTTCACGCGCGAAGGATTGTGGGTAAAATACTCTTTAGTGAGTGTAGACTTATATGGTAAATCAAAGTACAAACCGCCATATTTTTCGGTACGGTTGATTCAAGCATGTTGAATCCAATTGATTCACACGTCGCTCTTCTGCCGTACTTAGTTCGGCGCATGCCTGGAGAGGCATCTGAATGGGCCTCAGAAATGACAACAGACAGGGAAATAGAGTTGGAGATCCAGATATAGCCTGCTAGCCGGCTCTCCGGTGGGTTTTTCGCAAAAATAATTCGGATTTGGGTTGCCTGTGGCGCGCGGTAATACAGGGTCCGATCACGATTAAAGCTGTCAACAACCTGTCAAATCTAGCCAATGAATATTGTTCTCGATGTTAACACGAAATGACATCGTGCTCCACGTGTCAATCTGGTTCGCTGTTCCAAAACAAACTTCGCAGGCGAAAATCTACATGGACGACAAGGAAAATAGGGAAACACCAAGGAATAAAGTGACAGGAAAGAGGGGTCGAAAACCCAAAGAAACATCTATTGATGATTTTTGTCGCATTTGTAAATGTAGCTTCAAGGTTAAATACGGGAATACAGGCGGTAGTCAAGTAATTTCGACGGAAATCTCTTCGTTCCGTCCCGCCGAGAGGAGAGTCGCGGGATTGTCTTGGCTTCGCTTTGCGAAATAATTAATATAACCTTGGAAACGTCTGCTAGCCTGTCGAGTCGTGTATGTAATCCTTGCGGAAGGAAAATTAGAACACTCCGAGCACCTTTCCCCCTCCCCCGCATTTTGTCTCGATCCCAATATTACCGCGCGCGACAGGCAACCCAAATCCGATTTTTGTTTGCGAAAAATAGAGAGCAGGAACAACTTGCACAATAAAAACAACAAAAAGAAGGAGGAAATAATGATTTAGTGTTTAGCAAAGCACTGGGTTATCGGCCCAGCGCGCTTTGATAATTATATACTTCACTGTGACACACACAGGTTTCAATACGAGGCTCAGGGGTAAATTAACTTTATTCTTTTCTCCCTGGTATTCTCTGAGAAAAGAATAAATTTAATTTACCATAGAGCCTCGTATTGAAACCTTTGTGTGTGACAATTGAAGCATATATCTTAAATGAGTTATTGAAAAGGAAAGCAGTGATCAGGAAGAAATTATAATAATACCCTTACTCACCAAATGGAATGGGCTATTTTAGAAACGAAGGGGCCATATACCAAAGGCATATTATAGAGCAAGTGAAGCTGAAAAATCAGTTTTATTTATCATCAAGAACCTACATTTACCATTAACAAATGTGAATTTATTGAAGAAATGAACCAATATTTTACACTATAATCCCTATTTAAACCACATTATTGGAGTTTCTAATGTACCGTATAATCCCTATTTAAACCACATTATTGGAGTTTCTAATGTACCGTATAATCCCTATTTAAACCACATTATTGGAGTTTCTAATGTACCGTATTTTACACGTACAAGCCGCACCCCTAAATTTAGCCAGATAAACAAAAAACTGTTTTGCCCTCCAGAAAAGGAAAAACCTCCTGTTTTAGCCACACCACAAAACAAGGGAAGAATAACCTTTTGTTTGAGTTCATACACTTGTAGCAAACCTTTTTAGATTGTTGTCATTTCGAATATGGTTACAACTTTTCTTTGCATTTCTTGTGTCTATTTTAACCGGCTGTCTTTAAAGAAATTCACAGCAGGCTTCCAATAATAAAGACATATCAACTTCAATGTGCATATATGCAGTGCTAAATTTTTTCCAATAATTTTCTTCACGCCCCTTCCAGCCCTGGACTTTTCTTCGGTATAAGGCCTATGTGTAAGAGAGGCCTAGAAAATGTCTAATTTACTCATAACAACTCCTATCTGGAAAATCATTATGTCACAGAACTTGTTCCAAAAATTCATCTTCGTGTGTCTGTTCAATACAGCCGCAATGTATTCCAAATAGGAAAAAAAAAAACAGGAATGTTAATTGTTTCCTATTGTTCTGGTTTAACCATACGCTTTACTTCTTTTACCAAGTTCAATAAATATAATGTTCTGTGCAAATTAAGAACACAAATTACTCAATATAAAATGTGAATTATATTTACAAAGGCTTACAAAGTTTATCTTTTTCTTGATAAAAGCCTCACCAGAAATACTCAATACAGTGTATCTAAATGACTAACAAACTGCTCAATACATGTACACTGTGTATGTCAGGGGCGTAGGGAGGTCATGAAAATTTGGGGGTGGGGGCGCGATGATGAATTCTGGGACATTTTACATAATTATTTTTGGGGGGGGAGGGCAAAATGATAAATTATGGAATATTTTTACTGATGACTTCTGTCAATCTCTCTTCTGCGACTGGACAGGGGGACTGCCCTTCTCCCTATGCCACTGGTGTATGTGATGCGAATTAATATTTACATATCTCAGGTTGTTGAACTTTGTTACATTTGAATAATGAATACCAGCATTGACACAATAACATGGAAAAAATGGATTGAGTCATCATTCATTCATTCATATCCTCATCACAAGTCAAGTCGAAGATTGAGATTGTGCTGTGTTACCATATTAAGAGATTCTTTACCTTCAGCAGTGAGATTATTATGAGACAGATCTAGTGTAGTTAATTTACAGCTGGGATGTGTTAGTGCATTAGCTATATTATCAACATTAGTTATCTGATTATGAGACAGATCTAGTGTAGTTAATTTACAGCTGGGATGTGTTAGTGCATTAGCTATATTATCAACATTAGTTATCTGAGTATAAGACAGATCTAGTGTAGTTAATTTACAGCTGTGATGTGTTATTGCATTACCTATATTATCAACATTAGTTATCTGATTATGAGACATATCTAGTGTAGTTAATTTACAGCTGGGATGTGTTAGTGAATTAGCTATATTATCAACCTGAGTTATCTGATTATGAGACAGCTCTAGTGTAGTTAATTTACAGTTGGGATGTGTTAGTCCATTACCTATATTATCAACATTAGTTATCTGATTATGAGACAGCTCTAGTGTAGTTAATTTACAGCTGGGATGTGTTAGTCCATTACCTATATTATCAACATTAGTTATCTGATTATGAGACAGATCTAGTGTAGTTAATTTACTTGTTAAGTAACTAAAGCACTCAACACACTCGTCAGTTAGTTCACAGTCCAACAGCCACAGTACAGTTACGGTACAGAATTGATTCTCCAGTGATTTACAGATGCGTTTTACTCCAGACAATGTTAAAGATGATTTAGTGATGTACAATGCATTAACAATAACTAACTGTGTAGAGGATGATGAATGTGTTTTAGCAGTTTGCTCTTTATACAATAAATTAATAACATCTAACAAAAAAGAGATCGCAATACAGTCCGCATTAGTTATATATTTAAACCTAATCACCTCATCATAACTAAAGTATTGATTGTAGTTTCTATTTACAATAGTCTTAGCGAATTCTATGTCTTGATATTCGTAAAGACACTTTGCTCTTAGAAGTAGTTTTCTTTCCATCATTAACCAGTAAGCAGCTAAACACTGTACTGTTGAATGAATAAAACACAATTTATGTTAATTCAAAATAAGATATATTTTTTCTGAAAGGAGGTCACAATGAAAAAGACAGATCGCTTTCAGATGTTGAATTTCTTTTTGTGAAAGATGAAACTTCTGTCACGTATCTTGTTCAATATATAACAATTAATTTGTTCTCCAGGAGCAATAGTTCATTCGCACTATTAATAATAATAGTAATCTTTAATCCAACAAATACCAACATTGGCACATGGGATAAAGTTCAATAATATAATAATAGTAGTATAAGACTACAAATTATTAGGACAATATATCATAACAAATAATTTACAACTAATTTCGTAATGGACTTATCATGCATAGCAAGAACATTAAAAACAAATGTGTCGGTCAGTACTCAAAAAACGAAACGAGTTATTCACACTGAAAAGACTGTTAACAAAATCATTATTATGTCAGTTGACTACAACTACCAGAATCCTTTTCTATATTTTTTTTTCAGATTTTCATATTCCTATTAGAATACCAAGACAATGGTCTGAATCAGAGGAACAAAATAATCCCCACAAGAAATTATGGTAGTTGTTCTCAACTATTGAGCTGCTCTGATAATTTTAAAATCGTCCCTTCAACAAGTGATTTCTTGGATGTTCTTGACCACGACAGCATATTCCTTCTCTTTACATTCTGATTCATGCATCTCAGTCATATTTCATGCCCACGCTGCAAAAAAGCCTTGTAACAATGGCTTACGAGTGAGGCCAGTAATGTCCAAACATTACAAAACTAGCATTGGTCAGATCTGTCTTAGAATTCTTCATGCTCCTCCCGCCTCCTCCCCCACGGGACAACATTCCATGCACCCCCCTCCCACCCAATTCCATGGCCAATGGTATGTTATTGAAACAAAAATGATTTTTTTAAATATCATCAAAAGAAGACTAACATGTTTTACGTTATTTTAAACAATGAGAAACCAAATATAATACAGGGGGTGGCATAGCCTGTGTCGCTTCCAAACTGAACCGGGGTTCAGTTTGGATATAACGCAGGCTAGGGGCAGCACTGCGGTGAAATCATTGGTGGGCCAGAGAACTTGACGCCTGCAAGGTCGTTATCAACTAAGGGGATCCAGAGCTACGGCAGAAAATTTATAAGGGTATGATATTTGATAGGAGCCCATAACTAGGAGCGTCCATCCCGTATACTAGGCCTTTGTCACAGAGTTTTCACAAGTTAGGTTATTTTTATAACGGTTTCCCGCTATTCTTGGGTTGCAATCATTCCTAAGGAAATAAAATCACAAAAGCGTAGCAGCCATGTTGTTGGTATAACAAAAGTAGCTAATGAGGCATCTTTTGTTCCGCCACTGGTACAACCCACTAATTGGCGGGAAACATGATCTAGAAATATCCCAACTTGTGAAAATGCTGCTTCATAAATAATTGTACACCCCCTCTAATGTATAAGCATCAATTATTGTGGAACTTGAGAACGTAATAATTGAATTTATGTTGTGACATCTTATTATTATCAGAGCCCAGAGTTTGACAGCTAATAAACCTGTAAAACCCGTAACCGATGACGTAAGACAACACGCATCCGGGTAGAGTCTTCAGTTGAGTACATAGGCACGAGAATCACTGATATCAACCTCTTTTTGTTAGGAGACAACCAGCACTAATGATGCTTAAACCGTCATGCAATTGCTAGTCTGCGCAGTTACACAGGCTACACAGTTGCGTGGCCATATTACTCCAACTGAGTGTATCCTTTGTATTCAGTGAACCGAGCGTGGCTGCCACGCATCACGCTCATCATGTTTGAGTAACAATATCTAAGGGGGATGTATCGACATAAATACTGCTTTGAATTATCCCCTGTTGCATGGTTGAAATTAAGAGAACCCCCCAAAATCCCCCCCCCCCCTTTGCAAGCCATAAATAATGACAGGTCCGGCCCTAAGCTGGGATAACTGACCTTATTTTATGCCTTCATATAGACAGTATTCCAAAATGGCTGCTCTGTTTACATATTCCCCAGAACTTACAGTCAAAACAGGTCAATCACCAGAAATGAAGTTCATCAATGGTAATTTCATTTCATTCTTTGTTTCAAACTTTCACTATTGAAATTCAAAACGAGCCTCAATTCAAAACTCGAATTCTGATTGGATTAATGTACTTTATACGGCATAGTTACCACAGGAGGCCCATATCCCGACTTTGAATAGGAAAAAGATGGCAGCAAAATGAAAATTCTGCTGGGTTCAGTCCCTTACCAAAATCGGGTACACAAAAGTATACCTCACCTGTACCTAAGGTATACCCCAAATGTACCTATGTGAGATTAGGTACAATCTAGGTATACCAAGAATGGACCTCAATGTTTTAGTGGAGTGTTTGAGGTATACTTAAGGCACACTCCACTGTACTCCAAATGTACCTTAAATACTCTTGGATAAACCTCAAGGAATGGGGTACACTTGAGGTACACTTTACATGTACCCCAAATGTAAATCTCCATACTCCTGCATAAACCTCAAGGAATGAGTACACTTGAGGTACACTTCACATGTACCCCAAATGTACCTCTCCATAGTCCTGCATAAACCTCAAGGAATGGGGTACACTTGAGGTACACTTCACATGTACCCCAAATGTACCTCTCCATAGTCCTGCATAAACCTCAAGGAATGGGGTACACTTCAGGTACACTTCACATGTACTTTAATTACTTCTGGAGAATCAGATAATTTTATATATTTTTACATGGCTAAAGTGAAAAATCTGCACCGAAAAAAAGTGGTCGGTAAGTGGTCGGTAAAACTGTGTCGGTAAGTGGTTGGTAAGTGGTCGGTAAGTGGTTGGTAACATAATTGCCACTAAAATACGCATGACAAAACATATGACAGACAAACCACTGAAACGTATATGACAGAAAAACATATGATCATGGTGTTTATAAATTCACTTATTCAGTGCATAAATTACGACACAACATATTTCAGACAGATAAGTAATATTTATTAATCAAAATTAAATTGATTTCATAATATTCTTTCTTTAAATTTATTTATTCATGACTGCATGAGTTAAAGCAGGGTTAAAGAATGAAAATAATTCACGATTGAGATATCGATTTTAGCCATCATCGACCACAGGCTACTCAAGCGTAAGGTTTTGATTAACCGTTTATTTTACAAGATGACTGGGAATTTATAGTTTTTAGAAATTGCAATAATTCTGTAAATATTGAAATAAAAGAAATTAGACTTTACTTGTGTGTTTGTCAGTTAATATGCTGTGTCTGTGTGCAATTTCAGCGCATTCGGGTGATTATTTCTTCCTAATCAAAAACCTTACGCTCGGGTAGCCTGTGTATCAACAATACCTTGGATGTGCCCGCATGTTTCAACAGTTGGTCAGCAGTAACCACATCAAAACAAGATGGCGGACCCTAAACGTAGCGAACTGGCGTCTTGAAGTTAAACCATTTGATGACTAGTTCTTCTTATTCTCGTGCCATCAAAACCTTTTCCTTTCTGGATAAGCAGGCATTTAGGAAAAGAGGAGTGCTTTCCAGACTTTTTTAATCAAGGAAACCGTTCAAAGGTGGCTCAAATTGAACACCGAGTATTTTTGGAATGTCACTGTCAGCATCATAACCATGCAATCAGATTACCGGAATAGTTCTGGCGCTCAAAATGTGAAGTCGTTAAATTTCCAACGGTCTTTGCTCAGGAGGGATATGTTCAACAAATACCCGCAACCATATCAGACGTGCGTTCTTCTTCTTTATTGGAATCCTCAGGATATTACTCGCATATTTAAGGTAAATTGCTTGTGAATTAATTGTGTTTTGTGATCATGGATGTAGAGCAAAACCTTTGGACTTTGGTAATTTTTACATCATAATTTCTTGTACATGTTCATCGCCTAGTTGTACCTCTGATCTGTGCATGATCACGAGCTAGTCTCGATCAGTTGCTTTGGATTAAGTACATGTACCATGATGTACCATGTAGTGATATACACACGCACTTAATTTATATATAATTTTGTGTTATCATGCAGTTGATTAAAAGAAATTTCGGAGCCGTATTATTTCTACCTCAAATCTGATCTGCACTCGATCTGATTGATTTTTTACTGCCACTTAGAAACACATACATGTAGGTCTACCATACATGCAATAACACCATGGCAAACTAGATATACATTTCATGTTTATTTAGCTTTTTCAAATTAAGGAGCAACTAGCAAATACAACACCACTTATATAATTAGTTCTAAAAACCTAACCCCCATGGCCAAATAAAAAACCCTAACCATTTAAAACCTAAAATCGTTGATATAACGAGTGTAAATAAACCTGAACTATAATGGAGAATTTAACAAAGTTTTCAAGTCATCTTTTTAAGTGGCACTGAAGTGGCATTGTGTTCTGCAGTTTAGCCATTACATGTATAGGGCTGGAATCATTCAACATAGATATGTACTCATTCGACACAACCATTCAACATGCTTTGTAACCAGGCTCACTGGTTTATGATGGTTTTGAGGTACCAAATCAAATTATTTAGTTTCTTATTTTTATTCCAAGTATCTTACAGACTGCCAACATATTGCGTTGCAGAACAGAAGCATAATTTTTCTCAGAATGATTGTGTCGAATCAGTATGTCAAATAATAATTATTATTATCTATCTCTATGCATGTCATACTGAAATCAGTTGTAAGACAATGGTATGGTTTTAGTTTTTCAATACAATTTGAACCATGTTATTTTTTTGTATTGATGAATTTCAGCACAAAGTAACCGGTTATTTTCTAGTGTATAAAATATATATAATGCACTTATCAATTGAAACCCATGCCTGGTTGGTAATCTATAGAGTATACATTTGTTTCTTGTAGAACAATAAAGCAAACAGATGAAACTGAAGAATGCTGATTCCATGGAGAGCAAGACAAGGCACTATTATGCAGCTGAGTCCAATGTTATTGAAACATCCAAAGTCAATATTATTACAAATCAAATTGTGGTTATAGTTTCAGTTGGACTATTTGTGAATCAGACTAAATTTTTATACTGCAAATGGCATTTCTGGCCATGTACCTTGTAGCATTTGCTAAATGATCAGTTCAAGTAATAAAAAATATATCTACGATTTACGAGTTTCAACATCATTGGTGGAACTTTTTAAGTACACCTTGAATGCCTGCAAAAGTTATATACCCTACCTGCAGGTGTACATGCAGTATTTCAGAGTACAGTCTAGTTGAAGAGGTACATTTGTGGTATACCTCAAGTGTACCCAAAATGCAGGTTCCCAAAAGTGTGATACTTTGGATATACCTAGTATGTACCTATTTTGGGTACGTTTGGGGTATAATTTAGGTACAAATGAGGTATACCCTACATTTTTTTGAATATTATTTGTAGTACTGTCTTTAGTTAAAGAGGTACATTTGAGGTATACCTCAGATGTACCCATAATGGTTCCAAAAGTGCGCTACTTTAGGTATACCTATTTTGTACCTATTTCGGGTACGTTTGGGGTATAATTTAGGTACAAATGAGGTATACCCCACATTTTTTTGAATATTATTTGTAGTACTGTCTTTAGTTAAAGAGGTACATTTGAGGTATACCTCAGATGTACCCATAATGGTTCCAAAAGTGCGCTACTTTAGGTATACCTATTTTGTACCTATTTCGGGTAGGTTTGGGGTATACTTTAGGTACAAATGAAGTATACCCCAAATGTACTCAATTTTGGTAAGGGGTGTTTGATAACCTGGAATTTCTGAACCTTTGAGAGATTAAAAGATTAAATTGTATTTTACAACCAAGGTTACAACACAAGCAAATACAAGTGATTAGAAGGTCACAATGCATGGTATAACCAAAATACTCAACAGACTGATATTAAGTATAGCTATAGCTACATTGTATTACCAATGTCATGGAGTTGTGACTGATTCTCTTTTCATTTTCCCACGGTGGTAGTAAAGTCTGTATCATGACAAACAATGTTTTGGAATTTCATTCGAGTTTTTGAATTGCATGAGGCTCATTTTAAATTGGGCAAGTTTGTTTTCAACAGTGAATGTTTGAAACGAAGAATGAAATAAAATTATATTAATGAACTTGTTTTGACTAAATTACCACCGTGTACATTGTAGTACAGTAGAACATGCCTTCTACTACTCACAATGCACTTGTCAATGTTTAGCCCCAAGCGGAGGGGGGGGGGGGGGGTGGGACGGGCATACCGATGGGATTTGATTCCATCCCCTCTTCCATGGGTGGGGAATTTGACATAATTTGGGATCCCGAGAGAGGGGCAGTTTCACAACTTGAGTTCATATTGACAGTGTTACCACAGCATCTTTTCCCTGCGAGGAAGGGCATTTGACACCAACACTTGTCCCCTGGGCAGGGAATTTGACATGAAAATGAGTTGAAATGTCAAATCCCCCTGGTATGCCTGTCCTCCCCTCCCGGCCCCCAAATACTCTCATGAAGAGTTCAAATACCTGGGTTAGGCCATGACCTGCTTTATATCATTTCTCACCGTTTGAAACAGTTTCCTCCTTGCCGGCCTTAACGCTTGCTACGGCCCTGAATTAAGGAAATTAAAATAATAAATACATTAGTAAATGGATTACTCCATCGGTCGTTTCTTCAATTAACTGATGCACGCGAGGCACAAACAAAACAGTGCCGCCTATTTTCAAATAAATGCCAGCACGAGAACTATACTGTGAAATGACCATACAGTGGGTATTCGGCTAAGCATATAGCCTCAAGGCCACCATTTTGTTGCAATGTGGCAACACAAGGCTGTAAATACAAGAACAGAAGAAGAGGGCGCTATACTGCATGAGAACCTTGCATCGTGATTTCAACATTGACTTCTTATGAGCCGTTTCTTCTGTAGTCTTTATCAAATAAAGTATATATATATATTTGGACGTTAAGTCAGGTTAAAATATTAAAACATGCATTTTTTAGGTAACTAATTACTAATGGGTGTACTCCAGATCGTTGCATGAGCCGCAAATGCCATAAAGCTTAGAACTCGCAAATTAATACCACGTTTAAGGTTTTTGGTGAAATACCTCCTTTAATTGTTTACAACAATTTATTTTTATTTTTGAGCAACTTTTGAGCAATTCTTGGAGCAGTTTTCATATTTTAGGAACCCAATCGGGATTTAAATCAGTTTAACGGGGGCTGACAAAATCAGGAGACCCGGGTAAACCACAGTTCGAATTGGAATTTAGCGTGCTGTAGGGGAAGAGGTCTATTAAAAAGCTGATGGTGAGATGGCAACAAACTCAACTTAAATGTTACCAGGGTAGCGCTAACATTTGTAAAACTACTTGCGGAACCCCAGCTCCCCGGAATCATTGCCTTTTTTACTGTTTAACTGTTTCGAAATTATAAGTTCCAGGAAGTTGGACGACGTGCTTTAAGTAACAGTCGTTAAAAACAATACCAGCAGTAAGGAACCGTTCATTAATTATATGTAGAGGTGGGCTGGCAGAAAATTAAACAATACCCCCCTTTTATTTTATTTTGCAGATTGGACGTATTTTGAAAGCCCCCCCCCCCCCTCATCAGAACACTTTTGGGAGCCCCTCTTCTTGTTGCAGTTTTTTTCAAGGCCTCCTAATTTTCCTCCAGCTTCCCCCCCCCCCCCCCCCCCCAATATATACTTACTGAACGATCCCTAAAACAAACAAACAAACAACAAATAACAGACAGACAGACAGACATATATTTTTTTATTTAGACACGGTAAAAACATCAGTACAGTTACATACGATAATTAAAATGTACATAACTTTGCTATTAAAAAAAAAAAAAAAAAAAAAATGGTTTATGTGTTTGCCATGTGGGAGTCAGGTGATCAAAACAGCTGTTCAACACCCCTCTTAAAATGTGCGAGAGACTTCGACTCTCTTAGTTCTTTTGGGAGCCCGTTCCACAGAAAAGCCCCAGAATAGCTAAAACTGCGTTTTAGACAGTCCGTTTTTGGCTTGGGTAGTTGTAGTTTGTTCTCAGAATCTCTTAAATCGTAATTAAAATTCCGAGAGGAAAATATTTCTTGCAAATAGACTGGAGTAAGCTTGTTTACGGTTTTATACATAATTGTTGCTTTCTGTTTAGTTGTTGCAACAGAAAGCCGTTTTATTCCATCCAAGCATATTAAGTAACGGACTCGAGCTAGTGTCATAGCTAGAAGTTGTTACTGTCTTAGCTTTACTGCTGCGCCCTCTCTAATGAATGGTTTGACACGTTTTAGGGCGCCGATACGTGAAGATATCTTTTTAAAGATGGAATCAATGTGCCAATGTGCAATGAGTAATCCACCAAACGAAATTCCCCGATAATTATTAATCGATAATCAATTATCGATTTTTAATTTAAAAAAAATTTGCACTCGCTTTTCATGAGTTTTCCTCTGGATTGAACTTTAAATACCTAATTCACCGAATTCCTTCCTCCAAGTATTTATATAATGACTACAAGAAAAACGTCTTCAACGCGTTCGAAACTAGAGATCGACAAACAAAGTTAGCGGGGAGTTGCACAACACCACCGTGACTCTGTCTGAGTGAAAGACCTGAATTATTGTGTTGATGGAACCGAATTACACGAAGCACTCTACGGTTTGTACAATATTTAACGGATTATCTTTTTATAAACCGAAATACAAACGTAGTTCTAGCTAGTTCTACGTAGTTCTATATTAAAGAACTATAAAGTGAATTGTTGGAAGCCTTTAATTTCTCGAACCAAAACCTCGGCCATGAGAGGTTTCTTGTTTGTTTACCTTGAGAGTTGAATATTGTTTGGGTCATCATAAATTATTCTGTGCATGTGCTGGCGAGCGACAACTGCTCTCACAGTTCAGATGTCTTCAGACTTCGATAGAGGATAGTAACCCATAACTGCTCAACCACAGTATATATATTTACTAGTAAATCGCTACATTTTGCTATAAATCAGCTATCCTGTATATAAACGCGGTACACAGAGAGATCGTTCGAGATCGGTAAACCAACCAAAAACGCCGTCAAAAGTGTTGGCCTACCGATCACGGTGTTTGTGCTGGTATGTATTATGACCGAGAGTAAAATGAAATGTGGCATAAAAATTACGAAACGTACCTCAAACAAGCTGATAGCGTCCGAAGCTGGCGACTCGCCAACAATTAATGCATAATTTAACGCATGCGCAGAAATTTTGTTGCACCGAACAAAAAAAACGGCTTGCAGATTTCAACTCGGGCCTGCCACAGGCAGCCCGAGTAATGAGACAAATATTCTGATGCTTGACTCGGAATACAGATCCTATTGCTCAAGGTTCACATTGTTCACTGTTCGCAATCTCTCGAATGCGTTCTCTTGCAATCGTTGCTGTTATCCGCTTTGGCGTGAACCCCTGGGCATCAGCATTCAGGGGGGTCATCTGTTCCGCCACGGTCGTGTCGCAGGATAGCTCCATGGAGTAAAGGTGTTGAACCGCTCTCTCAAGGTATGAGTTCCCTGTTCGTAACCTGGCTGCTCGAACCACGCCATCTCTTCCTCTGATCAACGTCTGGACGATTCCGATCTTCCACTTGCCCCGGTTTTTCTCCTCGGACTTGATGAGAACAACATCTCCAGGTTGAAGGGAGATCTGTTTTACCTTTTGTTTAAGGTTGTGCCTTTCCCGTAAGGCTTTCAGGTACTCTGAGTACCACCGGTTCCACATGACATCCTTGCATCGCCGCAAGTATTTCGCTCGTTTCCGCAGGTCTGGATCCTCCTCTTCCTGTGGATTCTCCTCCGGCAGTAGGTTTGGTCGACCAAACAGTAACGCGTTCGGCGTTAGCAACGGTAGTTGTATATCATCTTCCACATAGCTCAGAGGCCTGTTGTTCAGCGAGACCTCAACATCGAGTAGCACTTCTTGGAGCTCGCCCCATGTGAGGTATCAGTTTCCAACGGACTTGTAGAGGGCCCGTTTGACCAGCCCCACCATCCTCTCAAATTGTCCACCCCACCAGGGTGCTCTACTGAGATTAAATTGCCACTTTATTTCCTGTTGCGCCAGGAAATTGTTGAGTTGCTCGTCACTAGTGACTTGTCTAAGCCACTTTGCCGCAGCCACAAAGCTTTTCGCATTATCTGAATAAATCTTGGCGGGTCGATCCCTCCTGGCGATCAGTCGTTTCAGGCTGCTCAGTAACTCCCCTGATTTCATGTTTGGTAGTAGTTCGAGGTACAAGCCTCGAGTCAAGCTGCAGGCATACAGTATTTCTCTCTTATCTTTGCCATAGTGAGCCCTTGTCCTCCGTGGAGAGAAATCTCGTGTGCGTGTTCCACCAACTTCTCTGTGAAAATCTCGCTGTCAGGAAGATAAATTGGGTAATCTCACTGAATTCTCCCACGACACTCGTAGACACCCTCACTGTTCAGCTGTAGGTTCAACTGCAGCTGGTCCTCTTTGAATGTGTCAGATTTTCGATTACGACTCTGAACCCTTCTCACCCAGAATAACGTTTGTTGATAGATCTCTTCTGTTGTGAGAGGTCCTGCAACTCTGTCTTCTTTGTTGGCTCTGGCATTGTGGATGAACCGCGAGATCCACCCACACACCCTCATAACTTTCCAGTACTTCCACTTGTTGATGAGCCGATCAAACTCATCCTCCTCCGCAATCGCCACCGCAAACAATTATTTCACTGTTTTGGCTTCCGCCAATGTCTCTGCGGTTGGTGTGGTAATAATGGCTGGTAGCCAGTTCTGTGGTTGCGATAACCAATATGGTCCTTGCCACCATAGTTTGTGCGACTCCTTAACGTCACTTGCTCTGCTTACACGATCTGCAGGGTTGTCAAGGGTCCCCACGTGTCTCCACTGGATATAATCCTTAGCTTGGATCTTGTGCACACGGTTATGCACGAATTGTTTATAGTCCCCCGCACCTCGAATCCAGTAAAGAGCAACACTGCTGTCGAGCCAACAGTGTACGTTTTCCACCGGAAACCCCTGCAATACTTCATTCACGTTACGTACCAGGTTGGTAGCCATATGCCCTGATACTAGCTCCAGACGAGGGATGGTTAGGCCCTTCTTCGCTAACCGCGATTTTGCTGCCACCAGGCCTTGCGTTGTGCCAGATGGCTGCTTTACGATGGCAATTACTACATCTGCTACACCTTTTCCACTTCCATGGAGATGAATGGATAGGATAGGCTCTCGATACCGCCCCAGCCTCCTTGGTGTAGACAATATATGTGGCAAGCTGTTCTCCCACTTGCTCCACCTGCGTATCAGGTCACCCGATAATGGAGTATCCCAGGCGACTCGAAGATCACAAGCTTCCCGATAGATCAACTTCCCGCCCAGCGTAAGCGGTGACACTAGGCCAAGGGGGTCATAGATCTTGGCGATCGTGCCTAGAATTTCCCGCTTGGTCTGTTGTGCTTTCTTGGTTGGAAACGTCACCCCGATGGTGTCCTTTCCCTTGTCCCAGGTTAGACCTAGGAGTCCGCACTCTCCTACTCCAGGTGCTCCCAGCTGCTGTTTAGCGAAGCTGTCGTCCTCCCCACATGGAGGTGTTACTTTACACTCCAACTCCAGCGCATTCGAATGCCACTTGTGCAATTCGAAACCGGCTAATCCGAAGATTGTTTCCGCAGCACTCTTTACCTGGTGAGCCTGCTCTAATGAACCCCACCACTTATGAAGTCATCCACATATAAGCTCCTCTCAATCTCATCAGCATAGTTTGCATTCTTGCAGCCACGTAAGTGCTCCTGGATAACTCCCTCAAGCAGGAACGGCGAAGGGGCTAATCCAAAAAGTGCGTGTGTGAACCACAAGGTTTCCACTTCTTTCGTGGCTAAATCTTTGTACCAGTGAAACCGCAAAGCATCACGGTCTTCCTCCTTTATCTGTACTTGGAGGAAAGCTTGCTTTAGATCACCGGCGATGGCTACTGGATGAAATCTGCCACGTACTAGAAGACTCCACAACTTGTTCTGTAAGGATGGCCCTGTTTCCAGACACTCGTTGAGTGAAGTGGCCTTCTAACTGGCCCTTGCAGATGCATCGTACACAATTCTCAACTTCGTTGTTTCAGCAGTCTCCTTCACAACAGCTTTGTGGGGAATGTAAAATTCCCTGCCCTTTACTTGATCTCCTGTACGCTCCACAATGCCTTGCGAGAGCTGATCTCGAATGATATTGTCATATTTCTCAAGCATATTTTCCCTTTCCAGCTTCCGCACAAGACTGTAAAGCCTCCTTAAACTCCCTGCCCTGTTATTGAGCAAGGGAGGATGGTTTCCTTTCCAGAGCAGGTCAGTCTCATACCAGCCGTCTGCATTCCTGGCTAATTGCTTCTTAAACTCACTGTAAACATTCTCTTGGTCTCCGGTCGTAGAGTCTACCAGCCCCAAAACATCCATTCTGCAAAGACCTTCATAGTCCGCCACCGATGTCTGAGAAAGGAACATTTTGGCGAGATCAACTTCCCCTCCTGGGGAGATGATCGTCCACCCAAATTCTGTGTATTCTCCCACCGGCTCTCCCCGATGCCCCACCATTGCGGTTTTGTTGGTCTTAATTTGGGCGTATTCGCTTGCACCAAGGACCAGGTTTATAGCGAGCATTGATTTCTCTTCCACGTCAGCAAAATCTATTCCTTCCAGATGAGAATATTTCTTAGACATTTCCCGATATCTTGGATTTCTAAGGGTTAACAGTTCTCTCCTGTCGACCCTGGTAACTTCAGTCTCTAGGTTGAAATTACCGTCCAAACTGTTGATTTTCAGCCCGTAAATTAGTTGTAGCCATCATCATTTCTATTTTGAGATACCCGCCTAAGTGGGCGTACTCTCAGGTGATCCAAAAGCGTTGAAGAGGCGTAGGAACTTCCTGCTCCTGTATCTAACAGAGCTCGACACTTGATGCCGTTTATTTCAACAATTACAACCGGATAGACGACAGCTCCACCATCCGCACCGGTCGCTAAGAGCATTTGGTCGCTTGGTTTATATCACATATTGAAGTGTGATGTCTTCGCTGACAGTGCATACACGCCGAGCGACTTCGACATTCTGCCGCTCTATGCTTAGCGCCTGTGCAGTTGAAGCACAATCGCTTTTCTCCCAGAATCTTTTTCCGGTCGGCTAGCGTGACAACCTTTTGTTAGTTGGTTGACGTGTGGTTTAAGTCATCACAGTATACACACCCTCTTCTCGGACTCTCTTGTTGCTGAGCTTGAAAACTTCGAGCGCGTGTTGGTGCTCGCGAGTTTTCTTGGCTCTTTTCTACTTGCTTGATAGGGTTTCTCTCTGTCCATTCTTTCAAAGCTTGGGTAAAGTCCCAGTCCTGCCATTCCTTATCGTGACTGACAAGGTTGTCTCTGATGCCCTCGAGTTTGTCGATAGTCATCGGCACAATTCCATTTACTTCTCGCAGCTTGCCAAGAGCTTCCAAAGACTGTACGTTGTACAGCAACATGGCATAGAAGTCATGAATTTTTGCTGGCTGGGAGCCGTAAACGGTTGGCAAGGAATGTATGTTATTTACATACATTTATAAGCCTTCACGATTTGACTTTGCCTTCCATAAGTTGATTTCAAGATGGTTTTTGCCCTTTCGTAGCCTTCGGTAGAAAAAGGTAAGCCTTCTATGGCTTTCCGCACTTTCGGCTCTACAAGTTCCTTTAGGTACGATAAATATACGGGTGCTATTTCCGATGAATCGACCTCAGTTTCAAACTGATTCCAGAAACGCAACCAGTCCTCGTGTGTCCCAATAAACTTGGATATTACCAATTTCGACAACTTGCTGGTCGCTTTGCTTTCAGCCGGTTAGATTTGTGTTTTACGCATCTCCTCCAGCTTTCTTTTATATTGGAGTTTGAGCTCTAGCTGAGCCTTTTCAAACTCGATTTTCTGTTCGAATTCCTTTTGTCTAGCACTGGCTGCTAGCGTTTCTTCTTGTTGATTCTTTACGAGGCTTTCTTGTTGTTTTGCCTCTTTCACGTATTTCTCTAGGGAGGTAATTTTCATGTCGACCTCGCTGATTTGTTTTACCACCGGGTCAGTCCACGCTCGAATTTCATCGGGCTTTTCGCCGCTTTGAAATTTGGCTGCTTGTACTTGCATTTTAAATCCTTTTACTTCTTTCACTAAGGACCGAAGCGCATCTCGGTGTCTCTCGAACTCTTCGAGGTTAGCTTTCTCAATAATCCTTGGGTTTCCTCATGCGTAAACTGCAAGAGTTGCAGTTTAGCGTTGATATTCTCGAGAAGGCTTTCCATTCTATTTCTCACGGTCCCATCGGGGGTGCCACTTGTGTTGGGAATAGGCCGTTAGAGACCCACACAGTCACTGGTTGGTTTGTTTCTTCGTTTATTTTCTCACTGTGCTCTACTCTCTCCTTCTTGTTCTGAATGTTCACTCGACTCTGAATAACAAACTAATCGACATTCCAATCACTCCCCTCACACACCCCAGATTATTTACTTAATCTCTAATACTCTATTCTAAATGGCTTTCTCACACTTGACTCTTCCGATCAGAGACGCTTAGTCTGATCGCTACACATTGTCCATTATATATGTCCATTATATATGTCCATTATCACTACTAGATTTCCGTCTGCTAAACTAATTATAATGCTCATGACACTCACTTCCGTTCGTGTTCACATTACTCACCGCACTCATTCGTCACTCACTCTCTGTCACGCCACTTACTACAATGATTTGTCCTATGATTACATCTGGTTCAGTTATTATTATCCGACAGTTGGGCGCGAGGGCCAAAGGCCAGAGCCGAAGTTTTTGAGATTTTACTGCTCTCTAAAACACTGGTTTCCTGTGTTCTGGAGACTAAACATTGGTAGAATAACGGAAAATCAGCGCAAAAGGCTAAGACCCCGTCCACACGTATCCGTTTTCGTAGCGTTTTCATATTGTTTCAGGTAATTAGACCATTGTTTTCTATTCCCTTGAGGACGGAGAACAATACAAAAACGATACGAAAACGGATATGTGTGGACGGGTCTAAGACGAAAAGAGAAAACGGAAAAATGAAAAAACATCGAAACTTTGAGCGAGCGTGCTGACGTTGTTCAAAATGACGTTCCCATTTTGCGTCAATAGCAAGCACAAATTAAAATTGAAAACTTTTGAGAGACTTTGGTTTTGAGACACTGTGAAAATGTTTGTGCTGCCGATCTCCAAGACATGCAACGGAAAATCAGGCTGACGCAGAATGATCTGGTCAAGTTCAATCCCGGCCGCCTGGATTTAGCAGTGCGCGCTATCGTCCGTTGAAGTTTTATCCTGTATACAATACCAGATCTGATACTAAGTATAGGCCTCCTGTCCCATCCACAAACAGTCTCTGCAGAACATCTGGAACGCTCTACCGAATGACATTAAAGATTCTAAGTCAATAATTTCACTTATATCAGAAACTGTACTAAGTCTTTCAATTTTCAATGTCTAAGTACAATCCTGATAATGTTCGTGTCAGTCAAACTTATTTATGGACTATGATATATATTTAGCTAGCTATTAAAGTAATCAGATGCATCGTAATATTTTTCACTTATTAGGATTTTTATTTATATTTTTTCTTATATCGCTTTCGCTTTCAAACTTTTTAGAGTGATCTTTGTATTTTGTTATTTTCAATCCTTTTTCAGTTAGGGCCACAAGGGAGAATACGGTATTTACTGGAATTGTGTACCCTCTTTAACTAAAGTGTTGTCTGTCTGGCAGTCTGGCTGTCTGTCTGTATATAACATGTTCAGAACAATTTCATAACACTGGTATATAATCAACTAAAGTCGATTGAGGTATGCTAACCGCCGTGGAAAGCAAGTAACAGCTGACGTTTCGATCGAGCGCTAGGCCTTCGTCCGAGCAAAATACATTTTCAGAACGTCGCGCATCGTTGAGTATCCGCGTCAGGTTCCGTGCGTCGGGATTCGGGCGCGATGGAAACAGGAAGTCGTTCAAATTTTGCTCTCGGCTCAGGGACCGCGGAGCGAATTTCGGATTTGGGGGGTGGCAGCTAAAATTTCAGAGAGCACTTACCGAATGGGGGCGGACAATGATAGACTAATTACCTAAGTAAAATTCAAAATGGAGACAAAATGGAGGCAAGATTATCGTATTGCCTGATAGCTTATTTTTATAAGTTTAATTATATATTCTGTTTGACGTTTGTTCGACGTTGTATCGACGGCACGTTGAATCGATGTTAAGCCATCGACGTTGAATCAACGTCTTATTTCGACGTTGAGGCAACGCGACGTTGTTTAGACGTTGCATTTTGGTTGTTCAACGTCGCGACGTACTTTCAACCATAATTCAACGTTGTAACGACGTCTGCTGCCTGCTGGGTTAGCATTACAGCAACAATTACATTACATTTTACATGACAGGTACATCAAAACTTTGATGACCCTTCTAGAAAAGCACTTAAAACTTGTTTTGCCCCCTCCTATGATTTAGGCGACCCTCCAAGCCATACATGTAAATAATGAACACTCCCTAATTACGTGAAACTCACCTTTATCAGTAAACAATCTTGACCACCACTTAAGTTAGTAACTAAGTGTATATGATTTGGGTTCGGCGAGTTTTTACCAAGTTAATAATGTCTGCAAAAAAGATATAGATTTACATTTTTCAGTGCCATTACCAAGTTGAAACAGCCAGCGATACCCGGGATCAGACACAAGTTATTTTCGGGAAGCTTTCATTAATAAATAATGAGATCCAAGAGAGCTTCAATTAGCATACAGCTATGTCAATTAAAGGGGAACTGAACCCTAAAATGAACCCTAAAATGAACCCTTTTTGAATAAAATCCTTAAATGTAACTGTCCGCTTACGGGAATAGTTCTCGTAAGCGGACACTTGTGGAATATGGGATGTGTCCGCTTACGGGAGCTACAATAAAGACCCCGAGGGGTACTCAGAAGATTTTTGGGTAGGGGTGTGCCGCAAGACCTCAAAACCCTGACCCTATCCCAGACTTGAAGCAAAAAATCTATACCCTATTCCAGACGTGATCTTGTGATGTTTACACAGCATGACATTAGATACATGTATGAAAGAGTCCAGATCCCGAACAGTTTTTAATTACAATTACACTACGAAAGCCGTTGTTTTGTTTTAATATGGTATTGTAAGCTGTAGTGTAGTTGATAGAGCGCTAAGCATGGCGTCAACGACAAGTATATCAAAATCCATACCCTTTCCCAGACCAAAACCGTAAAAAGGATACCCTATCCCAGACCTCGGCAGCTCAAAAACCATACCCTATCCCGCGGCACATGTACCCGTATAGCCCAAATAAGGGAGTACCCCCCCCCCCCCCCCCGGAATACAGCTGCAGGGATATGATGTCGTCATCATTGTGAGCTCATGTAGGTACATAAATCTGTACACACAAGAATTAGGAGAAATATTTGCAAATGGAAGACTGTTTCATTGCGCTTAAAGACTTGAGTTGCATGTCCACCAAGATATAATTGACGCGTGCAACGGCTTGAGACAGTCGCTCGTTTCCTTGCCAGTCAGAGAAGTCTACAACTTCTTGGCAAGTTCCATCGCACCTTGTACAGAATTAACTTCTGGAACTCTCAGTGGCTGGTCAAAGTCCTTGATCGTATCTTTATACAATACACAAGATTATTTGGATGACAGTTTACTTTACAGCGCTGTTTACAATACTGTAATTGCTCTAGAACTGTATCAAATAAACGGATAAAGCGAATTGCGGAAAAGTTCTAAGCTAACACCTGTGCGAAGTTGATTGATAATACTCATAATCGTTCTAGTAATGGGATTATTCTGCTGGGGTGTCCACTTTATACGGATTGGGCGAGGGCCGGTTTGTTGTTGGATCATGGGTGACTGGCCGCGCGGCAACAGATCTCACAGTGACCATACTGTTAAATGCAATACCTATGGCCGATTTTTTTTTGAGGTCTTAGATCCGTCTTTGAATCGTGGATAAGAGAGTTAGCACTCGTTCTCAAAAGGAGGTTTATTAAAACGTCACATGAACTAACCCTAGGCCCCTACAACTTACCCCGTCAACGTTAACCGTTAACTGAAAAACGTTTCAAGCTTGAGCGCCCAGGAAAATGACGTTTAGTGTTGAGGACTAGTTTGTGGCTTAAGTTCACAGGTAAAGGACGATCGTTTTAATAGACAAGAAAGTTCAAGAAAATCCTTAATTGACCCTCCAAGAACAATTTATATATAATTGGACAGGCTGATTTGGGCTTCCTGTGCATAGCAATAAATTAAAAATGGTGGACAGAAGAAGATGGGACTGAATCAGTTTATGAAAGAAAGGACCCGGCTAAATACGAACGTAATTAAAAAGTAAGTAAATAATTCAAAATACCTCTGAATACCTAGCTTTTCCTTTCTGTTTTTAAGGAAATCTTGACATGAAAAGGGGCTCGCATACACGGCGTGGCTGCCGCCGGCATGCAGTCAAGAAAAAAGCAAGACCCCGCATAAGACGTGTATAACCCCAAAAAATAAGGATCTAAGTCATCTAAAGCCTTGCAGAGTCGCCCTGTTACAGACCGATAGATGTTTCTTATTGATTTTGTCTGGTCTGCATTTTTGAGTCTGTATTTTCCGGTCTGCTTTTTCCAGTCTGCATTTTCCAGTCTGCAGTCTGCATTTTTCAGTCTGCATTTTGTACCTGCCGATGGGAAAACTACCCTTAAAATATTGCTTAAGGATTTTATTCAAAAAGGGTTGATTTTAGGGTTAAGTTCCCCTTTAATGTTGTCTGAGAGATAGGGAATATTAGGGTTATTAGGGAATAGGGCATAGGGACTAAGGCATTATTAAAATGACGGATATCTGTACCCAGGCTAAACATGGATAAATAAACCGTAAGCTAAGTCGAGTAAGTCGTCCAGGTCATAGAACTCGTAACCATAATTCATTTCGGTCTGGGGATACCCTAATACCGTATTCACTAATGTCCTATTCCCTATCTCCCAAACAACATAATTGAAATAGCTGTATACTGTTAGTAGCAGTTTACGTACATCAGTAATAAAGAAATGAGACGGATAAATGTGTCAGGTATTCTACGAAATAAACACGACTTCGCGTTTACAATTGGAGTAAATTTACGGGATGAGCTCACATTGCAAAGCTACTCTAACATGTCAATATTGCAGAAATCATCAGTCGACATATGCTTAGTGCCCCGCTTAACGTCCACTTGGCGTTGTTGCGGGCGTTGTTGCGGGCGTTGTGTCTAGTTTAGCTAGACTTTCTAGAGTTTCTAGACTAGATACTTTGTAGTCTAGAACGGCTAGACTAGAAAATAATACAATTTCTAGACTAGACTAGAAAATGATAGCTAAAGTAGAGTCTTTAGACTAGACTAGACTACCTAGTTCATTAATGTTCCTCTCCTCGGTAAAAACACAACTGTCTGTAGCATTTGTCAACAAGAAAAAAATCAAAGTAACACAAATCAGTGTAATCTTGTAACACGGTACATTATATCAACCCAAGAACTGAGAAATAAGAAAATTATCAACTCCGCGACTATAAGGAAAACGAACTGTAAATTGGTGTTTTTGAGATTGAATAAACTTTGTTAAATTTATCTGGAGGTTTGTTTTTATTCGTATGGTAATTATAGTTCAGTTTTAGAGAATAATTTACATCTCAAGAGTTTTCCTCAAAACAATAGGACTATTGTTTCTATCAAACTGTACTGATGGCCCTTCAGTTATCGTTAATCCCTAAGGGCAATAGCAAAGTTGCTCTTATGAGTCATAGTGGATTTACTGTAAAGGTTTATAAATATTCTGATCTCAGAATTACGTTACGGTGCAGCATACACCAAATGTATAATACTTGATATCCCGTGAAATGCTCTGTTTCTTTCGACGTGTTCTACTTCATCCACGGTGATCGTTTTTCCTTGAACGCCTTCCATGTCAGAGTTGAATAAAAATACGCGAGCTAATAAAGATGCACTGAACGGGGTAGATTACCGAAACAATAGTGTATTGTTGGTCATAACAAAGACTTGCCCAAACCCGTTCAACCAACACAAGTGAACTTTATTGATTTAAAAGTTAAAGTAATTTCAAACAAACCTTAAATGCTAAAATACTCTTTATTTTTTATGCCTCATTGTAAATCTTATCGCTTATCATGGTTTGAATCAATAAAATCTTGCTCCGAGTAGTTTGTTTGTTGATTATGGTAATCATAGTTCAGTTTTAGAGAAGAATTTGTATCTCAAGAGTTTTCCTCAAAACAATAGGGCTATTGTTTCTGACAAACTCTACTGATAGCTCTTCAGTTATCGCTAATCCCTAAGGACAATAGCAAAGTTGCTCTTATGAGTCATAGTGATTTACTGTAAAGGTTTATAAATATTCTGATCTCAGAATTACGTTACGAGTGATAGACAGTTTAGGCGTTCTGTAGGGGTTCTGCTGTGCAGCTGAAATTGAAATCCTCCGCCTTCTATGCCGTCATCAGATTCCACCACACTTTATTCACGAGCCTCAGCCAGTAGATAATTTATTCACCTCCCTTTTATTCATGAGAGCGCCGCACTTTGTTCATGAGAGCGCCGCACTTTATTCATGAGAGCGCCGCACTTTATTAATTTCACCCCCTTGCAGCGTGCAGCTCATTCCTTAATTAATTCAATGAATAGACACACCCCCTTGCAGCGGAATAATAATGAGCTGCAGCGCATTCCTTAATTAATTCAATGGACAATAGGACTGTGACGTCATCCGAATTAATGAGCGCGCCTCAAAAATTAGCATAGCGCCTCGAAAAAACAGGATAATTCGGTTTCTCTCCCACTACTCGCCTTTGATAATGAGCTTAGAGAATAGCATCCTGCGTATGCAGGAAAAAAGCAGACTGTCTTTAAATGTTGCGAGGGCCAAAGGCCAGAGCCGAAATTTTTGAGATTTTACTGCTCGATCTCTAAAACGCTGGTTTCCTGTGTTCTTGAGACTAAAAATCGGCTAGGCATTACAACAACAATTTCATTACAAGACAGGTCAAAACTTTGAACCCTCCGCAAGGAGTAGGTAAAATCTTTGATGACCCGCCTCCTAAAAAAGCACTTAAAACTCCCCCCCCCTTATGATTTAGCCGACCCCCCCCCCCTCCCCCCAAGCCATAAATAATGAACACTCCCTAATTACGTGAAACTCACCTTTATCAGTAAACAATCTTGACCACCACTGAAGTTAGTAACTAAGTGTATATGATTTGGGAACGGCTAGTTCTGACCAAGTTAATAATGTCTGCAAAAAATTATAGAATACATTTTTCAGTTTTATTACCAAGTTGAAACATCCAGCGTTACCCGAGATCAGACACAAGTTATTTTCGTGAAGCTCTCATTAATAAATAATGAGATCCAAGAGAGCTGCAATTAACATACAGCTATTTCAATTAAAGGGGAACTGAACCCTAAAATGAACCCTTTTTGAATAAAATCCTTAAATGTGTTAAAACAATATTTCAAGGGTAGTTTTCCCATAGTGCGTATTTTTTTTCGGGAAAAATGAGTTTAAAACGCAGAATTTTCAGCTTTGACTGGCGGCTCAGAAATGTGGTGTCAGCGGAGTTTATGAGCTGAGAAGGTATGACGTTACATACGGGGAGAAAGTTTACTTTCAGAATGACAAAGAAATATTTTTTTGTTAATCGTATGACTTTCGGCTGCTCTAATGACTCGAGATACCCAAAAAATATCAGTTATCATCGACGTCCAAGTGAGTAATAGCAGATAGAAGTATTTCTAGCGAAGATTTCGAGAGAAAATCCAAGGATTTCCAAGAATTCGGACCAAACTCCTTCGATCGAGCGTGATATGCAAAAGCTGTTCCTATACAATGTTTTCCTCATAGACCGCCGGTTAAAAAGAGACTGACATCTTCAGAAGAACGTCCACATGTGAAAGACAAGAAAACTGTAATTATACTCGGGACTTATAGCAAACAAAAGGAGACATTAAATAAATACCTCTCAGTCTTTTAGATGTTCATCTGAAGCTGTCCGTCTCTTTTTAACTGGCGGTCTATGAGAAAATATTGTAGGAACAGCTTCGGGGTTTACATGTAGTCTTGCCTTCTGTTTTGAACAAGTATCACGCTCGAACTCGAAGCAGTTTGATTCAAAATCGGCTCGGACTACGGGACCGAATTCGTCGATGCTCTAAATATATTATTTGTTTCGAGCTTTTGAGAAGTGATTGCGATGGATGATAGCCATCGTAATCATTTCTGGTATATTGTCATCACGTAAGAAGGAAATAAATACTCAGAGGTTTATATATTAGTGCACTTTGCAATAAGTAAATACACAAATCTCACCTCAGAACAGTTTCAACACTGAGCGGTTCCAAGCGGAAATAAATTGAAAGTTTGGGTGCGGTAAATCACTATGCATAAATTGTGCTACTGTAGACAATTAACAATGAAGCTTTTTGACACCTTAGAAGAGAGGAGAAACTACACATTGATCACAAAACGTGTTTTAAGAAGATCATGGTCTTTAACTTATATTGATGCGTTTCATCTTCTCTGTGGTGAGCTCCATACGCCGGTTGTGGTTGTGATAAATCTTTATTTGAATACGGATACTCATCAAGCATATATATATAATATATATGAAAAACAATCCTGGTTTCCACGAGAGCCGAATATACAAATATTACAATAAAAACTATAAATAAAAACGTTGTGTACATGATGTGTTTCACATACAAACGGGCGACGTAAAGAGAAATAAATTCTGAAGTAATTCTGATAAAGCACAAAACTCTCGTGTTCTTAGTTTGATTCACTAAGATGAAACTAAAGGACGCTACCACATACTGAGATATTAGGGCAATTTATACGAGAGGAATGTAGGCTTACCTAAGCGCTAAGCCGCGAATGTACTCAGTTTTATACCCATGTATACGAACGTTCGCGGCTTGGGTATAGGTTTAAGCCGTGGAATATTTTCTCTCGTGATTCGTACAATATAAATGTGACATTACCCAGCTACTCTAGCTACTGAGTAAACGAAAGTGGGTCTGTTTATTTGGTTTGGTGAATTATAAATTCGTCTCCTCTAACCTTACAGGTTGAACCTGACAGTGCATACGAGACTGAAATACACGTTCTTCGTTCTGAAACTCCTGAAAATCCCTAGTTTCAATATCAATCAAACTAACTTTGGAGCAATGGGATTTCAATTCCCGGTTCAAACTCATTAGATCTCGCCTTTAAAAATGCTTCAGAGCTTACTATAGATATTACGAAAGAAGAAAAAAAAATAGCGCTGCGGTCCTCTTGTGACAATTAAACATAGAAGAAAGTTTCTCAATCGTTCACTGAGACGTTCAAACAGCTCTTTATTATGAATGTAGTCATTTCTTATTCAACTCAATTGAAATCACTTAGCAAACGTTGCAGTCAGTCAGCTTGAGATGTTCGTGTTTATATACTAACCTGTATTAGCACAAACGAACACGAGAAACTCACCTTTCAATTTGGTGGTCTTCGACGCGAAGTTCAAAGAAATCTGGCTAACGGATTTGGATTCGGCAGAGTGTTTAATAAGACTGATGCAGGCGTTGTTAGGACAGTGTCGTACTCGTAATGATCTGGGAGAAAATACTTTTTGATCACATGACACATGACAAGCAATATCATGATCACATGCACAAGGCATATTATTTTGACTATTGGTCGGCAAAGGCTTATTTTCTTATGGTGAGATGCGATGATCTATTTATATATATATTTTTAAATATCACATTATAAACCTGGTAAAGTCAACGTACTAAACAAACAGAGGAATATGAAGCATGAAATTCTTTATTCTTCCTTCGTTTTCAAGATTCACACACACATCACGTTTTGGGTTTCAGCCAAGAAGGAAATACGCCCGCTAGGGGTCAGCGAATCTGTAAAACGTGGAATGGGGAACGGGGATAGGGAAAACGAAAGTCACCGAACACAAGGGCCTTGGCGGGAATTGCATCAGTAATAACAAAACGATACCAGGCTGATTTGTACAATTTGGGAATAATTATATCTTACTAACTAAAAATAGCAAAGCCGACATAACGTAAATTTTAGAGGTTTATAACGATATTTCGGCTGGCCAAACCAGCCTTCTTCAGGTAATATGAAGAAATGTTATTACATTGGCGAACGTGACTAACTAGAAATATGGGTTACGAAATACAGGAAATAGATAACAAATGATTGACACTATAAATATAGAAATAACAAGATAATGAGGTTATATATATACCAGCTAGTATGACTCGTCACGGATGTTGAGACCATAAGGTACGAGTGTTCTAGCTTGTGTAATGAGAGTAGCTTCTCTGGCCTTACGAATTGAGTCTCTATTAGAGAACATTTTTTCGATGGGGATTAGTTGCATGTCATTAGCAGTGTGATTAGGTGTCGAGAGAAAATGTTCAGCAGCTGTAGTAGGTTTAGATATGTTATTAGACTTGTCTACGGTCCGTCGATGTTCGTTAAATCTGTCTTTCAGACGTCGTTTTGTCTCACCTATGTATTGTAAATTGCAGCGGTTGCATTGAATCATGTAGATTAGATTTTTTGTGTTACACGTCAAATTAGTTCTGATAGAGCGTCTTTCACCGGTAGAGAAGAAAGTATAAGTGGTTTGTCCGTCACAGATGTAGGGGCAAGTAGAACAGTTCTTTCCACAGCGGAAAGAGCCAGGTGGGAGCTGAGGATCAGTCGAGTTAGAAGGGAGTTTAGCTTTAACTAGTAAATCACTCTTCAAATACCATCAAATGGTCATGCTTTAGACATCCTGCTATTTTGTTGTCAGTTGTGCTGGCGCTCACTTCAACACTTACCATCTGTATGGATATCCAACCCAACCCCGGACCAAATACTGCTGATACTGTACAACCTACGACAGCTGCCGACTCCTCAACTACAAACTCACCCACGCCGTACCCATATTCAAGTCTATTCAACAAAACGAAAAGGATTCAACTCAAGCTCACCCGATACAAACATCACTTTCTGAATTATAATTTCTATAAGGAACACAACTACATCCCGATATCACTACTTCCTCGCGACCCACTAATGTACCCAGACAACCAGAAATTCCGTCGACGGTGGAGATATATTTCATATTTTGCTGCCTACCGCCACTTAAAGTTATTAATCACCGAATGCCGACACAAGACAGACTCACTAACTATGGAACTAGCACATCAAAAGGAACTTTTACGTAACTCTTGTACATCGGATGCTTTTTTATTCTATACCACTAAACTGGATTCTATGGCTTCATCACTTGAGTCTCTGCTAACCTACAGGCGTGCTAAAAAGACTGCTTTTTTCCGCCAACACATTAACAATACTATTTTTGCTGCTAATAATCGCGACCCACAGGTCAACAATAATGCTATAAACGCGCACGTGTCTGCCGTATCAGTTTCATCTAACGCTCCCACTACCACGTCATCCACTGTTCCGCCCACCAGCAATAAACGTAGACGTACTCGACGTAAAACTAAACCAGCTCAAATTCAACTTGACACCACTTCAGTAATCAATCTTTCTAATTCTCCTCTATCTACCAACGAGATATCTGTTCTTTCTCGTGGACTCACGTTCTGCCCCACACCGCGACATATTAATTGGCCGGAACTGACAGCCGACATTTACGACTTTTCACGACGGATGCGACTAACCGAATATTATTTTGACAATAACACTAATAACGATAACACAAATAACCCCAATGCCACACAACACGACAATCCTTTCCGTAACAAAAGTACTTGGACTCCTCCAGTCGACCGAGAACCGGCTCTTAACACTTTTTTAGACGCTGTTAAACTTGACATAACAACTGCCACACCTAACAAGATTCGTGACAACCTTACTGCTACTGAACGACAAGCTATAGACCAACTTAAGCAACGCCACGACATAATTATTAAACCCGCGGACAAAGGTTCCGGTACAGTAGTTATGGACAAAACTTCAGTTGGTACATCAACGAATGTTACAGACATCTTAATGACACCAAATTTTACCGACAATTAAACGAAGACATAACGGCTAACATACAACAACGTATCACTGTATATGTTAACAGAATGCACAGTGACAATTTAATCAACGACAAAACCAAACAATACCTTATACAAACTGACGTTACCCCAGGACGCTTTTACATTTTACCTAAAATACACAAACCAGGCAATCCAGGACGCCCCATTGTATCATCTAACAGCCACCCTACTGAACGTATATCCCATTTTGTTGACTACCACCTTAAACCTTTAGTTGCTAAACTACCCTCTTTTGTCAAAGACACTAATGACTTTCTCAACAAACTCCTTGCCATCGATAATTTACCCGCTAACACACTACTAGTTACCCTTGATGTCTCATCACTCTACACTAACATTCCACATAATGAAGGGATTAATGCATGTGATCACTTTTTACGTACTCGCCCCCATATAACCATTCCTACTGGCACACTCTGTGACCTTATTCGCATGATTCTAACCATGAATAACTTTTCTTTTAACGATAACCACTACCTTCAGATTCACGGCACAGCCATGGGCACTAGAATGGCCCCTACTTTTGCCAATCTGTTTCTTGTTTTTTTCGAAGCCAACGCCCTGGTAAACGCTCCATCTCAACCACATACTTGGCTTCGATATATCGATGATATTTTTATGATCTGGACCGAAGGTCCAGACAACCTAAAAATATTCATCGATTATCTTAATGACATTCACCCTACCATCAAATTCACCAGCTCACACTCTTCTACTAACGTACCTTTCCTTGATGTTAATGTTTCTTTAAACAATGGTAATATCGAGACTGATCTCTATTCTAAATCCACAGATAAGCACCAGCATCTACTTTATTCATCCTGCCATCCACAACATACCAAAAAAGCCATCCCTTTTAGCTTAGCCCTCCGTTTACGACGTATCTGTTCTACTGACGAAGCTTTTAAGCACCGCACTGCTGAGCTTATCACATACCTTATTAAACGCGGCTATAACCGTTCCTTTCTTGCTAGACAAATACAACGCGCTGCCGACATCCCTCACGCTTTTGCTCTACAAACCAAAGACACACACAATTCTAACCGTATACCTTTTGTTATTACTTATAACCCATCACTCCCTCATATTTCTGAAATAATTAAGAAGAACTACAGCCTGCTACACTCCTCTGTCCGCTGCAAGAAAGTCTTTCAACACTTGCCACTTGTAGCCTTCAGACGCACCTCTAACCTCCGTGATTTACTAGTTAAAGCTAAACTCCCTTCTAACTCGACTGATCCTCAGCTCCCACCTGGCTCTTTCCGCTGTGGAAAGAACTGTTCTACTTGCCCCTACATCTGTGACGGACAAACCACTTATACTTTCTTCTCTACCGGTGAAAGACGCTCTATCAGAACTAATTTGACGTGTAACACAAAAAATCTAATCTACATGATTCAATGCAACCGCTGCAATTTACAATACATAGGTGAGACAAAACGACGTCTGAAAGACAGATTTAACGAACATCGACGGACCGTAGACAAGTCTAATAACATATCTAAACCTACTACAGCTGCTGAACATTTTCTCTCGACACCTAATCACACTGCTAATGACATGCAACTAATCCCCATCGAAAAAATGTTCTCTAATAGAGACTCAATTCGTAAGGCCAGAGAAGCTACTCTCATTACACAAGCTAGAACACTCGTACCTTATGGTCTCAACATCCGTGACGAGTCATACTAGCTGGTATATATATAACCTCATTATCTTGTTATTTCTATATTTATAGTGTCAATCATTTGTCATCTATTTCCTGTATTTCGTAACCCATATTTCTAGTTAGTCACGTTCGCCAATGTAATAACATTTCTTCATATTACCTGAAGAAGGCTGGTTTGGCCAGCCGAAATATCGTTATAAACCTCTAAAATTTACGTTGTGTCGGCTTTGCTATTTTTAGTTTTATGTGTTCAGCCGATTAGATCAATCACTGATCCAACGTACACCAGCAGGATCGTCGTCCACGGTTGCTTGCATTCTATTTGTTATCTTACTAACTCTGATGATATAAAGGTTGGCCATGCCAGCCGAAATATTGGTTAAATATAATTATTATCAAACCGTACTCATCAGCCGTACATCGTTGGAATAGTATGTATCCATTCCCCGTTACCTGAATTTACAGATATCCGCTCTAGCGCGAAGCCTTTTATCGAGATTTCTTGTTATTGTGAATACGAATCTGCACGATCACCCTGCTTCATTATTCTGAGTCATCTATAACAGGGATTTCCACGCACATTTTTTTACACAAAACCCGCACCCTGTACCGCCGTACATCATAACACGTCAAAAACATGAGTGCCCCGCTCCCCCCCCTCCCCCCCCCCACCCCCCCCCTTCCCTCCCCCCCCCCCCCTCCCCCCTTCCCCGGGACTCCTTCACAACAAAACGTAACTTTGTGCCGATGAGAACTATAAATAATATTACATATTTTGACTGAAAAAGTGATTTTCAGGAGGGTCCTCTAAATAGAGGATATTAAATGGCCGCGCGGAGATTCGGATTTTATCTTCGAGCGTTGATGAAATATACTGATTACGAGTGAGCGGTGCGAACGAGTAAGATATTTTATAAACACGGGAAGATAAAATCCGTATCTCCAAGCGGCCATGTAACTTTCTGTTTAATATATAATTATCGATGAAATACCAGTTTCAATCTCTTACTAAAAAGGCTAGAAATCTTTGAAAGCCAGTCACTGAATATATCACTTTTCAGATGAGAAATATACATTGGTATTTCATCGAAAATTATATATTAAAATAAAAATAAATTAAAAAGTGCACATTGAAATACATAGGTACAACGATTAATAAGGCATACAATTTCTAAAAGAAATTAAACTAGCATAAATACTGGTTAATAATTAAAAACGTATTTCAATTCCTTTTAAAAATCGATTAGGGGGCTTTTTCAATTCATATGGCAGGGAAGCCCAATTATTTGTTGCCCTAACTGATAAGTTAAAAAGTTAAAAAAAAACTAACCCTGTCCTCGGCTTGGGGAGTCTTGGTAGATAATTAGCAGTTCCTAGTATTGTAGCCATGCGACTGACTTAAAGTAGTTATAAAAGTATCAAAGTGTCCTGGAATATCCCCCTTGATTGCATTCTGAACAGCAACACGGTCTCCGACATCTCCCTATTTATCCACACACTTTGTCGTCTGTCAGTAAGATAAGACTTAAACTATCTCAGAGTTCAGTCGTCCAGACAGTCCGATGTGTTCCAGCTTTCCCAGGAGCACTTTATGGTTTATAGAGTCGAATGCTTTGGATATATCGAGAAATAGCAAACAAGTGAGTTTGCCCTAGAGCAGCTGAAGGGGAAGAAGGTCTACTTTATTCGATTTATAACCCCTAGAGATAATTGCCTAACCCATCAACCAGTACCTCCTAATCGGTTTGAGGACCGTTTTGCCCCAAAGTTGGCAATGTCTGCACCAATGAACCAGGTAATAAACCGAGGACATTTTCCAGCTGCTAACTCAACTGTTTTTCGAAATCAGTGTCTATGATCAGTGAACTGCTTAAAGCTGGAAAGCTTGTAAAACCTTTATTGAAAAACACTGCAGTACTAGAACTCGAAAGCTTTGACGTTGGGCAAATGAACTGGATTAAAAGTGCCTCTCTTCAGCTTGAAATAGAAGGGACATTTTCATGAACTATGTCAAACACGAATTGGAGTCTTTCATCAGGGGTTCCAAATATTGAGAAAACAAATGAAACCCGAGAGGCGTAGCCTCTCGGGTTTTATTGTTTTCGAAATATTTGGAATCCCCTGATGAAACACGAACAATGAGTGTTTGACATGTCTTCTCATGCGAATGCAAAACTGACAATTCTTCTTTTCAAACTTCATTAGCAAGTATTGTTTACCGTTTGACTGTTGTATCTAATTATTCAATAGATGGCTTATTATTCTTTTTTGATGGCAGTCATTTCAACTAGCGTACTAGTAGTGTAGTGGACAAGAGTTGGTACAAGCAGTCGGAAGGGTCGTGGTTCGAACTCCAGTGGAGGCAGACTTTTTCTTTCTATGTCATTCTTTATTTCTTTACTTCTTCGCTCCTTACTTGTAGTTTATCAGTATGTAATTAGTTAGTGGTTCATGAATATGATGATTAAGAAATATTGATCACTAGGGTTGGAAACATGATCAAACACAAGGGTTTCACCCGGTATCAAGACCCATGCATGTGACCAAATACAGTTCCTCCATTGGATGACTATCTCATTAATTATTCATGAGTTTGAGAAAAATATATCAACAATAATGGTCTGTGCACCGACTCTCCAAGTGAGGAATTTAATGAGATTTTATCAGAAAGCAAAGGGTCTCGTGCACTATAGCTATGAGTTTTCTGAAAAGAAGCTCATGGTTCTAGACATCCAGGGTTCTTCATACTACAAGCTGTATGATCCAGAGATTGCAACAACTGAACTATTCAGTGGTGATGAAGCATTGTGTAGGCAACCTTTCCTCTGTTGGAATAGGGACATTCATAACCAAGCACACGTGTAATAAGTACCCCGGGGGACTCCCATATAAAAGGGGCGGGGATGCTCGTCGGAAAATTGTAATTGAACCCCTAAAAGAGATCAATATGGGCGTGGCCCAAGCTTTGTTTGACCCCTAAAAGCTTAAGATAAGCTGATATCGCTGAAGACTACCAACACTACGCTACTCGTGTGCGTTCATTTAGGCTTGGGAAAAAATCCAGCCCTCGATAGAGCGGCGTCACAAGCAATAGACGGCGTTTTCTTTTATTTTTCCGGCGCATGTAGCGCTAAACGATACCTTGATGGCTAAAAATCTTCCCTACGTGATACCAAATTCGTAATTTTAACCCCTAAAAGATACGACGAGCATCCCGACCCTTTTATATGGGAGTTCCCCCCCCCCCCCCCCCCGGGAATAAGTATTGTGAGATGATGGAGTTGGAGTTATTATAATGGCAGTGTTATAACTAAATGATATATAATATGAGTTGTAATGCCAGGAACCCTCACCACTGCATATTGTATAACAAGAAACGTTTCAAGTCACTTTGGGGGCAACTGTTTCATTTGTTTATTAAACAACTGATTAATCACTAGTTCAAAACTTGAATGTAAACATTTCAGGGACTTCCAGTTAGCTTATGGTTTTAAAATATGTTATCAAGTTAGAATTTCACATGTTTCATAGTTTTTAAAGTTGATGTTCTTTACTATAGTGTTTTAATTTGGAATCGTGTTGACATTTAAACATTTTTACTAACAAAATTTTGAAGCATGATACTACCATTACTACACCCATTTTCGCTAAAAAGTCACCACAGAATCCTGTTACTCACCCCTTCCCCCAGTTCAAGGTTTTTTTAGTTCAGCAAATTAAAATGAATGGGTCTTCTCAACGTTGAAGGGCGAGGGAGAGGAGGGGTATGCAAAAATTGGCAAAATGTGTGGTGTTCCAACAGTTTTGTCCAGGAGTGTGGGATTCCCATGTCATGCAGGTATGAGCCACTTTCACAAATTATAAAATAAAGCTTATCTAGACTCAACCACATGCGTTTCACTATTTGCACCCATTATGATTTAAAATATTAAAAACTGATGCCATTGCAGATATACACATGCATGGTTTGTATAGTCTTCAAAAGTACTTGCATTCTTACTAAGCACATTTTTCAGAACATTAGGACAGATACTTGTTAAATAATTCAATTTGACGGTTTGATGGTAGTCGACAAATGTAATGACATTGTATCCTGGAATCCTCATATATAATTCTTAAAGAAATAAATTCTCATTTTTGACTGTAAATGTGACAGTTTTGGAGATGTTCAGGTTAGCACAAAAGGGGATTATTGTTGGGCTGGTTTAAAATGTTTGTCCATTGGATTATTCAGTGCAAGGATATGTTTACCAATAGTAATTACCACATCAGAGCAGACTACTGGTTCGAGGTCTTTATGGGCTAATGACATCGACCTTTTGGCATAAACCTGCCAAGACTCTATTCATCTTATTTAGTGACTACTGGTAATTAATATTTAGAAGAAAAAAAAAATCTAGGTTAAACCAGAAACATAAGGGAGTTGAAACGTGTAACAGCGGCCCCATGTTCCGGATTATTCAGTGAATATAACTGACCATATTTGGAAAATACAGTCTAGGTTGCCATTTAAGGCCCGTTCAAACGGATGTTGGCACAACATCATGCAACATTGTTGGATGCAACATGTTGGATCCGTTTGAACACCCTCTTGGACGATGTTGCATGATGTTGGACAATGTTGCATGAAATTTGAAACTAGTCAAACGTTTCATCCAACATCGTCCAACATTTCTTTTGTTGTCGTGATCGATGAAGCATGTCCCAACATGTTGGATCCGTTTGAACGGCTTTCCCAACAATGTTGGACTCGCGAACGCGCACTTCATTCGTCATTCGCGCTGTATCCATGGAGATTTGATTTTGTTTACTAACAGACGATTAGGCGATCATTTCAATTGGCACCATGATGGCGGAGAGTGAAGTACTTTCAGAAGATTTTGAGCAGGAAAACAGGAGCAAAAGTCCTAAAAATGTAAAAAGGAAGGCTGTAAACACAGGGAAAGAAAGTGCAAGACGGGAAAGTGGTCAGACGCCGAAGTTGACGAACTGCTAGACCCGTTAGAAGAGAGAGTTTGCCTTTGGGACGTATCACATCAGGAACAAGAGAGAAAGGGTCTACGAAGAGATGGAAGAAAAACTAGATATAACTATCTCAGACATAAAAGCCAAAGTAACATGCCTACGAGCTCAACTCGGCCGAGAAATCACGAAGACGAAGGCGAACGTAAACAGCACCGGAATCCTTTGCGATATCACAGTACTATCCAACATGTTGGATTGATGTTGGATCCGTTTGAACACCCCCGTCCAACATCGTGCAACAATGTTGGATCCAACATGTTGGACGATGTTGCATCCGTTTGAACAGGCCTTTAAGCCTGGTTTTCACTAGCGACGAAAGCAGAAGCGGAAGCAAAAAAAGCCTTCTGTTCTAGTGAAAACCAAGAAACGGAGACGTAAGCGGAAACGTAAGCTCGACGGAAGCATAAGCGGAAGGAACGGAAGGTTTCCTTCTTCTTACGTCTCCGCTTCTGCTTTCGTCGGTCGCTTCCGTTCCAGTGAAGACTAGTCAAACAGAAGCGGAAGCAGATGAATTCGAGGTAAATATTCACCAATGGTAACTGAGAGTGAAGTGAATAATTGTTTTAGTTTAATTTTATCAGTGAATATCAGAGAAATTAAAAATAGACAATAATAGTCTGACTTCCGACCCTTTTAAAACCTGAACGGTTTCACGAGTGCGCGTTACAGGATAGTTTTGTGACAAACATTTTAGTGCATAATCACGTGCCGCTACGGCTCATTGCACAAACCCACTCGACACGAGACTGGCAGGGATTACAAGAATGAATTTTCTAAACATAGGAAACTACCGAAAAACAGTCCAAATGCACACTAGAATTCAAGTTGAAGCAGCAGTCTTCACTTTTGAGACCTCGTACCGTGTTATAAAGAGAGGAAATGCAGCGAAAATGAGTGGAAATGGGAAAAACTGAAAATCTGCCACGGCGAGTGAAAATTGATCGAAAGGAACCGCTTTCATGAGTTCACTTCAAAGAACAAATTCTTCCCGGTCCTTTCAATTCTTTCTTAACAGAATCTGATACTGCTGTGAGTGGAGTGTTGTAATTAATGTACTGGATACCGAAGAAACGAAGACGCCTGTTAAGGGTTGAATTTTTAAACTTGATAAAACACTGCTGTTCGTGTTTTAAACAGTACGTAGAAATAAAACTATTTGTATAAAATTGGTTGGTAACGCTGGGCCACCATAGTATGGCGGTGCAACACTAGTACGATAGCTTCTTTTCTTTTTCGCCCGTTCTCTACTAACTAGTGGAGAAATTGAAAATGATTATTAAACTAGAAGTAGAAATAAAAATATTTGTATAAAACTGGTTGATAACGCTGGGCCACCATGCTCTAACGAGGCTGCAGTGCTCTGTTCTGACTCGAGATGCTGTAGAGCCAATTCAACTGAGAAACAGGCGATGTTCGGCTCGATTCAACTCGAAATCCAAGCTTTCAACACACTCAAGAAGTACTCACTCAGGCGATGTTCGGCTCGATTCAACTCGAAATCCAAGCTTTGAACACAACTCAAGAAGCAGGCGATGTTCGGCTTGATTCAACTCGAAACGCAAGCTTTAAACACACTCATGAAGCAGTGCACCATTCACGACATATACTTTCTCGAATACTTTCTACAGATCATTTGTAAGGAACAGCATTTTACATAACCAAATATACTGAGTAGTCCATAAGCATACAAGTAACGACATTCGCAAAAATGTAGTCCGGCTGTAATTACATTAAAAACTCGTGACTAAAAATTATACCAAGCCGCTCAACATGTAATCATCTATATTTATATTTCACATCATCAAACACGTTTTTAAATCTAGATATAAAGTACTCAATATTATAGGTAAATTCATTGCCTGACGAGGTAATTCCATGTTAAATTTCACGCGAAAAACCGATATCGCACGAATCGCGAAGCGATGAGTGCGATATCGGTTTTACAAGTGAAATTTAACGTGGAATTCCCGAGTCGGGCAATGAATTTTCTTTGAATCCCATTGCATCTGGTGATTTACGAAAATAAATAAAGAATATACTCAGTCTGAAAGTTGCTGAAATTCCCGCCACGCGCCAGGAACCCATTACGCGGTAAACTAACGAGCGAATAGGAATCAAGCTAAAATTAGACTGAAACTCACACGATGTTCAACTAAAAGTGTAGTCGTTGCTCACAAAATGTGGTTTTCCGACATCAAAACTGGATTTTTATGCTTGAAAACACCTGTATTTTATTTAAGTACACTTAATTTCGATCTAATCTTTACCAAGAAAGCAAAAGTGCATTAGCTGGAGACAAAATTGTGAATGTTTGTGAAAGATTTAGAAAACCGGCGGCCTGTTGAAACCAGTTGTCGATAAGTGAAAATCTAAACTGAACCTGACAAACCGAAGAGCTGCTGCACAAGTATACGCATAAACTTGTAAGTATTAAGCCAGTATTCCTTACTTTATAAGCAAATTCAGTACCAAATGTTAATGCTCAATTTCTGTCTCACAATAAATAAGCCTGTTTTTAAACTGTTGAATGTTTAATACTTGACGTGTTCAGTCCACTCGTTTCCAACATTTTCCTTACCACGATTTTAGTACCGTTCTGTAGCCGTGCTTTTTGTCCTGTTTTTACTGTTTTCAGTTATTTAGCTTCTCTGTGTGAATATTACATTAATTAAATCAGCAAATCCACGAAGCCCCTGTCCAACTTCACACCTTTTTGCTGCAGTATGCAGTAGTTTTTGTCGATTCCTCGGATTAGCTAGTTCAGTCGAGGGCCAAAACATATCATTTCTCGCAAAAAACGATATAAAAGATATATAATTTTCATGTTCTTTGACTACTGTTAACTTTGTGAATATCCTGGTTTGTAATTTTAACATGATTTGTCTCTCTGTTCGCGATAATAAAAATAAACAAAATATTTACGCGCGGGCTTCCTGTACATCGTTGAATACAGCTTTTCAACCCGTTGAATTCCACAAAATATTAAACGCTTCGTTAGCCAATCAGCGCGCGATTTTGAGTCGTGCTATGGGATTCTATTGGTAAATTCATTGCCTGACGAGGTAATTCCATGTTAAATTTCACGCGAAAAACCAATATCGCACGAATCGCGAAGCGGGCAATGAATTTTCTTTGAATCCCATTGCATCTGGTGATTTACGAAAATAAATAAAGAATATACTCAGTCTGAAAGTTGCTGAAATTCCCGCCACGCGCCAGGAACCCATTACGCGGTAAACTCAGGCTAACGAGCGAATAGGAATCAAGCTAAAATTAGACTGAAACTCACACGATGTTCAACTAAAAGTGTAGTCGTTGCTCACAAAATGTGGTTTTCCGACATCAAAACTGGATTTTTATGCTTGAAAACGGCACCTGTATTTTATTTAAGTACACTTAATTTCGATCTAATCTTTACCAAGAAAGCGAAAGTGCATTAGCTGGAGACAAAATTGTGAATGTTTGTGAAAGATTTAGAAAACCGGCGGCCTGTCGAAACCAGTTGTCGATCTAAACTGAACCTGACAAACCGAAAAGCTGCTGCACAAGTATACGCATAAACTTGTAAGTATTAAGCCAGTGTTCCTTACTTTATAAGCAAATTCAGTACCAAATGTTAATGTTCAATTTCTGTCTCACAATATATAAGCCTGTTTTTAAACTCAGTGTTGAATGTTTAATACTTGTGTTCAGTCCACTCGTTTCCAAAATTTTCCTTGTACCACGATTTTAGTACCGTTCTGTAGCCGTGCTTTTCGTCCTGTTTTTACTGTTTTCAGTCATTTAGCTTCTCTGTGTGAATATTACATTAATTAAATCAGCAAATCCACGAAGCCCCTGTCCAACTTTTCCGTTCAAAATCACACCTTTTTGCTGCAATTGTTTTTGTCGATTCCTCGGATTAGCTAGAGCTCGAGTCGCTCTTGAGTCTTGTTCAGTCGAGGGCCAAAACATATCATTTCTCGCAAAAAAACGAAATAAAAGATATAATTTTCATGTTCTTTGACTACTGTTAATTTTGTGAATATCCTGGTTTGTAATTTTAACATGATTTGTCTCTCTGTTCGCGATAATAAAAATAATAAAAATATTTACGCGCGGGCTTCCTGTACATCGTTTAATACAGCTTTTCAAACCGTTGAATTCCACAAAATATTAAACGCTTCGTTAGCCAATCAGCGCGCGATTTTGAGTCGTGCTATGGGATTCTATCAATTATAACATCGTTTGTGATGTCATAATTATCTGCACGCGCATGCGCTCTCATGACGTCGTAATTATAAAGATGAAGTGTTCCAATAGGAACTTTTCGGACGCGTATTGACGTTAAATCCAGGCACGGCGGCACTGGATATGTTTCCCGATAATTGACTGCCCAATCAAAATACTCATTTTAAAGATCGAGGATGATAGGAACCTAAACAATCAGCTTTTGTTTCCGAAAATGAACCACTCACTATTACACCAGATTTCAACCGGCCACTCGGGCCAGGCCTTTGGCCGGCACGAGTCTTAGATTCGTCGTGTTTCTTTTTATTACCCTGGGCCAGGCCTTTGGTCGGCACGAGTGTTTTTTATTTATTTTCCATGTTGCGAGTTGGAGCAACACGTGACAGTGTCAACCAATCAGATTCGATATCGCTAGGGACACTGAGGGATACTACGGGTCACTTAATTTATTAACATAATTTAACTTAATGACCAGTATCCAGCACTTCCTGCTGCCGGCGAGTCGGCCTTCCGTAATGATCGACCAAATCGTGGCACAAGTATATTCTCTCTACAAGTAGGCCCTAGAGAGAAACCAAACGAGCTGTTGTTAGTTTAGTAAAATTTTGCTTCGTTTGGCGAGAAATTGTGTTTAAAAAAGATGAAATTTTCAGAAAATAAACCCAACGCGTCGCAAAACTATGACTGGTGGTTCCTACGATGGTTTCTATTTGATCTTTAGGCATCCCTCGTTCTGACGTTGATATGTTTTGGTTTCCGTATTCTTTTAGAGCGAAAATTGTATTTTAACGAGGATCACAATTTGCTAGCTTCTATTCAGCAAATTATATCACTGGAAAACGGCTGGCGTTAAGTATGTGCCATGTCTCAAAAATCTTTAAAAGTGATAAGAAGCTGTGTTAGATAACATTCTATCAGAATATCGAGAGAAATCTTCGGGCAAACGATTTTAACCACTTCGTTCGCGGGGCGAGATTTTGATACTCTATTATATCCATTTCGGCAAAAAGTTACGTTTGGGTAAACAATGGCGTGACATGAGCTTATACGGGCCACAAAGTCAGAAAAAATCCCAAAAGAATCCTTAAAAACAGCTTAGGCCGTGGTACGACTTGTGCTAGAGGTTTTGCTTAGCTTTGTTGTTATGGTGTTATGTTGGTAGCGCGCTAGAGCTGTGCTAGAAGTCTGACCCGTTTAGCAAGCACTTGGAATTCGTGCTTGAAATTTGATGCAATTTTCGCTTATACTTCAAAAGTGCCGCAGAATGCTTCTAGCTAGCAAAAACTTGATTTGAGCAAACATTATTTGACAGATACAATTCTCAGTGTAAAAGAATACAGAAACCAAAACATTATGTAATCGTCAGAACGAGGGATGCCTAAAGATCAAATAGAAACCATCGTATAGAAACCACAAGAGGCATAGTTCTGCGACGCGAGTTTATTTTCAGAAAATTTCATCTTTTTAAAACCCAGTTTCTTAGGGATTTCAGGCCAACTCGAATTTTCAATTATATTTCTCGGCAAACAAAGCAATATTTTACCAAACTAAGTACAGCTCGTTTGTTTCTCTCTTGGGCCTACCTTTGGACAGATTATGAGAGAAAACAATTTTTCGACTTGCGTTTGGTCGATTCTTACGGAAGGCCGACTCGCCGGCAGCAGGAAGTGCTGGATACTGGTCAGGATCATTTGAGTGGCTGGCCTTATCCTGTCCCTGATTGGTCTGTACACGCGCCAATAGGAATTTACAACTGCGCTTGCGCAGATAAAGCGGGAACCGCGGCAAAAGCCCGAGCCGCCAGTCGAAACAGCCGCTTCTGGAACCGCTACAGCTACCACTAAAATGTTACGTCAGGGGATTTACCGTTCATCATTCTGCTCAGCATTGCGTTGATGAAGATCCCGAACCATTTAACTCATGGCTTTTTGTAGTACTAGTCCGTCGTCTGAAGCTTAGAAAATCTACACTTTGACGATCCATAAGTAACTGCATCGGAGACTAGCTACAAAACTGACCTTGAAATTGAAATTATAGATGGCTTTTATTTCGAAGAGGCTATGTACCAGGCGAAATAGAAAATACCGTTTTTCGCCCACTACTGGATGAAGCTGTATTCAGATTGCTGCTTACAGAGACTGGGAGATGCACTCAACCTTTTAATGGTGGGATGCTATAGACGCCATTAAAACTCTCGAGGATTCAGTGGCCTCAGCAATCGCGTGCCCTAACGTTCCGCAACTATTACCTGAACAATCTGAGTCCAGAAGACACAAAAAAACAAGGAAGAATGTAGATATATCGTCACTTATCAGTGAAATGAGAAGTAACTTCGCTTCGCCAGCCCTCCACTTCCACTACGACGTGCCTAACGATTATCCAACGGAACTGATCACACTCAAGATCAAAGAGTGTGAAAAGTGGTCGAAAACTATCACCTAAAAAAATGCTTCTGTTCACGAAGGATGGCTTAACAAACCATTTGAGAGGTTCCAAAAAGACAAGAAAAAGACAAGGCCATTTTGACGATGCTGCGCACGCATCCGTAGAAAAATAGACGCGACATGCTAAGACTCGTTCTGGTTCACCAGCCTTTTGCTATTTAATACAGATAGCCATTGTTCTAGCTGCGCGCGCAACATCGTCAAAATGTATTATTTTTACGATTGGGTCAATCAAAAGTGTCCATTCAAGAGTGTTCGAGCGAGACAGCTAAGGGCATTTAACACTAGTTTTAAACCATACATAAAGGTACTGGGATGCAAGCTTCCCTTCGTGTGGTTCGTTAAGAATGGCAAAGTTGTGTTGCACTATTTCAAAGAAAAGAAGGGCTTTACCTTGGACACACGCAATAACCTGTGACTACCAACGCTGTTAAACGTTCTAATCTGCAGAGCAGATGAAGAGATCAGTTTTCTGTTACGTCACGACACACCTGTGTCGTTACGTCTCAACACCGTTCAAAACCACTCAGCCTCGATCGAACAGTAACCAAGGGATGCAACGTCACGACACAGCTGTCGTTACGTCATATGCAGCTTCAATTGATGCTATCCAAGGGCCGCGGGATGCGAGGTCTGTGGCATGACGTAGCGGCACAGCTGTGTCGCTCTCGAAAAGAGTGTCCAATTTTATCAATAAAGCTCTCGTTAATTGAAGCTTTCCGACGGAACAAGTGAAGTCGGAAAGCGTATTCATAACGGCTTAATAGCATCATTGTAGTAAGGTATCGTAGTTTTGTTTATATTTGGCATGTCATTGGTGACAAGAGGCCGGCATGCAATGGTGCATGTATATAATGGGCAACTTAAGAGAGTCATTCATGTCGCCGTTCGTGCAGCATTCGGAAGGCAAATTTTATTCAACTTGTAATTATTTACTAGAGAATGAGTTTAAGGTCTTAATCCCCGAGACCCTGTGCTACTACTTTCGATCGGGGAATACGTTTCCCAGAGATTTTTTGCCTAAAGGTTTTTATCTCTGGGTTTTTCGTATCGGGCGGATCACGTTTTTAGATTATGTTATTGCCATTAGACAATCTTACTGATGTAAACTTATTATAGTATAAAACACGGAAGTGTGAATTCATTATAGATACCCTTAGTGTTAAGTCATTGGACACTCGAGGACTGTAAAACTTACTATTATACAGTTACGTGTGAAGTCATTTTGTCACCTGTAAACCGTGAAGTCATGGACACATGTACACTGTAAGCTGTTGTGACGCATGGAAAGTCATTATCGACACAATTAAATGTACAGCTATTATAGATACACATACACGTAATTAAAATCATTGTGGACAAGTCATTGTGGACAAGTCATTGTGGACAGATGTGAAGTGCATAGTTATTGTAGACATAGATGAAATGTAACCTCATTGGACACACAAGGTGTTAAACTAATATAGACACAAAGTGTAAGTGTCATCGGACACACCTTTAGCGTAAAGCTGTTAGGATGCACGTGAAGTGTAAGTCTTTGGACACACGTGAAGTGTAAGCTGTTGCAATGCACGTGAAGTGTAAGCTGTTGTAATACACGTGAAGTGTAAGTCATTGACATATGTGAAGTGTAAGTCACTGTGACACACGTGAAGTGTAAGTCACTGTGACATACGTGAAGTCTAAGCTATTATAGCACGAGAAGTGCAAGCTACCATATCACGTGAGTGACACACGTGAATTGTAATTGTAAGCTATTATAGCACGTGAGTGCAAGTCATTGTGACACACGTGAATTGCAATTATAAGCTATTATAACACGTCAGTATAAATCATTGTGACACACGTGAATTATAACATATTATAACACGAAATATAAGTCATTCTGACATGTACACATGTGAAGCGTAAGTCATTGTGACAGACGTGAAGCCTAAGCTATTATAGCACGAAGTGTAATCTATTATAACACGTGAAGTGTAAAGTCGTGAATTGTAGGCTATTATAGACGTAAAGGGTGGGAACTCTTTATGGAAGTTATAGTACTTGTTTGTTTGTAAGTTACGTTATACTAAATCTGCTATTTTCGTTGCAGACCACGGCGACAGTACAATAACACACTCTATACAGTTGTATTGTTGTTGGATGCGGTAAAGAGTTATGAATATCCAGTGTCCTATTCATTACTTGTACCTGGGCGTATAGATCAGGGGTGGGGGTAGGGGTGCATTTTTGTAGGCCTTGGGCAATCATGGCTGGGGGCTTTTGCGGGGAGAGGGCTGGTCCCGAAGGCTATACCTAATATGTATGCGGGGGAAGGGGTGGTCAGTCACTCCAGTCAACTCACGAAAATCCGCTGGGGGACTCGGCGTGGCGCCCGCCAGTAAGTTCCTCTGAAACCCCCCAATCCCCCCCTCAGTTATCCATGGTTTGGAAAGTTGTTTTGACTTACGATGTGAAATTGTATTCATAGGTGCATGTCTATTAACGATTTTGATAAACCTATTGTAGATAGAAGAGAACAGTTTATCTACGTCGTTAGCTCCATTTGAAAGAAACCATTCCAATCAACTTGGGAAAGGTCGTTATTAAAACAATCGGCGAAAAAACGGGGAAAATCACGCGCTTTAGTTTCATGAAACTTTAAGTTATCCCTCTAGCTGATTTCATAATACAAAATTGGGAGAGGTGATCGCTGATATTGGAGTTTATGTTTCCACTAACCATGACCTGGTCAGGGTTATTAACGAATATGTTATCAATAAGAGTGGCTGAGCTATTGCGAACGCATGTTGGCTTATCAACTGTAGGAATGATGTAACAGAAGCTATGGAGAGACAATAAGAAATAATGGCGCCTATAACGAGAGGTCTCACTTTTTAAAATATCTAGCATAAGGAATTTATCCGGTCAGGAGCTCGAGTGGATAAAATAAGCTAGTAGGGATAGTGCATCCTATACATTCTACTCTAACGTATCATGGCTAACTACCAGAGCGCGCATTTCGGTTGTTTATTGTATAAATAGCAACAATACTAAAATACATTAAATGCATAAAATATCTACAATATATTAAATACATATTTACAAATGTTGTTAAAGTCAAGTACATATTTAAATATTTCAAAAATACTCCAAATACAAATGCACACGAGGGTTTCTTAAACTGAAGATACAAACGCGTTATTATTTTGGGGTTGAAATAAAGCATTATTACTCGGGCTGCCTGTGGCAGTACCGAGTCTTAAAATGCAAGCCGTTATTTTTTATTTTTTTATTTTTTTGTTGGGTGTCGCAAAATTTCTGCGCATGCGTTAAAGGTCAAGTTCACCACCAATCAGATCGCACTGTGCTGGTCACGTAACACTCGCCAGGTTAATTTATTTACAGAATTTAATACAGTAAATCAAAATGGTCGACCCGCGAGGGCGAAAGCCTTCCAACAGGCTCAGGATATTTCAACTGGCGCTCTTGTTGACCATAAAAATACATGAACAACCAGGAGCCGTAATACATTCGATCAGCGCTGTTTGGACAGATCCAATGTACATTTAGAAACGTAAGCGAAATACAATATCCAAACACGTTTGGATATCAACGGGTATCGAATTATAATCAAAGGTTAGATTTCGTCAGGCGCGCTCGATAAGAAAGTTCAAAGCTCTCAGACTAGGCGAGACAAGGAGATATCACTTTCAATGAGTCATTGTCAGAAATCTATTCCATCGTGGGCAATTATGCAATACAACCTAATTTGTACAGCTAAGGCATGTTTTACGACAGAATAACCAGAGTCTTTCTACTGGATTGAGAGCTCGAGACATTATACATGTCGGCTAATATGGGGAAAACTGAAACAAAAAATGAACTTTGACGGCAGAAACCCTCAATTGAGCCAAGCGGAATATTTACATGATCCGCTAAGTACAAATCTTAGTTAAGCAGATGTTTTCAGTGTATGCCAACTGAAATGCGGCAACTACACGAACAAGAAGCATGAACTGCCAGCAAAGAGAGAGGAAAAAGTACTTGAAATGCACAGCGCTAGCTGAAGTAGGGCATATATATAATATCTGAGACGTTAAATTACGTTACTGTGAAGAGGATCAAAATTCAAGTTTTGTAGCTTGAGACTGTCTTCTGCCGTGACTCGTGAGAGAAATTGGAAAAGATCTAGCTGTTTCATTCAGACACTGGCAAATTTATTGAAAGCTACGGGTTTACTTTATGAGATTATTATTCATTGTGGAATGAAAGGAAACAGGTTAGCTGAAAGTTAAGTTCGAGGTAGGCTTCGACTTTCATTCCGATTCAGTGCATATGTGCACGAAGGTGGGATGCTGTCAACAACACTACCAAAAGATCCAAAACGAAAGTTCAGTTACGTAAGTACTGTAAGTAAACTCTTTTTGATTTGAATAAATTTCCTCTCAGTTTGTCTGTTAATGTACTTTTTCTTCTAATTATCGCTTTATTTAACATCTGTGATTTAGAGTATGCGTACCTCAGAATAAATTATTTGAAAGGTCAACTGAACTCTTGTGTCGATAAGCGCAAATGTTTTTTGTGAAACAGTCTGTGAATTTGAGAAGCGGCTTAATAGAAGAGCTTTCTCATTAGGAATTACAATTTTTTTTCTTGCTATGAAATTTATGTTTCATTTCACATTTATTCATACAGTTTTAGCCGGACATTTCCCCGATTTTTTTTTATCTATTTTCAATCAAATTCAAAGTCTGAATATGTCATTGTATTGCATTTATACACTTGAATTGCCAGTATTCTGTTGTTCGAATCCTGCGTTATCATAGTCATGTCATAAAAGCGATTAATAGACCAGTCTGTTTTTTATGACGTTCTCACTGGCGAATTAAAACACGACTTGTTACTAAGAGGATTTCAAATGCAAGTGTATTTCATCTTCAATCTCATGTGGCCCGAGTGAAAGCCCAGATGGGCTCTTGTTTGACACTGTTTCCTTCTCTTCTTACATTAGGGTAACTAAAATGTTACAAAAAATATTTCTGATAGCTCACGGCGTCGATTGCATTCAAAAGAAATCCGATTAAACAAGGAGTGTGAAATTTGATGACACAAAACTGACCCCAGGTAAATGACAAACTTCTGTGTTCATGTTCAATATTTGCACGCTGTTACTTGACTTCACAATGCACAGAACTCCGTGGCAAGCCTAAGCTTATTTAATGCTTTGAGTGCCTCTCCAATCGTTTCATATGTACTGTTGAAGCCTGTATCTCGCCAATAGAGAAGCATTCTAAAGGCTTTTTCTTGGGGATCCCTATACCGAACATTTAAATCGAAGTTATCTATTGTGTACTGAGGTAAACCTAATGTGCTTCCTAGCCTTGTCCAATCTGCTGGTAGCCTCTCAGCCAGGTTTTGAAGTTCTTTCTCTGTCGGCGTACCCTCTATCCATCTGATGTCATCGCTTTCTGCTGTGAAAGCAAGATCAACATTAATCAAACGAAAAGCAACTGGGACCAGCTAAAGCAAACTGAGGACTTGAACATCATTATGGGTTCTGTGAGGTAGAGACAAACAGATCCAACATCTTGGAAAAATTATACTACTCCCTTTAAGTTTAAGTCGTCTTTCTTTCTTTATAGTATGCTGAGAGCAAGTGTATTTCTAGGAAAAAAAGGATATAGAGTGCGATTTGTAAATTGCTATGGAAACGAGAAACCAGGCGAGATTTCATTTTTCTTCGGCATATAATGGTGACAATTGCAAGTTCCCGTAAAAACTAGTGTAGGACTGCGCCGACGGGGAAAAACACTGGAGTAATCAACTTAAAGTCGAATTGTTGTTTGCCTCATGGATCTAATAATCGAGGCGCGCATCGCCAGAAATTAGAGATATAAGTCGTAATAGCATGGATATGGGGTTAGACACTGGGGTACTATAATGCAACATACATTAAGTACCGTGGGGGGTGGGTGGGATAGGTGCGGATATGTGGGGGATTTGATGGTGATTGACCAGTTTTTGTGGCCCCAAGGGGTCGGGATTTTACTTGATTTGCTTGAAGTACATGGTACTTTCAAAGTTCGTGGGGAGGGGTGGGGATTTGACTGCAGCCCAGTTCATCTGTGGTGGCGATCGTCAGGTAAGATTTTAGCCGTTTCTTCCGTTTCAATACAAAAAAGCCATATACCATGGAGAAATACAGTTTATTTAGCAACTGGATATAATAATAATTAATAATAATAATTAATTGTATTTATACACGGTAGTCGACATCAACAGAGCTGGTTTTAGGGGCTGATAAACTAAAATTTAAAGTGGCGTCCCTTAGGTTATAGTTGTGGCGCTCCCCTGAATAAGAGAACAACTCTCTAAGGTAGTTTGGCCCATGACCATGGAGTATTTTGTACATCATAATTGATTTAGCTCTTGTTCTTCTTTTTGGGAGTTGCTTGGTACGAATTATTGTAAAATAATTCCCCTTTCTTCTAGGTTCAAGTACAATTCTCTTTCGAATCCTGAACGACTCAAAATTATCTGATTGGGTTTCTTGTCAAATTTTCTTTCACCGTACCCTGCGAACAGAGCCTTCTTCAACTCAACGAAACGAGCAACCTCGTCCCCAGGGTCTTCTCGGTCAGATCCAAGATGGCGGCTACCCGAGAGAAGACCCTGGTAAAGGCTGGAGCACGTGATCAAATACTCCCAGAATCTTAAAAAGCCGTTCATTTTCCGTTAGCGTTGAAGCGAAGCGATCGATAGCACATGTTCTGGTTTAACGGCTTCTCCTGGCTTTCCCACTGATGAACCTTACCAGAAAACTACCCAGTAATGCACTTCATCTATTACTCTAGCTACACAACGTGTTTTAAGGTTATTTAAAATCGTTTTATTGATAAAATTTGAGCAATCTAAACTATATACGAGTTCATCTCTCTGGATTCAGTCCGTTTGGCCAATAAAAAGCATTGTTAGTACAACCGTTGTGTCATAATCGAAGAGCCAATCAGAATACGTGACAGTTCAGCGTTTACCAGGGTCTTCTCTCTGAGTAGCCGCCATCTTGAATCTGACCGAGAAGACCCTGGGGACGAGGTAGCGAAACGAGAACAAAAGATGGCTCTGCAGTATTCGTATTGAGCATTGAGCATGCGCTAACGGTTTGCCAAAGATTCTGGGCAAGTCAAGTCTTTAAACCGGTTTATCAGCGCACGGCTATTTTTTGTTTTACGTTGATGACCAAACCTGGACCACTGCAACAATAGCGGCCAAATGGGCTCATGTTTGGTCATCAGCGTTTAAGAAGCAATTATAATCAAAATATGGTAATGATATGATAATCAGTTATAATCAGTTTTATAAGGAATGAAATAAGAAAGTGTAGTTGACCTTATTATGAATAATTATCGGAAAAGAATGATTTTGAGAATCAACGATTTCCACAGGTAAGAAGGATTAAAATTATGGCTAAACATTACAATTGCCATTGTTTGCAACACCAAGTGGTAATGCTTATAGTTACCCCTAGGTTGATTTTTTTTTACAGTACAGAAAATATAAAATTAATAAAAATGGTTTAATTATAATATTTGTTGTTATAGTTAGTTAGCCAATCAGAACGTTAGTCATTCTCACTTTTTAACTTAAAAACTAGGGCATGGCCCGAAACAAATGATTGCGACTTACAAGCAACAAAAGCATTGCATTATTAAGTTTTAAAATATAATAGTTTACATTACTAATCATCATGCAGGATTGTAATCGTTTTGCTGAACTAGCACGGTTTTCAATGTTTATTCCTACACAGTGCTTTTACGACTACTATATCGGAACCTTAATTATAATCTAAAATATTACTTAGTTATGTGAGTTGTCAGAAACTGACCTGTAGTAGCTCATTTCTTACTAAGACTTTGCCTTTTTAGTCACCTTAATCAGTTAAGAACTGTCAAAGTGGAACTTGCAAATTGACTATAACTTGTAAAGTTTAGTTATAATCAGTTAGTTGGCCAGAGAGACTTGAGAATAGGATTGAGATGTAAACCTGAATTCAGAAAGCACAAGAAAATATAGCCTGCGTTGCGGCTCTGGAGTATCGGAGCGCAGCGATCGGAGATAAGGGTGATTGGGGCGAGAAAAAAAGGAGAGGAGAGGGGGTGGGGAGGAGAGGAAGAGAGAGCCTACCGGCAAGCCATGGTTATTTTGATATCCACCCACAAATTAAAATGCATAAAATGAGTAAGTCATTCGACCGATTCATCCAATCATCATGCGGCGGAAGTGAAAACCATGTTTAATATTTGTCAACTCACGCGTGGAATCTCAACTCGAGCGTAAAAATTCAAAACAAAAATATACGAACTTGGAGAATGTCAGCTGAAACTCCGAAAAAACATGTGAAGACCTATAAATGTCAACGACTTTTGCAGTATATGTAATGTATTTTTTAAGGTAGCGTTTGGGAATTCAAATATTTCCACGGCGAGAATCTGTTCAAGCCTTCAAAAGAAAACAGAGCAGAGGTAAAGAGAACTCGTTGCCGCTGAATATAAAGTCGCCGCCAAATCAGAAAAGAACAATAACACCAGAACGAAGTTCTGCCAAAAGAAGCGCTAAAAATCATCCCACGCAGCATTACGAATTCATCAAAGCAGTTCGTATTTTCGGAAGCACAAGCCTGTTCCTCGAACACACAGGTGTGTGCGATTCGTCGACGACAATACAAGCAAGACGCTTGTGGAGTTCCGATGCAGGGTTCTTCAGCTCATCGCGAAATTCGCTCTCATTACTTCTTCTGCAGAACTAAACAGCAATTTGAAGTTGCACTTCTGTAGTTCCTCGGGTTTTAGGTCTGAACGTTCGGCAGCAGGATAACCTAAGGAACTTAACTGGTTCAATTGATCTTTCACAATACTAGCCAAAGGAGCAATATAAACCAAAACGACAACCCGGCCATCATTTTCGACGTCTTTAACACTAGTGAATGCTTGGAATATCCCACTTTTTCCAAACCCAGTTGGGATTACAGCTAGAACATCTCTTCCAGACATAATATCTCTAATAGCCTTGCTCCTGTTCTTTCTTTAAAGGGAACCTCGACTGAAAAACAATGTTTGCTCTCAAGTGTTTGTTATGGATGCCTAAGTCTGTTTCTGTGTTTGTCTCCAGTAAATTGTACACTAGATGTCATTTATGCACCGATTTTCCTCTCGATAAAACTCATTTGAATTTCCTGCGCGCCACCATCTTGGATATCATGACGTCACAGTGTTGTCCTATTGTCGCATAACAAAAGAGCTATCGTTTTCTGACAATAAGGCAACACTGTGACGTCATAAAATTCAAGATGGCGGCGCGCAGGAAATTCAAATGAGTTTGATCGACAGGACAATTGTTGCATAAATGACATCTAGTGTACAAATTACATCTAGTGTACAAATTACTGGAGACAAACACAGAAACAGACTTAGGCATCCATAACAAACACTTGAGAGCAAACATTGTTTTTCAGCCGAGGTTCCCTTTAAATTCATCACTGAGGGAATTCTCGGTATGTTTGTCGCCATATTAATTGGTTTCTGCTCTTATCGCATGCCATGCATGAATAAAATTTAATGATTTCTGTCAATCACGCATTTTAGCCAATAGAAATACGCGGCCTTCTGAGGCCAAGAGTTATCAAAATAACCATGGCTGTCGGCAGGCTCTCCCTTCCTCTCCTCCCCACCCCTCCCCCCTCTTTTTTTCTCGCCCTCCGCTCGCTGCGCTCCGATACTCCAGAGCCGCAACGCAGGCTTAAGGAAATATAATGTTTTAAACCGAACTAGCGTGTTCATGTTTCTCCTCTCTTTGCAATCCCGGCGTACCTCCCGTAGGTAGAAGAATCCCCCCGATGCTGTTACAGCGCCGTGTCTTGTAGCAAGCAGACGATAATCCACCGACGATAATCCAAGGTTTTCGTTTTCCAGCGACCATTGTTACTATAGCGCCCGACACGGCTTGGTTTTTACTTTTGAACAGTTTTCGTTCATTCACGAAAACCTTTCAGGTTTACATATAGTGTCACGTACAAAACTTATATACAAGCATTTGAAAGTATTAAACATACCGAGTAGCCGATAGGCACGCGTAAAACCAGAAGTCAAACTCGCATCTGCTCCCGCGAGCATATCAATGTGTTGCATAGCAACGAAATATGTCAATGTCCCCTTAAAGTGTTTATGAAACCAAATTTTACATTTTTATTGTATTATATAGCTCCAATAATACATAAGTTTCGAAAGCAATGCCAATATCAATATTGTCATAATCTACCTGAGTCTTGCGTTTAAGGCTGACAAGTTCCATACAAAAACACACAGCGAATCTTTACATCATAGCAGAACACCAGTTTTGCACTAGCTCGGTAGTCGCCTTTTGTTGTTCGTTGATATTCTCGCCTTCCACATGCTTTTCTTCGTCCTCCCAGTCTTCTGAACTTCTCTCACAATATCGTCTTCATCATATGTTTGTTCTAGTACGAAATTGCTCTGCCATATCGATGAAAATCTACTCTAATTCCGAGCGTGTGAAAATTCTACAAAGAAAACAAGTCGCTACAAGTTAGCCGCAAGACTCCGGTGGGACGAAGTGACGTAAAAACGTCACAGGAATTAATGTGAACAAAATGGCGGCGCCCAGGTCTTCGCGGGGCCAACTTTGAGGTTATCGTTCTCAACTCTGAAAAAGTTTTATAAAATTTTAATACATTTTCTGTGTTTTTCACTAGGGTATCCCTTTAATGGCTCCACTCGTTCCCATTCTCCACACAGGAAACAATGGGCCTCATAGCGTTAGCCCAAGCATTAGCATGGAAAATCAATCGAATTTGCATGAGTCGAAGCACGGACAATAACTTATTCAAGAGGTCAACTCTTCAAGATTCGACGAACGTCTCTTGCTATCTTATCTAATTCTGTCTATGATGATTTGAAGCAAGGAGGAATATTTCATTTTAGAGGAAAACGGGCTGGTCGACATACTATTATTGAGCCTGTGGTTTCAAATCGAAGCGAAGCAATCAATGTTTCTGCAAGTTCCACTTCAGTGCGCCCGGCTGGTGTAAATGTGAATAATTTGATAATGATTCTTCTACAGCCTTTACAACGTTGTGTACAACAAAGCTATTCGAAATTCGCCCTTCTAAACGCTAGATCTCTTAGGAACAAGACACTTCTGCTGAATGAGTATATTGTGGATCATGATTTGGACCTTTTAGCTATAACTGAAACGTGGCTCAGGGCTGAGGATGACGATGAATTCTATTGTCGTGATGTATGCCCGGAGGGTTACAGATTTTATCAGGTTCCCAGGATAACGTCCCGTGGTGGTGGAGTGGCACTTTTTCACAAGAAGCAGTTTAAAATTAAGATTAAAGAACAAAATTTCATGAGTTTTGAAGTGATCGACGTCATTTTAAAGTCGTCTTGTAGCGAGAATATAAGACTCGTTATTGTTTATCGTCCGCCACCCTCTGCGGTAAATGGACTTAATGTGAACATGTTCTTAAATGAATTCAGATCCTATCTAGAGCAGTTGATTTTGACTCCTAGTTACCTGCTGATTGTCGGTGATTTCAATTTTCAAGTTGATCGGGCGAACAATGTTGATGCTCGTCGATTTATGCAAATTCTAGAGTCATTTGATCTTAGTCAAAAGGTTGTCGAATCTACTCATCGTAGCGGCCATATACTGGACCTAGTCATCTCAAGAACTATAGTGAGGATGCCATTAGTGACTGTTACGTTCATCATCCTTCAATGTCTGATCATCATGCGGTGCATGTCAATCTTCGACTAGCGAAACCATTGTTAGAGAAGAAGGAAGTTATTTTCCGTAAAATACGGTCTATTGATTTTGTGCAATTTCGCTATGATTTGCAAATGTCCAACTTAATTATAGACACTCCTAGCGATCTGCATACATTGGTTAAGCAATACTACGACACCCTTGAATCTTTGCTGAATAAGCATGCACCTAAGATAACCAGATCCATTACTGAAGGTCCTTCCTCTCCATGGTACAATGAACAAATTGGCGAAGAGAAGAGAAAACGGAGAGCCCTTGAACGTTGTTGGCGATCTTCAGGGCTGGTTAGTGACAAACACAAGTATGTGTCGCAATGTGATGTCGTTAATGATCTAGTGTGATATGCTAAGGTTCAATTTTACTCTGACATTATTCAAAGTAACTGCTGTGATCAAAGGATTTTATTTCAAACCGTTGATAAATTGCTGCATAATAAATCTGATGTACTATTTCCTACATCAAACTCTGATAAGGATTTGGCAGATAACTTTGCGGATTTTTCAGTCAGAAAATAACTATTCTGCGTAGCAATCTGGATGCCGAGTTTAGCAGCTCCTCAGATGTTGTCACTGTTTTCGCTGCATGCCACAGTACTCTAACGAAGTTTCAAAACGTATCGTTACAGCAAGTATCTCACATTATTACTGCCTCTAAAGTCAAATCCTGCCCACTCGACCCAGTTCCTGTGTTGGTTCTTAAGGAATGTTTACCTGTTTTATTACAGGTAATGACTGATATTATTAACAGCTCGATTGATTCGGCTATAATGCCAGACAATTTTAAGTTAGCTCTCTTAAATCCACTCCTCAAGAAGTCACACCTTGATTTCGAGGTTTATGCCAATTTTAGGCCCATCTCTAATTTAATGTTCATGGCCAAGCTCACTGAAAAAGTGGTAGCTTTACAATTAATTGATTATATCGTAAATAATGATCTTGATGAAATGTTTCAATCGGCATATAAAAATTTCATAGTACAGAGACTGCCCTTGTGAGGGTGAATAATGATATTCTTAGTATGCTTGATAATCACCGCAGTGTTATTTTACTTTTACTAGATTTATCTGCGGCCTTCGACACTGTTGACCATGGCATTTTGCTCGATAGGTTAGCATCCCGTTTCGGTGTAACAGATTCTGCTCTCGCTTGGTTTAAATCATATCTAAGTAATAGATATCAAATCGTCCATTGACTTGCGGAGTACCTCAAAGTTCCGTATTAGGACCAATTTTATATCTTCTTTATACTTCGCCATTCAGGGATATCGTGAGACAATACAGTATGGGGTTTCATTTTTACGCTGATGGCACACAGCTGTATTTGTCTTTCGATTCCCAAGATGTGGAAGACCAAGCGTTATCTACTGCTAGAATCGAAGCATGCGTTCGCGATATAGACAAGTGGATGTTGTTAAATAAGTTAAAGCTTAATAGAGACAAAACTGAGCTTCTTGTAATCAGCTCAGCGTATCGTCCTCAGCCATGCCTGAATTCTATTTCAGTAGGCGATCATGATGTTTTGCAATCATCTAAAGCAAGGAATATTGGTGTAGTATTTGATGATGGCTTATCTTTCGAACAACACGTTATGCCAATATGTAAATCTGCATATTTCCACCTTAGAAAGTTAACTAAAATTAGAGATTATCTATCTAATGATTGTGTAGAAACACTTGTCCATGCTTTCGTAACTTGCAGATTGGACAATTGTAATGCGTTGCTCTATGGGCTGCCAAAATATCTCATTCAGAGGCTGCAATCGGTCCAAAATTGTGCAGCACGTCTTGTCACTCGTACGTTTAAGTTCGCACATATTACGCCTGTGCTTCGGGAACTTCACTGGCTTCCCATAGAGAAGCGTATTGTATTTAAGATTCTCCTCTTAACCTACAAGTCTCTAAATAATGTAGCACCGTCATACATTAGCGATCTTCTTCATATTTACTCTCCGAGAAGGAAACTTAAGTCATGTAGTCAGCACTTTCTTATAGTACCAAAATCGAGGTTAAAGAGTTATGGCGATAGGATGTTCTCGGTGGCCGCCCCAAAACTTTGGAACAATCTTCCTTTAGATATAAGGCTAAGTGACTCGGTTTCTGTTTTTAAATCTCGCTTAAAGACATACCTTTTTAAGAAAACTTATTTTTAATTATATGGTTGTATATTTCTTAGTAATGTGTTTTTAACTTTTTAGTATTTTAACTTTTTAGTAGTTTTTAATATATAGGAATTGTAAAGCGCCATAGGGCAGTTAGTGTATATGGCGCTATATAAATGTGTTATTATTATTATTATTATTAACGTACATGACTTGTAATTAAAATACTCAAATCTTATTGGCTTGTTGTTATGATATATCAATAGTAATAAGCTTAAGAGATTAAACTTAATTAATGTCGGCAACTGGAAGAGGCTCTTGGAAAATAAGTTATATTCAATGTTGTCAATTGATCAAACGTAGCCTTAGTGGATAGAGACTCGTGCTGGACTATTCTCATACAAATCCAAACCAATTTAACAAAGAAAGTTTTAAATAAAGTAACTCAAATATGGCGGCGTTAAGCGTGGGCTAAACTAGAACTTGTTAGTTTATTATGTTTTTCCTGAAGTAGAATTTTATCTAATATCGTGAAATGCCTTTTCCTAACATGCGTCCTTCCTCAGCCTCGAGCTCCCCCGAGAAAGAAAGTAGTAACAATTTTTTTCTATATTACATGTAACCCATAAGAAGATACATCTTATGCATGCTCCTGTTCTATGCATGCCCCTGTTCTTTTGAGCTACGCGACTTTTCGCCTACTACCGTAAAGGAACTATCTATACTGATTGGTACTTCTGTTAGTAAGTCGTGCAGCCTCGATCCTCTACCTGGGAGTATCTTAAATAACTGTTTGAATGTACTCCTTCCTATTATTACCAAAATTGTAAATGTATCGCTTGCATCTGGTGTGATGATGCTAATGCATATGAAAGAAGCGGTATTGTCACCTCTGTTCAAAAAAACATCACTAGATCATGAATAGTTTTCTAGCTTCAGGCCCATTTCCAACCTGATGTTCATTTCTAAATCTACGGAGAAGGTTGTTGCGTCACGTGTTAACAACTATGTAAATGACGAAAACTTGAACGAGCTTTTTCAGTCTGCCTACAAGCGAGGTCATAGTACGGATATGGCACTTGTCGGAGTCCTTGATGGCATACTACGAGCAATCGATAACCAAGGTTGTGTTATTCTGCTGCTGTTGGATCTATCGGCTGCCTTTGACAATCTGGACCATATATTACTCTCCAGACTCTGCAATCGTTTTGGTATCAAAGGGCAAGCGCTCGTCTGGTTCCGTTCTTACCTTACAGACCGAAGTCAGTTTGTATGTGTTGAAGGTGAAAAATCGTCCAGCCGTGACTTAATCTAAGGTGTTCCTTAAAAATCGGTACTTGGGCCCAATTTGTATTTGTTATATACTTCACTAGGCGATATAGTCAGACAACACAATAGTCCTTTCATTTCTACGCTGATGATATGCAGATTTATACGACGTTTGAACCGTCAGTTGCAGCTCTCTAAGACCACGATTGAAGCATGCCTGCATGATATCGACGTTTAGATGGTCAATAACAAATTAAAGCTCAATAACGACAAGTCTGAGTTACTGGTATTGAGAGCTCGTCATCGTCCACAACCCCCTCCCGAAAGTATCCGTGTTGGTGCCGAGATCATCGAACCGTCTATGTCAGCAAGGAACATTGGAGTCGTGTTCGACCACACTCTTTCGATGGAACATCAAGTAGCATTTTACCATTTTAGGAACATTGCACGTGTAAGAAAGATTTTATCTTTTGAAACCAGTCAAATACTTATTCACGCTTTTATCACCTATAAATTAGATTACTGTAATTCTTTATTATATGCTCTGCCTAAATACTTGATAGAGGCTTCAGTACGTGTAGAATTCAGCAGCTCGCCTTCTCACTTGCTCGCGTAAATTTCATCATATTACTCCTATTTTACGAGAACTACACTAGCTACCCGTAGAGCAAAGAATAATTTTTAAGCTATTATTACTTACATTTAAGGCTCTTAACAATACTGCTTCATTATATATTACTGAACTTCTAAATTCCTATGTAGCATCTCGCTCTTTACGTTCATCATGTAAGAATCCGCTTAAAGTCCAAGACATACGGTTCAAGGTCCTTCTCAGTTTCTGGTCCTACCTTATGGAACTCACACAAGACATTTTTAAGAGTCGAGTTAAAACTTATCTTTTAAACAAGCTTTTAATCTTTCATCCTAAAGTGTATTTCATATTAGTACTATATGAATATTAATTATCGTAGATAGATTAAGTTTTCTAGTTATTTTGAATTAGTGATGTAAAGCGCCATTTGTCATTTAGTGGAAATGGCGCTATATAAATTGCTTATTATTATTATTAAATCTATTTAGCTGTTGCGAAATAGTAAAATGTTGTACAATTACGTTATTAACATCAGTCGTCAGGCAGCGTGTGTGTGAAATAGCATGCGGAAGAAGTAAATATAATGGTGTTGATCAGTACGTAGTTCAGTGTGGTTTGGTTTGAAAATCACATCATCTGAGGTTGAGAGCCATGGTACATATTGGACTGAGTGGCGTTTAAAGATTGGCAGGGTGAAGGTAAGGGAAGTGGGACATTGCACAAGTCCTATTTCCATCGTTGCCGTAGTCATATTGCATGGTATATTATATATAGTTAGTGGCGTCAGAGCCAATGTTCCATTTCACAGTTTGAGCGTTTGGTCGACAAATAATAGCTGCCACCAAGATGAATTAGTGGTTCTAGGTGTGCACATGTAGTTGGCTTGTGGTTGCGTGAGAAATCAATCTTAGATCCAGGGGACCAAGGTAAACCAAGCCACTCAATATTTTTTTGACTAGTTTTAGCACGTTAGTTGGACAGACAAGCGTGCCATGTTGAGAATAGCACTTAGTTAGAGCGTCAGCCTTGACAATAGGTTTAGAATTAGGACATGTGATTTAAGCCTGGTTTCTATATAGTCGTCCGAGTCGTCCCAAAATATGTTCAGGCGACCGGAACTACCCAGCAGTTTCCATATGGTCGTCCCAGTCGTCTCAAACGGAGAGAACGCGCGGTTGTTAGCAAAAATTCCTGGGGCCGACAACACAGTTTTGGGTGGGTACGAGGCTTTAAATGGCGGATGAAGCTAACCTCGTGGCCTATCTTCTACTTGTTATTGTAATTTTTCGTCGACGAAGACGGAGAGGAATTGTGCGGCGAAAGCATAGATTTCGGGTTCGCCACTACAAATCTATCAAAAAAGAGAAGAGCTTGGAGCATATCACACGCTTGTCCAAGAACTTCAACTTCACGATCGAGAGACTTTCTTCAGGTAAGCTCATTCGGTCATCTGCATGCACACAACACATTTTAGCTCAGATACAGGAATATTTGCATTCCATATCTGGAAGAACACTGGCTGTAAGTGCTATGAACTCTGGGATATCCAAATGTATTCTGGGATATGTTTGGGTCGTCCCGGTCGCCTGAGGGTAGTTTCCATATGATCGCTTCAGATCGTTGTCGGTCGGCCCAGTCGTACGGATAGAACTCAATTCTATCGGGACGACCCGGGTCGTACGGATTGTCCGAGGCGTTTGTGATCGCCTCGTAGTGTTCCATATGATCGTTCCGGTCGTCTGAACATATTTTGAGACCACTCGGACGACCGGGACGACTATATGGAAACCGGGCTTAAGGCAAGTTCGTCACGTGTCAATGGTCCTGAATAACACTTGTTTGAAATTTTGTATTCAATGGACTTAAGTATTCTATTGTGCAAATTGAATTCATATTCAATACTTTAGGTGGCGTAACTAGAATAATCAAATTTGTCTACCAGCTCGATGTTCATATTCTGTAACTGGATTGATAAGTATCGGATAGCCTTGCTCAAGGGCTTCGACTGTCAATGCTATATGTTTTTGTGTTTTTGTAACTGGCAGATAATGCGGAGAGTAAAAATTTATTTAAGTCATTGTAGCCAATTAATTCCTTATCTTGAAAACGGGAAACTTGATTTACGGTATCTTGTATTTCAAAAAGACGTAAGATTGATGAAAATGTTTTGTTTGTTTCACAAGAGACTTTGGAAAAAGTTTCTAGAGCAGAATCGTAATGACATTGTTCATCAAAATTATTACTTCCTTTTTTGTAATGTAGTATCTAAAATTCACGTGTTATCCGAAAGCTGATTAACGTTAGTGGTTATTTAACAATATATTGATGAGTTTGGTATCTTCAAAAATACTTGCGGTCTAGGATTGCGAGCTAGCACTAATATGGATGGATAATACATAATCGGGTTGCCTGTGCTAATCTAAATTATCATTGGTATAAATGCGAGTGAGGTACATGTATGAAAGGATTAATTAATAAAAGTGGCAAGAGCACTGTTATTACAGGATTACCTGTAAAGAAAAGAAATAGCGCCAATTTAACTCGGCTGAAGTCAACTAAAGTCGATTTATGTTTTATGTTTTATTGCCACCATATATAATTTGCTAAAAGTTTACATCTTTGATAAAATCAAAATAAAATAAGAGTACATTCTTACATTAGAAGTGTTCGATTACAATATTATAGATGATCGAAAAAAGTACGGGTAAATCTAATTTGTTTTATTCAAATACAGCAGTGGCGAGAAAGCCTAATAGAAGCTAGAAAAGCTTATGGTAATTAGGCTTCCTCCTAAAAGATAACTGAACGGATTTGATTCATTCATTCATTTCATTCATTTTTTATTTCGCACTATTTACAACGACAATAATTTCATATACAAAGGTGAGCAATTGTAAAAAAAAAGATACATTAAATTATAAGATTAAATAAATAATAAAGATGTGCGCAGTGGTCAAAGGAGCGAAAGCTTTCGAGTCAACCACTGCAACATTATTTTAAATATAGAAAGAGATTAAGCTAAAGAAAATCAATTGTATTTTATGTCTGATATTTTTGAAGGATATTTTTATACCGTTTTTTAAACAGAACGAAAGAGGAAGAATGTTTAACAGAAGTGTCAATAGTTTCCCAAATTTTGGAGGAAATAAATTTGAACGTATGAATTCCAAAGTTAGTTCTAGCTTTTGGTCTAACCAGGTTCATGTTAGCAGCATATCTTGTGTTATAAGAATGTTGCTCAGCTGCTGGAATAACAAATTTGGAGAAGACCGTTAGGGTATTTGTTTTCCTATTTATAATTTTGTAGGTAAATTCAGCAATTCTTAATTTGAATAAACTATCAAGTTTTAGAATACCAAGAATGTTGTAGTAATGTGAAGCACTTTCTCTTTGATATGCGAAACACATACTTTTAATGCATATATTTTGTTTGGTTCTTATTTTAGCCAACTTTGTAGTATATGTATTGCCCCAGCTCATAAGCCCATAGTTGAGATATGGGTATACAAGTGTATAATATAATTGCCTTAACATATTGATTTCGACAAAATGTCTAAGTTTACTTATAATTCCTAGATTTTTGGCAATTTTATTATTTATATGTTTTATTTGGTAATTCCAGTTAAGGTTTTCATCTAAATATATTCCTAAATATTTAATATTGGACTTTTGTTCAATATTTGCAATTTTTATACTAGCTGTTTTCTTCTTTGCTGATGCTATAACCATAAAATTGGTTTTCGTTAAATTAACTGATAGTTTATTAACAGCACAGTAATGTAATAATAGTTCAAACTCTTCATTCATAACTGTTTCTAAATCACTAACATTATCAGCAGAATAAAAAAACATTTGTATCGTCTGCAAAAATGCGAAAGGATAACTTTTTTTTTTTGGAAAAGACGAAGCGATTGGAAAAGACGAAGCGACTATAGTGGGCTAATTAATTTTTCAGTTTTCAATAAAGTATTTTTTTACAGATTTCTTGAAAATTGAAATACTGGGCAAAGTTGTTAATTCACAGGGTAGGGAATTCCATATTTTGGGACCTTGATGAAGGATAGTGAACTGCTTGATGTTAGTTCTGCAGTGATGTGATCTATAGTCAGTGGCATGTCTTGTATTATAATTACGAATTTCTCGTTTACTTAAAAAGAGGTTGAGAAAACTGACAGGTAGGAGTTGATTATGGTAAGAGTACATAAAGCTTGATATTAAAACAAATTCACACTAAATACATCAATAATCTTTATTTAGCTCCTTGAATAAGAGTGCTGTATGCGCACGATAATCGGCATTTTATATTATTTGGACGATGCGTTTCTGTAAAAGATGAAGTCTGTTTAAATTAGAGGGATAAGTTGACGACCACAATATTACAATAATTCAGGTATGGGTACACTAGGGTATAATATAAGGACATAGTTTTCGAAGACAGGAAAAAACGAGATTTTGTTATAATGCCGATTAATTTTTACATTTTTTTACTGACAAAGCTAATGTGGGATTTCCATGTGAAATGTTGATCAATAAAGACTCCAAGAAACTTTACGACCTCCACTTGTCTTATATTTTTATTTTCCATAACTATGGGGTTGTGTGAGCACAAAATCTTCTGCTTGGGGCGAAATATCATATAATTAGTTTTCTCAATGTTTAGCGATAATTTATTTGCTCTAAGCCAGTTCGCAATTTGCGTTAATTCATGATTTAATACAGATATTAGATGACAAAGCTTTTTATGCGAGTAAAATATACTTGTATCGTCGGCAAAGAGAAGGGATTGGGTCATTTTAGATGCATTAGGTAGATCATTTATGTATATAATAAAGAGTAAGGGCCCGAGGATTGATTCTGAGGTACACCACAACTATTCGTTTTATAGGAAGAGCTATTTGAGCCAAACTGTACAAACTGTTTCCTGTCGGTCAAGTAACCTACAATCCATTTGAGGGCGGTGCCACGAATACCATAGAATTCAAGTTTCTCAATCAGTATTTGGTGATTAAGGGTGTCGAAAGCTTTTGACAAGTCTAGGAAAATGCTACGGGCGTTCAAGTGTAACGCAGAAAAACCAATATTATTTACCTTATTAGATGCAAGTTCGTTTAGCTGATCTTCTGTGTAGTATCCACAGGTGGTAGGCGCATGCAGTATAATTTTTTTTTATCAGGGTCAAGATCATTTGATTTAGCAGTATTTTTGTCAATGTCAAGTGGGTTAAAATATAGACATTCAAAGTGGTCGATGTCAAAATTGACAGAACCATGGGACATTTCAAATATAGCCAGATTAAAGGAGAAATCATCCAGTTGATTAAAAGAAAAATATGCTCTAGGCAATTAGGACATAGCCAATTTGAGACGTTTGGAGGAACTGAACTTCATAAATTTATAAGACTACAGTTATTACACGACAAATTGAAACTTTAAGTTAGTTTAAGAGAATATTTACGAAATTACTTAGAAAAAGAAAAGAAAAGAAAAGCGAGTGTATTAATCTGTTCTACCTTACTGGCGGTTTGGAGGTCTATCTTTAATGATCAGCCTGTCTAACACGAAGTAGGCTATTTTGCCAGCTCTTTTAGCTTCCTGCAGCCTAGGTAAGGTATGCTAACCGCCGTGGAAAGCGAGTAGCAGCTGACGTTTCGAGCGCTAGCCCTTCGTCAGAGCAAAAGAGGGAATTGTGGGTGGGGAAACGGTTTATATAGTTTTGAGTGCATGATTACCGCTGAGGAAACATGTACTGGATCAATTGGGTTATACTAACGCTGTGACAACTGTATTGGACCGCGCCCGTGACATCGACAGAAGGACGGCTCTGTTACCGTCCAAACCGAAAACTGAAGATAGGATTCCGTTTCCATTGACATACCATCCGTCTAATCTGTCTATCAAGAAAATTATCCAGAGGAACTTTAAGATTTTACAGAGTGATCCAGAGACCGCCTCTATTTTCCCGCAGCCTCCTCTCATTTCTTTCAAACGTGACAGGAATCTCCGTGATTCCCTAGTCAAAGTATTCACTTTATACCAAAACTTTCTTCACAGAAGTACTCAAAACATTTCGGAGGTTCATAAGCTATCAAAATTGCAAAAGGGTGATAGACACTTTAAATGTTCTAGGACACGATGCAATACCTGTGCTTACACTAAACCTACGACATTCATTTCAGGACCTAAAGGCCCTCTTAAAGTCACTGATCATTTTGATTGTACTTCCAGTAATGTCATTTATTGTATCACCTGCACACTTTGTAACAAACTCTACATCGGAGAAACAGGGCGAAGATTAGGAGATCGATTCCGCGAACACTTGCTAGATGTTAGAACTAACAGCAAGGATCTCGCCAAACCTGTAGCTCGTCACTTTAACCTTCCTGGTCATTGCATTAATCACATCACTGTATGCGGCATTTCTCTGCATCAAGGTACTACCGACACTCGTAAATGCAAAGAACATAACTTTATTTTCAAATTAGGCACTTTAGCACCTCACGGTATTAATGAACGCTTTTCGTTCAATTAATTTCAGAATTCACGTATCTACCCACACTTAGATCAGCATATTTCCTTAGTTTACTCATCAACACTTCGTGTTACAACTATTAGCATTTCTATTGTTGGTGCACTTTTCTTTGATCCCAATTGATCCGAGCACATGTTTCCTCAGCGGTAATCATGCATTGGCGCAATTTTCTTTGATCCCAATTGATCCGAGTACATGTTTCCTCAGCGGTAATCATGTACTCAACACTATATAAACCGTTTCCCCACCCACAATTCCCTCTTTTGCTCTGACGAAGGGCTCGCGCTCGAAACGTCAGCTGCTACTCGCTTTCCACGGCGGTTAGCATACCTCAATCAACTTTAGTTGATTATATACCCCGCCGACGCAGATCAACACTAGTTTTTACAGGAACTAGTTGCCTATATAATCTATGTATCAGCCGAGTTAAATTGGCGCTCTATGTAGAAGATTGACTCGGGGCGAGGTGGCAAAATTAAAGTTTCCGACGCGTGGATCGTACATCGTTCAACCTGGCTAGGATTAATTGTATTGTGTGCCTTAGCGAGTGGCATATGAAGAGTACGGTTCTTTAAATATATGTCAATTACCGCCTGATAATGTTCTAAAATATCTTTCCGAGAATGACATCGCATGAGACTTTCTCAGCTACATAGCCTGAGAAAGGATACACTCTGTTATCAATAGTGAAAGGGACGAAAATTTGCCCTAAAACAGGAATATTTTGAAGTTGAAACTTCCGGTGGGTGTTTACTTAGTTCGGGAATTTGCTGCCATGTGTCTTTACCAATGACTGTAACATTTGCGCCTGTATCCACTAAGAAAGTTAATTGAAAATCACCTATCGAACCTGATATTGTATGATTGCTTATTGTATTCTGAAAACATATTGTATTTATGTGTCCCTTCGTATCTGCCATCTGGGGCTTACGATCGCCCGTACTATTTGTAGATTCATGGCCATGAATAATATCATCATCATGCGTAATGTTACTTAACTATGAAACTTATCTAGTGTGGTTGGCCTTAAAATCTATTACTTCTTGTGAACTATCTGTAGTCGTAAAATTCGTATCTTCATATCTAATGTACTTGGCCTGAATATCTTTATATTCTTGTAATGTATTCGTATTCCTATGATTCGGAACTTCCACGGTTTCTGATTCCGTAACTATTGCTGGATCGCTTTCTTCTGCGATAGCTAAACATGGATTCTGAATATTTGCTTCTTGAGCGCATTGCTTTGTCATTGTATTGCTATTGGGCTATCTATGTCTATATCTATATCACTGCTACTTGTAGCAGATTGACTGGGCGTTTCAACAATATTTGTATTCGTATTGTTATTATTTGAAACAGGTGATTTCTGAGAATGAGACGCGCCTGTAAATAGAGTTTTCTATTGACAATCTGGTAATTAACTTTACAAGAAACAAAAGGACATGAAAGAGATCTGGTACTGTTTTGGAACCGGTCAGTAAATTTGAACATCTTACTAGGACAACGTCGATATTGGCTGAAGCTATTGTGTTATCGTACCATTTCCCCAAATCAATGTTGTGATGATAATTCATAACTTTGACCAAACAAAAACCAACATTGAGTGGGGGAGGGGTGTGTGACACGAACAAAGATGAACAATTTGCTTCGGACCACCTTTTGGAAAATTATGTTAGATATTGCCCACATTTGAGCAGGAAATGGGTACCGATCAAGGCCCGGTACATTGTTTGTACGTGCTAAAGATGTCAAGTCCTCGATTGGTAATTTCAAAGCATTATCTAACTTGATCAGTTTTTCAAAACGTTGACCGCATGACACTGGGAAAGCTGCATTTATCAGACATTTCAGACTAGCTCCCAGGCTCCTGGAAGTCAGATATGAGCAGGCGATCGACTTTATTTCAAGGACCCATTATGTACAGTTTTAATTTAATGCTGGTGAAGGACCGTATGTGCCAATTTGCCTGTTCCGTGGCTGGTGCACACCCCACCCACCCCTGATCTAATGATATATTATGAGCTAGCTGATAGGGCTAATGCATGCATATGGCTATAATTTATGTCAGACGTCCTGATCGCATGTGGCCCTTACTGCGTAGAGTGTGCAATAAATAATTATTAATGAAACTACAATCGTGGTCAAAAGAACTTGGGACACTTGTCACAAGTTAACACCTTGTATGTTGTCTCGAACAAACAATACCCGACTGTGTAAAAGTTTATCTAAGTATCCACATATGACAGTTATTTTTTACCACGTTTTATTGTTGTTGTTTATTCGATTAAAATAACATACATATATAGAATTACATAAAAAAACTACTTAACCATAGTTACATGTATACATTAACACACCAGTGCTCAAGAAAAATTAGAAGACAATAGTTTAATTTTGGCAGAAAAAAACATTGTCAACACTACATTTTAGGGTGTCTAACTCAAATAATCACTTAGGAATGTAGTTAAAACATCCCATTTCGACTTTATTTAGCGGGCAGTGAAACTGTGGTGCACGTGACGTCTATGAACCAATTGGAAACAAGAACTCGGTGTGTGTCTTCACCTGATGCTCGTAGCAGTTTCCTAGAAACGATTTCAGCAGTAGCAAGAAATGATTGTAGACAGGTTTGACATTTGAAAACCACAGACCGACTGTCTAAATCGCTGGGAAAATGTTTTTCTCTCAACGTACTACTCTTCCCAATAAACTGCGACACCCCAAGTTTTTTTACGGCCCACTTAATGTGAATGTTCTGTACCACGCCATTACTGTTTGGATACCGCCGGGTAGTTTTTTTTATCAACGGCAGCAAGAGCCTTGTTGATTTCAAAGTCTATAAAGTCACTGGGAAAAAATTGCTTCTCGCTCTCCTTTGAGTTATGGAGTTTATTACTAAACGTATTTGAAGAACCACATAACGTGGCTTAACTTTTAAGGTAACCGGAGGAAATATTTTGCCAATTCATCTGAGATATTTTAAAGCATGCCAATCAGAATTAATGCTTTGCGAACCCGTGTTTACAATTTGAATAGAAAACCGTTACAATCGCCATTTTCGTACAGTACGAAAATGACGATTGTAACGGTTTTCTATTGTTCAAATATAAACACGGGCTCGCAAAGCATGCCATTAATCCTGATTGGCATTCTTTAAGATTTAAAATGGTAGATCAGTCGTTCTGCGGTTTTGAAATGTCAAACTTGTCTACAATGTGTCATTCTACTGTCTACAACGAGGCATCCTTTGGTTGTTTACCATTTACACGAAAATTTCGGTTGGAATGTAAATGGTAAACGTTTTTTCGGTTCGCCCCGTGGAAAATTTCCGAAATTAATGGAACGTCTGAAAAGGTAGTCCAAAATTCCCAACCGGAATTTTTGGAACGGTAAACGTTTTTTCCGATCGGAAAATTCAGTTTGGGAAATTTTGTGTACCATTTACACCGGAATTTCCGACCGGAATTTCTGTGTAAATGGTAAACAACCTTTGTCTACAATGTAAAACAACACGTCGCTAACAAATCTCTACCGGCGGTATGCCAAACAGTGATCACGTGGTACAGACCATTCACATCACAGGGGCCGTAAAAAAACTTGGAGTGTCGCAGTTTACTGGGAAGAGTAGTATTTCAAGAACCGTTACATGTAACACTTATGGCAGTTACTAACAGTTTATACTACATATCTCTTCGGAGCTCGCTCGGCTCTACGTCCCTCGTGAGCGCCAACATTAATTATTGTCAGCGGAAAGTCGCATTGTTGGAAGAGATCGTGAGTGAAACAAAACAGGCACCCTTGTCCTAGCTTTGTCCATGTATTTATATAATAACAATCGTTATGATAGAATACTGATTCTCCTCAACCCCTAGTAAGATAGGTCCAATTGCTGAAGAAGGAAGATTAATATTAAATTTGGTAAATAACCAGTTTCGTAATTGTTTTTAGATTCTATACAGTCTACGAACATATGGTCAATGGTTTCAAACTCAAAAGAACAGAAAGAGCACCTTGGTGAGTCTACCAGTTCAAATTTATAAAGTATTTTATTCAAGTATAAAATGTTATTCAAAATTTTGTATTGTAAGATTCGTAAATATGCATCAATTGTATTCTTATATATCCTTCTATAAACGTCTTTCGAAGTAATCGAAAAGCCGACTCTACGTTCAATGTTTATTTGCGAAGTCGGTGCCTTAAATTTCCTGTGGATCATAAATGTATATGTGACAATAAACTTGCTTCGCTTTAAATTTGTGCAGAATAAATGTTTCTTTCTCCAAGGTGCACTTTTTCTGTGTCGTCAGTTTTGGTATACCGCTCTTCAGGAATACTTCGTTTAATTTCCTTCTTCCATTCGTGTGGAATAGAATGCATAAGATTTAAAGTGCTCCTACGATCAAATTTTGACATATCAATTTGTTCTCATATTCGTAAAGTAGAGTGGCTATATTATTACCAGTTCAAACCATTTTTCGATACGACGACAGGAAGTCTTATTTTTTGGACTCCGAATCTTGAATTTTACGTCCGCCATTACGCGAACCCGTTCCTGTGGGCGAGGAATGCCTGGTCATTTTTTAGCGTACGTGACGTCATACACTTGAGGTTACCGGATACCTTCAGGGTGCGTTTCCAGTCTAAATTATGTTGCGCCTCGAGGAAACATCGCAGATGAATCATCCATGTATCATTTTAAAGCTTATAAAATTGGCTACAACAATACGTTAAACGTTTTGAGTTCTTTGAAAATCTCGTATTTTCCGCGATCCTATTTCTCCGGTCTAGTGAGATGGCTTTCAGAAGTTCCGACTCCGAAAATATTTTAAAATTTTAAAATCTGTTTGCTTTGTCGCATTTCAGAGGAATCGTATTACAAAAGAGTGTCGGGGAATTTCAAAATTCGAATTAGTTCAAAAATTATCATGCTCTTCGTGAAAAGGCGAACACAGTCCGAATAGATATGCGAGAAACGCCGTCAAGAGCTCTCTTTTTAGAATTTCCCAATTCTCCGACGTTCTTTTTGCAGCTGCGATATCAATTAACATTTTGTGAAAATTTCACACAAATTGAATAGATTCCTGTTGAGTTGGAGCTTTTTTAAAACTCTATTTTGGTTGAAAATCGAAAGCGTGGAAAATAGCATTTCAAAAAAATTAGCCGTCTCCGAGGCCCCGCCTCTTCAACAATTAGCAAGCTCTTGGCCAATCGATTACTCATCACAGTTCAACTATCTGTCAAGATTTCCCGCCAATGTTGATTTCCGATCAATGCTGGTTGTTCTAGTTCTCTTGTGTGACTTGAAAATGGGAAAGACAAAAAGACCTCGAGGGACAAAGCCATGGTGAACACCTAGAGACGCCTTGAATGCCAGCAGAGTTAGTAGAGGAGACAGCGATTTGCAGGCGTCTGAAACAGCACGGCAATAGCGAGATCGTTTCAAGCGATTCAGAGTCACCGTCAGACTTTTAATACGTTTCCATCTAAGCTTTCTTGGCCCGGGTTTCTTGGAAGCAAATATTCTCACGGCTGGCTCCTATCAATTCTTCTTTTATTTTGTTCAGATGTGGCCACCTCGGCACTGTCTGAAAGTGAAAATACTAACCCTTGGCCTTGTCGGGTTTTGCGAGGACTTCTATTTATCTATTTGGCTCGTAGTCGTATGCATTTGTTTGGCCTTGTTTTGCTTTCCTTTTTTCTCTATTTTCCAAGCTTAGGGCATCCTGCTTGCTTTTTGGATGACATAAGGCCAACAACCGATAGAATTATAGAATTGTGTGTGGAAAAACGTTTCTCAATAAACGTAAACATTGGTATATGAAATGAATTTAATATGCGCTAGCTTCCCACACCAAACAATGAACAAACTCCAGTTAGGACTTATAAAGTGATCATTACCTTAGTGATTTCTCCGCTGAATTCTCCCTGTAGCCCGGATCCAGTAACAGCACAACCTGAAAGCCGGACCAGGGAAAATACCCTGGGAAAAAATTACCCCAAAAAGATAAGAAACCTCTGCTAGCTAGAACTTCTTACTAGCAGGCCACTTTCCAAGCGATTTTAGCGACTATTCGTCCAGCTTTCATTACTCGTTTGCCAGCGGCTCTATGTCCCCCTAAATCATCTACATCCGGCAATAAATTTAAACAGAAAGACACCGATTACTATGTTTTGAAGAATCTGATGCACATTTTAGGTCGTTATTTACTAAACCACAGCAAAATTCGCAGTGCGAGTTTATAGCCAATATAAGAAGAAATGTATGGGTTCGAAGCAACTTGAGAACGATGCGTTAAGTGTATGACGTCACATACGCTAAAAAATGACTAGGCATTCCTCGCCCACGTGAACGGATTCGCGTAATGGCGGACGTGATTTTGACGGTAAACTCTCTTTAAAATGTGTGGTCTAATTGGCCCCTTTGCAAACTTTTTTCACTGATTTGGATATTTCTGCCACTGTTTGTTCTTATGGAATACAAGAAAGTGGCAAAAGAAATGGTCAAATTTCGTCGTAGTGGCACTTTAACCAGTGGAGGAAATCAGCATCTGTAACGTAACTGAGACCTTTTGCTTTAGCTGCATCCCAAGACCTGATTTGATCACTATGATCATCACAAATATCACAAACCTTTAAAACCCCCTTTAGTGCAAAACTCATCTAAGGTTTGTTCCCAAGTATGCACTTTATATACTTGTTGTTCCACAGAGGTTGTCTCAGGCTGATATTGACGTCATTTCTACCTCACAGTGGCTAATCTCCGCACAGCATTTGATAACCCTTTTATAAAAACTGGGTAGTGTCGTGGGAATCACAGAGGCGTCGAAATTTTCACCTGTGCATTTCCTCCACCCCCCCCCACCCCCCCTTATAGAATTAAAATACATTTTGGGTATTATTTTCCAATATTTGTAATCGGGAGCCAGGAGCTTTTTAACTCACATGCATAAATTAGCCTCAATGCTGGACTCAAAATCCGGCAGCTTCAATCGTCCTCAGTTCTTCATATTCGCCAATCAAAGTATCGTGCTTTATTTTGGGCTTTCTCCCGTTCCATATAAATATGTTAATTTCATTTTGCACAATCTTAATAAACGAATCAGATACCTACAGTTTAGAACAGACAAATAGGAGTTTTGAAAGCGCTAGTGTTTTAACTATTTGAATTTTCCCGTAGAGTGTAAGGTCATAATATGGCCTTAAAATTTTCCAAATCATCAGTGTTTTTTTATACAGTAAGGTTCGTTGTATGAAAAATATATCCCCAAAATTCTTAAGCCCTGAGAATTAAGATCAATCCATTTCATATTAAGCGTTTTTTCTTGTTGTTCCTCTACACAGAGAGGGGGTTCGTTGTATGAAAAATAGATCCCCAGAATTCTTAAGCCCTGGGAATTAAGATCAATCCATTTCATATTAAGCGTGTTTTCTTGTTATTCCTCTCCATAGAGGCAGCCAACCTCAGATTTACTAGAATTTAATTTGATAAAAAAAGATCAAGCACTTCCATTACCTTATTTAATGCACGTAATATGAAAGTATATAGTATCGTCTGCAAAAGGAATGATTTTCTTTTCTCGGCTTCACAGGTTAATTCCTCTGATGTCCTGGTCAGAGTGTCTTAAAATAGCCAACATTTCTGTCCCAAGTATGAATAGATATGGAGAATGTAATACTTAAGTACTGATGGGAAACCATTTGCGTGTTACTACCCGTACCAGCGTTTTTGTACACTTTTGCTTGTTCCTTGCAGACTGAACTAGAAATCAGCGTAAGTTATATTACTATATTGGAATTAATCAATTAATTTAATCGACTTTAAATTACAACAGACTGGAAACTTTCTTGTATCTTGTATTCAAGTTTACAGTTTTCATAAAATGTATCGTCAAAACTATAAGTTAGTCTGAGAATTGGTGCAACAATAAATACCTTGTTCTTTAGAAACTACATCTAAATGACAATGAGTTTGTTGTCCTGGCATTGTTGGTGGTGATTTGTCGCAAATCTAAACAAACTAGATAGTTGTTGGTGGTGATTATATTTTGTCGCAAATCTAAAGAAACTAGGCATTGTTGGTGGTAATTTTGTCGAAAATCTAAATTACAAATGGCCTGCTACATGTAATTTTCTTATGTATACATAAGTCATGAATGATATCAAGTGAGTATCTTTAATCTAAATTACAAATGGCCTAACTATATGTATTCTTTTGTATACATAGTTACATACAAGTCAATGATATCAAGTGAGTGTCTTTAAGTTTCCCAGCTTTAAAGTCCGTGTTCCAAAGAGAATTAACTCACCTACAGCTTGACCACTTGGCATTTTGTCTCGTTGCTCCTGTTTGGTGTTGGCTGTCAGATCAAATGAAAAGAAAGAAAGAACATTATAAATACGTTCACTTAATAATTTATTACACAGAGTATCAAAATTAGAGAATAACTATTAAGTGCGAGCTGCAATCCATTTTTGCGAGGCACTTTTGTTGCCTTAATTTCTTTCCGAAAAAGAAATCGTCAGTTTTAGAAGAAGTAAATGTGAGTAATATACTGGGCTTCTAAAATTAAGATTATGTTTTAGACTCAACCTCGTGATTTCGATCGTATCAGAAGCTTAACTACTAGTACAGTACTAATTCTAATATGAGAAGCTTAAGTACTAAGTAGTACAGTACTAATTCTAATATGTGAAGCTTAAGTACTAGTACAGTACTAATTCTAATATGAGAAGCTTTAGTACTAACTACTACAGTACTAATTCTAATATGTGAAGCTTAAGTACTAGTACAGTACTAATTCTAATATGAGAAGCTTTAGTACTAACTAGTACAGTACTAATTCTAATATGTGAAGCTCAAGTACTAGTACAGTACTAATTCTAATATGAGAAGCTTTAGTACTAACTAGTACAGTACTAATTCTAATATGAGAAGCTTAAGTACTAGTACAGTATTAATTCTAATATGAGAAGCTTAAGTATACTAAGTAGTACAGTACTAATTCTAATATGTGAAGCTTAAGTACTAGTACAGTACTAATTCTAATATGAGAAGTTTAAATACTAAGTAGTACAGTACTAATTCTAATATGTGAAGCTTAAGTACTAGTACAGTACGAATTCTAATATTCTTAACATTACTCAATAATAATACTAACTGCACTGTATCTTACAGTAAATATCTTAATCCTCCACAACTGGAAAGTTTTTATCTCTTTCCTACATCATCAGTTGAAATTGAGAATATAATAATAGATTTAAAGTGTGGTAAATCTGTAGGTCCATTTAGCATCCCTGTTAAATTACTCAAGCTACTTAAATCATTATTATCAAAACCTTTAGAGATATTATTTAATTATTCCTTTAGTATTGGAGTTTTTCCTGATAAATTTAAAATTGCTAATGTAACTCCTATATATAAAAAAGATTCCCGCACATCTATTATTAGTTATCGTCCCATCTCACTTCTCTCTGTATTTAGCAAAATTCTTGAGAAATTAATGAATTCAAGACTTATGTCATTCCTCACAAAGACTTGTTGTCTCTACGATAGACAATTTGGCTTTCGCTCTAATCATAACACAACGCAAGCTATACTTTTGATTACAGATAAAATTCAAAGAGCTATAGATACTGGATCATATTGTTGTGGAATATTTTTAGACTTAAGTAAGGCCTTTGACACGGTCAACCATAAAATACTAATTAGCAAATTAATGAATTACGGAATTAGAGGAACTCCTCTTGATTGGTTTATCTCCTACTTGTCTAACAGAAGTCAATATGTTTCAATTGGAAATTCAACATCTGATCATCATTCAATTTCTTGTGGTGTACATCAAGGATCCGTTCTCGGACCTTTACTGTTTTTGTTATATATTAATGACTTCTCCAATTGTACTAAAATTCTAAACTTCCAACTCTTTGCTGATGATTCGAACTTGTTCTATGCTGACAAGCATCTTGCCAATCTAGAACAGGTAATTAATCAAGAATTACTTAAGGTCAATGATTGGCTCTCTGCAAACAAGTTGACTTTGAATATTGATAAATCAAATTATGTTCTTTTCTCTTCCCATCAGAAAAAGGTAAATTATAACTTAAAAAATTCAATTCAAAATAAGCCATTAGAACAAAAGAATGAGACCAAATATCTTGGTATTATGTTAGATCAACATTTAAATTGGAAAAGCCATATATATGAAATTGCAAAAAAGATAGTCAGAGGTATAGGTATCTTATCTCGTATAAGACATTTCGTAGATATTAATATTCTAATCCAGCTATATTACTCAATGATCTATCCCTATCTTACTTACGGTCTTATTATTTGGGGAAATACTTATGAATCTACTATTCATCCTCTCTTTGTTCTACAAAAGAAGGCAATTCGCTTAATCACCTATTCCAAATTTGATGAATATACAGGTCCTTTATTTCACAGGCTTAAAATTCTAAAATTTAATGATCTGATTTTTTTCTATAATGCCCAATTTCTTTATCGGTTCCATGCAGGATTACTTCCTATCGCCTTTGATAATTTTTTTATACTAGTAAGAACTAGACATTCATATAACACTAGATTAGCTTCCAGATCCTCTTACTGTCTTCCTAAAATTCGAACTAATTACGGCAAATTTAACTTAAGGTTTCAAGGTGCTGTTATTTGGAATTCCATAAATGAACAAAACAAATCCCTTAACAAAAAAAGCTTTAAAAAAAAACTAAAAGCAGACTTTATTGACTCCTACCTTAAATAATAATAATATTAATTACAATGATTACTGATGTATAATTTATATATTTCAATAATGATAATTTGATTATTTGACTGTAAATCCTTTCATATATTATTCTATGTATACAATGCTTGCATATATCACGTTTACCTCTTTTCATTATCCATTAGTCTACTCTAGATGTCTGTACTTGTACTCATCGTTATCTATGTTTAATTGTCCTCTTTCCGACTGCATATATTTATACAAATTGTCTAATACTTGCGTTACCTAGCTAGATTAGCTTTTTAGTTACTCTAGGTAACCAATGCCTAACCTATTTCAATAACGAACGAATTTAGCTAACTTGTAATCTCCAGGTGTAAATAAAGTTGTTGTTGTTGTTGTTGAGAACCTTAAGTACTAGTATAGTACTAATTCTAATATGAGAAGCTTAACTACTAGTACAGTACTAATTCTAATATGAGAAGCTTAAGTACTAGTACAATACTAATTCTAATATGAGAAGCTTAAGTACTAAGTAGTACAGTACTAATTCTACAGTACAGTACTACTAGTACGTAGTCGACCCCACACCGAAATTTTAATATGGGCCATATATGGGCCAAATGTGGGATTAACATGGAACTTAATATGGGTAAATTGTGGGTATTATTTAAGAAATAGAAAACATTTCCCGTGTTTCTATAGAGTTATAGAAACACGAGTGGGAGTTTGGGAGAACGAGAAATGGCAGTGGGAACACGAGCCCGAAGGGCGAGTGTTTCCACAGCTATTTCGAGTTCTTCCAAACTTCCACAAGTGTTTCTATAACTCTATAGAAACAAGAGGAAAATGTTTTCTATTTCCTTTATAAAATAAACGAATAAAAGCACGGAAACGCTCGCTTAATTTGATAACCAAAAGGTAAATTCTCACAACTAGCTCAAGCGCGCGCTCAACTGTCTATGTTTCTATAGAGTTATAGAAACACGGCTTACAGCCAATCAGAGCGCGCGTACTATCGAAACTATTTTATAAATGGTTATTATGTGGCCACAATAAACTCACCATCTCTGAAATAATATTGGAATAATAGGACAAAATGTGGGGAAAATGCGGTTTTGGTCGATTTCCATGTTTTGCCCACATAATATGGTAATATGGTCCATATGTGGACCATATTATTCAGTATTGTATGGGCCATATGTGGCCCACATATTCCCCACGTATTTTGCATATGTGGGCCATATGTGGGCCACATATTACCCACCCACATTTTTTCCATATGTGGGCCATATGTGGGCCATATGTGGGCCAAATATTACCCACGTATTTTCCATATGTGGGCCATATATGGGCCATATGTGGGCCACATATTACCCACATATTTCCCACGTATTTTCCATATGTGGGCCATATGTGGGCTACATATTCCCCACGTATTTTCCATATGTGGGTCATATGTGGGCCACATATTACCCACCCACATTTTTTCCATGTGGGCCATATGTGGGCCACATATTACCCACGTATTTTCCATATGTGGGCCATATATGGGCCATATGTGGGCCATATGTGGGCCACATATTACCCACATATTTCCCAGATTTAGTAAATATACTTGGGTGAAAAATATGGCCCATATATTGTGGCCATTAACCCAGGTATTTCCCACGAGAATGAGAAATCTCAGCGAGAATAGAAATCTCGGCGAGAATTAGAACTCTATGGCGAGAATTAGAACTCTCCACGAGAATAAGCAATCAACGGCGAAAATTAAAAACTCCGCGGTATTGGAAGAGACGCAATGTGATTCATACACGTAAAATTTGATTGGACGGCGGTGGCGGTGACCCATCGTGCATATAATTATTATAAATTCACCCATCGAAAATTGCTCTATTCTATGAAAAACGAAGCGTATTCAATCGACCTCAAACCATGGTTTGAGTTTGGTTATCGAACGTCCATATAGTTGATGTAAATAGTGTAGCAACTTACTTATTTTCTATCTTTACCATTAGTTTTTCCTTTCACGGATGTATAGCTACTCTGTAGATAGGCTGTGAATAAACCGTTGTCATCGTCGTCGTCGTCGTCGTTGTTGTTGTTGTCGTCGTCGTTACTTAATCGAACCCAACCTGTTGATCGAGTTTGAAGGTGTTCGAAAATCAAACCAGTAATCCAACAAAATAAGTTTGGTGACTGAACGCAATTAATCTGTTTGTCGGCAGTCAATTACAGTTACAAACTTAGAGACTCAATTCAAGCCACCGAGAATCCAACAGGAACGGGAATTCATTGTCGCTATATTCGCCGCCTGCCGAAACCGTTGCAGCCACTCCGGGTATAAAATGCAGACTGAGTATAACTCAGACTGTCTCAGTGCAGACTGGATATAAAGTACAGACTGGGATATAACGCTAGGTAACAAATAAATGATGAACTGTATACGAACGTATATGCAGTATTACTTCTGTTATTCTTGTTCAGTGAAACGCTAAATGCTTGGCGAGTACTCGTATTTTTTTAAGAAGGAAACGGTGAGTAAAATACGACATGAATTAGTTGAATTGATCACATTGCATGCTCAAGCATCATCAGAGTTAGCCTGCTAATGCAGGCTCTTCGGTTTTCCTGGATCACGGTAAAATAAAACCGAAGAGCCCGCATCAGCGGAATCCATTTCTAGGTGTTTTAATGCAACGATGACTATTATGTTGCGTTCACAATAGACCGAAGCATGGCTAGTCTGATCACGAACGAAACATGTTTCACTATAGAAAGCGTTCACACTCAATGATTCATTGCGCGGATCATGTTTGAAACGTGGTTACTCTGAGCATGATTGAATTAAACTACCTCGCGCTGTAGTTTCAATATAATCCAGACTGAACAGGTTATCAGGCGGGCGTAAGCAGAATTAGGACGTTACTGCTAGAAAGATTAATATCAACTGGGGATATGACGAGTCTCAATACCTTGTTCAAATATGGGCTGAACAATCCAACAAGCGCTAGAAGCTGTTGTGCTTGTCGAAAACGAAATATCTTCAGCCGAAGATATCGCAAACGCTGTTTCCTGGCTAAACATTGCAAGGTTATTCGCCTACGAAGAGCCTGAATAGTAAAATTGAACCAGAGGATAAAAGCAACTACAAGTTCGAGCTCCATTTAAACTCTAATAACAAAGTTTGCTGTAGAAACTGCAACCTGCATAAATTACGGAAACGTATTTGAAACAGACCGCTATGCGAACAATGCAGTTTCAAACAATTAAGTTTATGGGAAACGTGTTTCTTTGAAACATTATTTGAAACATGTTTCGGCCTTAGTGTGAACGCACCTTTAGACTGTTTACTGAAAAGTCCGATTTCCATATGGATTCCATATGGATTCTTTTGTTCTGCGTATAAATTTACGCTTCGATTCCCACCGAACAAAAGAATCCTACGATCGTTTCAATCATATATCAAGGCACCCAACGAAGTTTTCGGTTAAAAAGCTGTTCGGGAGAGTAAGTTAGCCTAAAACTTTCGGATTTGAAAAATGTCACTAGAAAATTGTTTTCTGAAATACTGACTAGAAAATTTGTTTTCAATCCCTAGAAAATTGTAGAAGAAAAGGGAAACTAAAAGGTTTCCCCTAAAATATTCGAACGTCCCAATTCGTCTGATTAATAGAGTCAAAACAACACATTTTCATTCCCTAAGAATTGCCTAAAGGAAAAAAGAATCCCTAAAAAATTCGTACCTCCACAAAACTTTGCAACATGAAGTTACTTGGGCTAGAAAATTATTGTTTCTGTTCTAGACTACTAACAAATTCGTAGGCCGGGAATATTTTGCCATAGTATTTTCGGTTGACGCGATTGCCACCTAGAAAATCCGAACAGCTAATAGCTTTCTAGAATACGTCAAAAGACATAGTAGGCGCCTTAAAATGGCTAGATAAGCTGCAGACAACTGGTTTCAAACGAATTTCAAAAAGTACTCGTTGGGTGCCCTTGATATATATGCATGGAAACCGGGCTAAACTGGTTCCAAGGTCGCCGTCTTTGTCTTGAGCACGAGTAAATAAGCTTTTTAATATATCAGATTGCCCAACCAAACACAATTAAGTTTAACTCCTTTGTCACTTTCTTTGCAGCTTGTGTATGTTAAATGATCTAAAGAATTACATACATATTCATCGCTGACGGCACGGCAATCGATCAGAACACGTGTTGCTATGAAGTATGCCCATGCACGTTACCTCTTGGAGAAACCGATCAAGAAGTAAAAAGTCAGCTTCGTGAACCTAGTTGTTGGAACCTGGTTTCAGGGTGATTTCCTAAATAGGTTTTTATTAGAAGTAAGAAAACCTTAGAGGTTAAAAGAGGCGACCAGTTAGTTGCAATTTCGACAACTTAGATTTTGAAACGTTCTCATTAAAAGTAAGGAAGAAATTACCTTTAAACTTCATAAAATATATAAAATCTTGACACAGGAAATTTCGGGTTGCTTGGGTAAATATTCACTTACTAGATGGTCCAAAACTCTTCAAACTTTCCATGTTTTCTTATAAATCGAACAATTTTGTACCCATTTCAAAATGTCTGCACAACGGAGTGGAAGCACCGACGCACGCGCAATGTTGTAAAGTTTAATTTTCCTTTAATTTAAATAAACAGTGGCATAACTAAAAGTTGGCTAAGGTATGTTAAAAACCTCATGAATAGTTCATGAAGCAAAAACAAAGGAAATTACCGAGCGAGAAGCGATCTTTAAATGTGATATAGATTTCATCCTAATTTACATAAACTTTAACTTGGATTTTCTCCGCCGAAATAGGTCGTATCGCCAAAATAACTGAAATACACGACTCTATACATCTATACGTTTTTAAGCCGTATAAAAAACTCGCAGCAGTGTTTTATCAGATCTAAAACGGTATTATTAGACGTCTCGGGCTGCACCCTCGTAAAACACCCTGCTCGTTTACTCCGATTAAACAGCACTTAATCACCATGGTAAGCAAGTTGCAGCTGATATCTCGAGTGTCAACCTTTATTGGATGAAATGTTTGATCGAGTAGTATAGTCGGCGTCAAAATGATACCCGTTTTTCTTGCACAAGAAAACTCAAAAAGTGAATTCAGAAATTCATTTTTGAGTTTTCTTGTGCAAGAAAAAAGGGTATCAGTTTTGACGCCGACTATACTACTAGGGGTAACTAAGGGTCATTCAAAGTATCACTAGACATTCTTGTACATAAAATCCAACTTGATAATCCTATTAGAGATATGATTACATATAGTTATATCGACATCGATTGCTTGTACGTAAAATCCAACTTGATAATCCTATTAGAGATATAATTACATATAGTTATATCGCTGCAACAGCCTTACACCTAAAAATCCAAACTCGAGTACCTGTTAAAGCTATCGTAATATATAGTTGTATCGAAGGGAGAATGGTGAGACCACGTAGTGAACCACTTCCACGGAGTCTAGCTCGAGAGGCAGGTGCTATTCTAGAGGAGAGAGATGGAATGCTTGAGGGGATGGAGATAGGTCGCCGTACTATCCGATGGCGCTTCTTCCAAGGTGTGGCAGGAGACTTGACCCCTAGGATCATGGAAAAGCTAGTTGCAAAGGTAACCACCAGCTTTTACCTGCGCTACAGCTACACCTATCGCATTCGGAATGTCAACGACGGACGCGTGATTCTATTCTCCAAGACTGTCCCAGGCTCTCCATGGGTGAACATCCTAGAAGATGGAGAAGAGTGGATCAATAGCAAGGAGACAGCTCGTTTGAATCCCGACAACATCAATCGACCAAATACCCAATGGGCCTTTGTTCGTTGGATATATGTGGATGTCAAGGTCGTGATCGATCGTCAGCTTTTGTTGGGAACAGGTCCACTACCCCAATGGCTTCGCCAGAAAAAAGGAATGTTTGCCCTTGATCGATATGGCGACAACCTATGTCTTTGGCGCTGCCTTGCCATGCATGAAGGAGCCCGTGCAGACAAGTGCAACACCTCAGCTCGAAAACTTGCCCAGGCCTTCTATCGCCTGACAGCGCTCACACAAGACGTTCCCAGAACTTCCTTAGACCAGCTGGAGGAAGTCGAGTTGCACTTTAGAATCGGTATTCGGGTGTATGAACCCACGGAGGACGGCGCTTGGCATCTGACGCGACATGCAGCTCACTACAAGCATACGATGACGATTGGGATATACGACGGACATGCCTTCTACATCAAGAACATCAACAAGCTAGGGCACATCTACGTATGTAACGATTGTAAGCAACGGTTCACGAAAGCCTCAGACCTTCACCGCCATGCAGATCGTTGCAGTCGTGGCGAAACGAAGATTGTTTGCCCTGGAAAGGTAATCACAGTACCCCAGGCGGCATACGAAAAAGCCTTCTGGCCAGAGAGCACAGCCAGCAAAGTCGCTCTATGCTGGTTGGAACGCGAAACCAAAAGGATTGGACAACACATTCATCATGCAGCTTGTGGGCATGGTGGAGAGCATTGGATCGAAGGAGCACCGGTCGACGGCTACGAACCTCTTTCGAAAACCATCTTTCAATTTCATGGATGCTATTTCCATGGCTGCCCGAAATGCTTCCCTAGGGAAAGGAGGCTCTATCTCAAGACCTGTGAAAGAACGGCAAAGCTACAAGGAGCTGGTTATACAGTAGTGGAAGCTTGGGGCTGCTCCACAAAGAAGAAAAACAAACCGGTCCCCACACCAACACAAACTGTCTACCCACACTTCATAGTTTACGATTTCGAAGCCTATCTCGACACGACAAAAGGAAGACAACCAACGGACCACCTGACCATCGAAAACGTTCACGTTCCCATATCAGTATCAATTGCCGACACGTACAATCGAAAGTCAACCCACATCTGTCGACGCAATCCAAAAGAACTCATCGAAGCCTTCGTCGAAGAACTCCAGCTAAGAGCGAAAGTGATCCAAGAAGTCATTGCAGAACAGTTCTGCCCCAAGACACCTGAATTCTCTTTTGACACCCTACCAAAGAAACAACAAGCGAAGATCGACGAATGGATCCGCCAAGTTCCAGTAGTGGGATTCAACTCTGGCAGGTACGATCTCAATCTGATCAGGGAGCACTTCGTAGGAATCATTGCTGACACCTGTTCAAAGATCCTGGTAGCAAAGAAAGCCAATTCCACTATGTTCCTATTGACCCCAGATTTCCGTTTCCTTGATGTGATCAACTACCTTGGACCTGGAACTTCTTATGAACGTTGGGTCGCTGCCTATGGCTGTGAGTTGCAAAAGAGTTTCTTCCCATATGAGTGGTTCGATTCTCCAGACAAGTTGGATCACATTGGATTACCAGACTATCCAGAGTGGGGTTCAAAGTTGAAAAGAGAACATCTACTATTTATGTCAGAGTTCGAAGACTGTGAGTGCACCTTTCTCGACAAAGGAATGGAAACCTTTGCAGACTGGCTACGATACTACAACGACCTAGATGTAGTTCCATTCCTAGAGGCACTCGAAAAGATGCGAGATTTCTATCACGAGAAAGGAGTAGACATGCTGAAAGACGCAGTGTCCATTCCAGGAGTCTCACTACAGTTCCTACTTCGAGGTAGTGTAGAAAGGGGAGCTGAGATGTACGCTCCAAGTAAGGAAGCCTACCGCATGCTGAAAGACGCTGTCGTGGGAGGTCCAAGCATAGTGTTCACCAGACTCCACGAAGCAGGAGTGACTAAGATTCGTAGTCATCAGGGAGGAACTAAGACTTGTCGTAAGATTCTTGGATACGATGCCAACGCCCTATATCTTTCTACCATGGAATTCGAAATGCCTTGTGGAAAAGAAAAGGTTGTGCACTATGACGATCCAGGTCCAGCCACTGAAGGATTCGTTGAATGTCTACTTGGTGGAACGTGGTTTGGATATGCAGAAGTAGACATCGAGATACCAAAGAAATTGTGGAAGGAATTTGAGGAGATGCCACCCTTCTTCTACAACAAGAAAATCCCCAAAGAAGCAATCCCTCCAGAAATGTTGGCCTACCTCACAAAGACAGGTAGAAAGCTCAGCGAGGAAAAGAAGCTAGTTGGGAGTCTCTCTGGAAAGAAGTTGCTACTCTATGCTCCTCTTCTACTTTGGTATGTAGATCATGGCGCAGTGATCACTGCTGTCTACCGCACGATAGACTACGAACCCAAAGAAATCTTCGGATGGTTCGTGGACCAAGTCACTGAGGCACGTCGTATGGGAGATGAAGATAAAGGCGAGGCTTTGCTGGCAGATGTGTTCAAGCTACTAGGAAACAGCGCCTATGGAAAGTTGCTCGAAGACTTGGGACGCCAAACGAAAGTCACCTATACAAAAGATGAGAAGGTTGTGGACAAAGCATTGCGAAGTGTTTGGTTCGAAGACCTGGAAGAGATTGGTGATGCATATGAACTCGAGAGCCGAAAGGACCAGATCCGAATCAAACGCCCTTTCCAAGTAGGTATCGCTGTGTACCAGCTTGCGAAGCTGCGTATGCTCGAGTTCTACTACGACTTCCTCGATAAGTACATTGACCGAGATGATTTCGAATACATACAGATGGACACAGACAGTGCGTACATTGCCATCTCGGGAAATAGCCTCGATGAGGTTGTAAGACCGGAACTACGTGAGGATTTCGAAGCCAATAGGAAGGAATGGCTAGCTTGGGACAAGTGGAGCAGTCGTACGCCAGGACTCTTCAAACTCGAATTCGAAGGACAGCGCGCCATTGCCCTATGCTCGAAAGCCTACTACGTCGATACGGGTGGCAGCAAGAAGTATTCCGCTAAAGGTATGTCTAGGCGTCACAATGACATTTCGTGGGATCGATTCAAAGCAGCCCTCCAGGGTAGTATCGACATGGCGGAAAACCGAGGCTTCCGACTATTGCCAGAAGGTGTGGTAACCTACGACCAATGGAAGCTTGGGCTATCGGCTTACTACGACAAAAGACGCGTTCTTCCCGATGGAATCCACACCGAGCCAATAGAGTACGCTGTTTAGCGTCTAGGTACAAACAGAATTCCTTTTGGTGGTAGTTCTGTATCCCTAGGAACAACTTGTAGCTCTTCACGAACGAATCCACGTTTGGGTGCGTCCTTCTCCTTTGCAAGGTAGTAAAGCACAGGCTGGCCCGAAGATACTACACTTCGCGAAATGGTGTATATCTGCAAACTCCACACAGGATCAGTAGCTCTACGTTTTTCACCTCCTTCCAATTCTCCTGGTGCATAAAGATATCGAACTAGAACGTCGAATGGTAGACGCTCTTCTCTCAATCCAACGGTTCGCGAATACGTAGGAGTCTTCAGATCTACTTGTTGCGTCATTACAGAATTCGAAGGCTCTTTACCAGTCAACCGAGTCACCTCACTGTTCATGGCTTTGATAACCATTGGTAAACGAATTACCCATTCTCTACTACGCTCATCTGATCCTTCCGAAGTAAGCACCATCTCTTGTGCATATTGATAGCCAAACAATCTCTCAGCTAGAGTCCTATTTGCTCTTTCAACAAAACTTTGCGCTCTATGATTACCAGCCTCACCTCGTTGAACTTTCGTACCATGTAGTTCTAGCGTTTCAGACATACGTCCCATGAATTCTCTACCAGGATCTACTTGCAAGGTCTTTGGCCATTCTAGTGGACTACGTTTATAGATTCGTTCGAATGCCGCAGAAACTTCACCACTATCTTTAGATGCCAAAGGTTCGGCTTCTTTGTATCGAGAAGCTACGTCGATTACCACTAATGCATACTTATATAGTTTCCTTCCACGTCCAGGACGATCGTGTGGTAGAAATATCAAATCAGCTTGGTGGACTTCATTTGGTTTCGATACAGTCCAATGTGGTCGTGGAATGTGTTTTGGTGGTGGTAGATATATTTGCCACATAGATTGCTTTTCCAACCAACTCCTAGCTACGTCTTCTGATTCTTTCGCTGCTACGGATAGCTTGCCAATTGCAGTGTGACCTTTCCAATAGCCCATAGGCCCATAGAAGATATTCGCAAGTTTAGAATCCATCATACATCTATACATTCTAACCTTCAACAGATGAAAAAAAAAAAAAGGAAGAATGAAGAAAGTCGTTGCGTGACCCTCTTCATTCTTCCTTTTTTCCGTTTTTTTTTACTAGTAGCTTAGGGTAACTTACTAGTAGCTTAGGGTAACTTACTAGTAGCTTAGGGTAACTTACTAGTAGCTTAGGGTAACTTACTAGTAGCTTAGGGTAACTTACTAGTAGCTTACTAGTAGCTTAGGGTTAGCTTAGGGTAACTTACTAGTAGCTTAGGGTAACTTACTAGTAGCTTACTAGTAGCTTAGGGTTAGCTTAGTAGTAGCTAGTAGTAGTATCTATATCCATTTACTAATAGCGTATCCAACACCTAGCATTCCACCACCAACGTAGAGCAACTCGCCAGTCTTCTGATTGTTTGAGGGTTTGTAGTAGTCAGATAAGCGGGGTTCTTTCATCTCTTTGAGACGTTTAAGCGCCTTACGTAACTTATCGGATCGCACTAAGGCTTCGTTGGTATCTCTTTGATCGTTGCGTGCGTTGCGTTCAAGACCTTCCTGCTCTTGTGCATAGTCGTATCGTCTTTGACGTTCGATTGTATACGCTTTCATTTCGCGTTCTAGTTTTTCGGTGGCCCTATCGTGTCTCTCTCGTTCCTTATCTACAGCATCGTCCTTTCCAAACATTCTAGCTAGTATGCCACCACCAGTAAATGCCGTCGCATTCAAAACAGCGCCGAAGATCGACATACCAATTGCTGCTAGTGCCATTATTGTTTGGTCTTTTCTTTTTCTTTCTCAAGTTGTTTCTCAAGATATTCCTTTGCGTATAAGCTACCAAGTATCACGGCAGTCCACTTTGCGCAATTCGCTAGGGAAGAAGAAGGATCACTAAGCATAGATTCCTTGGTAGTCTTTTTTACGATCCACCCAATACCAGCAGCGAGTCCAACGATTTTGACTGCATCGGTTGCCGTCTTCGTCAATTCCTTCTCCATCTAGATATATACTACTATGATCTCGAGTCTTTAAGTGTTACTCCATGTCTAGTGCCGTTGGCTTTGCCGGAGCTGCAGGTTGTGTCGTGCTAACGGTGGCAACACGCTTATTACCATCTACATACTTCTTGTACGCAAAGTACGTGCCAAACAATGTAGCGCCAGTACCAATGACTGCGAGGATAGTCAGGCTTTCGAACCGACCTTTCTCTACGTCGACTTCTTTACATGATTCGCTTTCGCGCATCAACTCTCTCTTTTGAGCTTCTTTAGCGAGTTTGTTGCTTAACGCTAGTGCTTTTCCAGCTGCGACGCGCTTTGGGTTTTTTATCTTAGTTGGTGCAGTCGTCGGAGGATTCGCAGTTATCTGGTCCGCTTCTTCCATCTTGATTCGATATAGTAGGTATATGTGGAGGTTCAACAGTTGTTCCAGGAATGACTACGTGGCCAGATATGTGAAATAGGACGCTAGCTAGAGCTACAAGGCGACCTGCTTTGAGAGATAGTAGGCCAGTCGCAGCACTGATTTCGTTGCGGACTAGAGGGTCTTCTTGTAGGTCCTTGATCAGGGCTTCTTGAGAATCTATTGGTACTAGGTAGGCAACTAGGCGGGTAGCTAGACGCGTCACGCCGTCGACTAAGCCTTTCGTTACTTGCTGAGCTAGAACGGCCTGATACCTCCTATACAACTTGTCTATTTCTTTCTCAGGAAGTCTAGAGATGTCTCCTAGAGAAAAGTTCTTACCTAAGTATTCTTTCGTTACGCCTGTTGCGGCTAAGATCGAAAGTGATTCGCGATTGTCTGACGTAACGTCTAGGTTGGTTGGTGGTGGGCCTGTTACATCCTCACCGAATATCTCGAGTACTTCTTTATCCATGATAATATGTTATAGGTGCTGGGAGCTCTAACACTACCTCGAAAGGATGGCGGAGACAGAAGCACATGCGAGCGAACTTATGGGATCCAAGTATCATTCGTAACTCTTTGCATTCTTGTGAGCCTCCATAATCCTCAAATATCTTTTTGCCATCTACGGCCGATGCTGTATGGAATGCTACTACGATAGCTACGTTCTCACGGAAGGGCTTACATATGCTCGTTAGTTGTTGGGACAGCACCCAAACGGAAATCCCTATATGTCGTGCAGAAAAGGCTAAGTCCACTAGCTTGTCAGTTCGTTTCTTGACGTCCTTCGATGCGGCGCAATCATCGAGAATCAATAGAGTATTGGTACCTGACCAAAATGTTGCGCAAATACTCAAAGTAGCATCGATGGCATCTTGTGGTGGCGATATGACGAAGAAATGAGGATCTCGATTTGCGAATCCACGATAAGTTTTGTTGTGGGCATACGTAGGACAAATCAGTACTATGTAATCGAACTTACCACGAAATGATCCACGAAGTTGTTCTATGAGAAATGCAGTCTTCCCACAATTCGTTGGACCGACTATGAGTGCGTTGAATGGTACGTGCTCTACGAGAGAATCCATCAGTATAATATACTCTGCAGAGATCTGTTCAATATCGTGACCTGAGCATCCGCAAGGACATAGATGTGCATTTTCACATTTCCACTTCCCTTAGCAGTCCTATGTATGCGAATGTCGATGTCCTTTCCACTGCCGGTTTGTGCCAAGCCATCACCATGAACGGTGGAATCCTTTGCTGTGCGACAATCGATTAGGATAGCGAATCTATTTTCAAAGAACTTCTTTGGAGTCATGGAAGTATTGGGTGTACCAAACCAACCTCTTGCAGCCTCCCAGAAATCTAGGGGAAGCATGCCGCTTGGAAAGAGTCTGTTGGGAATCCCGTTGACATCTACTTCTACCTTCGAAATATCGGGATTCGAGAATGCTTCACTATCTCGCGTGCCAATGGTAGGTGGATCTATGAATAGTAGAAGTAGTCCAGCAAAGGATCGTCGTGGAACATTAACGTTTTGAGATATCAAAGTATCAGATGTTTTAGCGATATCTACTGTTTTGAAGTGAACAGCGTAGTTGTATAGGAATGCAGTACCTATTTCATATTTGTGAAGTGCATTACTAGCCAGCGTTTCGTTCCTGATTGCTTCGTATTCTAGTTGGATGTTGGTAAGTTGGTACGTACCTATCTTCGTAGTATCCGATCCAATTACAACCTCGTTGGCAGGCGCTAGAGTCAACTCGAATGTAATGATACTTTCTAAGGCATGTGGATATAGAACTCCATGTTGTGTCAGAATGTCAACATCTAATGGAATCCTATACTTGGAACCACATGCAGTTAGGAGCGCGTTGTCTGCAGCAGATGAAGTACTTGCGTCACCAGCTTTCGATCGTAGCTTATTCAAGTTCTCTGATTGAATGCCTTGTTGTATTCTAGACTCTCTCTCCTGCGTAGATAGGTATACATCGGAGTATGTTTGTAGGAGGTCTGGCCTGACAAGGTCTTCTACTGTTTCAGCTCCCATCCTACAGATTCTACGCATGACCAAGCAGCGTCCAACGTTCGAAACGACTCTGTTATTCGCATGTCCACCAGATAGTACGATGTCGCCCAATAGCGCTAAGCTACCAGGTACTAGTACTACATCTTCTGCTAGCTTTGGGACTTCTACGTATAGAGTCTCACCTGGATTGGCAGATGATCGAGTGAAAGTTTTCCTATACAAGTCTCGTGGAGCCTTGAGTGCATGAGGCTCTCTTCGTACTTGTGTGGGATCCAATATTGATGAGATCATGTTGAATATAACTATATATGTAGATATGTTTAACATGGCCTCTGAGGGTAGGTATGATGAAAGAACTGATGAAGCTGAAAGAGGAAAAGATTACGATAATACTGTCAACGAAGAAGCACGGAAATCGACGTTTTCAAACTCTACGAATGTGGATCCTAGTGAATCACTCAACCTGAAAACTAGACGCAATTACAATGAAGAAGGTGCTCGACCAAAGTATCAGGAAACGTCATTGACAGATGGAGAGCTTAGTGAATTGATGGATGAGGATAGAATCGAAAATCCGAAATTTAGCGATCGCCGCGTAGTCTTCAAAACAGGCACATCGGACGAAATGAAACAAATGCTATTCGATACTGTATGGAAACACTATGCGGATGTAGGGATTCGTGGAGGATTCCTTGAGATAACTGGAATATGGGAGGCCAATAAGGAACTGGGTAGAATCTATCTTCACGTACTTGGAAGTAAAGAGAAGCCCATACCTTTGACCACAGTGAAGGGTGAAAGATATCAAAGTATGGGTAAGGATCTCAAATTTGCCCTAGGCCCTACGGATGCAGAAAGAGAAGAACAAGTCATCCAAGGTCAAGAAAAGGCCGCCGAACATCTCAAAGTAGAAGATAGCATACTTCTAAGCTCAACGTCAACTGAGGACCAGAAGGAAGCGGCTAAGGAAGAGAAAGTACACATCTATAACGAAATAGAATTACTCGAACGTCAAGAAGAAGCCATACTAGAACGTATGTCGCTACGTGAAAGGATCAAATACATTTTCAGAAAGCATGGAATGACCGTTCTTGCAGTGGTAACTTCTATTGGCGCTATCGTTAGTACGATAGTTTCCCTGTTGTCGAGATCCTTACCGAAACCAATAAAGACTGGTATTGATAAAGCAGCAGATGCAGTAAAGAAGGGATTGCAAACGACTGGGGGGTTGTTGAAAGAAATGGGAAAGAAACTTGGACAGATCCTACCTGGAATGATTGGATCGATTGCGAGTTTCATATTTACTATGGCTGGTAAAGCTCTGGGAGTACTAGCACAGAACGTTTGGTTATTCATCGTAGCAATAGTGGTGATCACGATAGAGCAATACAAACGACGTTAACGAAACAACATCCATGCGATTCCAGCTGCGGCAATGGATGTCACTGCGAGATTGATCTCATGTTGTGAGACAGCCTTTGCCTTTGCCTTTGCCTTTGCCTTTGCCTTTGCCTTTGCCTTTGGTACAGGAACTTGTTTCTCGAGAGGCTGCACCGATTTCTTATCTGATGGTCCTTCCATAGTAAGAGGTGGGTGTCCTTTGCCTTCTGCATTGATGTCGTTAGTGCCTAGCACCATATCTTTCGTAGCTTTCGGGATTGGATTCCTATAGCCATCTTTCTTACCAAGATAGTACACTAGATCGCTTGGCAATAATCGCACGCCTACAGCTATTGCTAGATCGAGCCTCTTATGCGTTGACGTTATAGCGGTAAGATAGTTTTTGTAGCTCACCACTAAGTCGTTTTCGAGAATAGCATCTTCGACTAAGCTCTTAAACTTTTCTTTGACGTTATGGCTATCTATGATGGATCCGTTCAAGTCGGCTTGAGCACCAAGCATGCAATGACCAAAAGCCTCGACAGATCTATTCAACCTACCCAATCCAACATCTGTCAAACCCTTTCCGATTGGTGGCGTAAACCAATTGTATTGCTTTCCTTCATGTTCATCGTTCCTAATGAAGGCCACAAGATCCCCCTGATCCTCCTTACCTCCTTGGTCTGCAAATAAATTATATTTCTGAGGCCATGTGGTTGCACCTTTGTCATAGCTTCGGACTCCATGGACGTTTACGTATCCTGTCGGACCCGGGTACAAAAGGAATATATCTCCTAGTCCATTATTCCTACCTCCGTGCCATCGGAAATCTGGTGGGAAATCTGGTGTTCGAGATATGCCAAATTCGATGCACAATTTCTCAAGAGCTGATTTGTTATAGGGGTTATCCATTTGCTTGAAATTAGAGTTACCAGGTAAAGGAACTCCATGAGTACCACCAAGTTCACGTAGAATTCTTCGTATCGTGAAATAAACATGGAATCGTAGGAACCCCTGAATGACTGGTGGATGCGTTTTGAAAATAGGATCAAGCAATGACACTCCACATCCAGAAGTCGCACACCACGTTGCAAAATTCAATTGTTGAGGCCAGTATTTGAAATCCGGACCATGTAACCAATGGTAGGACTCATTTGCTGTCATATGCTTTACGACGGTCTCCTTGAATATATTTGGAACGCCTGCTTTGAACCTATCCTTTGGGGTGGCATATATCCATAGATTAGTGAGATCGATATCTTGTGCCGGTCCAGTAGAAGGAACTGCTATAATAGGATATTTCGCACTCCTATCTAGGGTCAACGTAGATGGGAAACCTTTATGCATATCCCACAACGCATTATCGATGCGTCTTTGAGTGACTGCAGGTAGCTTGGAGACATCATCGCCGTAAACGACATAGCTAGAATCTCCATCTCGAAACCAAATACTCGTCGAATATTTGCCTGGACCGTTCACTTCTGTAGAGACATAGAACTTGTGAAGATCTGCATGTGGGTATTTCTTCTTGAACTTCGCTAATAGATCTGCATTCAATGTTGCAACCTCTCTACTTTTCACCTCTTCTCTATCTATCCGAGCTTGATTCTCTCTCCTAGCTTGATTCTCAGCCTTTGACCTTATGTTAGCATTCGGTGTTGGGAACTCTTCCTCTTCGTCTTTCCCTCCGTAATGGTAACTGAAAAGACCTCCGGACCTCCTCATGTTGAAGTTATACGTATATATAGTTATACCTTCAACACATAAGATGGTTCTCTTATATATCACCACAACATTGGCCGACCATACTGTCTACTTCGACGATCCAATTCTTATCAATAATATTTCGCTAGTTGAGGTCACTTTTGAGAACAGTTGGTGGAACCTAGAAACGAAGGCTTCGTTCTCGTGGTGGAATAAAGAAGGTGTGGGGTTCCCATACAATATCGCTATGGGGCATCACGATATGGCAAGCATCCAACCATACTTTAAACCTGCAATTGATGCTGGCATTGTGAAATTCGCGAAACCTGTACCTACAGAGGCTTGGACCCTAGAAGTCAAGAAACCAATCCAATTAAGTGAAAATCTCTGCACGCTGTTGGGCATCGAATGTAATAAAGATGCGAGGGATAACGGCGAGCTGATAGTACTAAAAGGTATTCATGAACTGGTGCTCAAAGATATCGAAACAGTGTATGTCCACTGCGATGTGGTGGATTCCAGCTTTTCAATTCGAGATGGAAAACGATCACAAGTCCTAGCCACGATAGAGATCCGAGGTGAAAGATTCGCAAAATCGACATACGCCTCTCTACTCCCAACAACCACTCGAGCTCCAGGGACAATGCAAAGCAGCCTTCGCCTTACGATTCGTGATGAGAAAGGCAACGTGGTAAACTTCCGTGGTCGCCCGATACGATACGTGTTGAAGCTTGAGTAAGCTATATGTATAACGTTACAATGGAAGGCGACTCGATTCAACCGTTTCCATCAGCACCAAGTATCTATCCACAGATTGCTAGTGACACTGGAAAGAACTTTAGACTGCAAACGATCCGAGACACGCTTTCGGACATCGAAGTTCAAGAAAGGCACTACGAAGGTGTGCGCAAGAAATATGCACGTTCTCAAGGAATAGTTCATGGCATCGCAGTGGTAACTGGAGGTCTATCTGTGATCTTATCTGGATCTGGATTGGGTGCAGCGTTGACTGGGGTTGGAATAGTGATTGGTCTACCACTTGGAGTTATTGGTGGTCTATGTGGATTAATTTCAGCATCTACGACCGTTGGAGCTAAGAAGTTAGGAATGAAGGTTTCTAAGCATGAAAGGACAACTATGTTGGCAAAGGCGAAAATCAATACGATTCGCGATCTAGTATCGAAGGCCTTACGCGATGAAAACATATCCGACTCCGAATACAGTCTCATCCTGAACGAAGCGAATAAGTATGAGATCATGAGATCTGAAATTCGTCGCAAGGCTTCCATAGGTGAAAAAAGCACGGATCGGGTTCGAGCCGAACTCAAGCAAGAAGTGCAAAAGGAAATGCGAGAAAAACTTGGAATGTAAGAATCAACGTTTCCTATGAAAGGAACGAACATGGTTCTCACTTTCACTTTGCCAAGTCCTACTGCTAGTTAGCCCATGCTTAGTGTAGATTGGTTCGAAGTGGGAATGGTAAGAAGACAACTCCTTGACAAAACGCTTGACCGCATTTCCAAATATGTCACATCGCTTAACGACATCCTTAAAAGACATAGACGATCCGGAGCGACGTAGCACCTCGTAACTTGCTCCAACGACTTTCGTCTTAAGCATTGATTTGGGGCCTATATTGTTTTCCATTGCCTTAGTAACGACCTCGTGGACTATTTGTTGAACGTCCCTAGGTACTCCTACAAGATCTAGTTGTAGGAAAGTCGTTGCAATGTGAGGAACTAGGCGCTCCGCATCCAAGTCTACATCAATCTTATCGTCGTCACACAGAGAACGTATGAAGACCTCTCCACTATGGATGCCTTCGTTTCTTAGTTGCATGAAGCGAGCGACCTCACCTTTAGATCGGACGAATCCACATTGTATGCATGCCTGGTAGAGTAGAGCAGCTAAAATATTTTTCTTAGCATCGCTACGCTTGAGACAAACTTTCATTACTTGGGTGAATGCGTCGGCTACGATTTCTAACGCGTTCATAGGGAACGATAGATCATAACTTTGTTTGTAAATAGTGTTGTATGCTCGTAGTTCTTGTAGTAGCGTTCGTCGTTTCAGTTCTATGTCATCATCGCTTTGCTTTGGTTTTGCGCGGTCTAGATCACTTTGATACTTAAACCCGTCCGGACCTACTATACGCAGTCGAGTAGTAATAATATCGATCTTCGTTTCTTCACATGGTTCAATCTCGGAAACAAGACCACAGGTGGGACATACGAATTCCGTTCCTTGTATTTCAAAGGGACAGAGACACTCAGGACATGTTTCACTGGTGTTAATATGTTCCACTTGTGGTTTGATATTCAGGCTTCTACGAATTCCAGGACCAAACAATCTGACTAGCTCGTCCATGATACAACTATAGATGTCGTACGTTCAATAGAAAAAAAAAAAAGGAAGAATGAAGAGGGCCACACAACGACCTTCTTCATTCTTCCTTTTTTCTTTTTTCGTGGCTATTCCTAAGCATCCTTCTCGTTCCTCAAGGCAGCCAACACCTCGTTGAGCGCATGGTTGAGAGACTCTCCAAGACCTTCCACTGGTTCCAGCACTCTTGGTTCTGCGGGCAATGCTACCTCCAGTTCCACCATGTTTGGCTCCTCCTTTCTTGGATCCTCTAGCTTCTTGCTGGACTTCTTAGCGCGTCTTATATAGACACCGGAAGACTTCACCTTGATGGTGAGACGGTCGCATCCTGAGCAAAGCTCGTAATCAGTACGACATCCTTTACCGCACTTCGAGCATGGTACATATGGGGCACAGCCTTTTGAGATTTGGTAGTTGTGCTGGGAACAGAACTTCGTTGTCTTCGAAATCTTCTTTGGACATTTTGAGTCCTTCCCTCTCATCAACCAATCACAAGTCGTCTCAGGCATTGCGGCGTCTACATTTGAGTTCTTCTTCGACATGTTCGATCTGTATGGTATTAATGCGTACTAAGATGACAACGAATGCTAATGTCGTGGAATAAAGAATATATACTAATACCATTCGGTGCCAATATACAGTATAATAATCATTCCTTTAACATATACTTCAAGTTTGGATTTTATGTACAAGAATGTCTAGTGACACTTTGGCTTCCTACGTGGCAGAATGAGCATCCATGTAGTTGCGTAGTACAACCCTTTCGTCCTCTGTGAGCTGGGAGTATTGCCACTTAACGAACCATTTAGCGGTATCAAGATGACCATTGTTACAGGCGTATTCTATAGCAAGATCAATGCATTCATACTCTAGGGTTATCTGAAAACGTCGCATGAGCCACTTAACGTTATTAAGATGACCATTCCTACTGGCACCTAATATAGCAAAACTGACGGCCTTATCCTCTTTGGTGAACTGGAAGTGCTTAATGAGCCACTTAGCGATACCAAGATGACCATGCTCAAGGGCAGCGCGTAGAACGTGATTGGTGTGTCTGTCCATCATATCGAAACGTAAGTGCTTGATGAGCCACTTAACAGCATTAAGATCACCATATTCGCTGGCGTAGAGAAGAGAAAAGCTATCGTCGATGGAGCTTGCGGAAATACCGAAAGTTCGAGCCAATTCGTCTCGATCGTCGTCACTATGAGTAGACCTCAAACCAAAGCATAGTGCTAGTTTACGGAACACTTGGTCTACGTTTTTGTAGCGCGCAAGAGATGTGGCACCATTTAGGTGTTTCGATGTCCTTGAGATGCTTGCGAATGACCAAGGCTCTGCATGCTCTACGATCTTAGTCAGAATTTCTAGAGGGAGGCACGATATATAATCCATAGTGGAAGAGATCGATATAACTATATGTAATCATATCTCTAATAGGATTATCAAGTTGGATTTTATGTACAAGAATGTCTAGTGATACTTTGAATGACCCTTAGTTACCCCTAGTAGTATAGTCGGCGTCAAAACTGATACCCTTTTTTCTTGCACAAGAAAACTCAAAAATGAATTTCTGAATTCACTTTTTGAGTTTTCTTGTGCAAGAAAAACGGGTATCATTTTGACGCCGACTATACTACTGATCGACATAGGAATTTACGACAAACCTGTAGCTTCATTTGTGTTATCATCCCAGATAGGCCTTCCTTCTTTGTCGGATGTCTGTATGTTTTGCCTGTTTTCAAGGAGTTTACCTGGCTGCAAGGCTTGCACATTTATTTATACATACAAAATACTGCCAAAGCCCTGCTACTTTCTTCTACCGTGTCGCTGAGACATAGCACTTCATGGTAGTCCAAACAGCCGCTCTCCAGATGGTCCGCTATAACCCCTAACTCTCCGATCCGCTTCTACCATCTCTCCACGATAAATAGTCAGAATCGTTACCTTGACGAGCCGCCATTTCATCATTTGTAGACTCGACGATTAGTTGACCTTCAGCTTTTCGGGGGCTTCTTGGTGCAACAGATTTATTGCGGTTTTCTGGGGTTAGAGTTCTTTGTATTTCAGAATATTGTTTTGCTTTAGAAAACAAAAGTTATCTTTGTTTTATGTCCCGTGGTGATCTGTAACACCAAGAAACCCCCAGCTTTTCCATCAATTCGTGGTTGTTTGGTTGTTTTAGATTTTATGAATCGTCCTTTCTTCATAGAACGTCGCTTCCGATCTTCTATAGCTATTTCGAACTGTCCCATCTTTTTATCAGTGTAACTACATTATTTAAGCATTCACCCGAGTACAATGACAATTTATTTGTTTACGAAACAAGTCCGAATGATTACAATCCTGACTCGCGGGATTTCAACCTGACCCGTCCGTGGGATGATACTGCTGACGCGAGATGTGCAGAACGGTGTGTACGTTGACATTAGTAGCTCATTGACATTATTATTTAAATCTACAATTTTTAGGCCGTTGCTAGGGAAACTTTACAGCCTCATAAACTGTGAATCTTATAGCATTGTCAAATATTTTTATTACGGTGACTCCTTGGGTTAAGTTTTCCAATTTGAGATGTCATCAGGTGACGTCGTATGTTACGTCATCGAAATCACAAAATGTCTTACTTTCCGGAGATTGTGATGCTACTCTTAATTTAGAAATTTGTACTGAAGCTATGACCAAAGATGCAGAAACCAGTGCATGCGTTTACCATTACGACAACACTTTTTATTCAAAATTTAAGATTATTTTGCAAATGCAAAGCAACAGCTTTGGCATTTATTGTCAGTTTCCAAAATCCATGCTCAGGTTTGTGGAAAACGTGGTCAATAACATTTTAACATGAAAAAATGGCATTCTCGTTCCCAGTGCCTCCTCAACTAACTGAAAAATCGGAGGCTCTGGTAAGACACAGGTAAGGATATAATTTGATTGGCTAGCCAAATTGGCTGCGCGATGAAGAAAAATAAAACATTTGCTGCGCATAGCGCTTTCTTCCGGTTTTACGAAAAAAATCCCTTCCAGTATAAACCGATTCTCCGGCATGAGAACGAGTATTTTGTAGTAGTAGAAGTCATGTACTGAACAGAAGAACGATTTTATTCAAAAGTCAAGTTTTTCTTGGCCAACTAGCCGAACGAAACTGATAACACACACTCGTGGAGCCAAGTCCAAGGTACGTTGCCTTTGATGCATATGGCCAACCGAACGTTTGCTGATTAAGAACTCTCCCGAGACAGCAAATCACTTTGCAAACGATCCATTGCAAAATCAAAGGGAACTAGGAGTTGAATTGCTAACACGTAAGTGCTAGCCAACATAAAAATTCGACTTACAATTCGAACAGTAACCGCTAATATTAAATGTACAGTTCTGTAAATATTTTTAATGTGAAATAAATTGAAATTATTATCTATTTTTTTCAAGCACTAGCCCACTCTGTAATTCATCCAAGTCTTGTGCTCTTCATGATCAGGTGTAACTTTATAGGGATATAACGATCAGTTAAACAGTATAAATAATTTAAAAAGTCTGTGAAAAGTCTGTGAAACATCAAGGGATTTAAAGTTGTGTAGCTGGATGACATTGAAAGGCACAACAAAACAGGTACATCCAGTGTTTTTAAAAATTACTATAAAATTGTCTTGTAATCTGTGCCAATTAATCTGTGCTTCATACCTCATCACAGCCAATGATCAAGCCAATAATATGAGAAGCTTAAGTACTAGCTAGCTATAGTACAGTACTAATTCTAATATGAGAAGCTTAACTACTAGTACAGTACTAATTCTAATATGAGAAGCTTAAGTACTAGTACAATACTAATTCTAATATGAGAAGCTTAAGTACTAAGTAGTACAGTACTAATTCTACAGTACAGTACTACTAGTACGTAGTCGACCCCACACCGAAATTTTAATATAGGCCATATATGGGCCAAATGTGGGATTAACATGGAACTTAATATGGGTAAATTGTGGGTATTATTTAAGAAATAGAAAACATTTCCCGTGTTTCTATAGAGTTATAGAAACACGAGTGGGAGTTTGGGAGAACGAGAAATGGCAGTGGGAACACGAGCCCGAAGGGCGAGTGTTTCCACAGCTATTTCGAGTTCTTCCAAACTTCCACAAGTGTTTCTATAACTCTATAGAAACAAGAGGAAAATGTTTTCTATTTCCTTTATAAAATAAACGAATAAAAGCACGGAAACGCTCGCTTAATTTGATAACCAAAAGGTAAATTCTCACAACTAGCTCAAGCGCGCGCTCAACTGTCTATGTTTCTATAGAGTTATAGAAACACGGCTTACAGCCAATCAGAGCGCGCGTACTATCGAAACTATTTTATAAATGGTTATTATGTGGCCACAATAAACTCACCATCTCTGAAATAATATTGGAATAATAGGACAAAATGTGGGGAAAATGCGGTTTTGGTCGATTTCCATGTTTTGCCCACATAATATGGTAATATGGTCCATATGTGGACCATATTATTCAGTATTGTATGGGCCATATGTGGCCCACATATTCCCCACGTATTTTGCATATGTGGGCCATATGTGGGCCACATATTACCCACCCACATTTTTTCCATATGTGGGCCATATGTGGGCCATATGTGGGCCAAATATTACCCACGTATTTTCCATATGTGGGCCATATATGGGCCATATGTGGGCCACATATTACCCACATATTTCCCACGTATTTTCCATATGTGGGCCATATGTGGGCTACATATTCCCCACGTATTTTCCATATGTGGGTCATATGTGGGCCACATATTACCCACCCACATTTTTTCCATGTGGGCCATATGTGGGCCACATATTACCCACGTATTTTCCATATGTGGGCCATATATGGGCCATATGTGGGCCATATGTGGGCCACATATTACCCACATATTTCCCAGATTTAGTAAATATACTTGGGTGAAAAATATGGCCCATATATTGTGGCCATTAACCCAGGTATTTCCCACGAGAATGAGAAATCTCAGCGAGAATAGAAATCTCGGCGAGAATTAGAACTCTATGGCGAGAATTAGAACTCTCCACGAGAATAAGCAATCAACGGCGAAAATTAAAAACTCCGCGGTATTGGAAGAGACGCAATGTGATTCATACACGTAAAATTTGATTGGACGGCGGTGGCGGTGACCCATCGTGCATATAATTATTATAAATTCACCCATCGAAAATTGCTCTATTCTATGAAAAACGAAGCGTATTCAATCGACCTCAAACCATGGTTTGAGTTTGGTTATCGAACGTCCATATAGTTGATGTAAATAGTGTAGCAACTTACTTATTTTCTATCTTTACCATTAGTTTTTCCTTTCACGGATGTATAGCTACTCTGTAGATAGGCTGTGAATAAACCGTTGTCATCGTCGTCGTCGTCGTCGTTGTTGTTGTTGTCGTCGTCGTTACTTAATCGAACCCAACCTGTTGATCGAGTTTGAAGGTGTTCGAAAATCAAACCAGTAATCCAACAAAATAAGTTTGGTGACTGAACGCAATTAATCTGTTTGTCGGCAGTCAATTACAGTTACAAACTTAGAGACTCAATTCAAGCCACCGAGAATCCAACAGGAACGGGAATTCATTGTCGCTATATTCGCCGCCTGCCGAAACCGTTGCAGCCACTCCGGGTATAAAATGCAGACTGAGTATAACTCAGACTGTCTCAGTGCAGACTGGATATAAAGTACAGACTGGGATATAACGCTAGGTAACAAATAAATGATGAACTGTATACGAACGTATATGCAGTATTACTTCTGTTATTCTTGTTCAGTGAAACGCTAAATGCTTGGCGAGTACTCGTATTTTTTTAAGAAGGAAACGGTGAGTAAAATACGACATGAATTAGTTGAATTGATCACATTGCATGCTCAAGCATCATCAGAGTTAGCCTGCTAATGCAGGCTCTTCGGTTTTCCTGGATCACGGTAAAATAAAACCGAAGAGCCCGCATCAGCGGAATCCATTTCTAGGTGTTTTAATGCAACGATGACTATTATGTTGCGTTCACAATAGACCGAAGCATGGCTAGTCTGATCACGAACGAAACATGTTTCACTATAGAAAGCGTTCACACTCAATGATTCATTGCGCGGATCATGTTTGAAACGTGGTTACTCTGAGCATGATTGAATTAAACTACCTCGCGCTGTAGTTTCAATATAATCCAGACTGAACAGGTTATCAGGCGGGCGTAAGCAGAATTAGGACGTTACTGCTAGAAAGATTAATATCAACTGGGGATATGACGAGTCTCAATACCTTGTTCAAATATGGGCTGAACAATCCAACAAGCGCTAGAAGCTGTTGTGCTTGTCGAAAACGAAATATCTTCAGCCGAAGATATCGCAAACGCTGTTTCCTGGCTAAACATTGCAAGGTTATTCGCCTACGAAGAGCCTGAATAGTAAAATTGAACCAGAGGATAAAAGCAACTACAAGTTCGAGCTCCATTTAAACTCTAATAACAAAGTTTGCTGTAGAAACTGCAACCTGCATAAATTACGGAAACGTATTTGAAACAGACCGCTATGCGAACAATGCAGTTTCAAACAATTAAGTTTATGGGAAACGTGTTTCTTTGAAACATTATTTGAAACATGTTTCGGCCTTAGTGTGAACGCACCTTTAGACTGTTTACTGAAAAGTCCGATTTCCATATGGATTCCATATGGATTCTTTTGTTCTGCGTATAAATTTACGCTTCGATTCCCACCGAACAAAAGAATCCTACGATCGTTTCAATCATATATCAAGGCACCCAACGAAGTTTTCGGTTAAAAAGCTGTTCGGGAGAGTAAGTTAGCCTAAAACTTTCGGATTTGAAAAATGTCACTAGAAAATTGTTTTCTGAAATACTGACTAGAAAATTTGTTTTCAATCCCTAGAAAATTGTAGAAGAAAAGGGAAACTAAAAGGTTTCCCCTAAAATATTCGAACGTCCCAATTCGTCTGATTAATAGAGTCAAAACAACACATTTTCATTCCCTAAGAATTGCCTAAAGGAAAAAAGAATCCCTAAAAAATTCGTACCTCCACAAAACTTTGCAACATGAAGTTACTTGGGCTAGAAAATTATTGTTTCTGTTCTAGACTACTAACAAATTCGTAGGCCGGGAATATTTTGCCATAGTATTTTCGGTTGACGCGATTGCCACCTAGAAAATCCGAACAGCTAATAGCTTTCTAGAATACGTCAAAAGACATAGTAGGCGCCTTAAAATGGCTAGATAAGCTGCAGACAACTGGTTTCAAACGAATTTCAAAAAGTACTCGTTGGGTGCCCTTGATATATATGCATGGAAACCGGGCTAAACTGGTTCCAAGGTCGCCGTCTTTGTCTTGAGCACGAGTAAATAAGCTTTTTAATATATCAGATTGCCCAACCAAACACAATTAAGTTTAACTCCTTTGTCACTTTCTTTGCAGCTTGTGTATGTTAAATGATCTAAAGAATTACATACATATTCATCGCTGACGGCACGGCAATCGATCAGAACACGTGTTGCTATGAAGTATGCCCATGCACGTTACCTCTTGGAGAAACCGATCAAGAAGTAAAAAGTCAGCTTCGTGAACCTAGTTGTTGGAACCTGGTTTCAGGGTGATTTCCTAAATAGGTTTTTATTAGAAGTAAGAAAACCTTAGAGGTTAAAAGAGGCGACCAGTTAGTTGCAATTTCGACAACTTAGATTTTGAAACGTTCTCATTAAAAGTAAGGAAGAAATTACCTTTAAACTTCATAAAATATATAAAATCTTGACACAGGAAATTTCGGGTTGCTTGGGTAAATATTCACTTACTAGATGGTCCAAAACTCTTCAAACTTTCCATGTTTTCTTATAAATCGAACAATTTTGTACCCATTTCAAAATGTCTGCACAACGGAGTGGAAGCACCGACGCACGCGCAATGTTGTAAAGTTTAATTTTCCTTTAATTTAAATAAACAGTGGCATAACTAAAAGTTGGCTAAGGTATGTTAAAAACCTCATGAATAGTTCATGAAGCAAAAACAAAGGAAATTACCGAGCGAGAAGCGATCTTTAAATGTGATATAGATTTCATCCTAATTTACATAAACTTTAACTTGGATTTTCTCCGCCGAAATAGGTCGTATCGCCAAAATAACTGAAATACACGACTCTATACATCTATACGTTTTTAAGCCGTATAAAAAACTCGCAGCAGTGTTTTATCAGATCTAAAACGGTATTATTAGACGTCTCGGGCTGCACCCTCGTAAAACACCCTGCTCGTTTACTCCGATTAAACAGCACTTAATCACCATGGTAAGCAAGTTGCAGCTGATATCTCGAGTGTCAACCTTTATTGGATGAAATGTTTGATCGACATAGGAATTTACGACAAACCTGTAGCTTCATTTGTGTTATCATCCCAGATAGGCCTTCCTTCTTTGTCGGATGTCTGTATGTTTTGCCTGTTTTCAAGGAGTTTACCTGGCTGCAAGGCTTGCACATTTATTTATACATACAAAATACTGCCAAAGCCCTGCTACTTTCTTCTACCGTGTCGCTGAGACATAGCACTTCATGGTAGTCCAAACAGCCGCTCTCCAGATGGTCCGCTATAACCCCTAACTCTCCGATCCGCTTCTACCATCTCTCCACGATAAATAGTCAGAATCGTTACCTTGACGAGCCGCCATTTCATCATTTGTAGACTCGACGATTAGTTGACCTTCAGCTTTTCGGGGGCTTCTTGGTGCAACAGATTTATTGCGGTTTTCTGGGGTTAGAGTTCTTTGTATTTCAGAATATTGTTTTGCTTTAGAAAACAAAAGTTATCTTTGTTTTATGTCCCGTGGTGATCTGTAACACCAAGAAACCCCCAGCTTTTCCATCAATTCGTGGTTGTTTGGTTGTTTTAGATTTTATGAATCGTCCTTTCTTCATAGAACGTCGCTTCCGATCTTCTATAGCTATTTCGAACTGTCCCATCTTTTTATCAGTGTAACTACATTATTTAAGCATTCACCCGAGTACAATGACAATTTATTTGTTTACGAAACAAGTCCGAATGATTACAATCCTGACTCGCGGGATTTCAACCTGACCCGTCCGTGGGATGATACTGCTGACGCGAGATGTGCAGAACGGTGTGTACGTTGACATTAGTAGCTCATTGACATTATTATTTAAATCTACAATTTTTAGGCCGTTGCTAGGGAAACTTTACAGCCTCATAAACTGTGAATCTTATAGCATTGTCAAATATTTTTATTACGGTGACTCCTTGGGTTAAGTTTTCCAATTTGAGATGTCATCAGGTGACGTCGTATGTTACGTCATCGAAATCACAAAATGTCTTACTTTCCGGAGATTGTGATGCTACTCTTAATTTAGAAATTTGTACTGAAGCTATGACCAAAGATGCAGAAACCAGTGCATGCGTTTACCATTACGACAACACTTTTTATTCAAAATTTAAGATTATTTTGCAAATGCAAAGCAACAGCTTTGGCATTTATTGTCAGTTTCCAAAATCCATGCTCAGGTTTGTGGAAAACGTGGTCAATAACATTTTAACATGAAAAAATGGCATTCTCGTTCCCAGTGCCTCCTCAACTAACTGAAAAATCGGAGGCTCTGGTAAGACACAGGTAAGGATATAATTTGATTGGCTAGCCAAATTGGCTGCGCGATGAAGAAAAATAAAACATTTGCTGCGCATAGCGCTTTCTTCCGGTTTTACGAAAAAAATCCCTTCCAGTATAAACCGATTCTCCGGCATGAGAACGAGTATTTTGTAGTAGTAGAAGTCATGTACTGAACAGAAGAACGATTTTATTCAAAAGTCAAGTTTTTCTTGGCCAACTAGCCGAACGAAACTGATAACACACACTCGTGGAGCCAAGTCCAAGGTACGTTGCCTTTGATGCATATGGCCAACCGAACGTTTGCTGATTAAGAACTCTCCCGAGACAGCAAATCACTTTGCAAACGATCCATTGCAAAATCAAAGGGAACTAGGAGTTGAATTGCTAACACGTAAGTGCTAGCCAACATAAAAATTCGACTTACAATTCGAACAGTAACCGCTAATATTAAATGTACAGTTCTGTAAATATTTTTAATGTGAAATAAATTGAAATTATTATCTATTTTTTTCAAGCACTAGCCCACTCTGTAATTCATCCAAGTCTTGTGCTCTTCATGATCAGGTGTAACTTTATAGGGATATAACGATCAGTTAAACAGTATAAATAATTTAAAAAGTCTGTGAAAAGTCTGTGAAACATCAAGGGATTTAAAGTTGTGTAGCTGGATGACATTGAAAGGCACAACAAAACAGGTACATCCAGTGTTTTTAAAAATTACTATAAAATTGTCTTGTAATCTGTGCCAATTAATCTGTGCTTCATACCTCATCACAGCCAATGATCAAGCCAATAATATGAGAAGCTTAAGTACTAGCTAGCTATAGTACAGTACTAATTCTAATATGAGAAGCTTAAGTACTTAAGCTAGCTATAGTACAGTACTAATTCTAATATGAGAAGCTTAAGTACTAGCTAGCTATAGTACAGTACTAATTCTAATATGAGAAGCTTAAGTACTAGCTAGCTATAGTACAGTGCTAATTCTAATATGAGAAGCTTAAGTACTAGCTAGCTATAGTACAGTACTAATTCTAATATGAGAAGCTTAAGTACTAGCTAGCTATAGTACAGCACTAATTCTAATATGAGAAGCTTAAGTACTAGCTAGCTATAGTACAGTACTAATTCTAATATGAGAAGCTTAAGTACTAGCTAGCTATAGTACAGTACTAATTCTAATATGAGAAGCTTAAGTACTAGCTAGCTATATTACAGTGCTAATTCTAATATGAGAAGCTTAAGTACTAGCTAGCTATAGTACAGTACTAATTCTAATATGAGAAGCTTAAGTACTAGCTAGCTATAGTACAGTACTAATTCTAATATGAGAAGCTTAAGTACTATCTAGCTATAGTACAGTACTAATTCTAATATGAGAAGCTTAAGTACTAGCTAGCTATAGTACAGTACTAATTCTAATATGAGAAGCTTAAGTACTATCTAGCTATAGTACAGTACTAATTCTAATATGAGAAGCTTAAGTACTAGCTAGCTATAGTACAGTACTAATTCCAATTCAACTGAGGAATGTGTGTCCCCGATTAGTATACCCTTCCTACAGTCAGCTAGAAAACTACGATACGTAAATAAAGTTGTTTACTATATATTTTATTTATGTTGTACGGATTAAATCCTGAAACCTTTTTCTCATAAAGTTAAAGTAAATTATGACTGTTGGTTGTCTAATGTTATTCAGTTGTACAACAAGTATATTTTACTTACCCCCACAGAACTTCTCAGCAAGCTTGTATTTCTCTAGTTTTAGAAGCGCTTCACCAAGAACTTTGTACGATCGATTTGGCCCAGACTTTTTCCAGAAACAAAACATTTCATTTGCTTTTTCCTGGAGGTTTCTGTAATTGATATGATCTTTATCAATCAGTCTGATTCTGTTGTGGTCAACCCCAAGTTTTGATCCCACATGTTTCCAGTCAGGCAAGCAGGCAGCCAAATCCTGGAGTTGGTCGTACGTGGGCTCACCTTCTCGCCACCTGAGGTCGCCATCAACTGCTGAACACAAATAACCATTAAAATAGAGTGTGGTGAGTGGTATACTGGATAGGAGTAAATGTAGTGAAAATATAGAAAGGAAGAGAGCAAGCAAGGAAAAAATATACAAGCCGTAAAGTTCTACGTAGAATAATTAAAAGAACAAAATCCGAACAACACTCAAGTCTGCATCCTTTCCCAATATTCATAATTTTCTTAATTTAATAACACATTTGGATGAACGATATAGAATTCCCCTTTCCCTACACAGACGCAATAGGGTCTTTTTAGAAAGGACCATGCATATAGTCTGAAGCATGACAATAAACACAGCAATGAATGTCTTACCGTCGCTGCTTTCTTTGCCCAGTATTGGTTTGGTATCAGTCTTTTCTCTTTCCATACTGAAATTAAAAATAATAAGAAAATTACCCTTTTTTCACCTAACATTCTCTTTGAATAGACCAATTCCAGCCTAGTCCCTAGGCCTTCTGGCTTGGTATTTTGTCTGAGTGGGTTAATGGGATCCCTGTGGTTTGTAATGGCTTGTCACCGACGTAAGCCATTACAAACCACAGGGATCCCATTAACCCACTCAGACAAAATACCAAGCCAGAAGGCCTGGGGACTAGGCTGGACCAATCCAAGGTAATTTTCGCCATCTTGTAGGGGGTGCAAAACCATTGGGGCGAGCAGTAAATGTATGAAACTTTGAACTTCTGAATTCGTCAGATTTCCAAACTTAAAATGTTCTTTCAAAGATACTTATCTTGTAGTTATTATCTCCAAATATGATATAAAGACACTTGCTACAACTGCTGCAAATAAGATTTTTAAACTACATACAAACCCTTCTAATCGAATATGCAAATTACGTACAAGAGATGTGGGAAGATTTTAAACCACGGTTTACACGTCTCATATTCGTCTATGGCGGTCTGATTTTCAGTTACAAGAATATTATAGGTAATATCTATAAAATAACATCTATAAAATGACCTTTTAATCTTGAAAATCGGACGAATTCGAGTGGAGTTACAGAAGTCCAAAGTTGCATACATTTACTGCTCACCCCAAAAGTTTTCCAACGGCACCTACAAGATGGCGGAAATTACCTTGGATTTGTCTACTCAATACCACGATCCATATATATCATTTGCACTATAACCAGCTTAAAAATGTGTAGTTGATAATCAGTGTACATCATCGAGTGTGTCAAATACACCTGCATGGAACAAGAGTTATTATAAAGTATCGCAGGCCAGGGAAGACAGTGGAAGGCAGATAACTAAAACGATTCGTGTTCTGCTCCATGATTACAAGGGAGTCATTACGGAGCGAACGCCGAAATGAGAGCTTCCTGCGCTAGATCACTAAAATAATAATAATACTTTTATTAATCCCTTATAGCAATACAGGTACATCATCAAAAATAATGAACAAAATTACCATCATGTACGTACGAGATATAAAAAAGGCTGCTCGCCAATTTCAAAACATCATGAAAATATTTAGCTGACAATAACATAGATTTGTCTTTCATTGGCAGAATACATAACAACAGTGGAACAAAGGAACGAAAACTATCATTTACTATATATACATTACTAAGAAAAGTCTCACTTATGTTTCCAAATTGACTTTAATCACATTCCATGGTATAGTTAAACTCATCGCCAACCTTATCACCTGCACACATGGGACAAACACGTGCATCATAAGGGATTTTCTTATAGCGTCGATTTTATGTGTTTCGCAAAATTATATACTTGTTTTAATGCAATGTTAAGATGCGACACTTTGCAAAAAAAAAACGCCTAATTGCAAAAGATAATTAGTAAAAAGCGCACTTTGAGAATTTAGCTTAATACAAAATCGTGATGCTTTGCCAGCCAAAGTATCACTGTAACAAGGATCGTTTAGACGTAACCAGAACTTCACAACTAAAACAGATACCTGTAAGATTAAGGGTGGCCTACCTAACTATACTGCCAGATTCGTTGTTTTGGCATGAACTTCTAAAACACATTTGCAGATTCTCCATATCATTAACAACATTTAAAAAATGTTCTTAAAAATATCGAAACTAGACATCTTTCTCCATAGGTACATACACGCCCCAAATTTCACAACCGTACAACAAGACTGGGGCTACAAGCGAATCAAAGAGTTTCAGCAAGACTCTAACCGGAACATTCTCAAGATTACTAAAACTTTTAAACAAACTGTTATACGACCGCAATGCTTTATTATACAAAGCCTTTTGGGCGAGTTTCAAATTAGCGCAAACGGTTTAGAAGAAAAGACAAGAAAACGGAAAAAAAATTCGAAACTTTGAGCGCGCTCGCTGACGTTGTTCGAAATGACGTGCTCAGATTGGGTCAGCAGAACGCGGAAACTACAATTGAAAAATCTCACTCAAATCACAAATAATGGGCTGCATTTTCTCATTTTTCTAAGACTTCATTATAAAATATTAGCCAGAATTACAGGGAGGTCAAAGCTAGCGTAAATTTACGTCAAAATCCCTGAAACGCCTGGGTTTTGAGATACTTTGTGGAAATGTTTGTGTTGTCGAGGTCCGATCTCAAAGACATTCAACGTAGAATCGCATAGCCAAAGCTGAATCGCACGGTGCATTTGCGAAATCAGACGCTGGTTGGCTGAGACGGAGTGGTGATTCAGAGTGGAATCACCACTGTAGACTTACGCGCGCTATTTATGACTTAGCAAAATATCAACAAAAGTACTAAATCTTCAAGTAATTCATCGGACTAAGCGACGAGGGCGATATCGGTTTTTCGAGTGCAATTTAACGAGGAATTACCGAGTCAGGCATATGATTTTCCTATAGAATCGCATAGCCAAAGCTGAATCGCACGGTGCATTTGCGAAATCAGATGCTGATTGGCTGAGACGAAGTGGTGATTCAGAGTGGAATCACCACTGTAGACTACGAGCTGGCACAGAATCATGGGTAAATTTGTGGGAGAGCCCATTGTTGGCACGACACGATGGAGTGAACATGTCAGCTGCCAAAATAAAGTATCTCGAAACTAAAGTTTATGTAGAGATTCTGGTGTAAATATACCTTAGTTATTGAATACCCGTATTTCTTGCGCATATTTGATAAGGAAAGCCACAGAGAAAGGGGGAAAACTTCAGAAATTTCCCTGTGATAAGTTAGTGAAAGTTTTGTTTGCGCATGCTGTTCACGCAATTATCATGCCATTTTCGAACAAAGTGTCCGAGTGCCCGGCCAGAAAACACAAAATAAATTTTAAATGTTTTTTTTTAATCAGCTTTTACCACGAAAACTATTTGGTTTAGAGCCGGGTAGATCCCGATATTTTAACAGAAGAAGGGTTAAATTAAGTACACATCCATACAGAATGATCAAAGCCGATAAGTACAGCGAATTTGAAGTAGTTGATTTCGTGTGAAATTTCAACACAAAACATGGCGGCTTTATATGAGAACATGGCAGGAATGGTTCCCCGGGTCGGTTCCTTAAATGAGATACAAATAAATTGTTGTCAAAATATTTAAAGCATCCGGCGCGTTTCGATAATCCGAGGGTTTTATCGTGGTAAAATAAGGCAACCAACAGCACAGATAAGGCTATGGTCGCTAATACCTATGTGAGAAACACCCGATTTGAGAATACGGTAAGGCATATTTATAATAATAACGTACGTGCTCAATAAGAGTACAGGTTGAACTAGTGAGAAAAAGCAACCGAGAGCGCAAGTCTTGCTCAAATGCGTTCAATGTTTTATTTCAGAAGCTCAAATATCGACCAGGGCCCAGTTGTTCGAAGCCTGATTAGCGCTAATCCTGGGTTAAGTCTTAAGCCATGGTTTTGGTTCTCTCGGACGTAGATGGTATTTGTTTCCAAATCTAGCAGAACAAGTGTCAGGAGGGGGTTTGCCTGAACTTCGTACGGAAGAGAGGGAAGAGACGTGGACTCCAAGTTGAGGTTACAACGGGTTTATTTCTGTCAAGCACTGGCTAAGACTGGCAACTTTACAATAAGTTCAGTGATATTTTATAAGCTAGTGAGATGCTGGCCAAACAATAGTAATCGAGAACAATGCAGATGTGTTTACCACAAAAGCTAAAACGTAATTAAATTATTGGCAAGTGACTATGAAAAGAACTTAGTTAAAATGAGTAACAACCTAACTTTGAAAAGTCAGAGACTCGCAAAAGACTAAACGTTATGTTTCGAGTACAAAACATACGTTTAGTCTTTTGCGAGTTTCGCCTTAAACTTTGGGTTAAGGTTCGCGTAAGGTCATCTGTTTGATTATCTGAAATCTTAATAAAGAGCGAGAGATCAAGTTTAAAGGTTGACATGTCAATGAGTGTTTTCGGCTGAACTTACGGTAAACCACTATTCAACCAAGAGAACAATGGGTTACTTAAGTTCAGCTGGACAACCATAATCTTAAAATCTTATGGATTTGTGGCTAAGTTGAAAGCTGTCAAACGTCGATGGGATCATGAAACTAGTTCAAACAGATGCGCTCACTCGATCCTTTACTATATATTAAGCGATCTTGTTTCTTTGTCATCCAGAATAAACAAGGCATGCAAACGTCTCTTGCGCACGCGAGCCGAAACTAATTGACTTAAACAAGATTTCATTAAAAGTATGCTTTTCGTAAAAGTGAATTGCATCTTCAATATTTTATTAAAAGTGAGAGATTGGCTTTCCTAACACAAGTACAAAAGTACTTTTAGTGTTATTCCCAACAACTCTAGGAATAGCTTTTTAACCTCAAATCAGTAGTTCACAAGTTAGCAAAATGAACTTAAGATTGCCGTTAATCCTGGACTAGCTTAAAGTGCCAATGAAATGAAAAAATGGATCCCGTTTTTATTTTATTAAATTCTAGGTTTCTCTTAGTCATTTTGTGCAAATAAAAATCAATATGGAGAGAGCGAACATATTTTTTTTTCGTATCGAAGTCAGACAGAATTGCCAAAATCCGGCGACAAATGTTATGCTGTTAAAGATATGGTAATCACATGCGTGACGTCACAAAATGTACTCATTTATATTCGTCCCCATAAATACTACAAAATAAGTGCATTTTTGGCCAGTTTTCAATTTAAATATGTAATACTTTGAGAAACCTTAAAGATGGCCAATTTTTTTATAGAATCCTTGCAGTCGGCTTTGTGAATATAACTGCGCAAACCTAGTGACGTCACGCATGTGATTACCATATATTTAACGGCGTAAAAATTGTCGCCAGATTTTGGCAATTCTGCCTTCAAATCGGGCTTCAAACAACCGGGCCCAGATTCAAATGTTCAATTATAGAACGGGATCCCTACGAAACCGACTTAACTGAATGATTACTTTATGTTCACAAAAATTGAACTGACTCCCGCAGAGAATGAAAATTATTTCCAAGTTGAAAGCAAGACGGCTAAAATATACACCAGTCAATGCCGAACAAACACTTCCATGTTAGAGTACCTTTCTTTTGATGCCAATTAGTGCACGTACATGCATAGATACCATTTCGATGCTGTGAAGTGTTTTTGTAAAACCGATTCCTATGTAAACAACGAACACTGAAATATCTACATTAGCAAGGAACGGCCTATTTTATTATTCGACCAATAAAACTGCAAGATTCGTTAGGTCACTTGTGGCAAAGTCAATAAAAATTGATCTGGTTGATGTACTCCTACTGGAAGAACATTCCACACATTTTGACGAATCTAGATATTGAAAATCTAACTTATTCCTTACTTCCATGTGGTACATTTTACACTAAGAATCATACAGAATCATTGGTTAAACACAATGTGCTTCGACATTTTGATTCCTGTATATTAACCGTATCAGTGGTACTGCAGGTTAAGATGTATTGCCTTCAATGAGTTGTTATTCCCTGATTTCTTATGCCAACATTTTCTGTCAGTCCGAATTTGCCCTTCGTATTTATTGTACTATTAGAACTGATTCACTCGAACATCAAACATTTTAGAACGACAACTTTCCCCATAAATTTGTTATTCCCTGCTAACTCGGTCGAAGGAGAACGCATTCTTCACAATATCCTGTCTGAAGCCAAAGTATAATTTCCTAGCTCCTCTTGCGGCTCTAAATACTCAGACATGCTCTTTGATCTTCTCCAAACATTAAAAATTGACCAAGCCAGCACTGGGCCTCATTATTTGAAACGATAAATTAAAGCTTAAATTAAATAAAGTAAAGTTGACTGCAATCAACTGTATACCATACTCTGTTAGCAAATGTGCAGCACAAAGTTCGCACGATTTTAATAATTACCTTGTCTTGGCGAGAATAAACAGCAGTCAATGTTGAGCAAACTATTTTGTCTCCTTCGTAGTGTATGTTATCGCTTGTTGGCTGTAGAATAAACAGATGCCAAGCTAATTAAAATGTTGATTCACGTAGCATAGATCTATAGTGTTATTGATTCAGAGAAGCGACTTGGCAAAACCGCACCCAAACTATGCACCTAACACTGAAAATACGGTAATAAGTTCATGTCCTATATACAACAATAGGTTAATTACGTTCTATTATGTTTCGGTCATAGAACGTAAGTAACATATTGGTGTATCTAGGACATGAACTTATTACCGAAAATACCTCCTCTGTTTCCATATCGCAATAGGCCGATGACTCATACTGAGTTGACCAATAGAACTACTGCAAGATGTCATCCCACTTTAGAGTTGTCAAGTAAATCAAAACCGTTTAGAGTGTTGGAACATTCATTAACATTTCAGAGTGATAATCTCGGTTTTAGTGGTCTAAGTTGATATACTGAATCTCCGAAATTAAATAAGAGTTAATTAAACAAGAGAAAAACAAAGTACAAGAACAAATCGCACTCATGAAATGATCTCAGTAAGAGAGTCGTTACGCCTTCTCATCAATCAGTCGAGTCATTAACAATTCATCTCTGACGTTTACATGGTAAACTAAGCAATCCTGGTCAAAAGGGCTGGGACACTTAGCTTTTTTTCATAAAAAAATTTTGTGTCACACCCCTCCCCTTTCCTCCCCCTCAATGTTGGTTTTTGTTTTATTATCATCACAACATTGATTTTTGGTGGGGGGGGGGGGGGGGGGGGGAGCACTCATGTCTTGCTAAATTGTAGAAAATCTAGAGAGTCGGGTATTGTTTGTTCGAGACAGCATACAAGGTGTTAACCTGTGACAAGTGTCCCAAGTCCTTTTGACCACGATTGTAGCTCCACGGCGTGCATCCGCATACACTTTAGCCTTTGCTTTCTGTTCAGTATCTCGGTCACGTACTTCTTGGTCATACACATGATCAACACTCAAGTTTGGAATCTTCCTTCTCATTTTGCGGTTGAACAATAGCTCGGCTGGACTTTGGACTTTGACAGGCTTTCATTAACTATGCCCTCCTGCTTGAGCAATCTGGATTCTCTTCAAGAGTGACTTATACTGCCTTTCTACTTCACCGTTAGCTTGAGCCCATTTTGCGGTTATCTTGCAATGAGTGATACCATTCCTCTCACAGTATTCTATGAAATCGCCAGATTTGAATTGGCCGTTGTCAGATTTGATGGTTACTGGTAAACCATGTTGGCTGAAAGTGTTCTCCAAACACTCTATATATTACCTTCTTAGCGGTAGTGGACTATATGGCCTCCACGGCCTCCACCTCATAGAATCTGCTATAATAATCGACGATTACCAGTAGAGAATGTCGGGACGGAAGTGGTCTCATTAGATCAATGGCCAAATCTTGCCATGTCGGTGGTAGATGTAATTGGTTCTCGTCTTGCCACTAACTGACATCCACGAGAATCTCGGCAGTGTCGCTCTGGAGCTTTATCTATCCCCGGCAAACAGAATTTTGGTCCTTAGTTTTGTTTCGTACCAATAACTCCCAAGTGCCCTTCATGAGCTAGGGTTAAGGCTTGCTTGGTATGACAATGCGCGTATCCGTGAGTACCAGCTGTCCGATGACACATAGCTCTCCAGCAACTGGCATGTACTGTTTACAACTCTCAAACTGCCCCATCTCGATGGCTTTCCTCGCTTCACTGAGTTTATCATCTACAGCTCAATCTTCTTCAATCTCACGAGTTGTAAGCGCCCTTGGGGTTGCAGTTATAGCAACGAAACTGACATACACTTCTGCATCATGCTCGTGTATGGTATGCTTGGCATCCTTGTGAAGCAGTCGACGGTGGGTACAAACGACCATAAAAACTATATTTAAAAAAAGTTTTCAACGCAGACGAATAAATTTTGGTAGGTGGATGTAGAATCGTAAAAGGAATATAACCTGATAATTTAAGCTATGTTAATACTATTGTGGCGTCACAGTGACGTCATTTATCCATTTATTTGTAATACGTTTCTTATATAACTGTTCATTACCTCTAAAAACGGAATGTTGTATATTGTTAAAATCTCCTCGTAATGAGAATGAAGGAAATGAAAACCCGATGTCAAATGATTAACGAAATCAAAAGTTATGAAAGTTTGAATTTTGCCAATTTTCCCGCCAATAAATATAAACAACACAAAAGCATAAATTTATGAAAATATCGCTTCATTCATCTTTTAGATGCGTGACATTTTGTCCAATCATAAAACACGTTGGTGGCTAAAATCGATTTTTTTTTCTGATAATTTTGATTTTTTGTTATCCATAACCGGCTTAAAATTCGTCAACGTCATTATGACGTCATACATTTTTATACATGCCCTAAGAAAAAAAAGAGTGATTTTCGAGTTTTATTGATGAAATGCAATAGTCTGGCATTCAAAAGTCACATTGCTTTCTTTTCTTGATTTTTTAACAATAGGCAGCCTTAGGTACGACTCCTGACGTCACTAAATAAGACGTCATAACAACAGTCATTCCTCTATAACTTTGGCTGTAATCATCGTAGAATGTTCAAATTTGCGCCAAATGAATGTGTGTCATGAAGGCCTTTTGATGGTGTAGTCTATAACGTTTATTAAAGGGGGAATTTCACCAAAAAAGGAGGATGCACTTATGACGTCATCATATAATATAAAACACCTAAACTATGTAGTTTAATTTAGTTACCAGCTCACCAACATTTCTTCAAATTCAGACTATAAGTAAAGAAATGGTGTTGATTTTAATTATTTGGTCACGCTCAACGATGCCGCTTTTGACGTTCTTTATACCCGCCGTGCATATATTTTCGTGGTAATAATGATCGGCAATGTTTCCGCGCCCTGGAGCATACACAACTTTGAAGTCGTAAGACTGTAATCTTAGAACCCATCATTCTACTCATGCACAAAGTCTTCAGCGTGGACCATATATTGTCTCCAGTGGTTTATGGTCAGTCTCCAGGAGAAATCTTATGCCATAAACATAAGCGTGCTATCTTTCACAGGCCCATACGACGGCCAGTGGCTCCTTTTCTGTTTGGGAATAGCTTTGTTCACAGTCTGTCAGGCTGTTGCTGGCATTGCATATTGGCAACGTACGATGTTCCGCTTTGCACTTGGACAAGAACAGCCCTTAAATCAACCGGGCTAGCGCTGGCATCAGTGATGATCTTCGTTGTTGCAATTTTGTCAAAATACGCCAATGTACATGCCTCGGCCATGCTCACTTTAGCAATTCAAATGAAGCTATCTGCTCCGGTCAAAAATGAAATGGTGCTCCCTTCTTGGTCAAACTTGGCAGTGGTTTTGATAACGTGGCGGCGAAGTAAACTATGAAGCTGCTGCTGTAATTGGCCAACCCTAGGAAACTGCGTACCTCTGTGACGCTCTTTGGCCCTTCAGCCTCTAGTAGTGCTCTCACTCTCTTCTGTTGGACCAATACCTTTCTTTGACAGCAGCATCCCCATGAATACTAGTTGGACCATGTTAAATACACACTTCTCAGGATCCAGCGTCGGGCCACATTCTTGAAGCCGCTCTAGGGTTTGATAGAGCCGCTGATTATGGGTTTCTTCATCTGGCCCATGCACGACTATATCATCCGATTTGTTCTCTGCACCTTCAATTCCTGCAAGCACCGTGGCGATTTCGTGTTGGTACTGCTCACTTGCAGAGTCGACATGCTTATATCGATACAAGTCTACATATGTGACGAATGTTGTGATTTCCCTTGACTCGGAACTTAACTCTAACTGGTGGTACCCCCATTTGAGGGCTAGTTTACTGAAGACATTAGAACCACTCATAGTTAGTACTAACGGTTCAGCTACTGTTAGTATGGGGTATCACCTACGCATGATTGCTTGGTTTGCCTGTCTCATGTCAATACATAGTCGGATTTCTCCATTGCTCTTTGGGACTATCACCATGGCTACAGGATTGACATAAGGGGTGGGGCCCTTCACTGGTCCAATTATTCTAGAAGTTCTTTAATCTTATCTTGAACCTTATCACGGAGGTTGAAAGTACTCGTGTATAGGGCTGCACTACCGGTTTCATGGTTGGGTCTACAGTATGTGTAGTGTTATCATTCTGCTTGTTTCTCAAATTGCCAATACATTTAAATACTTCTGGGTATCGTTGGTTTAAGTCTTTGGCAACACTGGTAACCATTGCTACACCAATGCCAATTCTAAACACTCCTAATTCGGTTGCAGTAGTCGCTCCAAGTGAAGACATGCCCCTACACATGACGAAATGCAGCTTGGACGGCACTCTCGCTAGCACTGACAGTACTCTTAAACCTTCCCTTGACTGTTAATGGCTGTTAATGCCTACGTGAAGAGCTTTTTATCAGTAGGCGGAGCCTGTGACTCGCACTTTACGCTTTTGGTCTTTAGCTGTTCCCATGCATCTTCAGCAATGATATTGTTGTTGGCTCCACTAACATCTCCAAATTTACCCCTCCCACACAAACAGTGAGCAGATTGAATCTTCGCCGTCTGTCGCAACAAATGCATAATTGCACTGGGGGTCCCTTGGCTCCTCCCCTACCTGTTTTACATCTGTTTTTGTCTTAGAAACGTTTTCAATACGGTCCTTTCCGTGACACTTTCTGCATGTTTTCCTCTTGCAGGACCTGATAATCCACATCTAAAGCAGGTTTTGTCTTTACTTTTAGGTCTCTCTGGTGTGTTTTTGCTCGATTTGCCGCGTTTTGGAAATCTTGCGCCCTTCTCAATAGCCCTGTTTGTAACGCGTTTTTGTTCATCGCCAGTTTGAATTAACATCGGTTCTGCAGAGATTCTGTGTTCTATTTACTTCCTCGTCACCAGTGTTATGTCACCTATCGGCTGGATAAACTAAACTTACTACTCGGATCAAACATCTTCCTTCTTCTCTCTCTTACGTGTGCTCCCTCCAGGCTCCTCACGGATAGTTACTCAGTACTAGTTCTACTCATACACTACACATAGTGTAGGTACTTAGTCACTAGTAAAGTGCTGCTGTTCTTACCTTTTTATTCTTCATCATCAGCTCCAGGGTCATATGCCATACAGTGTATGTACTTAGTCACTAGTAAAGTGCTGCTGTTCTTACCTTTCTTCTTCATCATCAGCTCCAGGTGTACATGCCATAGTCATTAGTCACACATGTTACAGAGAATGTTGTACCATCACATCTGGAAATGAAAAACAGAATTCCTTTGATGATGTTATGAAATATTTTCTTTAGTCAGTTGTGCACAGTTTGCTAGTTGTCATAAATGAACAGTGTAATACTTTATCTGTTCTCGCATAAGGATATATACAATGTAGTTTTAAAAGTGTAACACTTTATTGTTTAATTGTTATTCATCTACATATCAATGTTACTCGCTCTCCCCCCACAGAACACTAAAACCGCCTCCTGGTTAGCTCAGTGCATGGTTAAGCTCCGGTATGTTGAGCGGGAGGTCACGGGTTCAAATCCCGGCCGGACCAACACTCAGGTTCGTAAAATAACTGCGCAGAAGGTGCTACCTTTGTGAAACAACTGCAAATGGTTAGACCTTCACGTCTTCTCGGATAAGGACGAAAAATCGCAGTTCCACTGACGGAGACAGGCCTAAAAGGGACCTTGAGTCCTATTGTTTGTACTTCTGTGATCAGGCTCTGATCAGGCTCTGATCCAAATGTCTCAAATCAACACTTTTACTGCTTTCCCACAGTAAGTTTGCATAATCAGTTTTATATTATAATGCTTGTAATTCGATTTCATAGTTACCATAAAAATATTGCTTACTAAAAAATAGTGTTTTTAACTAAGGGTTATTGACCTGGAGCGAGGGGTATTGGATATATTCACCGAGGGTACCCGAGCGAGGTGAATAAATCCCATACCCTCGAGTGGAAGGCCGATAAAATACTTATTTTTCACAATGGCTAGTTTTTCTCGGTGCACGAAATAACAATATATCTGTTCATAATTATAAATCATAAGGAAACATTGTTTCCCTGGTTTATTGTTGCATGGAATTACCGTTCATATGGGCTTTCTCTCGTTTTTTTTTCATCCAATGAAGCTTAGAGTGTAGTGGATAGGACAGGCGACGGGTAACCATAAGATCGAGGGACCGAGTTCCGCTCAGGACACATGCCGTTATTACATGTTCTCATTAAATATTTACTTCTTCGTGCGTAAAGAGTACGTAGAACTTAACTAGGACTAGGTAAGTGTGAGGCAAATATGTCGAGGATACAACACAGTTTGCATTGAGCAACTGATTCAGCTGTTTCAACCTGGTATGGTAGTCTAGTAGTGATATGTAAAACGCCTGTTATCTCTTCGTTTCAAGTCCGAATTAAATGCATCTTTCAAACGGATGGTGATTTTGAGGAACGGGGAAAGGCGAAATTCTCCCGGAATTATATAGTCGTATAGATACAGAGTAAATGAATTTGTCCCCAATTATAGCGATACCATGCTAAATACATTGACACTCTCCTCTGTTAGTAGTAGTAGTACTTATAGTTCCCTTGGTGCCACTATATACATGCATTTTAATATACAGGCTAAATCTAGTAGATTACATACTACACAAAACATAATCATGACTGCTGCCTTAAAAAAATCTTTGTTGTTGTTGTTGTAAATGGATGAGTAAATAATGCATGTATCAGCAGCTTCGATAAGGGGTGGATCCATGGCAACCTTGTTAGAATTAATTGTTTGTTGCCCGTCGCCCGTCGGTGAGGGGGGGGGGGGGGGGGGGGGGGGGGGTGGAGCTCACTTTGGTTCATGGATCAGGAACCAAGTGGACCGACCTTGTATGAATTTTTAGTAATTGCTGTGCCCTATACCAGGGGCATTTGGGCAAATCCCCAGGGTACCTGGGGGTTGACCCCTGGGGGAAGCCACTGATACATGCATCATTAACACTGCTGTAGTAGCTGCCAGTAAATAAGCAAAGCTACTGATACAGTGGAAATCTCAATGCTAAATCTTGTTGTTGAGGTTTTACTTGGCCTCTTGTATTCTTCTCTGAAAACCATGCCTTGAACCATGTGAAATGAAACTTGTTTGGTAAAGAGTTGTAAGTCTCATAACAGCAGAGCATGATGGAATTAATCATTCGTGTTCACTATATTATCACTGGTCTTGTGTTGCCACATGTATATTGTCTCAAACACATGTAGCCACTGTTAATGTTACAAACATGGCTGCAATTAATTTGCTTTCCGCTTTCCATGGCAGTTCTCATCACAGGCACTCTAAAATAGGATTCGTTTTACATGAGTAATATAATATTCTTATTATACATTGTATGGCTTCTCTGGAGACAAATAATCACAATTCTTTTTCAAAATAATTTATATATGTAACTCTTGTAAAAAGAATAATTTATTATTCTCTCAAAGGTTAAAAAAATTGCAAGTGTAAAATACTTTTCTAATCGAACCTGCAAAGTTGTACCAACTATTCCTTGTTGAAATTCCATATGGCCCGAGTAAAGGCTGGTACAGCCTCTTGTTTGGTAATGTGGTCAGGGTCAGAACTATTCATAGTCACAATATTGACATTTAGTATTAATAAAAATAATGTACAAATACATTATAGATATGTGATATGTGATTCGTTTGAATTCATTATGCAATCTAGAACTGGGTCAGTTTGCTATTTTAGCATTTTCTCACCTGGTAGACTATACGGACGAAAATAAGGGGGAAATTTTCAAGGAAGACAATGACCGGTGCGTTCCAAAACAAACGAACTAAAAGCAGTACATGTTGACTGTCAGAGCAGTCATGAAACGTTTTCTTCTATCTTAAACTTTTTATAAAAATTGATGTTGTTATAACAATGCTCATTTACGCGTAATTAAAATACACTATCCGTTTTTCAACTCGTGTTCTCTTCAGCGGAAATATTGTTTTCGTAGGTTATTGTGTTCTAAACTTCTTAGTCAATTTTCAATAATCAATTACCTTCTGTCTTGGAATTACACTGTTTTGCAGAGAATGAAAACTCTTACCAAGAAACAAATAGCCAGACAAACCAAAGCGAGAGTCGTAACCTCTTCAAAACAGATATTTCGCTTAACGAATTCTATCACTGAGATGTCCAAACTTTAGCACTACGATGCTCTAACACTATTCCTTTCGAGCTTTTGATTCCCCGCTTTCAGCCTGGATGGTCTGTTAGGTTATGACGCTGGAAGATTAATAAACATCCCAGGGGGGTACTCCCTAAAAAATAGGATGGGGGTGTGCCTCTGAGCCCTTTGTTCCAGACCAATTACTTGTATTTTTGCAACCCTGTTCCAGACAAAATAGCAAAAAGGTACCCTGTTCCAGACTAAAAACAACGAAAACATACCCTATTCCAGTCAAAATGGCAAAAAGATATCCTGTTCAAGACCGGGCTAGCGTCTTATCAGTGATACGTGGGAGACGTTGCGCTCCACTCGTCACTCGAATTATAAACAGATAAACGGACTCTGCGTTTGCAGCAGCCACGGAGCGTGAATAACTTAAACCGTCTTGAGGCCCTTCCAAAAAAATTACGACCCTATTCCAGACCAAAACAGTGATTTATATAACCTGTTCCAGGCTAAGAATTGTCAAAAACCATACACTGTCGAGCGGCACGTACCCGTATATAGCCTATATATGGGAGTACCACCCCCCAACCCAGGGCTAAACAGACATATAATAATAATAATAATAATACTAGGCCATATTTATATAGCGCCATATACCACAGTCTCATGGCACTTTACATTTTACTGCCCATATCCCGTCAGTGAATTTTTCGGACTGCTATTACGGCGCCATGCAATGGCTGCCACGCAGTTTACAATGTTGAGTGTGTGGTTAGTGCAATGGCCAGGCTGCTGTACCGGATGAGAATCCCCTTCTCTTGTTCGAGAAGTACAACAGGTTCTTTCACGTCCCCTTCAAATACTGATTAGAAGTAGATATACTGGATAAATTTTGTGCCGGCACGAAAATTGTAATGGATAGGTCTCTTGTTCACACTTTCGGCGCGATTTCTGTGCCGGAGCGATGTTGCTTACCCTGGGTACCAGATGTTCTACTGCCTCCCTTAGCAAAAGTTAGGCGCGATTAAAGCGCCTCCGTCGCTTCGCTTCGTTCCTCGATGGAGGCACTTCGCGCCTAGCTTTCGCGAAGGGAGACAGGTGTTGCTCCGCTCTGACAGCGATATACTTTGTATCGGATAGGTTTTTCGGCCGAGTTGCTCCGTGCCTGTTCACTGACTAAATCCTATCCGGTATAGTGCGAAAATGGCCTAATATTATTTTTATATATCTTCCGGCATTAGTCATACGTATGCACATACTGGAATGGAAGTAAATATCCAAGATCCAAGTCAGTCGACAATAAAGCTTTTTGACTCCTTTATAGAAGAGTGGAGAAACTATACTTTGATCACAAAACGTGTTTTAAGAAATATCACAGCCCTAAGGGTCTTTAACTTATATCGATGCGTTTAATGTTCTCTGTGGCGAGCTCCATACTGTTGTGGTTGTGTACATGTGTTTAACAGTAAACTTCGGTCCATAGAGAAGTGGAGACGTAATGAGAAATAAAATGTAATTCTGATAAAGCACAAAATTCTCGTGTTCTTAGTTTGATTCACTTCGATGAAACTAACGGACGCTGGCACATACTGAGATATAAGAGCCATTTATATACGACAGGAATGTAGGCTGTATCTAAGCCGCGAAGTTTACAAAACCGCTGATATGCTCAGTTTTATACCCATGCATACGAACATTCGTGGCTTGGGTAGGTTAATTTAAGCCGCGGTTACTGAATTTGGTCTCGTGATTCGTATACATGTGACATTACCAAGCTACTCTACTGGGGAAACGAAAGTGGGTCTGTTTATTTGGTTTGGTGAATTATAAATTCGTCTCCTCTAACCCTACAGGATGAACCTGACAGTGCATACCAGACTGAAATACACGTTCTTCGTTCTGAAACTCCTGAAAATCCCTAGTTTCAATATCCATCAAACAAACTTTGGAGCAATTGGATTTCAATTCAAACTCATTAATTCTCACATTAGAACGAGTTTGTGACAAGCTCTTAGGTGTAGTGGGTAAATAAAGTATTGTATATTTAAAATGATTCAGAACTTACTACTAGAGATGTCACGAAAGAAGAACAAGAAATAGCGCTTCGGCCCTCTTGTGACAAAACATAGAAGAACGTTTCTCAATCGTTCACTGATCATATACAGCTATTTCAATTAATAATCTCATCCTCATTAATTATTCATGAGGTAACCAACCAACCATGTGCCAGAATTCGATCACATGACGATCCTTGAAACCCCGGAAAGTACTCCCAGAACTACATTCAACCATTGTTTTCCAGTCCAAGGACTGAATTAATTTTGTTCCAGTCCTAGGACTGAATTAATTTTGATCCAAATCACTAGTGATGTTCATCTGTGTTCTCATTGGGTATCATTCATGCATGTGTTGGGCCTAATTAAGCTACCAGGATTACAGCATAAGTATGACTTTAAATGGAGAAGTGAAGGAGAAGACGGAAAATAAAAATCGGTGTCCAGAGTGTGACTCGAACCATCATCCGCGTGGCTGCTCTTGACTACTAGTCCGCTGTCTTGTCCACTACGCTATCAGGCCGTTTGTTGAAATGACCGTGACAAAATAACAATCACAACCCTTGTAGTCTATAATTATAATGAAAAAAATCAATTGTCAACCTGTACCCGAAATAAAAACAACATCCCTCCCGAATAATTAATGACAATGAGATGTCATTTCAAAGCCTCCAATTCGGACTGGACGGGATTTCAAGTCCTTGCAATCCCGTCCAGTCCGAATTGGAGGCTTTGAACTATTACTTGTCTCGGAGGTAGGGCATTAGCGAAATAAGGTATTTTTAAAATGTCGTACGGCTGTACCCATGCAGGCTAAAAATGTATAAATACACCGTAAGCTAAGTCGACTAAGTTGTCTATAACTCGTGACCATAATAGACCAGTTCGCGGTAAATTCCGACATTTTGAAAAGGATCCAAACATGGCGTGAAATACAGTGTTTGTATGGGAATTGATGCGAATCCGATGCCAAATAAAATCCGTAAAATCAAATTTATGAAATATTCTTCAGATACAAACTTAATATACCAGGTAAAAAATTAACAAATCGAGTCGAATTCCGCGTGAAAATTTACAGACAATGTATGGAAAACTGAAAACACGATTGCACGCTTCCCATCACAGCTACATCCCTCAAATTTCGATTTGTTAATCTTTTACCTGGTATCTTAAGTTTGTATCTGAAGAATATTTCATAAATTCGATTTTACGGATTTTATTTGGCATCGGATTCGCATCAATTCCCATACAAACACTGTATTTCGCACCATGTTTGCACCCCTTTCAAAATGTCGGAATTTACCGCGAACTGGTCTATTCATTTCGGTCTGGGAATACCCCATACAATGCCCTATCCCCTAATGTCCTATTCCCTATCTCCCAGGCAACATTAATTGAAATAGCTGTATATACTGTATTGGTATAAGGTCTAATAAAATTATTTATATGAGACGTTCAAACACGCAATCGCTGTTAGCTCTTTATTACTAAAGTGGTCATTTCTTATTCAAGTCAATTGAATCGAAATCACTTGGAAGCAAACGTTGCAGTCAGTAATTTACTTCAGTCCTGACTGCGACTGCGGAATGCTTGGGATGTTCGGGTTTATATACAAACCTGCATATTTAGCACAAACGAACACGAAACTGAAACTCACCTTTTAATTTGGTGGTCTTCCACGCGAAGTTCAAAGAAATCTAGCTGACGGATTCGATAATTCGATCAAGCATGTGTTTCACAAGGCATGCGTTGCTAAAATACCTTCAGTAAAATAATAAAATAATAATGTTATTAACACCTTATACCATCAGCAAAAATAATAAACAAAATTACATTTATGTACGAGGTATTAAAAAAGGCTGCTCGCCATTTTCAAAACTTCATGAAAATATTATAGATTTGTCTTTCATTGGCAGAATATATAACAACAGTGATCTCTTATCGAAGGAACGAAAATTATCATTTACTCTATATATATTATAGGCAAATTCATTGCCTGACGAGAAAATTTAACGTTAAATTTCACGTGAAAAACCTATTTCGGACGAATCGCGAAGCGGAATTCCCGAGTCGGGCAATGAATTTTCTTTGAATCCCATAGCATTTAGTGAGTTTAAAAGTTGCTAAAATTTCCGCCACGCGCCAGGAACCCATTGCGTTGTAAACTGAAGAGCGAATAGAATCAAGCTAAAATTAGACTGAAACTCACACGAGGTTCAACTAAACTGCAGTCGTTACTCACAAAATTTGGTTTTCCGACATCAAAACATGCATGAAAAGACCTGTATTGTATTTACCTAGGTACACTTAATTTCGATCTAATCTTTACCAAGAAAGCGAAAGTGCATTAACTGGAGACAAAATTGTGAATGTTTGTCAAACTGAAAGATTTAGAAAACCGGCGGCCTGTTGAAACCAGTTGTCGATAAGTGCCTAAAGTGGAAATCTAAAACCTGACAAACCGAAGAGCTGCTGCACAAGTATACGCACAAACTTGTAAGTATTAAGTATTCCTTACTTTATAATATAAGCAGATTACCAAAATAATGTTAATGCTCAATTTCTGTCTCACAATAAATAAGCCTGTTTTTAAACTGTTGAATGTGACTTGTGTTCAGTCCACTTGTTTCCCAAATTTTCCTTGTACCACGATTTTAGTACCGTTCTGTAGCCGTGCTTTTCGTCCTGTTTTCAGTCATTTAGCTTCTCTGTATGAATACATGAATTAAATCAGCAAATCCACGAAGCCGCAGCTCTTCCGTTCAAAATCACACATTTTTGCTGCAGTTGTTTTTGTCGATTCCTCGGATCAGAGTCGGTTTCTTCTTGGGCCAAAACATATCATTTCTCGTGAAAAACAGAATAATAGATATATAATTTTCACGTTCTTTGACTACTTTTTACTTTGCCGTGATATCCTGGTTTGTAATTTTAACATGATTTGTCGCTGTTCGCGATAATAAAAATAACTGACAAAATATTTACGCGCGGGCTTCCTGTACATCGTTTAATACAGCTTTTCAAACCGTCGAATACAGCTTTCAACCCATTGAATTCCACAAAATATTAAACGCTTCGTTAGCCAATCATCGCGCGAGTTTGAGTCGTGCTATGGGATTCTACTAAGAAAAGTCTCTCTTATGTTTGCAAATTCACTATAATCACATGCCATTGTATAGTGAAACTCGTCACCATGCAACCTTATCACCAACACACAAGGGACAAACACGTGCATCATAAGGGATTTTCTTATCGCGTCCTGTCTCAATTTGTGTGCAGAAATGATCAGTTTGGTAATAGCTTGTCTACTGTACATTGGCAATATCATTCAAGTACCGCTCATAACCCACATTTGACTTAACTAAACGGAAAGTGCGCAATTTTCCGCCAATATTTGTATCATGAGGGTCAGACTGCCCACGTGAAACATTAGTTTTCCAAAAAAATGAAAATAAATCCCACAACTTCGATTTTATGTGTTTTGCAAAATTATCTTTATTTTAATGGAAAGTTAAGATGTGACACTGTCAATTCCGCATAATTGCAAAAGATAATTAGTAAAAACCACGCTTGGAGAATTTAGCTTAATACAAAATCGTAACGCTTTGCCGGCCAAAGTATCACTGTAACAAGGATCGTTTAGACGTAATCAGAACTTTACAACTAAAACAGATACCTGTAAGATTAAGGGTGGCCTACCTAACTCTGCGTATACTGCCGGATTCGTTGCTTTGGCATGAACTCCTAAAACACGCTTGCAAAGTTTCAAATGGAGCTTCTCAATATCAGATCACCTTTTGAGCCGTCATGAAACGTTTTCTTCTATCTTAAACTTATATAAACGTTGTTTTAACGATGCTCACTTGGAGGAATTCCACCGTTCCGCGAAATACACCATCCGTCTTTCAACTCGTGTTTTGTTCTCTCTTTCGTAGGTTAATTGTTGTGTTCTAAACTTCTCAGTTAATTATTCATAATTTTCTGTAGTTTAACCTTGTCGTAGTCTTCATGCTTTTGAAAGGAAAATCGCACACTATAAATGTATTTGTTCTATAAACTTCACCATGATTTGAATCGATAAAGCTTGTACGAAATGATGAAAAGAAGAACTATAAGTGATTATGTTTTATATTCCATCCACAAATAACAGCACAACGTATTGTATGACGTACTTCAATAATTAACTACCAATACACCGTTCCCAGAGAAGGAAAACTAAGCTTACCAAGAAACAAATAACCAGACAAACCAAATCGAGAGTCATAACCTCCATCAATGTATTCAAAACAGATATTTCGCAATTTTGCTGAACGAATTTTATCACTGAGATGTCCAAATTTCACTACCTAACTTTAGCACTGCGAATGGCGATGCAGTAACACTTGGAACACATAACAGTTTTATTTTTGTCTTTGATCCGTTGCTTTCAGGCCTAATGGTTTAATCCAAGTTACTTCAAGACGGACGTCAGTAATTTAATTTAATTTATATAAACTGAGGCCATGTTCACACTTTTGTGCCGGCACGATAGGTCTCCTGTTCTCACTTTCGGCGCGATGTTTGTGCCGGAGCGATAATTTGCTCCGCTCCGAACTTGACAGTGATATACTTTGTATCGGATAGGTTTTTCTGCCGACTTGCTCCGTGCCTGTTCACATTATGAAATCATATCCGGTATAGTGTTAAAATGGCCTGAGAGTGAGATACTTGAAATATTGTACATCGTGTCGGCCATAATTCAAAAGGTGTACACTCATGACGCACTGGTATATTGTCATCACGTAAGAAGGAAATAAGTACCCAGAGGTTATAGTTATGCACATACACAAATCTCACCTCAGAACAGTCTTCAGTACTGAGTTCCAAGCGGAAATTAATTGAAAGTTTGGGTGCGGTAAATCACTATGCATAAATTGTGCTTCTATAGACAGTTAACAATGAAACTTGTTGACCCTAAGAAGAGAGGAGAAACTATATATTGATCACAAAACGTCAATGTTTTAAGAAATAACACAGATCAGGGTCATTGATGCGTTTAATGTTCTCTGTGGTGAGCTCCATACTATTGTGGTTGTGTACATGTGTTTAACAATAAACTTCAGTCCACAGAGAAGTGGCGACGTAATGAGAAATAAAATGTAATTCTGATAATAAAGCACAAAACTCTCGTGTTTTGCATGTTCTTAGTTTGATTCACTTCGATGAAACTAAGGGACACTGCCACATGCTGAGAATTAGAGCCATTTATACCCGAGAGGAATGTAGGCTTACCTATGCCGCGAAGTTCACAAAACTGATATGCCCATGTATACGAACATTCGCGCCTTGGGTAGGTTTTTGCTCTCGTGATTCGTATAAATGTGACATTACCCAGCTACCCTAGCTACTGAGCAAACGAATTTGGTTTGGTGAATTATAAATTCGTCTCCTCTAACCCTGCAGGATGAACCTGACAGTGCATACAAGCCTGAAATACACGTTCTTCGTTCTGAAACTCCTGAAAATCCCTAGTTTCAATATCAATCAAACTAACTTCGGAGCAAACTCGTTAGTTCTCGCCTTTAAAATGATTCAGAGCTTCCTACAGATATCATGAAAGAAGAACAAGATAAAGCACTTCGGCCCTACTGTGACAAAACATAGAAGAAAAGTTTCTCAATCGTGTTTATATACAAACCTGCATTAGTACAAACGAACGCGGAAAACTCACCTTTTAATTTTGTGGTCTTCGACGTGAAGTTCAAAGAAATCTGCCTAACGGATTTGGATTCGCAGCCGTTCACAACACAGGCGCAGGCGTTCCTAGGACCAGAATGATCTGGGAGAAAATACCTTTTGATCAAATTATACATGTCGAGAAATACATGATCACAAGGTATGTTATTTCGACTATTGGTCGGCGAAGGCTTATTTTCTTATGGAGAGATTATAAAACAAATAATATCACATTATAAACCTGGTAAAAGTCAATGTACTAAACAAACTTTACACTTTATACTTTATTCTTTATCACTTCCCCCGGATACTTAGCCTGCGAAAACAGCCGCCTCTATATGGAAATTACGTCTAACCCTTGCGGGCTATCTGTAAAGAGGAAAATCTGGAACGGCGAATGGGGAACGGGGAATAGGGAACGGCACCGAAGACCGTCTATATTATAACCAGCAGCTAAAAAATGCAACCTATCAAACTTCAATCCTTCTGTTGGTTTGTATATTACAGTAACTCGGTAAAAACTTCCAAGGACCAACAGACAAAGTAGAAGGACCGAAGTAATAACCAAGAGCCTATAACTTGTAATAACAGAACGATACCAGGCTGATTTGTACGATTTGGGAATCAATTATATTTTACCAACCCTGATGAAGGTTGGCCGTGCCAGCCGAAATATTGGTTAAATATAATTATTCCCAAACCGTGTAAGGCACATCAACCTTGCATCGTTCGAATATTATGTACCAGTTACCTTTATTATATAAATTATATGTATGTATTTATTTTATTTTTGGCAAACTTCAGAAAAAGCCCTGTTCATCATTCCCGTTAACTTGAATTTGTAGATAGCCCCTCCCACGCCAAACATTGTATCCTAAAATCCCCAGTTTTCTTGTTATCGTGAAAATAAATCAGCACGATCACCCTGATTGATTATTCTGAGTCAGCTATAACAGGGAATTCGGCCACGCAATTTTTTTTGACACAAAACCAGCATTCTGTACCGCCGTACATATAATACGTCATAAACATGAGTTCCCCCCACCCCCCCACCCCCCCCCCCCCCCCCCCCCCCCTCCTCCCCCCGGACTCCTTCACAACAAAATGAATTCCAGACAAACATAGAAAAGTGCTCCGAGGAAAGTATGGCCTCAAAGAACTATTCTGCCGCGACCCTTATACTAAATCTCTCTCTCTCTCTTTCTCTCGCAAATACCGTGAACAAAAATCCTGCAAAAATACGTTGGATCCGAAGTGAGGATCTATATACAGCCAAAAGATAAACAATTAAGAATGAAAAGTCCGAATATTACAGCAAAACTGATATACCAACGTAAAATTCTAACACAAAGCACTACGGTTAGCTACGTCTGACACGAAAAGCGCTCGGACTTAGTTCTTATTTAATAGTCCGAACGCTTTTCGTGTCAGGCATAGCTAACCGTAGTGCTTTGTGTTAGAATTTTACGTTGTATATCAGCTTTGCTGTAGTCTTCGGACTTTCCTTTCTTTATTGTTTTACGGCCGGAAAAAAGGCACAGTTTGTCATCACACTAGCTAGTTAGCCGGTGGAGAACGAGCGAAAAAGAAAAGAAGCTATCGCACTAGCTAGTGATGCACCGGTATATATATACTCTAGCAAGGCAGTGCAGTTTTTGACTCGAGATGTCTGAGATGTTGCAGAGCCAAGAAGCAGGCGATGTTCGGGTCGATTTAACTCAAACTAATCCGAGCTGTAAACACACTCAAGAAGCAGGCGATGTTCGGCTCGATTCAACTCCAAATCCCAGCTTTGCCGAACACACTCAAGAAGCAGGCATGTAAATGACGTCTCTACAACACTCTTCCCAAATAAAAATGACGCGGTTAAAACGGGCGTTACTAGCAGAGCAGTTTCGATCCTTGGACCTCTGGGTTTTGGGCCCAGCACGCTTCCACTGCGCCGCTCTCCTTCAGTTCGGTCCAGATAAAGGATTTTAAGTAATAATTCTCCTAAGAACGATAGCAAAAGACAACAGGCCGCGGCAATGAGCATATCCTCAAATACAATTTTGCTTGAATATCTTTGCCTTAAATGCTGTCTGAGATGTCCACACTTAACAAAACCTATCAGGTATAGAGTGAAAACGGCCTAATATTATTTATATATATCTTCCGGTATACGTATCCAAGATCCAAGACAGTCGATAATAAAGCTTTTTGACCACTTTATAGAAGAGAGGAGAAACTATACTTTGATCACAAAACGAGTTTTAAGAAATATCACAGCCCTAAGGGTATTTAACTTATATCGATGCGTTTAATGTTCTCTGTGGCGAGCTCCATACTGTTGTGGTTGTGTACAGTGTTTCACAGTAAACTTCGGTCCACAGAGAAGTGGAGACGTAATGAGAAATAAAATGTAATTCTGATAATAAAGCACAAAACTCTCGTTCACTTCGATGAAACTAAGGGACGCTGCCACATGCTGAGATATTAGAGCCATTTATACGAGAGGAATGTAGGCTTACCTATGCCGCGAAGTTCACGAAATTGATATGCTCAGTTTTATACCCATGTATACGAACGTTCGTGGCTTGGGTAGGTTTAAGCCGTGGCTAATTCGTATAAACGTGACATTACCCAGCTACCTTAGCTACCGAGGAAACGAAAGTGTCTGTTTATTTGGTTTGGTGAATTATAAATTCGTCTCCTCTAACCCTAACAGGACGAACCTGACAGTGCATACGAGACTGAAATACACGTTCTTCGTTCTGAAACTCCTGAAAATCCCTAGTTTCAATATCAATCAAACTAACTGGGAGCAAACTCATTAGTTCTCGCCTTTAAAGCGAAAAACTCACCTTTTAATGTTGTGGTCTTCGACGTGAAGTTCAAAGAAACCCTAACGGATTTGGATTCGGCAGTGTTCACAAAGACAGGCGCAGGCGTTCCTAGGACCAGAATGATCTGGGAGAAACTACCTTCTGATTCAGAGCTTACTAGAGATATCATAAAAGAAGAACAATATATAGCACTTCGGCCCTATACTGTGAAAAAACATAGAAGAACGTTTCTCAATCGTGTTCACAAGACAGGCGCAGGCGTTCCTACAGAATTGGTCTGGGAGAAACTACCTTTTGATCACATTATACATGTCAATAAATACATGATTACAAGGCATTGCTCGGCGAAGACTTATTTTCTAATGGAGAGATTATAAAAAAAATTAATATGACGTTAGAAACCTGGTAAAAGTCAACGTACTAAAGAAACAGAGGAATATGAAGAACGAAATTATTTCTACTTCCCCGGATGCTTCATTGAGCTTTATGCCATGCGATATGGAAATTACGTCTAGTCCATCTTTGCTGATCCTGAGCGGGCGCCATCTGTAAAGAGGAAAATAGAGAACGGCGAATGGGGAACGGGGAATGGGAAACGGGGAATAGCGAACTGCAACGAAGACCGTCTATATCATAACCAGCAGCTTGTTTTCATTCAGTTAAAAAATACAACCTACCGTGTAGCATGAACATTTCGCGGGTTTTAATTTTTGCGGATTGTCCTCTATCCGCAAAAATAAGTTCCCACAGAAATAAACTCCCACAAAATAATACTCCGCAAAAAAATTACTCCCTTCAGTCAAATAAACAACTCTGCCTTTTCGATGTAAACTTACTGAGACGATATTCGACTAAATAAGAACTATTAACATTGCTTTTTTAATAGAAACAACAATCCGAGCTTTTAGTAAATAGTTTTTTATTCAAATGTCTGTGGTATGTACAGCAACGGCATCTTAAGCAAGTGAATACACGTCTGAACCGCTAGCGTTTCTGATTGTGTCCCGATTGTGTCTATAATGACATACGGTATAAATGCAAGTCCTATTTACTGTAGTCTTCCTAAAAAAACGCTTGTGATGGCGGTAATGGCCATGTCTAAAACATTCAACCATTAGATTACTGCACGAATGGAGATCCACGAATGGAACATTCGAAGGAACACCATTTGCTAGGCCGTCTGTGAGGCTACATTTTTTCCATTCATTTTCAGTGATTGCGGGGTTATTCTGCATGTACCGATAAAAATTGTATAATTCAGTGAAAAGACAAGTAATATAAAAGTTGAAAATATTAAGCTTCCTCCCTTTTTAATGTTCCGCTGATTGAACAGGAAATCGCAAACTGATTGTTCCCGCAAAACAATAAAAACCGCCAATCCGCAAAATAAACCTCCCACAAAATTTTCATGCTACATGGTATCCAACTTCAATCCTTTGGTTGGTTTGTATATTGGACCAACACAGGTAATGGGCTCCTGACCAACAGACGAAGTAGAAGGACCGAAACGGCATTGGCGGGATCAAATCAGCAAAATTGCATAAGTAATAACAGAACGATACCAGGCTGATTTTTACGGTTTGGAAATAATTATATTTTACCAACCCTGATGAAGGTTGGCCGTGCCAGCCGAAATATTGGTTAATTAACAATTATTCACCGAAGTGGAGGTAAATATCCACCACTGTTCACCAACACTGAAGTGAATAATTGTTTTAGTATATACCACACTCCAGGTGAATAGCCAGCACCAAATAGTTATTTTATTGTCTTTCAAATGGACAAAATCTCGCTCGAAATGATCGTGGCTTTGCTCGGAGGTGAATATGAAATCATATTCACTGTTTGAGTAGCCAATCAGAGCGCGCGAAAAGTGATATTCACTGGTGTGGTATATACTAAATATAATTATTCCCAAACCGTATACACATCAACCTTGCATCGTTCGAATATTATGTACAAGTTACCTTATTTTTAATATTATATATTAAAAATTATGTATTATTTATTTTATTTTTGGCAAACTTCAGAAATAGCCCTGTTCATCATTCCGTATTTGTAGATAGGCCCTCTAACGCCAAGCATTGTATCCTAAAATCCCCAGATTTCTTGTTATCGTGAAAATAAATCCGCACGATGACCCTGCTTCATTAGTCTGAGTCATCTATAACAGGATATTTCCACGCACATATTATTTACAAAAAACCCGCACCCTGTACCGCCGTACGTATAATACGTCAAAAACATGAGTTTCTCCCCCCCCCCCCAAATACCGTGTACAAAAATCCTGCAAAAATATGTTGGATCCGAAGTGAGGACCTATATACCGCCAAAAGATAAACAATTAAGAATGAAAAGTCCGAAGACTACAGCAAGGCTGATATATATACAACGTAAAAAAACGAGACATTTTTCAAAAATGATTTGCCGTTGACCCAAGAGATTAGTTGGCATTCACTGAAACATTTTCGGTTAATTATCAACTATACTTGGGGGAAAAATATATCCGCTCCGCACTGCCAGCAAGCTCTCAACTACAAGAATGTATTTCCCAGCCAGGATCTGTATCGGGAATTATTTTTCCCAGCCGGGAAATGTATTTGGACCTAATTTTGTCAACAAATAGATATTATTGAAAACCCTTTACCAGAGCAAGTAAACCAGAGCTTATCATTCCTAAGAACGTAACGATTTCGCAATTATGTTTCTATTTTGGTAACTTTAATGGGAGACAATAAACAAAAGTTAATATTATGGGCGCATTCTCTTGGGACATGATAGAATACAGAATACACGGAATACTAATTTCGCAATGAACTTGATGGAGGTGACCTGGGACTAATGACTGGACGTCTGCGCCAGGTTTCCCTCAATACCGTAAAATCCCGGTTATAAGCCCCCCAGTTATATAAGCCCACCAAAAAGAATGAGTATAAGCCCAGGGCTTATAACCTGGATTTTACGAAGCAGGCGCGTAAATGACGTCTCTACAACACCCTTCACACGTTGTACCAGTAAATCTAGAATGCAGAAATAAATGAAGAGCATATGAACTTCCACACTTCAAATAACAACACTGACTAATCACAATGACGCGGTTAAAACTGACGTCACTAGCAGAGCAGTTTCGATCCTGGGACCTCTGGGTTATGGGCCCAGCACGCTTCCACTGCGCCGCTCTCCTTCAGTTCGCTCCAGATAAAGGATTTAAAGTAATAATTCTCCTAAGAACGATAGCGAAAGACAACAGGCCGCGGCAGTTAATATATCCTCAAATACAATGTTGCCTTAAATGCTGTCTGAGATGTGCACAAGAACAGCATAAAGAAAACTGTGTGCTGTTGGCCATTTGTACTGTGGAAATGTAAAGACAACAACATCCAGCCAATAGGAAAGACGGGGACTTTTGAATTACAAATTTTAGAACTTTCCTCACATACGATTTTCTTTGAAAATCAAACCATATATATAGATGGCTTGATCAAAACTGAATTGACACTTTCAACATTTTATTCAATGAAAAATCTCGTTGGTTTTCTATTGAATATATGAGTATCCACCAATGCAATTACGAGAAAGAAGAGTAAAAAATTAACACGTTTTACATTCCTTTGCCGTTCATGCTGTCGTTCTTAGCCGAACCTTGACTTAATCGTTTTAGGCTAAGAGTATATAATTTATATATTCACGTTCATTTCTAAAAAGAGTGTCTCGTGTATATTGCATTTTTCATGCCGCAATCACGGCATGCCGCATATTGCATGCCGCATATTGCAAGGCGCATATTGTATGTATTGCGCATATTGCATGCCGCATATTGTATTGGGCACATTGTATGCCGCATATTGTGCCGCATATCTGTATTGCGCATATTGCATGCCGCATATTGTATGCCGCATATTGCATTCCGCATATTGCATTCCGCATATTGCAAGGAGCATATTGTATGTATTGCGCATATTGCATGCCGCATATTGTATTGGGCACATTGTATGTCGCATATTGTGCCGCATATCTGTATTGCGCATATTGCATGCCGCATATTGTATTGCCCATATTGTATGCCGCATATTGCATTGCGCGTTCAAAGGCAAAGTGCATTAATGAAATGCTGTTTGGTAAATGAAGTTCGCGTTTGTGTTATCAGTTTCAGTTCTCTAATAATATACGGAATTCACTATTTCTCGACACTTTATTTTTTACATATGCTGTTTCCGGTATTTGAATGGACAATAGGGCCATCTATACGAAGTTAGCCGCGTCTTAGATAAGATAAGCCGCAAAGTTCACAAAAAAACGTGCTATTCATGTTTACGATGCCTTAATTAAGCCGTGCCGTCAATTCGGTCGCGAGCTATACTTTTTGATCCATTTATACGATCCGTTCGCAGGTTATGTAAGCCAATGCTTAGATAAGCAGCATCTAAGTTCCTCTCGTATTAATGGGCCCTATGCAACATGCGCGGGACGACCATTTCAGATATATGTGTATTTGTTTATCTAGTTAAAAATAATATTCGTATAGGCAAGCCTAAAAGCTGGGCTTCCAATTGGCTGGAGGGAATCTGGATTGGATGAGATTGTTATCTGGCTCTACGGAGCCATGAGTATGATCCTGATATATAGTATCGCAGTACCGGAATAGGAAGAGAAAAACAAGAGATAAAATGACAGATTTAAGGGAAATTAATGTATATAAGGCGGCTTAAAAACAACATTTAAAATAGAGGAAACGTTTTTTTAAGAAAACTAAACCAAAACAAAGATTGGTTTAAGGAACAAATACTATTGCGCTTTCTGCAGGCAAACCAGACTCGATCCCTGTCCTACTAAGTTATAATTGGCGGCGAGGTACTAAGACTAGCAAGCGCGCGGGCTGTCATGGAAATGGACGCCATCTCTGATCTAAGGCACACCACGGCCACACAGCGGTCAAACGTCTGCGCATGCGTCAAAAGTCTTGCAACAACAACATATCCCAAAACAAATTCAAAGCGAGCCGGCAGCGTCACTGTTCGCACACCCGTTTTCAAACCTTGAGAACTTTTTTGGTAAATTATGAAAACATTTGGTAAACTCACAGTTTGAAGTTTGTTCAATTTCCCGTCGACTGTGAAAATAAAAAGCTTAACTTTCACGTATTTTTCTTAACTTTTGGGGGTAGAAGTTCACTGTAATAAGGTTTAAGGTAAATTTTGCGCGGGAAAATTTGCGCGGCCGCCCACCCGCCTGACCGTAATACGCACGCGCAGACGTTTGACCGCTATGTGCACCACGGCAAAACGGTATTCTCCGCTGGCCGAAAGAATGATGGCTCCGGTTTCAAATACAAGTTACCGAGGTCTTAAAGTGCCAATGAAATGAAAAAAATCCATCCCGTTTTTATTTTATTTTATTAAATTATAGGTTCCCTTAGCCTTTTTGTGCAATTAGAAATAAATTTGGAGAGGACGAACATAATTTTATTTCGTATCGAAGCCAGGCATAATTGCCAAAACCAGGCGACAACTTTTATGCCGTTAAAGATATGCTAATCACATGCGTGACGTCACGGGGTCTGTCACGGGGTCTGCACATTTATATTCACAAAGCCGACTGCAAGGCTTCTATTAGAAAAGTGATGGCCATCTTTAACAAGGTTTCTCCAAGTATTACATATTTTGTATGCACTTATTTTGTAGTTTAAGGAGACGAATATAAATGCGCAGACCTAGTGACGTCACGCATGTGCTCACAATATCTTTAACGGCATAAAAATTGTCGCCTGATTTTGGCAATGACACCTGACTTCGATACGAAAAAAATTGGTTCGCGCTCTCTATATTGATTTTTAATTGCACAAAATGACTAAGAGAAACCTAGAATTTAATAAAATATAATCAAAACGAGATTTTTTTATTTCATTACATTGGCACTTTTAAACTTTTTTAGTAATTAATTATATAACGTGAATTACATATTAAGAAAACTTAAACCTGTTGAAGTCTTTAATAGGCTTAGCTTTTATTAAAGTAGTTTTCTTGTTTTTCGCGAAACATTTCATATGTAAATACGCGTATGTAAGCAAAACTAAAAAGACGGGTGGTGGCCTCGGTTTTCTTTTAGTTTCGGCGGGAAACTGGGGCGGACGCGCGCGCTGGGCTCGTCAAAACGCATGCGCGTGACATTTTGCCGCGGTGTGGATCTGAGTGATGAAACTCGATAGAGTGGGCTACCTGTGGTGATACCCCCAGTCTTATAGCCTGTCGAACTGACTAGCAATAAAACCGCAAGCGGGGAAGAAAGCCTTTTAGAAGCCAAAAACCCAGATTATACTAACAGTGGGCAGTCTGCGGCTATATAGATGTATTTAGACTACGCAACAGGGGGCAGTCTCGGTGAATTAAGGTGAAAATGGGGAGAACGACAAGGAAAAGGAAGCCGCACGTAATTACTTGTTGACCACTCGATAGCCCCATTGGTTTGGGAGCGGACAATCTGGTGACAATATGTTTTTTTATTTACATTGTCTTAAGAATCTAATCCGGAGTTAATTTGGTAAATGATGTTTTTTCTATTTTCATTGAAATTTCATTTTAATTATATTTCTCTTCCCTACAATTAAATTAATTCTCAAGACCAGAATGTGTAACAAATATTGTCCAAACTAAATGCTCTCAAACGCTTCCCCGCTGTATGTCAGTCGAATTGAGCCTTCATGCAAGTTTCTTAAAAACAGAACTACAAAAATAGGTACCCTGAGATAGAAGAGAAATACCATGTGAATGTCCTGATATGCTTTGCAAACCGTTTCGATATAGAATATAGCAAAGATAAAATGCGTTATAAAAGCTCATTCTAGAAACGTGATTTCGGTTAAAGTGAACCAAATCTCAAGTTGCCTAAAGTTATCCGAAAAGCAGCATTTATTTTCCACTCGAATCTTTGCCATCCTTCATCAAATTGTATGCCATGTTCTCCAGTATACCTGGAAAGCATACTCTGCTAATCCGATTCATTTTTATTTTTTTGTCATGAGAAAGTTTACCATTTAGAGGTTGAAAGTACCCCTTTAAATACCAATTGTAGACAGTGAAAATCCTAACCAAGCCATTATCGTCACTCATTTGAGTCATTCTTAACGTTCAAAGTAAAAATAACTATACTTAGATTAACAGAGTATGCTTCAATACGTACTGGAGAGGATGGCGAATGTCCAAACGGATGAAAAATACTGCTACATGTGGATTTCAGTTCACTGAAATCAAGTTTCTACACTGATTTAAAATACAATTTTCAGTATAAACCACTTTAATATTTGCCAACCCCTATCGAAACGGACGTATAGTGGGGGAGCGATAACAGTACAGGTGCCTGTCTTCTCAGGCTAGTTTCTGCTTTGTTTTTGCATGAAAACACTGTGCCGTATTAATAGTACTTATCAAAAGTTATACTGATTTGGACTGAACCTCGATCACAACAACCCTCACTTGTGCTTTAAACCGTCTCGGCAAACGTCGTTCTTTTAGCCCTGAAACTTAAAGAAAAGAAAGAAAGTTCCCTTTTTTTACCGACGAATCAGCAGCAGAATCTAAGCAATAAAGGTATATAATGCTGCCAGGCTGAAGTGGTTTGTTTTCGCTTTACTGTTATGCACACGGCGTCCATGTTGAAAATAGGGACCTTTAGCAACCAGGACGGCGACGGCAGTGACGACGGGACGTAGAAAAGTGTTTTCTCCCGAAATATGGTGTTTACTATTTCCCTTGTTCGCCTTGAATTGTTTTTTACAACCAGATTTTCGAAAAATATTATGACTATAGAGTTCCTTTCACGCCGAACGAAAAATGATTTAATTTACTTTCTTACGTTAGCGTTGTCTTTAAAACGTAGAGTTTGGGGTTTTCACGTTGTGTTTTTGCAGAGAACGGTAAAAATGTAGGCGACTGCGTGCATTTTCACGTGCAGCTATTGTATTTTGTAATTAAGGTTATTGTGTTATGCCGTCGTGGTTGTTAAAGGTCCCTATTAATGAGACGTTGCGGGAGAGGGGGGGGGGGGGGGGGGGGGAGGGGGTTTCGCACGGCATCATGGCAATGCACTGTAACCTCCTTTATCAAACCCTTTGGTTTGTGGAGTGGATAAAAGAACCGTAACACTCGAATGGATTTCCTGTACTCAGTTTTCATCCGCATGACGCATGTCAACACTCAGTGATGTTTTGAATAGTTTCAGATGTTTTTTAGAGTTGCTTCACAAAATCCACATTCGTCTATCTTTGCATCTAGATTATAGAACATGATAAAGTCTGGTACATGATATAAATATATTTTTCCGGTCCGGAACCATTATCGCAACCGCGCGTTGTGGTTGGCTGGTATATAGCCTCCTATATATGTAACCGTTCTCATTAACGTTATAAGAAATGGTTCTCTCTCAGACACCCAACCCCTAACCTGTGGCATTCCCCAGCGAACTATCCTAGGTCCTCTTCTCTTTATACTTTACATAAACGATTTGCCTAATTGTCTCTCTCATTCTCAACCTCGGATGTACGCCGATGACACGCACTTAACTTTTGCCAGCAATGATATCAATCACATAGGCCATGAGTTTAACCAAGATCTTGTGAGGGTTAGTGAATGGCTTATTGCAAATAAACTCACCTTAATAAGTCCAAGACTGAGGTGCATGTTAATAGGGTCAAGGCAAAGGTTAAGTAAGTTTTGACAGAGCTCCCTCTCTTTTTATTGATGGTGCCTCTGTTAATCGAGTTACATCCACAAAATGTCTTGGAGTGCATATCGACGAACACTTATCTTGGAATGTGCACATAGACAAACTGTCAAAGAAAATTGCCTCTGGCAAAGCAGGAGTGTAGCCAGGGGGAGGTTCCAAGGGTTCCGGAACCCTCCCCCCCCCCCCTCGTGAGTCTGTATATGACGAGTATAAAGCAAGTAAATTACGGCAAAGGATAAGTACTTTAATTTGTTAGCTCATTGACAATAACTTTTACCCGGTTTTATGGAGAAACGTGATATTTTGAACGGTGAGAGAAATGCCCCATAACCGCCATTTCTAGACCCCATCGAAAAAAACAGGACAACGACAAACTCTTAAGGTAAGTTTAATTTCTTTATCTGATAATTTTGTGAAATAATGGTTTGATATATATGCAAATGTGGTCACACAGTGCAAATTCAGAGCTTGGGCTGTCTGTGGTGTAATAAGCTCGATTATCATATGCATATGTCCCGTACGGCCCCGCGCGCGCTTTCCTTTCAAAACCATTTACAAAAGTCACGTGATGAGGGCCGGACGTGTATGGCGTGAGCGGGCCGGAAAAAGCCGTACGGTCCTACACTATTTTTTCTTGCTGTTTTGCGGTTTGATCTACAAAAAAATATGGTCATGATAAAAAACCTATTGACTGAGTCAGGTCGGGCCGGACGGGAAAATATTTGGCACTCGGTCATTTTGTACGCGCGCTCGGTCCGTACGTCACGTCATGACCTCGAGCCAAATATTTTCCCGTCCGGCCATCCCACTCAGTCAATAAGTACCTAATATTTGTACTCGTTTTATCCTAATTTGCACTCGAAAAACGCCAAGTCGTATAATAAATAGAGAATATTACAGGGTGGGTTTATCCTCGAGAGTCGAAAACATTTCACGAGTGGGCGCAGTACAAACTTTTTCGTGATCTTTCTAAGCTGTTCTGGGGAGTTTCATCGGGTTCTCTTGTCTCTTCGTTGCAGTAGAGAACATCTTTAGAGAGTTTATATCGTATTTGGCTTTTTGTGATGGGAATATTCATTATCATGCAGCTCATTTAAGCTGTTTACATCTTCCCCTCTGATTTTTACAAACCTGCCGCCATCTTTGTAGTTCAAAAGGCGACAAACATGACGTCATTGATATTTTCACTAGCGAGGATATGGCAAATACTGACGCTACTCAATACCCGGATGTAGTTTCGTATGAGTTCTATGAGTGGTTTATTTCTCAGTTAAACACTGTCGCCCATATAATTATCTATTAAACAGAACATTACATGACCGCTTGGAGATACGAATCCGTATCTCTGCGCGGCCATGTAATATCCTCAATATATTTCCAATATGTTAATGACATGACGTAAAACCTGGAATTTACTGTCATAAATGAGAAGTCCAAGGACTACAGCAAACCTGATACAACGTTAATTATATTGAATACAATATTTCAGCTGGCCATGCAAGCCATCCTTCTTCAGGTACTAGATGTTAATAGTTTTGACAAAGGACACAAGGAGTTCTAACTTAATACGCATACCGTTATATGCTGTCCTTTTGAACACAGAAGCTTTCACGGAATCCCGTATCTCCCGAGCGAATCTGTAAACAGTGTATCCCTAAACTCGGACTTAGACTCCGCGCAAGCAGAGGGATTCGGACTCAGGCCTCGCACGGTAACTATAAATTCTTATAAATTCCCACGCGTGGTCTTTCGAGAGTCCCGAGTCCTGCGCGGTGACTAACTCCAAGTCCCGCGCGTATTCTTGTGGGGAAAAAAGTATCCCGTCACCCCTTGCGTCATCTCGCGAAAATAAAATATTAGTTAGAACTCCCTGTGCAAAGGATAAAACATATCATACATATATGTGGAGAATGTCGGCAAAACAGGACAGGAGTGGCAGTAGGAAGTGACGTCACGGGTAACATTACATGAGTAATAGAGAAAAGAAATACAGATGAGAGCTGGCTTTCTTCACGTTTGTTCATTCCGTGAGGTTCAAGAATCGGGGCTTCTCCCGTATATATGATATGTTTGATACTTTGTCAAAACTATTAACATCTAGTAATAGACCCTTTCAGCTTGGCTGCTTGTTGCCCCATTTCAGACCACGTGATAGTTCTTCAGAGATGCCCCATTTCAGACCACGTGACCTAGCTTGAGTAATGTTTTTCTGTATCACAAGAGGAAATGTGCCAATTTCTATAATTGGAAAACAAAGCACTGAATCCTCTGGAGAACTATCACGTGGTCTAAAATGGGGCAACAAACAGGCAAGCTGAAAGGGTCTATTGTATTCAATATAATTAACGTTGTATCAGCTTTGCAGCTGTAGTCCTTGCACTACTAATTTATATTTGTTACCGTTGGCTTATTTGATACGACCGGTACGACCAGCAGGATTTTCTTCAGCCGTTTGTGCTGTCTTTCAAGTTTGAATCAAGTGACTGTCCTTTCTATTTACCTGTGGTCCTTGTGAATGGAAGTGTTTTCTGATCTAGACAAAATATTTGACAAAATCACTAATATAAGCTTTAAATATAACATAGGTGTTTATAAAAGGTAAATTATTTTTTACCAGCCATGTTTTTTGTGTAATAAATGATGATCACAATAGCACCGATATTGGAAATAAACCTCTATAACTCATAGACGCAACACTTAAATAAAAAAAATCTACCATTCAACTATTCACTTCACGTAGAATCAATATTATAAAACTTATGACGTATAGGCATGAGATAAACTGTACTTCATACAAACAATACACAATATTTCAAAAAGGCCGCGACTAAGCAAACAAACCTCACAAATTCCATCGCAACTTATATTTCCAAGAAATACGAGGGCCAAAACAGGGGCGGATTTAGGGGAGGGGCCGTGGGGGCCGCGGCTCCCCTTTCGTTGTCTGGAATACATGCCCCGCACCCCCTAGCTAATTGCGCCTACACGGCGCGAGGTTCGGCTTACTCCGACCCCCCCCCCCCCCCCCCCCCCTCTTTCTGCATTTCCTGGATCCGCCCCTGCAAGATGACGTCACGTGAAAACGAGCAATGTTCTCCAATAGTCTAGGCCTTTTCCACACAATAGGCCTTTCGCACGAAACAGTCACGTCGGCTGATATATAACATCAATAACGATCGTGATCCCATGGGAAAGGCGGCTTTACTGCATGGAAACAGTCTCGTGCTGATCATGATATGACTTCAATAGCCAATCGGAACTGCGTTCTTGATCCCATGGAAAAGGCTTTACTGGAGCCGGATAGTCACGTGCTGATATATCACTTCAATACAATGATCCCATGGGAAAGGCTTTACTGGAAACAGCCACGTGCTGATATATCACATCAATAACCAATAAATTGCGTTCGTGATTCCATGGAAAGGCGCTCCACTGGAAACAGCTACGCACGTGCTGATAAATCACATCAATAACCAATGAATTGAGCTAGTGATCCCATGGGAAAGGCATTACTGGAGGGCAACCTTCAAAATCGCTGTTTTAGAAAGATCGACAATTGATTGGAGGTGGAAAATAACATTTACGACTGAACAGGTTTTGCAAATAACACTATCGATTTCGTACAATTAATTATACGTAAGTGCCTTCAGATATGTTTTGCCCTCCAGTACAACCACGTGATATTGCCCATTCAGCAGCATTCAGCACTTTGAGAGTATATCTGAATCTCTGGAGATTAATTGATTGATTGATTGCAAACCAGCAATACAAGTTCCATCTTGCTCCAACCCGGACTCGTTAGGCAGTGGCCTCTCGGAACGGTTACAAAGACTTCAAAACAGATGCGCTAGAGTAGTAACGAATGTAAAAACGAATCTGGTTAGTCAGGAATAGCTTTACGCTCTCTTGGCTGGATTACTCTCGATGAGCGCAGGGCTCAAATCAAGGCTAGATTCATGTATAAAATACTTCATAATTTATCGCCCGAAAGACTGAACAACATATTTCAAGAATCGAGCACAGTTAGTCATAATTTACGAGGGTCCCATACGAAAGGGTTTATTCCTCAACCCAAATCGGAATTTCTGAAGTAGAAAAAAAGCCTGAACTACAATGGCACTACGTTATGGAACGATTTGACGAATGATATAAGAAATTGTGAATCAGTATAGTCTCATTTTCTGCGAAACTCTCTTTCCATGGCCTTACATCTTATCATTAATATAGCACCTGTAGATTAACTTAATAGTAAGTATTAGTGTATACGTTCTCATTAAATTAGATTGCTTATTAATTAATATAGACAAATAATTGTTTCGTAGATATATATTTTACTGTAATAACACACCCCTCGTGGAAACCAGCTATAAGTTGATGGAGTAGCGTGTATAAATAAAGTTGATCCTATCCTATCCCTTGTTTTTGTCTTCACGTGGGGGAAAACAGCTCTAACAAAGCCTGGCCCGCTTTGTTTTCATTTGGTCCCAATTTGTTTAATACGTGCCCAAATCAATTGTCAATTGTGCATTTCCAGAAAATAATTCAGTACTATACACACTATGCATAACTCGCGCGGTCACAACACGAAAAAGAGGCCAGTAGGTCCTCTGGAATGTTGAAGTTGAAATGCTAGCAGGAAGTGTGAAACGTGTTGAACATGATTGTTTAGTTGAAAAATGTTTCTTTATAGTACAACCAGCCAGGCGCATAGCAAATTAACGGCATTGTTTCACTGAACATTCCTTCAGTGCATTTCACAATCTCCCCGGGCGCTTCAATTTCAACATTCCAGAGGACCTACTGGCCTCGTTGACATGCTAGTTACCAGGACTTATGCATAGGGTCTATACGTATCAATGATATTCCGCTAAATTCCCTGTCTTCCGATCCCCCCCCCTCCCCCTCCTCCCACAACCCTACCCCCCCCCCATTAATTAACTGAAACAACTACTACTCAACTACTCATTTTTCAACAAAATTGTGCACTCATGCAACGCTTTACCAGTTTATGTTAAATCTAACGAACACTTCTCTCTTAAATCTTTTTTCTTTGAAAGAATCAACACAATTTTTGATCCTGACGATATTCGTACGTACAAGCTATTATGTCCTAAGTGTCGTCGAATTAATGCTATGTCAGTTTGTGTTGTTAGTTAACATTCTTGATTATTTATTTATTTATTATCTTTACACATTTACCTATATACATTTGAATATGTCTATGTTTTTTTCTTTTTTTCTTTACTGCTATATAGCAATTATTTTCATTAATTGCTGTACACACATATACATATGTTTTTAACTGGGTAGCGTAAGGGTGGGGCTAGAGTAACAATGTTCTTATAGAGGTGGGGGTTGCGGTCTTCTGTATCTAGTAGGGGACCTCGTGTCCTATTATACAACGTAACACCTGCCCTTTGGGCGAATCTTGAAATAATACTATGAAAAAACGCTACCGTAGCATTGGTAGTTCTTAAGACGTAACATACAGGCTGTCCTTTTACGCGTAACATGTTAAGTACATAAAAAAGTATATTGTTGTCAGTAAATTCTTGCTGTAAAATAAACTGAGTCAGCCGTACATTATTACTAGAGCAGAGTTCCTATGAGTGGGACAAACTACGGGCATGTCTGGCCGAAAGAACGAAGTCTCTGGAGTACAAATACAAGTTTCCGAGGTCTTAAACTTTTTTACTAAATAATTTTGTAACTTAGTAAACTCAGCACATTAAGAAAAGTTCAACCTGTTAAAGTCTTAGGCTTATCTTTTTAGTAGTTTTCTTATTTTTCGCGAAAGGCAATTCACGTAAGCTCAAAATTAGAAACACGTGTCATTGCCTGTTTTCTTTTTTAGTTTCGGCGGGAACTGGGGAGACGCGTGCGCGACTGGCTCATCAATAGCCACTCATACTGTCTCCCACTCATGAATACGCAATCTGCTCTAGTGCTTCGTGTACAATAGCCACTCATACTTTCTCCCACTCATGAATACGCAATCTGCTCTAGTGCTTCGTGTACAGTAGCCACTCATACTGTCTCCCACTCATGAATACGCAATCTGCTCTAGTGCTTCGTGTACAGTAGCCACTCATACTGTCTCCCACTCATGAATACGCAATCTGCTCTAGTGCTTCGTGTACAGTAGGCAAGGGCACCCAACGAAGTTTTCGGTTAAAAAGCTGTTCGGGAGAGTAAGTTAGCCTAAAACTTTCGGATTTGAAAAAATTGTCCCTAGAAAATTGTTTTCTGAAATACTGGCTAGAAAATTTGTTTTCAATCCCTAGAAAATTATAGAAGAAAGGGGAGACTAAAAGGTTCCCCCTAAAATATTCGTACGTCCCAGTTCGTCTTATCAATAGAGTCAGAACAACACATTTTCATTCCCTAAGAATTGCCTAAAGGAAAAAAGAATCCCTAAAAAAATCGTACCTCTACCTCTTTGCAACATGAAGTTACTTGGGCTAGAAAATTCTTGTTTCTGTTCTAGACTACTAACAAATTCGTAAGCCGGAAATATTTTGCCATAGTATTTTCGGTCGACGCGATTTCCACCTAGAAAATCCGAACAGCTAATAGCTTTCTAGAATACGTCAAAAGACATAGTAGGCGCCTTAAAATGGCTAGATAAGCTGCAGACAACTGGTTTCAAACGAATTTCAAAAAGTACTCGTTGGGTGCTCTTGAGTAGGGTGCGAATCATTGTCATTCTCCTCTGGAATACACTTTTCCCCAAGGGCACCCAACGAAGTTTTCGGTTAAAAAGCTGTTCGGAAGAGTAAGTTAGCCTAAAACTTTCGGATTTGAAAAAAATGTCCCTAGAAAATTGTTTTCTGGAATACTGGCTAGAAAATTTGTTTTCAATCCCTAGAAAATTATAGAAGAAAAGAGAGACTAAAAGGTTTCCCCTAAAATATTCGTGCGTCCCAATTCGTCTGATCAAATAGAGTCAGTGAGAACGATCCAAAAGAACCCCTAAAAAATTCGTACCTCCACAAAACTTTGCAACATGAAGTTACTTGGGCTAGAAAATTCTTGTTTATGTTCTAGACTACTAACAAATTCGTAGGCCGGGAATATTTTGCCATAGTATATTCGGTTGACGCGATTTCCACCAAGAAAATCCGAACAGCTAATAGCTTTCTAGAATACGTCAAAAGACATAGTAGGCGCCTTAAGATGGCTAGATGAGCCGCAGACAACTGTTTTCAAACGAATTTCAAAAAGTACTCGTTGGGTGCCCTTGTTTCTCTTCAAGCCAGGACGTCCACCAACCTATCCAACTTTAGACACTACCTGGTATCCCATTACTGGGCCCTTTTTAACACTAAGTTCACTAGCTCAAACACTTGTACTTGAAGCCCCAGATGCCGCTGTTCTTCCTGTAGAGAGGCCAATCTTTCTTTTTGTAATTATTTATTGTTTCCTACTTTATTTATGTATTTTCTTTTACTAATTTTAGCGTCTAGTATTGTACCTTTGTCTTTTGCCTATATTTTAGGTTTATTTGGAGGACTCATTTTATAGGTGTTTTCACCTGTTTAATCTCTCCTCGACAGTAGTCTTTGTCATTTACATGTCTGCTACATGTTTTGTTCTTTGTATATTTACTGTTCGAAGCCTAATAAATAAATAAATCACTCGTCCGTCTTTAGAGGTATCTATTTACCTAAATTTCCTTAAAAAGTGTCCGTTGTCCGTCTTAGAGAGATGTCCGTCTTATAGAGTTTAGTTATAGTGAAATGACTGGAATTCGGCAGGGACCAGCGAACAGTGTCCGTCATAGAGAGGTGTCCGTTGGAAGAGAGTTCACTGTAGTGTGAGGCCGAACCTATTCGTGATTCTACCCAACCTGGCGCCGCACCGCGCCGAGTCAACGGCCTATAAAGGTCGGCACACACGAAGGGACAAGTCCCGGGGACAAATCCCTTGTTGCGTATACACGAAGGGACAAGTCTCCTCGTGTGAACTAGAAAAAATCTTGTCAGTTTGTCCCTGGGACTTCTCCCCTCAATTCAAACCAGTTTGATTTGAAGGGACAAGTCCCGGGGACAAAATTTTGTCCCGGCGACAATATTTTTCCTAGTTCAAACGAGGGGACAAGTCCCTGGGACTTGTCCCTTCGTGTGTGCCGACCTTAAGAGCGATATTTTGTGGTTTGCTAGTACATTGTCAGAAAGCCACACGCAGTTTAGAAGCAAAATTAGCGATAGTGTGGTAAACAAAGAGACCACCGAAAGCGAGTTGTTTTCGTGCCAATTCTACCCGTGTTTATAGTTAAAACGGAAATCCAAAAACGAAGCAGGTACTTTGAGTTGGTGGCGTGTTGCTCAATTTTTTCTATGTGAGAAAATTAAAACTGCTTTTAACCAAGTTATTGTTTTCGTAATGCCATTAATTAAATCGAAACTATTGCAGTTACAGAAGGAAAATCCATAACTTGTAATTCAAACAGCTTGCAAAAAGCAAATCCGTTTACGACAAAAAGAAGAACCTCTTCGGCTTTCCACTTTGTTGTTTTTCAGTTGGGCGGTAAACAATTTGGTTCTTTTGTGGGAAGATGTTCAACAATTCTGCATTTGTTTTCGACACTGTTTCGCTGAACGTCATGATCAATGAAGTTTAACGTTCTTATTAGATTTTCACGTTGAAATTAAATTAAACGCCAACTGATATGCAGCCCACGTCGGTGGCTTAGAAAATTATGAAGACATTTTGAGGACATTTCACATGGCATTTCTCTTCTATATCTTACGGTGTTATTTTTGTAGTTTTATTTTAATGAAACTTTAAAGTTCAACTGATTGATTGACAGTGATGGCTTCAAAGCAAAAATCGAAAAAAACATTTATATTTACTTTATTTTGTAACTGCTCATAGTTAGAATCGGGTGGCGCAGTAACTGCCTATCGGGAGGTCGCGGGTTGAAACTCAGGGTTTTAAAGGAAACCCTTGCTGTTGGAATAAGTTGCTGTTAAATTGTTGTCAATGTGGTCTAAGTCGAAAATATGTTGAAAACATTGGGAAATTTATCATAGTTTTTGAAAAAAATGGGCATGAGTACGAGCCATTTTCGGTGCGGGCGCCGCCATCTTGGATGTGATGACGTTTTTTGGCGGTCCCTATTGTTACACGACAAAAGCTTATCGTTTTTAACAATAGGGACCGCCGTGAAACGTCATCAGATCCAAGATGCCATGCCCAAAATGGCTCCCACTCATGCCCAATTTTTTCAAAAAACTAAAATATATTTTCCATTTCTGTCAACCTATTTTCAACTTAGACCATATTGCCAACAATTTAACGGCAATTTGTTCCAACAGCCAGGGATTCCTTTAAAATAACTAAGTAGAAGGTAATGCCTTTACGTAATCCAACAGTAAACGGTTAGACCTTCACGTCTTGTCGAATAAGGATGTAAAACCGTATATCAGTTAAGACGAAGTCACCAGAGGGCCATGGAAGATTACTGAGAAGATTACATGGAAGATTACTGAGCTGCATGTTAGCGGTAAAGAACATGTTATCTTCTTGAGAACCAACTGAAAAAGTGTGTCAGATTTATCTTATAAATCAGTTGTCTAAAGCTATTTGTTCGACAAAATCCAAATCATGTGACCAATCCCTTGACAAAACAAGAACATTTATACAACTGGAAATGCGCCGATGAGTTTACAAGAAATAACAAATAAAAGAAGTATGCTACAAACTAGAGTTAGAAAACAACATTCAGATTACCATTCTTGAATTCCACCTTTGGTTAAGGGATATTTGACAAAATAGGTAACGTTACATCATCTTATTAATGAAGAGTCAAAGTCATCCATCGCAGACTGTTGGGGTTTTGAGGCAAACATTTTCACATACTTGTTTTTCATTTGACTCTCATCGGCGCATTTAACAAGGTACTATTCGCGGGATTTTGACGTCATCAAGCACGTGACTGCTGTTTTCAAATCTCAGAATCCATGGCCTAAGAACGAGACTGAGACCGAGGATGCACTTTATTTCTATACGCTGGTATGATCAACTAAAAGTCGATTAAGATATGCTAACTGCCGTGGGGAGCGAGTAGCAGCTGACGTTTCGAGCGCTAGCCCTTCGGGGACTTATGGGTGGGGGAACGGCTTATATAGTGTTGATTGCATGATTACCGCTGAGGAAACATGTACTCGGATCAATTAGGATCAAAGGAAATTGCGCCAACAATAGATTGAAATGCTAATAGCCGCAATACAATAAAGAGTGTCGACGAATAAAGTAATCAAACATGCTGTTTCAAGTTTGAGTGAATAAGCGAATTATGAAATTAAATGAACGAAAAGCGTTCATTAATGCCGTTAGGTGCAAGGTGCCTAATTTGAAAATAAAGTTGAGTTCTTTGCGTTTACGGGTTTCGGTAGTACCTTGATGAAGAGAAATACCGCATATATTGATGTGATTAATAGAATGGTCAGGAAGAATAAAGTGGCGGGCTACTGGTTTGGCGAGATCCTTGCTATTAGTTCTAACATCTAGCAAGTGTTCGCGGAATCGATCTCCTAATCTTCGCCCTGTTTCTCCGATGTAGAGTTTGTTACAAACTGTGCAGGTGATACAATAAATAACATTACTGGACGTACAGTCAAAATGGTCAGTAACTTTAAGAGAGCTTTGGGTCCTGAAATGAGTGTGGCAGTTTTAGTGAAAGCACGTGTTACACCGTTTCCTGGGGTATTAAAAAAATCCTGGTTGAAGGTCGGGCTAGAGTGATCCCTTGACAAAGGAATCCCGAAGCTTCTTGTCTCGCTTACAAGAGATAAGTGGTGGCTGTGGAAAAATGAGGGCGGTCTCATGATCATTCTGTAAGATCTTGAAGTTCTTCTGGATGATTTTCTTGATAGGGAGATTGAATAGATGGTAAATTAACGGAAACGGAATTCTATCTTCAGTCTTCGGTTCGGTCGGCAGTAGAGTCGATTCTCTGTCAATGTCGCGGTCGCGGTCCAATGCACTTGTTAGCGGAGCTTCAGCGCGGGCCGAACGCGCAAGCAGAGCACCATACATATACGATAGCTAACTAGTTCCTGTAAAAACTAGTGTTGGTCTGCGTCGGCGGGGATGATTTTCTTGATAGGGAGATTGAATGGATGGTAATTTAACGGAAACGGAATTCTATCTTCAGTCTTCGGTTCGGTCGGCAGTAGAGTCGATTCTCTGTCAATGTCGCGGTCGCGGTCCAATGCACTTGTTAGCGGAGCTTCAGCGCTGGCCGAACGCGGACCGAACGCGGGCCGAACGCGGGCCGAACGCGGGCCGAACGCGAACAGGTAACTAGTTCCTGTAAAAACTAGTGTTGGTCTGCGTCGGCGGGGAAGGTAAACACTGGTATATAATCAACTAAAGTCGATTGAGGTATGCTAACCACCGTCAGAGGGGCTAGCGCTCGAAACGTCAGCTGCTACTCGCTTTTTTACGGCGGTTAGCATACCTTAATCGACTTTAGTTGATTATACACCAGTGTTCACCATATATATAGGTGAGAGAAAAATTTGAACGACTTCCGGTTTCCCTCGCGCCCGAACCTCGACGCGATCTCGCTCCCCCTGCCGCTTGCCACGTGCCTTAAAATGTGCTGTACATGCGCGCGCACTGCTAAATCCAGGCGGCCGGGATTAAAACCCTGGCCCATGGACAGTTACATACCGCGGCAAAACGTTACGCTCCGCTGGCCGAAAGAATGAAGGCTCTGGTTTCAAATACAAGTTTCCGAGGTCTTAAACTGTTTTAGTAAATAATTTTATAACTTAGTAAACTCACAGTGAATTACACATTAAGAAAACTTAAACCTGTTGAAGTCTAAGGCTTATCTTTTAAGTAGTTATCTTGTTTTTCGCGAAACATTTCATGTAAATAAGCGTACGTACGTAAACTAAAAACACGGATGATGGACTCTGTTTTCTTTTAGGGTGCGTTCGATTGACCGTATTCCGGAATAAGAATAAACAGAATGATCACTACAAATCGCTTATACTTGATTTTTTTAGCCACTGGAATACTAATTGTATCCTGAATATCATATGTCAGCAAGCATTTGTAGCTTACAGTGTAAATTGTGTCTGAACCAGTGATTTTCAGAGACTATTCCATCTATTCCTATTCCGGAATACGGTCAATCAAACTCACCCTTAGTTTCGGCGGGAAACTGGGGCGGACGCGCTGGGCTCGTCAAAACGCATGCGCGTGATCATACCAGAATGGACTCCTGTGCTCAGTATTTATCTTCCCCGCCGACGCAGATCAACGCTAGTTTTTTATGGAACTAGTCCCCATCTTATCTCTATACGGACCCACTAAGGCCGGGAAATACGCTTTATTTTTCCCCTTAGCAGTTTATTTGATTTGATTTGCTTTCGTTAATCGTACTGAAGCGATATGGTTGTCAGTCGTAAGAGCGCGCTGCGTATGTGGCAGAAATAGGTGTTCAATGCAAAAGTACATTTACATCAGAACTGATCTCGTCAAAAAATATTATGTTGATATACGTTGGGTTTAGCCGGTCTGTATGAGAAGAAACTATTTTCATTAATTGCTGTACACACATATACATATGTTTTTAACTGGGTAGCGTAAGGGTGGGGCTAGAGTAACAATGTTCTTATAGAGGTGGGGGTTGCGGTGTTCTGTATCTAGTAGGGGACCTCGTGTCCTATTATACAACGTAACACCTGCCCTTTGGGCGAATCTTGAAATAATACTATGAAAAAAGGCTACCGTAGCATTGGTACATGTAGTTCTTAAGACGTAACATACAGGCTGTCCTTTTACGCGTAAAATGTTAAGTACATAAACAAGTATACTGTTGTCAGTAAATTCTTGCTGTAAAATAAACTGAGTCAGCCGTACATTATTACTAGAGCAGAGTTCGTATGAGTGGGACAAACTACGGGCATGTCCGTCACCGTGCTGTAACCGTGCTGTACTGTAATTCTGTGATTTGATTGGATCAGCAGAACAAAAACAATGGAAACCATACTGCGGCAAAACGTTACGCTCCGCTGGCCGAAAGAACGAAGGCTCTGGAGTACAAATACAAGTTTCCGAGGTCTTAAACTTTTTTACTAAATAATTTTATAACTTAGTAAACTCACAGTGAATTACACATTAAGAAAGGTTCAACCTGTTAAAGTCTTAGACTTATCTTTTTAGTAGTTTTCTTATTTTTCGCGAAAGGCATTTCACGTAAGCTCAAAATTAGAAACACGTGTGATTGCCTGTTTTCTTTTTTAGTTTCGGCGGGAAACTGGGGAGACGCGTGCGCGACCGGCTCATCAATAGCCACTCATACTGTCTCCCACTTATACGTCGTGTACAGTATGGTGCGAATCATTGTCATTCCCCTCAGGAATGCACTTTCTCTTCAAGGCATGACGTCCACCAACCTAGCCAACTTTAGACGCTACCTGGTATCCCATTACTGGGCCCTTTTTAACACTAAGTTCGCTAACTCAAACACTTGTGCTTGAATCTCCAGATGCCGCTGTTCTTCATGTAGAGAGGCATGAGACTATCACCTAGGTGATGGTCTCTTGAGAGAGGCCAATCTTTCTTTTTGTAATTATTTATTTTCCTACTTTATTTATGTATTTTCTTTTACTAATTTTAGCGTCTAGTATTGTACCTTTTTTTTGGCCTATATTTTAGGTTTATTTGGAGGACTCATTTTATAGGTGTTTTTCACCTGTTTAATCTCTCCTCGACAGTAGTCTTTGTCATTTACGTCTGCTACATGTTTTGTTCTTTGTATATTTACTGTTCGAAGCCTAATAAATAAATAAATAAATAAATAAATCACTCGTCCGTCTTTAGAGGTATCTTTTTACCTAAATTTGCTTAAAAAGTGTCCGTTGTCCGTCTTAGAGAGATGTCCGTCTTATAGAGTTTAGTTATAGTGAAATGGCTGGAATTCGGAAGGGACCAGCGAACAGTGTCCGTCATAGAGAGGTGTCACTTGGGAGAGAGTTCACTGTAGTGTGAGGCCGAACCTATTCGTGATTCTAGCCAACCTGGCGTCGCGCCGCGCCGTGACAACGGCCTATAAGGGGGATATTTTGTTGTTTTCTAGTACATCGTCAGAAAGCCACATACAGCAATTAAGGGCACCCAACGACGTTTTCGGTTAAAAAGCTGTTCGGGAGAGTAAGTTAGCCTAAAACTTTCGGATTTGAAAAAATTGTCCCTAGAACTGAAATACTGGCTAGAAAATTTGTTTTCAATCCCCTTGAATCCCTAGAAAATTATAGAAGAAAAGGGAGACTAAAAGGTTTCCCCTAAAATATTCGTACATCCCAATTCGTCTGATCAATAGAGTCAGAACAACACATTTTCATTCCCTAAAAATTGCCTAAAGGTAAAAAGAATCCCTAAAAAATTTTTACCTCCACAAAACTTTGCAACGTGAAGTTACTTGGGCTAGAAAATTCTTGTTTCTGTTCTAGACTACTAACAAATTCCTATGCCGGGAACATTTTGCCATAGTATTTTCGGTTGACGCGATTTCCACCTAGAAAATCGGAACAGCTAATAACTTTCTAGAATACGTCAAAAGACATAGTAGGCGCCTCAAAATGGTTTCAAACGAATTTCAAAAAGTACTCGTTGGTGCCCTTGATACAGTTAAACAAAATTAGCGATAGTGTAGTAAACAATGAGACTACCGGCAGCCGTGAGTTGTTTTCGTGCCAATTCTACCCGTGTTTAAAGTTAAAACGGAAATCCAAAAACGAAGCAGGTACTTTGAGTAGATGGCGTGTTGCTCAATATTTTCTATGTGAGAAAATTAAAACTGCTTTTAACCAAGTTATTGTTTTCGTAATGCCATTAATTAAATCTAAACTATTGCAGTTACAGAAGGAAAATCCATAACTTTTAATTCAAACAGCTTGCAAAACGCAAATCCGTTTACGACAAAAAGAAGAACCTCTTCGCCTTTCCACTTTGTTGTTTTTCATTTGGGCGGTAAACAATTTGGTTCTTTTGTGGGAAGATGTTCAACAATTCTGCATTTGTTTTCGACACTGTGTGGTCTCGCTGAACGTCATGATCAATGAAGATTAACGTTCTCATTAGATTTTCACGTTGAAATTAAATTATACACCATACTGATATGCAACCATTATGAAGACATTGTGAGGACATTCACATAGCATTTCTCTTCTATATCTTACGGTGTTATTTTTGTAGTTTTATTTTAATGAAACTTTAAAGTTCAACTGATTGATTGACAGTGATGGCTTCAAAGATATCGAAAAACTATTCATATTTACTTTATTTTGTAACTGCTCATAGTTAGAATTAGCCTCCTCCGCAGGCATCTCTAAGTATCAGAAACCGTGAAAATTGATGAAAAATCCTAAATTGGGTTACCTGTGGCAAAGGAGGAAAGAAGCAGGAGAAAATCGGGCTTCCTGTGATTTCTTCAAAAAATAGAGATGCCTGCGGAGGAGGCTAAGTTAGAATCGGGTGGCGCAGTAACTGTCTATCGGGAGGTCGCGGGTTGAAACTCAGGGTTTTAAAGGAAACCCTTGCTGTTGGAATAAGTTGCTGTTAAATTCTTGTCAATGTGGTCTAAGTCGAAAATATGTTGAAAACATTGGGAAATTTATCATAGATTGTGAAAAAAATGGACATGAGTATGAGCCATTTCCGGTACGGGCGCCGCCATCTTGGATGTGATGAAGTTTTTTGGCGGTCCCTATTGTTACAAGACAAAAGCTTATTGTTTTTCTTACAATAGGAACCACCGTGAAACGTCATCAGATCTAAGATGGCGGCGCCAATGCCCAAAATGGCTCCCACTCATGCCCAATTTTTTTCAAAAACTAAAATATATTTTCCATTTCTGTCAACCTATTTTCAACCTAGACCATATTGCCAACAATTTAACGGCAACTTGTTCCAACAGCCAGGGATTCCTTTAAAATAACTAAGTAGAAGGTAATGCCTTACGTAATCCAACAGTAAACTGTTAGACCTTCACGTCTTGTCGAATAAGGATGTAAAACCGTATATCAGTTAAGACGAAGTCAACAGAGGGTCATGGACGGATTACTGAGAAGATTACATGGAAGATTACTGAGCTGCATGTTAGCGGTAAAGAACATGTTATCTTCTTGAGAACCAACTGACATGTGTCAGATTTATCTTATAAATCAGTTGTCTAAAGCTATTTGTTCGACAAAATCCAAATCATGTGACCAATCCCTTGACAAAACAAGAACATTTATACAACTGGAAATGCGCCGATGAGTTTACAAGAAATAACAAATAAAAGAAGTATGCTACAAACAAGAGTTAGAAAACAACATTCGACTTTCAACATTTGACTCTCATCGGTGCATTTAACAAGTTACTATTCGCGGGATTTTGACGTCATCAAGCACGTGAGTGCTGTTTTCAAATCTCAGAATCGCTGGCCTAACTGCCGTGGGGAGCGAGTAGCAGCTGACGTTTCGAGCGCTAGCCCTTCGGGGACTTATGGGTGGGGGAACGGCTTATATAGTGTTGAGTGCGTGATTACCGCTGAGGAAACATGTACTCGGATCAATTAGGATCAAAGGAAATTGCGCCAACAATAGATTGAAATGCTAATAGCCGCAATACAATAAAGAGTGTCGACGAATAAAGTAATCAAACATGCTGTTTCAAGTTTGAGTGAATAAGCGAATTATGAAATTAAATGAACGAAAAGCGTTCATTAATGCCGTTAGGTGCAAAGTGCCTAATTTGAAAATAAAGTTCTGTTCTTTTCGTTTTCGGGTTTCGGTAGTACCTTAATGAAGAGAAATGCCGCATGTAGTGATGTGATTAATAGAATGGTCAGGAAGATTAAAGTGGCGAGCTACTGGTTTGGCGAGATCCTTGCTATTAGTTCTAACATCTAGCAAGTGTTCGCGGAATCGATCTCCTAATCTTCGCCCTGTTTCTCCGATGTAGAGTTTGTTACAAACTGTGCAGGTGATACAATAAATAACATTACTGGACGTACAGTCAAAATGGTAACTTTAAGAGAGCTTTGGGTCCTGAAATGAGTGTGGCAGTTTTAGTGAAAGCACGTGTTACACCGTTTCCTGGGGTATTTAAAAAAATCCTGGTTGAAGGTCGGGCTAGAGTGATCCCATGACCAGGGAATTCCGAAGGTTTTTGTTTCGCTTAAAAGAGATAAGTGGTGGCTGTGAAAAAAATGAGGACGGCCTCTGGATCATTCTGTAAGATCTTGAAGTTCTTCTTGATGATTTTGTTGATAGGGAGATTGAATGGATGGTAAATTATTTTAACGGAAACGGAATTCTATCTTCAGTCTTCGGTTCGGTCGGCAGTAGAGTCGATTCTCTGTCAATGTAGCGGTCGCGGTCCAATGCACTTGTTAGCGGAGATTCAGCGCGGGCCGAACGCGCAAGCAGAGCACCATACATATACGATAGGTAACTAGTTCCTGTAAAAAATAGTGTTGGTCTGCGTCGGCGGGGAAGGCAAACACTGGTATATAATCAACTAAAGTCGATTGAGGTATGCTAACCACCGTCAGAGGGGCTAGCGCTCGAAACGTCAGCTGCTACTCGCTTTTTACGGCGGTTAGCATACCTCAATCGACTTTAGTTGACTATATACCAGTGTTCACCATATATATAGGTGAGAGAAAAATTTGAACGACTTCCGGTTTCCCTCGCGTCCGAAATCCGAAATCCGGCTTGCAACTGCTTAAAAACGCGCTCTAATTTACTTCTTGCATACAAGTGTCCCACAAGTGCTTCAATACCAGCTTAATACGAGTGGTTAGAAATTATGGTGCATGTAGAAGATGTCTCATTTAAAGAAATAAAATAAAATCAATCTGGAAACTTCACTTACTTGTTCTTTGTGACAAGGGACGTACCACTAAAAGGCTCATAAATCTCTCGAAATATTCGAGATAACGGCGCCAAATTTATTTCGGAAGCCGTTAGCCCAACTAATACATACCTAACAATTTACACTACCATCCCCTTCGCTTGCTTCTCGGTATCCGTAACAAAGAGACAGGTTTCTGTGGCTCACTCGGTCTTCACTTCAAGTTTCCGGTAGAAGGCACACAGCGGTCAAACGTCTGCGCGTGCGTACTACGGTCAGTCTGGTGGGCGGCCGCGCGAATTTCCCGCGCAAAATTTACCTTGAAACATATTACAGTGAACTTCTACCCCAAAAAGTTAAGAAAAACACGTGAAAGTTAAGCTTTTTATTTTCACAGTCGACGGAAAATTGAACAAACTTCAAACTGTGAGTTTACCAAATGTTTTCATAATTTACCAAAAAAGTTCTCAAGGTTTGAAAACGGGTGTGTGAACAGTGACGCTGCCGGCTCGCTTTGAATTTGTTTTGGGATATGTTGTTGTTGCAAGACTTTTGACGCATGCGCAGACGTTTGACCGCTGTGTGGGTAGAAGTAAAAAAAATGCTAACGCTGTCAGCATCTCTGAATTTCAGGCAAAATGGTTTCACATCAGTTTTTTCAGCGATAAATTGAAGAACAATACAAAGAATAAGTGAATGAAGTTTCAAGATCGATTTTATTATACTTCTTTAATACGAGAAATTCTGTACATTCACTATAATTCATAAGCCACTGAGAGTTATAGTCGAAGAGTTCGTGAGCCTATACACAGCACTTCACAGAAGCTTATGAATATGAGACCGCCACCGCAAGCCACAAATCATAACAAGAGCCGAACGTGAATTGAATGTTGAGCCCAAAAGGATAAATGTTCTCATAACAAAAGACAAGACTGAATAATTACTCAGCCTTAGCGGAGTACATGAGTATGCTATCCGGATGTATTAAAGAAGATATGACACTATTTTGATGAAGGGTGGAATGCAAAGAGTCAAGTGGATAAAATACCGCTCTAAAGAGAAAAGACGCACTTCAATTTTAGTCTACTGTTGATCGAAATAAAGCTATTGGAATAACTCTTCGTAATTCACTTTAATCTTTCCCGGCCTTAATTTATTATAACTTGAAACAGTTTGAAAAGCATATCAGAACATTCACAATGTATTTCACTCCCGGAATTTTACTTCTATCCCAGGATGTTCGAAGAAATAAAAGAGTTATTGCCGGGATTGCATAAATCTGTAACGACCCTGTACATTAATCTCTGATTAGCGAATTTAACCCAGGCGCAACGTTTAGTATTTCAAAGAACAACCGGGTTCGTGGTGTTATTTTTGTAGTTTTGTTTTATTGAAATTTGAAGGTTCAATCAATTGACAGTGCTCCTTAAGCTTTATAGACCTTTCCCACGCGGCGGCCATCTTGGAATAAACCTATTGTCAATGCTTACCCACTCGGTTAAAAACGTTTGAGACCGAGGCTGTATAAGCATTAACAATAGGTTTATTCCAAGATGGCCGCCGCGTGGGAAAGGTCTATCAACATTGCATAACTAATTAGCTAAACAAGCACGCTCTGTAATGCGTACGTGCTGCTGTTCGAGGCCTGATCAATATCCCAACCTCGTTCCCAGTGATCTTTACGCTCCTAATCCAAGATCGACGCCATCTTGGGTTAGGCGCATAAAGACCCCTGGGAATGGGCATGAAGAGCAAACGATTGCGCATGCGTTGAATTTTCATTTCTCTGAACGCAACGTTAACCGAATATAATCAATCGAAGCCTAAAATAAATACTGCTTGAGATTGAAATTCAGATAAACTTGACTTCAATTCAGCGATTTTGCTAACCGAAGTCAAGCTGCCAGAATAAGATTGGTAATCAATGCCTCAACTCTGAATTTCTAATTTCTAATGGGACCTGAAGCAACGATAGGGGCTGATCAAGGTCAGGACCCGGCTAATCCACAGATCGAATAGGCCATTTTGACGATTTACGCACGCATCAGTAGAACAATAGACGCGTACTAGACTCGTTCCAGACAGCCATTGTTCTAGCTGCGCGCGCAACATCGCCAAAATAGCCTATAGAGGTTTTGCACCACCACGTGATGGCAGCCATGTTGGTGTCCAGAACAATAGAATGTTATTCCTTTGAGATTTAATTTTTCACATGATTGAACAAATCTCATTATTCTGGCCACCAACATGGCTGCCATCACGTGGTGGTGCAAAACCTCTATTGGAATTTATCATGTTGGTTGTTGTGGAGGGAGGAAAACCGGAGAACCCGGATCGAAAAAAACCCTCGGAGCAAAGGCGAGATCCCAACAAACTCAAATCACATATGACGCCGTACCTGGGCCACAGAGGTGATAGGCCAATGAAATTATCCCAGGGAGCCAAAATGATGATTTTTCGCTAACTTTGAGTAGCTGTAAAAAAAATCAATTCAAAGATTGGACGTTTTTTTGCTAAATAATGTTCTATGAGGCAAGTACCTTCGGAAAAAAATAATGTGAAAAGGCGATATAGGCAATTTAACCACTGCGCCACCCCGGCGCTGTATCACCCGGATATGTAATAATCAACAGGAAATGTAATACTAACCGGATATGTAATAAAAATCAACAGGATCTGTAATAACAACAGGATATGTAATAAAAATCAACAGGATTTGTAATAAAAAGTTAACAGGAAATGTAATACATTTTTAACCGGAAATGTAATAAAATAGTTAACAGGAAATGTAATAACAATCAACAGGAAATGTAATACACTACCTCGACCAAGATCAATCACTCTAGCAGTGAACAAACAACACCTACCAATTACCTGGTATCATAAGTTTTCAAACAGTGATTTTACGGAAATTATTTGTCATCGGATTCCCATACGAACACTGTATTTTGTGCCACGTTTGCACCCCTTTTAAAATGTCGGAATTAACCGCGAACTGGTCTATTATGCTCTACAATTAATATTGGTCAACATCCCTTCAAGTAACAGGTCCGCCCTAAGACTTAATTAGACTTCGTTAAATACCGGCTCTTATTTGACTTTGCACATTACAGAGAACTGAAATTATGTTGCTCTAAATTTTCCTGAAACTAGAGTTTTTCATCCACTGTCTCGAATCTTTGCCATCCTTCATCGAAACAGTCTCAGGTTTAACTCTAATCAGAATCAACCATCTTTTGATACGAGAAAGTTCATATATCCTAAGTGCAACTTCCTTTGCAAAACTTTAAATCATAGATGCCTATGTTTGCGTGTGACGTCATCAAAAAAATCTAATATTTAAACTATAGGTCCTACAAAGCTGTTCTTTGTATATATTCTAGACATTGATAATAAGAGTCTACATAGAAAATTTCACGTCGATAGGGTGTGATTGTTCCAGAGCGAGTAAATCAATTTTGAATTTTATGACATAACGACCCAGCGTGTACCGGTAGGCATCTAAAAAAAACATGTAATTTGGCAACTCACTAAATCATCAAAAGTTGCATTCAAAGACTTTTAAAGTGACATCCAATGATTTTGATGGAAAATTAATTTGTGTTTCGTTTTATGGCTGCCATGTTGGTGTCCCAGAAAGGAACACCAAGATGGCGGCCGCATACAAAGTACTGTAAAATTGTCGTACATTCATTGGCCCACAGCTCCGTTAGGAAATAATCTAATGTCCCAAAATTTGGGTTATAAATGTATTTTTGGTAGTTCTGCAAGGACCATAATGTTATATTTGATTTTATCATGCAATGCAAATCAATTTTGCAATCGAGGGGTCATGAATGACGATGAAAACCACTAAAAGTAGTTGAGGGCCATTATGTAAACTACCGGGAAACCGGTAATAATAATAATAATAAAAATAAAAAAATAATAATAATAATAATAACAACTTTATTAACGTGTCTAAGGTATTTAGCAAAAGAATGCTAATTGGGGACACAAATTAAGGAGTAAATTAAAATAAATATATCTATGTATCTATCTATGATTAAAAAGGTAAAACTGATCGATGTTCACATTCTTCTGTGACCTAATTCTAACTAAGTTATAAATACATATATCTTTATCTGTATGTCTATCTGTGACTTAAAAACATTGATATACAGGAATGTAATAAAATCTGTGTTAAGATGATTACATAAATTTTAAATATTAAAACTGACAGAGATGACAGTCCTTACAATTTTCATTTATTAAACTTGCTAAGTCCTTTTGTCTGATTTTACTTTTGAATGACTTGAGGTTTTCACTACCTTTGACGTCCTGGTTTAGTTTAGACCAAAGATAGGGTCCCAGGTACCTCAGAGAATGTTTACCATATTTGACCGGTAATAATGTTTGTCACCCTCCATAAATAAAGATTTTACTACTACTACTACTACTACTAAAAGTACATGAATTCTGACAGTTATATTGCAATATGGTACGTACTCTTGTGTCACCGTACGTGCGTTAATTGATCGCGGGTGTTCTTTTCATAACTCGCTTTTATCCACGGTTACCTTGCTCGATATGCCTTTGAATAAACAAACATGTTTTGTCTCTTGTTTGAACACGTGTCCTCAGCAAATAAAAAGTTAATCTAAACTAAACTATAGAATAAATCGGAAAAAAACGGATTTTCCAAGTTGAAATTAATGTGTCGAGAACGATCATTTTCATCAAATTGCACTTATCTAAAGTGTTCAACAAACCTAGCCTGCCTGAGCTGATCGCCCGCGGGGATACCCTGGCGGGGAGCCGGGGTGGCGCAGTTGTTAGTGCTTCGCCTCTCACCAGGTTCGATTCCCGGACGCGGCGCCATATGCGAGTTGAGTTTGTTGGTATCTCGCCCTTGCTCCGAGGGTTTTTCTCTGAGTTCTCTGGTTTTCCTCCCTCCGCAAAAACCAACACGCTAAATTCCAATTCGATCTGAGGATTAGCCGGGTCCTGACTTTGATCAGCCTCCATGGTTGTTTCAGGTCTCGTTAGAAATTCAGAGCTATATTGAACTGACCGTAGCCTGCGAAGCGGCGTAAAGGGCGAAGAAGAGGAGAAGAGGTGGGATTGGGGAGAGGAAGAAGGGGGTTCGAAGGCTAAACTGACCGGAGTGCTCGGCGCTCCTTTTATAGCGGGTAAACATTCTCGTAACCATACGGTTTAGGGCGGGGGTCATGTTCGCATGAGTTAGTCCTTTAAGGGTTAGAAGTAATTATTTCAAGGTTCTTTTACAACACGTTTATCAAGTTTGAGTACCTTTTAGGGGTCCAGGAGCCATTACTCAGAGCTTCCATCTCCCATACTATATTTTTGAGTTGGCGTATTTACACCTTGGGCTATCTATAGAACCAGGTTTCATTGTTTTATAGACAATGTATCTGAACGAACTGTACAGGCTATTATCTCCGCTGTTATTGTTTTTCTTTCGAACAAATAAAAACATTTATTTTTGGAAAAAAACATTTAGGAAACACATTTATTCGTGGGGAAAAATCTAAAAATAGTCCAAGGTGTAAATACACCAACACACAGATAACTGGCTGCCGCTGAGCAACCCCGTCATTTTGGTACCGGAGCCAGCCCTCTCACACAAATTGCACAGACTCAGTTCTTCGAGAAAGTTCTGATTCAAGCTTTCATCAGACCCTCTGAATAACAGATCCTTCTACGAGGAGATAAAGCGAATTTTGCACGGGGGGATGCACATTGCTTGCTTGTCCGTAAAGCTCGCTAATGGAGCAGAAAAACACCTCGGAAGAGGAATAAGACGCCACATCGATTTAATTACAGATAATAACATGCTCGAGCTTTGCTCACGCTCCTAAAGTCACACAGCCAACTTTAGGAGCTTTAGAAGACTTTAGCAGCGTGTGGAAAAAGCACCGGGTACTACTTCATGCATGTAGCTGTGACAATAACTTAAATTAGCCTAATTAGTGATTAGCTCTAAAACACTCAAAATTAGTGACTACCTCTAAACACCATGAATTAGTGAGCACGTGTTGTTGACGGTTAGGGTGTTTTTTAAATGTAGGGTCAGGATTTTATAAGGGTTTGGGACAGTTTGTGCAGCTACATGAAGCCGTAATTGCCAAAGCACCGCTATATTCTCGATTATTCGAGATTTAGATGGCTTATGTTACTTATGAGCAATTTGCATTTGAAAGTTGATGCAACCCGCCGACTATTTGACGGATCAGTGATTTTCAGTGTTCGGTACATCTTTTGTTGCAATGTTAAGAATGCTTGTATCAATCAAAATTATTATACATTCTGTATATTTTTTAATACGTGCATGTTTCTATCCCGGGGGGTGGGGGGTGGTACTCCTAAAAATTAGTATGGGGGTGTGCTGCTGAGCCCTTGAAACCCTTACGAAAACATACAAAACAGGCAAAATGGCAAAAAGATATCCTGTTCTAGACCAGGCTAGCGTCTGATATGATACGCGCGAGACGTTGCGCTCCACTCGCCACTCGAATTATAAACAGATAAACGGACTCTGCGTTTGTAGCGGCAAGGGACCGTGAATGACTCAAACCGCGCATCCAGAGGCCCTTCCAAAAATTACGACCCTGTTCCAGACTGGCTAAGAATTGTCAAAAACCATACCCTGTCGAGTGGCACGTACCCGTATAGCCTATATATGGTTTATATTCCTTCTTGTCATGCCAAATCCTTTTATGAACACATGACCCCACCCCTCTGGAAAAGGTAAGAAAAGTGATTTATTCTCGGATTGCTATGCTATGGCATTAGGGGTATTAGTGATATAATTATTATATTTTACTTGCTTATTATGTTTCATACTTTACAAAAATGTAGTCATACGGACACAAATTTACAAAGTTCTGAGTCTATATTATCTTCTTAGCCACTTTTATAGAGGTTCCCTTTTTTCATGCATCCGGCACGTCTAGTTTATTAGTGCATTGTCTTTCCAGTAAAGCTTTTTCTTGAGGAAAAGTTCTAACCAAAAGTGCGTGTCTTTGATAAAAGCCGTATACATATGGACTTAATTTGCTACAATAAGTGCATGGGTAATGAGTCTCTTGTTCGGTATCGGCTCCAGTTGACCGTACAATATATATATATATATACAGTCGATGCCAAAAAGGTTGTCCAGCAGAACATAATATAATATTTTAATATCCATTGTTTTGGCCTATTGTTTTAGTAATATCCCTGAATCAGTTAACAGAAGACTCTCAGAAATTTCATCGGACGAAGACGTATTCAACGAAGCGGCACCCGTGTACCAAGAAGCGTTACGCAAGAGCGGTTATACACACAAACTCGAATACAAACCTAAGCCGCAAAACACACCAACACCGAAACGTAATCGTCACAGAAACATAATTTGGTTCAACCCGCCGTTTAGCAAGAACGTTAAGAGTAATATCGGAAGAGAGTTCATCAACTTGATAGACAGATGTTTCCCGGCTGGTCACAAACTAAAGAAGATATTTAATAGAAACACACTCAAACTAAGCTACAGTTGTATGCCCAACGTGAAGCAGATAATAGACGGACATAACAAAGCCACCCTGAAGAAAGACGTACAGCCACAACACGACGAAACTACAAACACGTGCAACTGCAGAAAAAAAGACGAGTGCCCATTAGAGGGAGAGTGCTTGACGAAAGAAATTATCTGCCAAGCCACAGTTACTACCAAAGACGCAACAGAGACATACGTAGGACTGACAGCGACAGAATTTAAGACCAGATGGAGAAATCATCAGATGTCGTTCAAGCACAAAAAACGGAAGAACGATACTGAACTCAGTAAATATTTGTGGCACTTAAAGGGAAAGCAGGAAAACTACACAATCAAGTGGAGAATCCTCGCCAAGGCAAAGTCCTATTCAAATCTCACGAAGAGATGCAACCTATGTACTACAGAAAAACACCTGATAATAACTGAGCCACATAAGGCAACCTTAAATAAACGTAACGAACTCGTATCAACATGCAGACATCAACGGAAATACATTCTGAAGTATAATTAAACGTAATACACCATGCGCGCAATCACTTTAATGTGCGCACTCATTTTACGGCTTATTTCGTAGGTTTGCCATACCAATCATATTGTCGTAGCTCTTACCAATGCTCCGATTTGTGAAGATTGGCGTAACATAAAACACGATCACTTTAGCGCGCGCAACTATTTAACGGTTTATTGACGTGATCATATTATTGTTGTAGCTCTTAGCAATGCTTCAGTGTATAGAGATTAACTGAAGAGTGGATCGACTTCACGTCGGTCTACGAAACAGATTTGTATTAAATCTATGTACTCAAAAATTGAGTAGTCTACACATTGGCTTATATATATATATATAGAACTTGCACTTAAATTGATGGTTTGGGCATGTAGTATTTAGATGCCACCAGTTTATGAAACGGCTCCAGAAAGAAACCGCATATGTGCAGTTAGTGAAAAAAAACACTAATATATGCTTTTCACTACAATAAGGACACTTGTCACTATATAGTTTTAATTTTGTCTTTAAATAAATATCATTTGTTGGTAGAATGTTTGTTGTATAATTTTGTATTGAAACATGCTTAGTTTGATTTCTTTGGTGATTTTAAAAGGCAGGTTATAAACGTTCTTTAAGGTACACTCTTGAACGTCATTTCTAATCCTAGTCTCTAGCAAAATTGTAGTTTTACAAATTCTATTCTGATTATTTTCCCAGTAATTTTCTGTAGGTCTGTAAACCACCCAGGAGGGTTCTCACGTAGTTCACTAGGCTTTGTCTGACTTTTACTGTAACCTTTAATTGCGTTAGTTAAGCCTATGAATTGCAAAAAAAAACAGTTTTAACTGAAATTTTGTCTGAAAGTTACAAAACTTGAGTGGTTGATCGTTTACATCTCTTCACTAATTTCGATATTTGCCTTCACTCATTTCGATATTTTGCAGCTAAAGAGTTCTCGATACTTTAACCGTCTGATTAGGCAATGTGACTTTGCTACCATTCAAATGTACGGTAATTTGTTATTAAGTCCAATTATTATTCAATTACTCGTGTAAAAAGTAGATTTATCATGTATATATTAATATAAATAACATTTGTTTATTTATTTCAGCTACTCTGTAAATTCTAGGATAAATAAAGTGTATGTGTGTATGTACATCGAGTAGGTCTTTGACGTAAAGCACGCCTTTAGAGAGCCAATTCTTGTATAAAACTGGAAAACCTCCTACTATCTTGATTTTTCAGTTATTCCATATGATTTCGTTCTGGATTGGTGGGTTTGAATGCTTCCTGTACCATGCGAGTTTAAGATCCTGCCAGTAACTTATGGCCGTTTTGTAAAAAGTAGGAAGCTGAGGTAGTGAAAATTGCAAATCACAGTTGCACATGAATAAAAGTGTTCCACCATATCGTGATAACGACATTAAAGGGATTGTTTTCCAAGCGGCCGATTGCTTGTCCGTCCGACAGCCTCTTAAGCCAGCACATTTTAATTGCTTTTTCCATGTGCATGTCGAGACCTCCTTTCTCTTTGCTTCCTATTATGCCAGCGTCGACTTTTTAATTTTTGGTAGTTTATTGTTCCAAATAAATGAATATGTGCATTTGTCTACTTGCTTTGAAAGGTCTTTGGGTAAAGTCAATATTGATGCGCTGTAAACCAGTTTGGATAATCCGAGCGTTTTTACAAAGCAAGAGTTTATGTAAATCAGAACGAAATACAGATCAGGTATCGCTCGGTGATTTTCTTTGTTTTTGCTTCATGAATTATGAATGAGTTTGGTAATAGGATATACACTCTTATATAAACAAGTTATATAATCTTGTTGGGATAGCGTTAGGGTACATACGGAGTGATTAGTATGTAAGAATCACTCGAAGGCGTTTCTCTACCCGATACCTTTTTTGACAGATATCTTAAAGAGTGGAAGAAATGTACTGACTACACATCTATTCATCTCTTCAGTAAACTGGCTGCCTGGCATTTTTAACTCTTAAGGTTATTTCGGGAAGCCAGTACCCCTAGCATTGTATTATCATTTTTTTGTTGTAATATCATTGTAAGTTATTGGGGTAAATAAAGGATTGTTGTTGTTGTTGTTGTTGTATATTACCCTGGGTTCTAGAGGTTAAATGTTTCGCCTAACATGCTAGCGTTAGTGTGAGGGAGGTCTTACAACCTATCTTACAAGTTAGAGCAGGTGCAGAAAAATTCAGCGCGTTTTGTCTGTAACGTATATTATTTACATTCATTAATTATCTGGGAGACTTCAAGATAGTCATCAGCTTTTAATAAAATATAAAAGACTGAGTCTGTGTTTCAATTCTGTTTTAAAAGTACGTTTTGGTAAGGTACGTATAGATGGAGTCAGAGAATTCCATATTTGTGGTCCAAGTCTCAAGAACGTTTGTCTCATATTTTCAAGTCTGGTATGTTCAATGAAGAAATCATCTTGTGTAGAAGAACGCGTTTTATATTTGTGGATATCAGTTGTTTTAATAAAGGCACGAAAAAGGTTTTCAGGAGCAGAATTATTAGAAATATCCCACATCATATTAGAAACACGCTAAAAATATATAAAGGAGATAGGTAGTTCATTTGCATTAATAAAAATAGGAACTGAATGATCTCTTGACTTTGCAAAGTAAATTAATCGTAAAGAGAGCCGAAGACTTGCCCACCAAGCTACTACGTTTTATAAGATTCGTGAACGCTTGGTGGGTATAGACTTTCCTCCCAACATTATTCCCAGCCCAAGGCACAAGGATCAATAGTAAATGATTTTCATTGAAAGAATGCACCTCTATGACATGCACAAAGGGAGATGAGATATGAGAAGCTTTATTTTTGTGCAGGGCATAGAAGTGCTACCCTGGGTACCAGAGGTTCTACTGCCTCCGATCCCTTCGCGAAAGTTAGGCGCCGAGGAGCAAAGCGACGAGAGTCGAGGAGACTCTCGTCGCTTTGTTCCTCGGCGCCTAACTTTCGCGAAGGGAGGCAGTAGAACATCTGGTACCCAGGGTATAGAGGTGCAGACATGCGAGGGAAGCCGTCGCTGAAGGGAGGTGGGTGGGGCCGTAACAAACTAAAAGCAAACGTGGCTTCCACCGGCAATGACGAGCTAATAAGAGAGTGTGATAGTCGAAAACCCGGAAATACTACGCCATTATTAAGATCATAATCCATACTTGTGAGCTACTCATTAGTAAGACGTAATAGTGCTGTCACTGTTGAATGAGGTGATCTAAATCATGACTGGTATTTCCACAAAAGACCATTTTGATGAGATAGTCATATACAATTCTTTCAACGACTTTGGAGATAGCTGGAAAGCAGAATTTAGATAAAATTATTCATTGTTAATATGCATAAAGCATTTGGTGATACATTACAGGGACGGCGGAGCGAAATTTCAGCTGCAAATGGTTAGACCTTCACGTCTTCACGGATAAGGACGTTAAATCGTAGGCCCATCAGTGGATGAAGAGCCACCTCGTGAATACGCCACTGATTAAACCGTTATTATTATTTTTATTAAATTTAAAGTAGGGGGCTAAAACAAAGTGTGTGTGTTTGGGGGGGGGGGGGGGGGGGGGGGGTATGACCAAACTGTAGTCTTGAACTGACTGAGAAGTAACCAGGCAAAATCTTTTTTGGGAAATAAAGTGGGGGCTATATAGCCCCACCCCAATCCCCCCAGGCTGCGCCGCCCCTGAATTATGATGTGTGGAAATCTGAGGGCTTTGCTTTTAACCTTAGTCAGACTGGAACCCTCAATGCAAGTAACCAGTCAAAGGCCGAATATATTTGGCACGAATAGGTTTAAACACCAAACGTTTTGACAACACTGACATCACAAGACCGAGAGAAGACTGACTTCTTAACATTAAATTTCTCAATTCCATGTTCAGGAAATGAGAGTGAGATGCTTCCACGTGGCTGTTCTGCACGTGGCATTTCTAGCATCATTCCGAGTGAAAGCAGATGGCAAGAAATGCCGCCAATCTATTTATTCCGAGACGGGCAGCATGCTAGTGAATCACGTGTTTCGAGTCATCATGGACAGCAATCAAATTCAATGCAACAAGGAATGCAAGCTTGACAAGCGATGACAGAGACATAATTTCCGATTCGACAGACAGATATGTGAGCTGAACAACCGAACGAAGGAAGCCAGACCAGATGACTTAGTGTCCTATCCCGGCGCCTACTATATGGACCGAGGTGATTGGGGTGAGTGATTTACATATATCTTATATTATTATTAAGAATTACAATCATAATCACAATCACATACGATCATAATGATGATGATAGTTGATTATACATATCAACACACCTAATTAAGTGAATTGCAATATGTTTACAAATATATATATATATATATTATATTTATAAAATAACCCAAAGAAAACGCGCGCTCTGATTGGTTGAAAGCCGTGATTGCACGAGGCTATGTAAACATGCAAATGACGTCATACATTGTAGTTTTTGCTTTTTTCCGCATAAAAAAGGGCGAAAATAACTGAAAGTTACCCTAACTTAAAATCACATGTAACTAGTTTTCTAAAGGGAGGTTGTTCAGAAGCACCTTCGTAGAAAAAGAGCTAAACTGGACAGCATTTTCACAAGATTGAGCCGGTCGGAGTTCAAGCAAACTCTACGAAATACGTACATGTACATAACAAAATACACTATTTCAATTAAATTTAGTTATTCTTTAGAACAACAATTGTAATAAACTACATGTATTGGAACCATTCAGAAAATGTACAAAGTGCTAATAATCAAGCACACAAAGTCAGAGCGGGAAGGTCAACAGTTTATTCAAGTTTTTTTCAAATGCCGGTGACAAAAACTACAGAAACTGGAACTTTATAAAGCAATCATGTTTCACATGTCTGTTAATGGATTGAATCCTCTTAATCTTAAATCACACATTTAAAAGATCTTGTACGAGATCGGAAGTGTTATTAGAAAAACCTGTTTATAATTGCCATTTTCGATAATCGATTGTCTATCTTTCTAAAACAGCGCTTGCCATCCAGTCCATGGCAACGCCTTTCCCATGGGGATCAGGAGCTCACTTCATTCGTTAACGAAGTATTATATCAGCACGTGACTGTATTATATCAGCACGTGACTGTATTATATCAGCACGTGACTGTATTATATCAGCACGTGACTGTTTCCCGCAAAAGGCCTTTTGTGGCGTGCCGCTGTCCCTGCTTAGGTCCCTTGCTCTTTTCCATCTATCCCAGCAAACTATTTGATATAATTGATGTGCATATACCACCAGTGCACTGTTACGCAGATGACACTCAACTGTACCTTTTCTTTAATCCCCGAATAACGGCGTAAACCAGGAGTCTGCGATGGAGGCTATGACGAACTGGATTATGGCAATAGAGCGGTTTTCAATTGAGTGTAGTAAAACCAAACGCAAATTACCCACAGCCAGCCAATCATAGGAGCGAGTATTCACAAGTAACTAAAAAATGGCTTCCCTGTGTGCCAATGACAAACCAAAGCAAAACCAAAAGCAATTTGCGTTTGGTTTTACTTTGGATTCTGATTGGTTGGTTTACTTTCTCAGCCAATAGGAGAGCTTAGTAAACGCAAAACCAAAACACTTCCGACACTCAATTGAAATCTGCTCTAAGACATTGGATGATTTCTGACAAACTTATGATCAATGATGACAAAACAGAATTTCTCTTAAATGGAACACGCCAACGTACTGTTAGCTAAACTTACTATCAATCAAATTAGTGTAACTGATGTTGCTATTCCACCCAGCCCATCAGTTAGAAATATTGGCGCCTGGTTCGACTCTAAGTTGTCTATGACTATGCATATTAATAAGATCTGTAGCTCAGCATTTTATTACTTATACATAATATCAGGCGTATAAGAAAATATATAACTAAGGAGATCCTTATTCACGATTTCATCACTAGTCTTGTTGACTACTATAACAGTCTCCTGTACGGGTTACCACAATGTCAATTGGATAAGTTACAAAGAGTGCAAAATGCTGCTGCCAGACTCGTTTTTACTGCCTCTACTGAAGTTTTGCCATATTACGCCTCTTTTATTTCACCTTCGCTGGCTCCCTGTAGAATTTCGTATTAAATTTAAGATTTTATTAATTACCTTCAAGGCTCAGACATTAGTCAGTTTGAAAAGTCGATTAAAGTTCTACTTATTAAAAGAGTTTTTATTGAACATTATATTTATAGTGAACATTTTACTTTTTACATCATGTATATCTATTATTTTATAACAATAGTTCATTAAACGCCATGGGCCGATTTCTTGAACGAGGTCTGGATCTTACACGCCCTCTATCTATCTACTGTCGGTATAACGTGTTGGGACTTGGATATCATTTAAAAAAATTACCTTATAAATTTTAATATTTAAATATCAGTCTTTTATAATAAAAGTACTTAAATTAACTGCTTACTGAAGCATTTTATGTCTTAAGGAATATCACGTTGTTATGCGCATTTGATCATCTTTATGAAATTTGCGCAATATCAATAAATTAATAAATTATTATTTGTAAAAGTAGCACTCCGGAGTGTTGTGTTGAGTAAAATGACGTCATTCCGCACTTCCGCTGAAAATTAGCTGTCACATGAACGGGTTCGGGTAATGGCGGACATAAAAACTCAAGATTCGGACCCCGTAAAATAAGAGTGTCCTGCTTCGTGCATCCATTCATAGCTCCTCGACACCTTGAATGTGCATTATTTTTAAACACAAAGAACCATCTTCTATTTTTGGATTTTAAAAATGCATTTTCTGAAGTTATGTGTTTGAATTTTACATTAAATCGTTTTTTAAATTAAAATCATTTAAATCAAATATGATATTTTAAAAAATCATATCTTTTTTATCGCAAGCCGTTGCCTCGTTGGGCTCCATTCCTGAACTTCCTGGTAATACTTGCAAGGAGATCAAGTTAAGTACTCCTGGTTCCAAAACCGGTCGATACTGGATTGACCCTGATAATTCCAACACGCCGTTACACGTCGTGTGTAATATGACTATGGAAGGTGAGCCGATAGTATTGTGAGAAATAACGTACTCAGCCTCCTACCGAGCGAGTCCGAGGACGAGTAGAACTTTCCCGATCAAATTGACGAATAAGTTATATAAAGATACACGAACGAACAAATATTCTTCATAGCTTGTTCTTAATATCTGTATCATTGTTTGGCAGAATTGGAAGATCTCTACTTTCCTTGCGAGTGATATACATGTATTTTAAGTCTAAAAGTCCAACTCATAACAGCCTCCCGGTTATCCCAGTGGTTAGGCTCCGGTTTGTCGTGCGGGGGTCGTGGGTTCAAACCCTATCCGGACCACAGGTAGCCCAAGCTTACGATCTGTATAAGTGATTGCAAGAGAATGTTATGGAAATTTCACTGTCGCAGTAGTGCTCATAAATCTAATAAAATGTTTCAAAAACGTTCGATTTCCCTTATAGCTATCACCTTTAATGTCTATGGCGATTCCTGGCCAGTTTAGCCTTGATTCAGTTCAGTGTGATTTCGTGATTTTCTCCTCCTAAGAACAAATTCAAGGTAGGAGACATTGAACTCGGGTGCTTCCACTCAACCGGTTATACAGGTTATAAATCGAATAATTTCTACATTACGGCAAATAGTCCTCTGGATACTAATTTTCCAATAAATTCCCCACATTTTCAACCCGTAAACAACCCCGTTACCTCAAAGTGATCAGCCTATTCGTGTGCCCAAAGTCGAAAACATTGTCCGCGTCTTGAACGGAACGACCGTTACAAACTTGTCCCCAGGATCTTCTCGGAGGATGAATTATTTCAGGAGCCCAATACCCTGAGCGTCCATCTCCCATACTAGGTCTGTGTAACAGCGTTTACTCGCTTCGTGCTAAATATATAATTATTTCGCAGGAGCGATCGTGCCCCCCTCACACCCCAGTTTGGGAACTAATCAAATTCAACCCTGAACAAAGCACAGCTGACGTCATGCTGTAGTCGTTTAGCTAGCCTTTCACATTATAATGGCGGAAAGGGAAGAATTCAACGCTTTGCAGTATTCAGTTCGCGGGAAAAATCAATCTAAATATAGCACGAAGCGAGTAAACGCTGTGACACCTGTGTACTACAGATGGACGCTCCAGGTAATGGGCTCCTGACTATTTGCCGTAATGTAAAAATTATTAGTAGAAGCCAACTAGCGTTCTATCTCCAATCCTGCAATCTGATTGGCTAAGCTACTCACTATCTATTATACAAATAGACTGTATCCGTCGAGGAACTATCGGCTGATAGTTGCCCGCGGAAATTTGATGTTCTTAAAACAAATACTAGTTTTAAGAACATCAAATTTCCAAGGGAAACTATCAGCCGATAGGTCCGAGACAGACACAGTCTATTTGCGTTATTGTTCAACACAAAATTGTCTTTCGTGCTCAGCGGGCACTATTATACAAATAGACTGTGTCCGTCGAGGAACTATCGGTTGCCCGCGGAAATTTGATGTTCTTAAAACAAATATAAGCCCGAGGATGAAGTTCGAGGGCTTATGTGCTAGTTTTAAGAACATCGAATTTCCAAGGGAAACTATCAGCCGATAGTTCCGAGACAAACACAGTCTATTTGTCGTTATTGTTCATCACAAAACTCTCTTCCGCTCTCAGCGGGCACTATTATACAAATAGACTGTGTCCGTCGAGGAACTATCGGCTGATAGTTGCCCGCGGAAATTTGATGTTCTTAAAACAAATATATATAGAACATCAAATTTCCAAGGGAAACTATCAGCCGTTATAGTTCACCACACAATTTTGGCGCGCGCTCATTGGTCAAAAGCGATCACGTGACGTGATAGTCGCCGTCCGCGGATGCAAACTATCAGGCGATAGTGCCCGCTGAGAGCGGAAGACGATTTTGTGATGAACAATAACGACAAATAGACTGTGTTTGTCTCGGAACTATCGGCTGATAGTTTCCCTTGGAAATTTGATGTTCTTAAAACTAGCATATAAGCCCTCGAACTGCGTTCTCGGGCTTATATTTGTTTTAAGAACATCAAATTTCCGCGGGCAACTATCAGCCGATAGTTCCTCGACGGACACAGTCTATTTGTATAATAGGTCCGAGACAGACACAGTCTATTTGCGTTATTGTTCAACACAAAATTGTCTTTCGTGCTCAGCGGGCACTATCGCCTGATAGTTTGCCTCCGCGGACGACAACTATCACGTCACGTGATCGCTTTTAGCCAATGAGCGCGCGCCAAAATTTTGTGGTGAACTATAACGCCTGATAGTTTTCCTCCGCGGACGACAACTATCATGTCACGTGATCGCTTTTAGCCAATGAGCGCGCGCCAAAATTTTGTGGTGATCTATAACACAGAATAGATAGTGAGTAGCGAAAATAAACGGTTTTCAAAACCAAAACAATGGCTGCAAAGTCGTCAAAATGTTAAAAAAAATCTTGCTTCTGTTTAAGATTGAACTACTAGTTGGTTTCTACTAAAACAATTAGACTACTCGCTTTCAGTTTCTATGGCTGATACGCTCCTCGTCAACTATCAGCCGATAGAAACTTCGAGCTCATATTCTAATTGTTAAATAGATTGATGGCCGGTTGAAGTTCAATGTTTCTTCTCCCTGAATCAAGGCTAAACTGCCCAGGAATCGCCATAGACATTAAAGATAATGACTACAAGGGAAAGCGAAGGTTTTTTTGAAACGTTTTATTAGATTTATGAGCACAACAGCGATAATAGTGAAATGTTCATACATTAATTATCTTGTAATTGCTTATACAGATCGTAAGTTTGGGCTACCTGTGCCCCGACCAACACTCAGGGTCTTAAAGTGCCCCTACGATCAAATTTTGACATATCAATGTTTTTGCATATTCATAAAGTAGAGTTCATATATTATTACCAGTTCAAATTGTTTTTCGATACAACGACAGGAAGTCTTAATTTTTTAGCTCCGAATATTGAATCTACACGTCCGCCATTACTGGAAGCCGTAACCTTTGTTCAGCTTTAAACAAAGGTTATTCACCGGAAATGATGTCATACACTTAACGCTCGCCTGCAGAACACAACGCCTGGAGGCATATTTCTACTAAAAATGTATTCACGTACATAAGAAGAAAGTTATATTTATCTTTGCGAGGTTGGCTACTTTCAGTATGCACGCTATTTCGCGCCACGAGGTTGTCGTGTTAAGTGTATGACATCACTTCCGGTGAATAAACCTTTGTTTAAAGCTGAACAAAGGGCACGGCTTCCAGCAATGGCGGACAGGATTTTACCGGTAAACTCTCCTAAAATTTGTGGTTTAAGATGCCCATTTGGGAATATTTTTTACTATTTCGGATATTTCTAATACTGATTGACCTATAGACACTGAAAAAGTGGCAAATCGAAATGGTAAATTTTCGTCGTAGTGGCACTTTAAAATAACCGACTGTGTGATCGAACTGCAAATGGTTAACTTTCACGTCTTCTCGGATAAGCACGATAAATCGTAGGCCCTCAGCTCGCGGACCTCCATAGAGGAGATTTAAGTCTGTTGAGGTTTTCCGTCCACCTTTGAGTGGTAAAACAGAATAACTGGTCGTACTCGTATTCAGATCTGAAGATAGTTATTATTCACACCTGCGCGGTGACGACGTTATAGGATAATCGTTCAGGCATGTTAAAGTACATATAAGCCCAAGTTAGTTATACTTGATATCGATTGTACATAAAGTCAATAGTCCGACGGTAGAATATTCCTTGATTTGGGTGTTATGTCTACGAGATATAAAGGTTTATATTTCCAATATGCTAATGTTTGATGTCATCACCGACATCATTTATTATACAAAAGCATGCTGGTAGAGACAAATTACCTATTTTAAAATTCTAAGTTATATTTGAAGCTTATCGAAGTGATTTTACAAAATTACAATTCTAAATTAGAAAATAACTTAATTCAAAAGCACAAAGAAACTCAGCAAATGTCGGTGATGACATCACATCATTAGCATATTGGAAATATAAACCTTTATCTCTCGTAGACACAACACCCAAATCAAGAAATATTCTTCCGTTGGACTATCCACTTCATATACAATCGATATCAAATATAACTAATTTGGGCTTATATGCACTTGAATACCTGGGTCAGAGGCTAATTTTCAGAAAAACAAACATCCCATACAAACCTTAGAAACAGATTTCAAGGGTGCTCATTAATTTTCGAACATTTGAGAGTTTCAAGTGAAAATGGGGTAGTTAGAACGATTTTTCCCCTGAAATATTTCTATACATTCTTGAAGTATGTCCACGACAATATTTGTTTCTGCCCGGAATGGTTGTCCACCATGGTAACGGTTCCCACGCGGTCACGTTAAAAAAAGATCTCACTCCTGCTAATCAAAAACTCGTTAAGGAGACCATTAATGGTTTAATTTCTAAACAGGAACTCCCGCATACTGCTCGTAACCTTATCGTTACTACTCCTAGAACTTCACACATTTACTTTTTACCTAAGATCCACAAAGCTAACAATCCCGGCCGCCCTATTGTTTCTGCTTGTAGTTGTCCTACTGAATTAATTTCTAGTTACCTGGATAAGCAGATGGCTCATTTCGTGCAGTCTTTATCTTCCTACATTAAGGACACTAACCATGCACTCCAGATTTTTGACCAGTTTACATTTCATACCGACAATAAGCTCCTTTTCACTATGGACGTTAAGTCTCTGTACACTGTCATACCCAATGCTTTAGCCGAGGAACACATTTTTGATCAATACAACGGTCCTACGCCTGATTTTTTCGTTCGTTACATCGATGACTGCATCGGTGCAACTTCTTGTAGTAAAAGGGATCTAGAACGGTTTATTGATTTTGTTAACAACTTTCATCCGGCTCTCGACTTTACAGGGGAGATTTCTGATGTTTCTATCACCTTTTTGGATGTCAATGTTTCTGTTAGCGGCAATAGTCTAACCACTACTGTTCATTACAAGCCAAACAGTTATTTATTGTTTTCATCTTCTCATCCTACACATGTTAAACATCTATCACGTACTCTCAATTCCTTAGGCTTCGCCGTTTGTGCAGCAATGAATCCGACTTCAATTCAAAGTCCGAGGAGATGCCGACCAGTTATTTGTCGAGCGCTGTTGTGCTGTCGAACGCTGTTGTGACAACTGCATTGGAGAAGAACGGCTCTGCTACCGTCCAAACCGAAGACTGAAGATTTCCGTTTCCATTGACTAACCATCCGTCTAATCATTTCTATTGTTGGCGCAATTTTCTTTGATCCCAATTGATCCGAGTACATGTTTCCTCGGCGGTAATCATGCACTCAACACTATATAAACCGTTTCCCCCACCCACACTGACTCCCTCTTTTGCTCTGACGAAGGGCTAGCGTTCGAAACGTCAGCTGCTACTCGCTTTCCACGGCGGTTAGGATACCTCAATCGACTTTAGTTGATTATATACACGTGATTCAAGGACAACCATTCCGGGCACAAAAAGATGCGAATGGATCGGATTGTTAAGAATTTGTGCTAACCTTGTGTATTTTCAAAGGTTCTATGTAACCCATTTCGGGGAAAATAAAATTCTTACAGTGCCCCCTAAAGTTAGATTCCATAGCAACCAAACATGTAAATTTGTTTCAGGCATCAAGCTACATCCTAATATTGAATTTGGTTGTTCTAGCTGTAGAAATTACCGAGTAATGAACACAACGCATATTTAGCACCTGCATGCTTGAGTAAGATTGAACCTCAGTCTCGCCTCGGTTTGTTACTTTACTAACTAGCTCTCTATTGAGCGTTTTTATGTTGGAGTCAAAAGGCGAAAGTATGATAACCAAATTGTAGAGAGTTAACTACTGATAGACACGAAATTGTACAGGCGAAATCAGTGTCTTTATTGACTCGTCGAGCGGTTCCTATCACAGCGGCTACGGAGGGTTATGCAAAGGTTATATACCGCTACCCCGGTGTATACGAGATTTATCAACCCGAGGATTCGCCTCGGGTTGATAAATGTCATACTCACCGAGGTAGCGGTATATAACCGTCTTATACAATGTATACTCGGTGGTGAAGTTTCCTAAAAAAATTGAATCTCCAGGTTGATAAGTAGGTTATCAACCTCATGAATTTATTAATGAGATTGATAACCTACTTATCCTATGCACACCCTAAATCCTTTGTTGCAACTGATCATAGTTAATAGAGTGGAATGGTTAGGAAACCCGGAAAACTACAAAAGGGCTAACAAAGGCGCTGCGATTTAGGTTGGAAGGGGTAAGACAAAAGATTGTGCACGATCATAGTTCATTAGCGTTCCCTGAACGACTGAACTCACACGTTTCTATTGGCTGATTGATTAACATGTTGGAATTTCTATTGTGTTTTGTGCACGGTAGTGGTTGAAAAAAGCTAACAAAGACATATAACAAAGAAGGTTCCTGAGTTTCCTAACCATTCCACTCTATTAACTATGAACTGATGAGATAAATCCCATATCCCACTTTCTTAATTAGGCAAGTGGGCAGGGCTTTTGAAGAGAGGGAAATTGTGGGATAATAAATACTCATTCGATAAGTAGCGTGATAAATGGTCATCACACTGTTTATCATCCCACTGTTTATCGCATACTAATGAGTATATTACTGTCGACTAAATAATTATGCAACAACAAATTAAATCACACCACCCACAAAGAAACGACACAATTTTGCATCTTGAATGTATTAAACACACTATTTCGTTACATACCATATATATTGAATAACCCTTGATGTCTCCCCTTCCCAAGTCTTCTTTGACGTGACGACTCAAACCACATGCGAAGTAATAGAGCGTGCCGGGAGGGCGGATAGTCGTCACGGTCTTCCTTGCGTACTTCTACAATGAATCTTGCAAGCCAAAAATTCAACTCTTCTGTGCTCGACGTTCCAAGCTCGGCAATTTGAGGGATATCTTCCGAAGGCAGTATCGGCAGCTTTCTTTCGATAGTTTGACCACGACTCCCAAACTTTGACTGCCCACTTCGTTGAACGTCTCGTGCATGTTAACTTGTACTCTTTCGACGTTTCTCCTCTCTAAATCACTTTAGGTCACTATATCGCCAAAGTGTTTCTTTGAATTCTGAAACTCATTGTCATCCTCGAGAAACAGCAGCCCTTCCACAGAAAAATTCGCCATGTTTTTTTTAGGTTTATTTATTATTTATTATTTATTAATCTCCTCTAACAACTCCATTGCTAGCGAGAAGAATAATCAACTGAGGTAGTGGTACCAAATAAATGTGTCAGTTATGCCTAGCTATTTTGCATAAACACAATTCCAACGATTTTTTTTTGAATTCATGTTCATTTGCACGTGAATTTCAAAATATAAAACAAATCTCTGCGACATGCGATGCTCCGCTTGAGTTTCTACGAAATTTGGTATCGCGCGAAATTCAAATTGAAAACTTGAATGTCTAAAAATACACTAAAGAGTTTGTAAATGGTTCTAAAACGCTATTGACAGGCATAACTGAGCAAGTAGCTTCCAGCTGTTTACTTTTTCTCTGCTTATTTTGATTTTATCTTCAGCAATTTAGTATTCAAACAGGATAGACTGCTTACTTGCTTTCTTGTTTGACTGTTCTGAATTTGAAATTCAAATTTCGAATCCCAAAGGGCGAAAAGGATGGTCTTTACCCTTTATAGAGCCGGTCATTTCGTTTTGAATTATGTGCTCCCGTTCTACTACGATCTGAGACAGCAAGGCTTACCCCAAACGGCACCCTTGCTTTGTTTTAGTGAAATGTCTACTAGAGGTTCTCAATGAGAAGTGAAGTGCGTTCGTAAAGGTGTTGTAAAGCTGAGCAATGATTCGCAGATTGACAGGTGCATCATGTTTCGAACGATTTAATAACACGAAGACAAACTGCGAAGATCCAACGCCGTCAAAGCAAAACCCAAGATCGAGAGAGAGAATTTTACTACGAGTGAGCAAAAAAGTGCGTGCGCATCTCCGCTCAGCTGAACGAGGTAATTTATTCAAAATGGCCTTCAAAAAGAACATATCCATACGTAAGAAAAATCTTAAAGTGCACCTAACGTTTATTTTGTTATCATCATTATCGATTTTACATCGAGTTTTGAGTACTTCTGTGGAGAACGTTTTGGTTTACAGAGAATAATCTATGTTCTACGCTTGTTTGAAATGGTGAAAATGTGACCTTTCCTGACCCATGACCGCGTAAGTAAAAGCCTGGATCGATCCCTGGGTAGATGTCATATAATTAATTCGACTTTGCAATAATTTGAATAAATACTTAACATGTTGAGTAAAATGACTTTTTTCTTTACTAACAACTCGCAAACAGTGTATATTCTCTATAAATCGATGTTGTGATAGAAATACGCCATGGAGAATAATGCATTAATGAGATGACGTCAATCCAGGGATCGACCCAGGCTTTTGCTTACGCGGTCATGGGTCAGGAAAGGTCACATTTCCACGATTTCAAACGAACGCAGAACATAGAGTATTCTCTGTAAACCAAAACTTTCTTCACAGAAGTACTCTAAACTTGATGTAGCATCGATATTTATGATAACCAAATAAACGTTAGGTGCACTTTAAATTGTAAAGGATGGATGTGATGTAAAGTCACGTGGTAAGCTGTAGTGCTAAGTGTGCACGCCCTACGAGGGAAAGAGAAAACATCTCTGACCCAAGTGGGACTCGAACCCAACGACCTCCAGGTTACATGTCTGGCGCTCTACCAACTGAGCTATCAAGTCAGATGAGAGCAATCGTGGGTATTGGTGCGTTTTATGGGGTCACGGCGATTATATATGTATATGTAGTTATGATAGGAAATCATGTTTGCCGCGTAGCACTAGTAAGTGTACACTTAGGGCGTGCACACTTAGCACTACAGCTTACCACGTGACTTTACATCACATCCATCCTTTACACTTACTAGTGCTACGCGGCAAACATGATTTCCTATCATAACTACATGCACTTTAAATTGCCCTACTTGCGACTTAGCCACAGGGAGCCCAACGCAAGATTTCCTTAGCCACAGGGAGCCCAACGCAATATTAGGTTGCGTTCTCCTTCGTCGAATCGCGAACGCAATGAAGTATTTGGCAAGATATAAAAAAATGTAAATCCGTTTTTTTATTCGAGGTAAACTTAAAGATGTTTTCAAATAAATTCATTGACTTGTAGTGACGTCATTTATATACTCGTTGGCTCAGTTTCCTTTGTTCTCTCACGTCTTTATCTAAGTTTACATCAACCCAAAATTTGAATCTCCAGGTTGATTAGTAAGGGATAATGAATGGCCACTCGTTAATCAGTACGCCTCAGAAAAAGGTGTGGGACTCAACCCTAGGAAATGCAAGGAAATGATCATTGACTTCCTTCAGTATAAACCTTGTCATATCCCCCATATGTTTCTCTCGGGTAATGTCGTAGAAAGAGATAAGTCTTCTAAGTTGTTTGGAGTTTTCAAAGCTGAAAAATCACTGTGAGTTCATTTGTTATAAGGGAGCCAACAAGCGTCTGTATGACATTCGGATTGTTAAGAAAAGTGGATTTAGTATAATCAGGATCTGTACCATTTTTAGATCAGTCCTGGAATATGCATCGCCAGCATGGAACAACATACCTGAGTATCTTATTAACTTAGTTGAATCCTATAAAAGAAGGCCCTACGCATTATTTTCCCAGATGTCATATGAAGTCGCACTTCTTACCTCTAGGTTCCCTTCCCTTGCTATAATCGTCGGACTGAAGCATGTAAGAATCTGATTGATAAGTTTATATCTTTGGGCCTTTTGAGTCATCTACTTCCTAGCCAGATTGTGGTCAATCACGGTTACTCGTTGCGCTCTGGTTCCACTAGGTGCCAGGATATTTGCGCACGAACAAATAGATTAAACAATTTTGTCACATATCGCTATCAATAATTTTGTTATATATCGACATACTAATCATTTGCTGTGTATTGTATGACTTGTGTAATGTAGTGTAGACTATAGCTGACTCCCTTGTAATTTAGCAGTCGCAACAAGAAAGGTTAATAAACCAATTATTATTATTTTAGTATTAACCATTTGCTGAGTATTTTATGTGTAATGTAGTGTAGACTATAGCTGACTCCCTTGTAATTTAGCAATCGATACAAGAAGGGTTAATAAATCAATTATTCATTATTATTATTATTAATCATTTTCTGAGCATTGTATGTGTAATGTAGTGTAGACTATAGCTGACTCCATTGTAATTTAGCAATCGCTACAAGAAGGGTTAATAAACCACTTATTATCAGTGGCGTAGCCAGGTTTTTTAAATTTGTAGGCCCAAACAACCGCTCCGTAAAGGTCGCTTCTTGAGGGGTCCGGGAGCATGCTTCCCCGCGAAATTTTTAGATTTAGACTTTCGCAAATGCCTTCTGCTGCACTTTTAGGTCATGTTTTGTGTATTTCGACAGCTCCTCAAGCCCAACATTCACTTGTAATAAGACAAGTAGGCTGTAACATGTGTAGGCCCAGGCCTACGGGTCTATAGGCTAGATACGCCCTTGATTATTATTATGACAAAACCATTTCTGCATAGTGGAATCAGTAACTACACATGACTTCGTAGAAGTGATTCGGTCAAAATAAGTCTAATAGTGATACGGTGTTTGATAGTGGTATTTCCAATGTCGCTTCGGCCGAGACATTTGAAATTCTCTCGAGGATTTTGACTCCCTCATAGAATGTGGTGACTCGGATACAAAACACTACTTAAAACCCAGCGAGTTTTGGTCACCTGGAGTCTTTGTACGTGCCCATGCCAGTGATATTGTAGTCTATAAGTGAGTCTGTAGCGTTCTAATAATGTGTACGCTTTCAAGGTTTATAAGATAGGAATACGAGTCAGCAAACGTATAATATCAGGCACTTCACTGAAGTCCACGACTGAACATTAAGTGGATTTGGTTAAGTTCAGCCATCAGGTGTTTGCAGTTTAATTCGCAAACGGGCGCAAGGTTTCCGAAGGTGTTTCCTTGTCTTCTAGTGATTCTAGGCCTAATTAGTAGGCCTTTTGGGCTAGTTCTACAAGTTCTTCTTTAAATTTCTTTGAAACAATAATCTCTCGGGTTTGCAGATAGCAGTCAGCTGTGCCTCTGGTACCTTCCAAGTTTGGAAGTCAGAAGTCTTGGTAGCCGTACTTTTGTTGTGTCGCCTCGGTAAGTGGAGACACACTACGCCAGGAAACATGGATGAACATAGACGGACAAATTGGCGATGGTTCTTTTATTCCTTACACTGCGTTTGTCACTCTCAGGGGCATTAAGGCATGGGTTTCAAACTATTCCAATATGGCCGCCGCAAATCAAGAGGGGGTGGTCTATCTCTTCGTGCTTGTTAGATATAGTCTTGGCACTTTTACAGATTCCATAAAGTTATAACCTTAATACCTTGTTGTGGCAGTTTCCATGGAAACGTGTTATGTGACCTTTGAACTCTAATTTTAAGGAAAATTGACAAAAGCCCCCTGGAGGTTAATATAGTGGATATTTTCATGCAAGTGAATCAAGGTTGGTGCACACGTTCCTGCTCCAATTTGAAAAGTTGGTTATTTTAAGGGAAATGAAATTTAAGGCAAGTGCGAAATTTGATATCATCAAGTTTCCACCGAATTAACAAACATTTCAATAATAACCAACTTTTCAAATTGGAGCACCGAAGTGTGCACTAACCTTAATTCATTTGCATGAAAATATCCACTATATCAACAACGTTTACCAACCTCCAGGAGGCTTTTCCCAAATTTTCTTAAAATTTAAGTTCAAAGGTCACATTACACGTTTCCATGGAAACTGTCACAAAAATGTGTTGAGGTTGTTACTTTATCAAATCTGTCAAAGTGTCAAGATTACATCTCACAAGCACAAAGAGATAGACCACCCCCTCTTGATTTGCGGCAGCCATATTGGAGACCCATGCCTTAACGCCCATGAGCTTCCGTTTTCACTGTTTTGGGGGTATATTTGTATTATGTATAGTATATCAAGTAATAGTCGCCCCTTTTCGATTTTGTCATGCTCAGAATCTCTCGTCTTTCGCTCGCGCTCCTAAAATCGCCCAGACAAAAAAGGCACTGGAGAACTTTACTCGGCTAGGACGAATTCTGGGGCGTGATACGCTTCTGGCTTCTGATGGCCCTCTTTGTGGTAAAAAAGAGGGCCAATCAGAGTCCAGCCATAGTTGCTGCGAGCGTAGCGTACAACACAGGGTGACCACGCATATACCTTTTCGCAAGCATACCATTTCCTTGAATTCATGGTCACCGGCCGGTTATCGCCTCGCTTTGACGCCGTGGGTCTCAGAGGATATATCCATCCCGGATGTAGCAAACGGTATCACAGCTTACAGTGTTATACCGTTTTGTCGAATATCATGTTCAACTCCGCTTTATTCATAGCAGGAAGTATTCATCAGGGTCACAAACGTTTTAGTGATGTATCGAGAGGAAGACAATATGAGATTTTCAGCGCTGTCGTGTGCCAATTCTAACCAGTTCAGCAGTGGACAATACAAATTATCCTGACCTTATCGTAGCCGAACTCCCGAAGGAGACCGTTTGTATCTCGTTTCGCTTGGCAATCGACTCATCCCAGATGCAGAGACAATATTGCTGAACAGTCTGCCCGTTGAGGCATGTTGATCTATGGAGGCATGTTGATCTATGGAGACTAACACTTACAAATCGTCCTTCGGGACAGCAAACGAACCCTTCCGAGTATGGTAGCAAACAAGTCGCAGAACAAATGAAAAATCGTCCCTATCAAGTATTAGGTTTACCCCATATAATTCCTCTTGCTTTTAAGCTTTTACATTTTTCTAAGTAATTTTTGGTAATGAGCGTATACATAAAATTGTTATTGTTTTGTAGCATTGGCATATTAAAAAGTGCATCACTCGGACACAAATATTATTAACTTTGAGTTGTTGTTATTATTGATGTGGACGGTTGTATCTGGTTGGTGAGAAAACATTGACCTCCAGCCATGGACTCCCAGTACTGACATTTAGTGAGTCCATAGACTGGGGGTCAGTATTTTCTCCACTCCCATTGAATTCTGCCATACAGCAAATTAATGTAACAGGTAAGTAGTTTGGGATTGTTCACACATTTCAATAAAATATAAATACTAATTTACACGTCTATATTTCCGTTATCGATGTGGTGTTATTTTCTGTGCAAAATGCACATTATCTAATAACCAAGCACGAGCAAAGTATGATTTGCAAGCTTCTGTAGTTTTAATCAACTAGGAGTAATAAATTATTATAGTTTATGGCAATTTGAATATGATCAGTGGAACAATAGTTGATAATTTTCGATTAAAAAATGAAACAAAGGTAATAAAATAAACAAAGTGGAACAATATAGAGTCAGAGAAATGTTTAGTTTGCCCAACTCACACTCGAACTAATATCACTGGACAGTAGCTCTATGCATCCCCTCGCAGCACTTCACTTTCTATTAGAAACTTCTAGTTTTAAGTAAAAGTTCACACTGTCGGCAAAGTCAGATTCAGACAACCGCCATCAGTATGTCTATACATCGAATCACATCATAGTTAATAGAGTGGAATGGTTATGAAACCCGGCAAACTTCAAAGGGGCTAACAAAGGCGCTGCGATTTATGTTGGAAGGGGGCAAGACAAATGATTGTGCAGGGTCATAGTTCATTAGCGTCCCCTCAACGACTGAACTCACACGTTTCTATTGGCTGATTGTAGCTAGCTGATTGATTAACACATTGGAATTTCAATTGTGTTTTGTGCAGGGTAGTGGTTGAAAAAAGCTAACAAAGACATATAACAAAGAAGGTCGCTGGGTTTCATAACCATTCCACTCTATTAACTATGAACACATATCAGCAGAGTTGATGTATTGTTTGGAAGACCTGAAGTCCTGGCAGGAAGAGAAAAGTATCGTGAGCTTCTTTCCTTGGTGACCCTTGGTTTGAAACACTTTCGAAGCTTAAATGGATTATCTGGCGATCTGTTTAATCTTGTCGTGTCTGCCGTTTAATATCAAGATTTATACGCTTGAATGCGTATCACGCCTCAGAATTCGTCCTGACAGTAAACTTCTCCAGCGGCTATTTTGTCTGGGTGACTTTAGGAACGCAGGCAAATCCGCTGGATTTTCGAGCATGAGGTTTTGTTGGACGGGAAATGCTTCGAATCCCCTGCATGGGCCTTCTTACGCGCGAAAACACACTCGGTGCCAGTTCGCACTGTGAATATGCAAGTTGGATATTGGTGTTCTGGTTTCCTGTCAGTCTATCATGCAGGATTTCAAACCAAACTTGAAAAAAATCATCTGTGACATCACATGTAACTATTCGTGCACGAATGACATCATTGTTATGAAAAAGGAATAGAGGTGGAGAATCCTGGAGCGCTTAGCGTATTTTCGGTTGGAACATTGAGTACACGAAATTAAGTATTTCCCATATGGTTTGTAATCTTATATCTGGTCTTTGTAAAGTTTTTTTGTTATATTTGTAATGGGTAGTGTTCCTAACAATTAGGAACAATTAGGTTTTTAGTTGAAATTCTGTTTGAGTAACGAAAACAGAGAAGAATAAAATTGTCTACGAATAAAGTCTGTTCACACCTAATTCTAAAACATGTTGCACTCCGAATTCAGTATTGGTTTTGGCCATAATATATCTCAATACCAAAGTATTTAAAAGATAATTTGTATGCCGCGGGAAACATTTTTCCCTATAAGGGCTGCATTCCGATATAAGGGTATCCCAACCAATAAGGAAGCATGCTACCTCTACCTCGACGTCCATTTTCACTTTGCATTGAATGTGAAGGTTCTACAATTGAAATTAAGCTCTTCACAATGGACTTGGAACCGTTAATCCTGAGGAAAATGAGAGTCATACGGGTTCTAAACACTCCGGAAATTCACCAGCATCCCCAAGGGGATCGCAAAATGGTGATAATCCCGTTAAGGAGGGCGAACTCGTTGACGAAGATACTCAGTTGAACTTGAGAGACGTGCGCTTGTTCATGCACGGTTACACGATTCCTCAAAAGGAACTCCAGGGAGAAAGAGAGTCAGCTACCAGGGCTTAGCATAAAGGCCCCAAGCGTGTTGTCTGCCGACAGGGAAGGCGAACCGAAAAACAAATATTTTAGGCGACTTCAATTGTAACGTGACATCTATTGTCCACAGCAACTGCACAAAGAGATTTCTAAATTATGCGAGTTATTCCCATATGTTCATCTCATCAATGCACCCATGCGTCAAACGGCTAAACCTCAACAATAATTGATATATTCTTAACATATGAACCATCTAAATACAAACCTTCTGGCGTATAACATATTGAAATTAGCGCCCTTAGCGGCCAGGAAATTGATTTCTCCTAAACACGTCCCTAAATACGTTGTCTCTAGAAACTATAGGCACTTCGACTCCATAAGCTTTAAACAGGAAATCAATTTAGTTCCTTGGCATAGAATCGAATTCTGCAAAGATCCCAATACTGCTTGGGAGATGTGGATAAAAACATTTCTCGAGATAGCAAATAGACATGCACCTAACAAAAAGAAAAAAGTCAAGAATAAATTGGCTCCTTGGCTCACACCAGATATCAAATGTCCTATCTTTGAGAGGGATAGACTCAAAAGAATTGCCATTATTACTAATAACGATGATGATTGGATGGCCTATAAATACTCTAAGAGCTATTTAAATGCCACCATAAAGCGAAGGACAATAGAGTATCATGACAATTATTTTAATGAAAATAAAAGTAACCTGCGCAAAACCTGGTACGGTATTGATACCATCCTGTCCAAGAAAGAAACATCAAACAAACAAACAACTAAAATTGTCAGTTGACGAAACTGATATTACGGACCCCATCAAAATTCGTAATACCTTTAACAAGTGTTTTACTGATATTGGACCTAAATTGGCATCCAACGTGCCCATTTCTGGTACTAGTTATCTCGATTACATCCATCCGGACAAATCATCTTTTGATCTAAAGCAACTCAATTCAAGCCAAGTTCAAAAAATAATAGAAAGGCTTGATACAAATAAAGCAAGCCGTCTGGGTGGCACCCCTGTGCGTCTTCTAAAAGAACGTACTCCTGTTGTGATCAATTCTCTAACCCATAATTTCAATCTTACAGTAACAGAAGGACGTATACCGAAAGAGTGGAAGAAATGGCAAAGTTTAAGCAATTTATAAGGATGACATAAAAACAGATTTAACCAACTAAAGGCCCATATCGGTTTTGTCAGCTGTGGTTTATGGAAAAAGCCGTAATCCATCAATTTTACACATATTTACTAGATAATGAGTTACTAAATAAGTTTCAGTCTGGTTTTATACCCCTTCATTCCACTGTCGTTGCCCTTCTTGGCGCAACCAACCAATGGTTTCTAAACATTGATAACGGGCTTACGAATGCAATCCTAATTCTCGATCTGGAAAACGCCTTCGACACGATAGACCATAACATTCAAATACAAAAATTGAAGCTATATGGAGTTCAAACAAAAACAAGTGCGTGGTACGTTTGCCGATTATCTTAACAATAGAACTCGACTTACTCCTCTCAGATCCTTGCACAGTCAAATGTGGAATTCCCCAGGATCCATCCTGGGCCCATTGTTATTTATTATGTATATCAATGATTTACCAAATTGCAATCTCTTATCTAACGTAAGATCAATGTACGCTGATGACACCAATCTCACGTATGCATCATCAGATAATCCAACAGTATTAATAGATGGACTTAATCATGATCTCGCCAAAGTTAACGTGTACATGTCTTAGCCGTGCAAACAAAATAACGTTCAATACCACTAAGACTTTGATTTACTGCCAGACCAGGTAAATATAAGCACGAATGTTAAACAAATAGTCAGAGCCAGAGTCATATAAATGTCTTGGTATCGAAATCGATGAGCTTCTGTCTTGGCAGGATCACGTTGAAAATGTCTACAAGAAAATTGTCAAAGGCCAGCTAGCTAGGTGCTCCTTGAAGACTAAAACAATTCCTACCACATTTATTTGGTCTCTGTTTACAATTCTCTCATCGCTTCTCACTTTGATTACTGTAGTGCAGTATGGGATAGTCTAGTCAAAAGGCTCTCCGATCATCTCTGAAAACTTCAAAACAGAGCAGCTAGAATTATCACCGGCTCAAATTATGAAACTAGATCATGTGACATTTATTCGGATGGCAAAATCTTGAACAGCGTCGAGATCGCTAGTTAAGTATAATGTTTAAAACTATTCACAACAAGGTACCTAATCCATACATCATCATAGTTTACGACGATCAAACAACAACCTCTTTATTCTTAGACCTAAAAGTGAAGCCCTAAAAAAGAGCTTTTCATATAGGGGTGGGGGGGGGGGGGGCAATACTACAAATTACCACTTACTAAACAAAATGGTACATTGAGTCAATTTTTAAATTATCTTTAATAATTATTCTTAATATTTTAAACGTAGATTTACTATTATTGTAAGTACACTTATATTAATTAGTTATCAATATTTTGCTATTTTGTAATTACTAATAGTAGGCTCTCTGGAAGAACATTTTTAACATGAAGGGATCGGACAATATAAAGATATGTATATGTACAAAGTTTCTAGGCTATATCTTACTCTCAGTCAACTACAGACAAAACAGGCGACCTGTTCGCGTCGGCCCTAATGGCGGCGAAGGAAGAGGCACTTAAACAGTCATCGAAAGTGACAGTCTTGAATGAAATTCCACCGTCTTCAGGCCAGAAATATTGTATGTGGAATATTGAGAAGGACTTAAAGAGATTATTGATATATATTTTTTCGTTCATGTATGGACGTGAAGGCTCATTCAGAACTGACAATGCAGTCCCCTAAAATAAAGCCTAATGCATGTGCCAGCTTTGCACATCCCCGAATTGGATAAATGGCTAATACTTATTTAGGGAAAGCAATCCCTCTCAAACCTTCGATGCGGAACAAGACCTCCAGGTAACGGAAATAAACTTCATGGATGCATCAAGCCCACTTTGCATCCTTCTCCAACACCTGAAAACGAACCCTCAAGGTTTACAGGTGGACGAGCCAATCAATCTCATCCTTAAAAGCATTCGTTTATTGGGCCACGGCGTGGCCTCAGGTAATAAACAGACGGGTACATATTGTAAAAACTAGTCGCATAACAGATATCATAGAGCTGGCTAAACATTCAGATCCAATGCAGACATATCTGTTGGGGAATCCAAGGCCAAAGAACTGAACGCTTGTAGGGGAGTTGGCAGACAAAGTTTCAAAGGCAATCAATTGCAAACCATGCACCAATTAAAAGACCCTTTGGCTTTGACAACAATAGAAAGACACCTATATATAATATAATAACCAGCCTTTTCGGAAAGGGATCTGCCAAGAAAAGTCTTACTTGGGATGGAAATGCCAAAGGCTGAGCCATACAGATAACAAACAAACAGTCAATTAAGCAGGAACACGAACAAGCCCTACAACCAAACCAAACTAAGATAAGCCTTATTGTTGGAAACAGCCCAGAGTTTTCTAATCTTAAATATACCAGATGCACAAAACGATCCAAGGTCTGGAAGGCTAAGACATTTCCTACCAAACTGGGAAGTGCTAACAAAGCCACCCTGTTTGGATGCCAACAAGTCTGCTCTATTAAATAAGAGACCGAGGAAATTGCTTCCTTGCTAAAGAAACAAGTTATGGCAAAAATTCCTCATCCAGATAGAAACCATCATTTCAGCAACTATTTCTGGTGGAGAAAAAGGAGGGAGGCCTGCAGCGACCAGTTATAAACCTTTTTCGTCTCAACCTTTGTAAAATACCATCATTTCAAAATGGAAGACTTGAAAGTTGTATCAGACCTTCTGAGGCCACAAAATTTAATATGCAAAATAGACTTGAAAGATGCCGCCTATTTTGCAGTGCCAACCCAACTAACCCATCAGAAGTACCTTTGCTTTCAGTTTCAGAACACCTCATACCGATTCAAATGCCTCACATTTGGTCTGACATCAGCACCCCGTGTTTTCACAAAGATTCTAAAACCCGTGGTAGCCTTTATGAGAAAAAACGGTCTGAGAATTTGGTGACCAGTGGTCGAGGGGGGGGGGGGGGGGGGTGGGTTGGGGGGGGGGGGGGGTGGGAGGCAGTATGCAACAGGGTAGAATAGTAAGTAATAACTTTAACTTTATTTATACACGGTTAAAACATCAGGCCTTCGATTACATTATAAAAAGTAGGAATAGTTGAAATATCTAACCAGTACAATGTTAATATCTAATAATTTGAATAGCGCACCTAACTAATATCTAACTATTACATCTATACAATATCTGACTATAATTATCTAACTAATATTAACTATGAATAAAAACTAATGAATAAAATAGAGATGCCTGCTTTCCATGAATCATGCCGTGTGTATAATGAAGGAAATCACAATAGCCATTGCATATGTGAACGAAATTGGTGCATGGAGCCAAGAAAGCCGGCCCTCTAGACAAATATGACCGCAAACTTTGGGAGTGGTGTCTGCCCCGCAGGATCACATTACGAGCAGAACACATTCCGGATCGTCTGAACAGTATTGCAGATCCGGAATCCAGGGCCAAGCTAGACTCGGCTGGATGGAAACTAAACAAAACTGTATTCAAAACCCTGAACCAGGCATTTGGTCCCTTTACGGTAGACCTTTTTGTCAACAAAAACAACAAGCAGCTGCAGAGGTTCTTCAGTTACCTCCCAGACCATGAAGCGGAGCAGTTCGATGCCCTGTCACAACCATGGAAACAGGAGAACGGTTATGCGTTCCCCCGAGTGTTAACCTTACAAACAAATGCTTAAGAAAGGTCAACAACGAGAATGCATCCCTGTTAATTGTACGCCCAGTTCATGATACCAACGAAAGACCCATGCCCCAATCTCCTCCACTTCCATTGGTAGATATGGCTGAAATAGGCCATGGACGAAGCAGCAGACAGACAGACAGACAGACATATTTTATTTGGTGTTTTGTACATGCAAGTACTTCGACATGGGTCCAATAAATTTCAGTTAAATTAGGTTATGTATATCTCTGTTAGTTGGGAACAGGCATCATTGCGTTAGAGCTTCAGCTCTGATGTTGAAGCAGTTATAAATGAATTTTGCTGAAAGACTAGAAATTCTACTGTCAGGGTTCATGATTGTGCATAATAGGCTATTTTCAGATCGGTGTGCCGTATTTATATTACATTTATTCTTTAGTGAAGCATAGAATTCCTTCCTTAGGTTTTCATAGTTCTTGCACTTCAAGACAAAGTGGGTTTCATCCTCAATCTCCGAGAGGCAGAAATGGCATAATCTTTCCTCGATTGGTTTGTATGGTCTTGCATACCTTCCTTTTTCGATCTCTAGTTTGTGGTTGCTTATTCTTAGCCTTGTTAGTGCTATTCTGTGCTTCACATTGTCTACTTCCTTCAAGTAATTTTCTAATTCGTAAGATTTCTTGAATATTCTGTATGTTCTTAACTTATTTCGCTGATTTGAATTACTTCTCGAGTCATTATGGATCTCGCTGTACCAGTTTTGGCATTCAACGTCTCGTATCCTTTGTTTTAGTTTGCTAGCGAGTGCTGTGTAATTGGTTATATTATTCTGGTCTAGCCACAGATTGCCAAAGCCGAGGTGACATATTATGCTTCTTATCTTTTGGCACCAGACCATGGGCTTGAGTAAGAGTCTGGATTCAGCGTAAGCCTCGGTTGCCAATTTTGTATTATCCACATTTTCCAGTTTTAGCCAATATTTAATACTTCGGAATATCGCTTCGACTTTAAGTGGGAGTCTGCCTAGTTCAGCACGACAAGCATTATTCATAGCATTCCTATTTATTCCTAGGAGCCATTTGCAAAACTTAACATGAACTGACTCTATTGGATCTCTGTCAATAGGACCCTTACAGTCAACTCACCAGATTTCGCTTCCATATAGGAGGATTGGCTGAATAAGAGAGTCAAATAATTTCAGTGTGAGCTTTAGGTCAGTTCTAAAGTGGTCACCCATTTCTTTGCGGAGTTTAAAAAGGGCTGTTAGTGCTATCTTTTTCAGTTCTTGTTTGGCTAGTGTGAAGTTACCGTACGCACTGAACGTTAAACCAAGGTATTTAAATGCTCGAACATTTTCCAGGGTTTCGCCGTCGTAATTAAAAACATAGTTGTTCATTCTCTTTCCTGTATTGTTGAAGACCATGGTTTTTTGTTTTTTTTCGGTATTTACTTCTAAATTGTATTGGTTGCAATATTCCTTGATTCTATGTAGATATTTCTGTAGACCTTCAGCGGTGTTTGATAGTACAACCAAGTCATCTGCATATATAAGGCAACTTATTGTTTTATTTTGGATTTCGACTGGTTCTGCCAAGTCGCCCTGATTGAGAAATTCAGGCAGGTCACTAAGGAATAGGTTAAATAGCGTTGGACTTAGCATACACCCCTGCCTAACCCCTTTATAACATCTAAATTCCTCTGATATCGTATCGCCAATTTTCACTGCTGAGGAGTCATTTGAGTACATTGATTTTATGATAGAATATACTTTCCCTCCTATTCCGGCCCTTTTTAACTTCGTAAGTAATTTGTCTCTTGGCACGCTGTCGAATGCTTTTTTAAAGTCTACAAAACAGCTAAATAAGAAATTTCTATTTTTTTGTGGCTTAGTCTTAACGTATTTGTCTATGAGAGTTTTTAGGATGAAAATACTATCCGCTGTTCCAAGGTGTTTCCTAAATCCTCCTTGTACTTCTTTGAGTATTCCTTTGTCGACTAGGTAATCATACAGCCTATTATTAAGTATAGAGGTGAAAAGTTTGCCGAGTGAGTATAACAGGCTTATGCCTCTGTAGTTATCAGTTTTGTCCTTATCGCCTTTTTTGTAAATTGGAACAATAAAGCCGGTACACCAGCAGCAGTGTAATAGATATTTCCGGGGGGGGGGGGGGGGGTACTCCCATATATGGACTATACGGGGATGATCCGCTGGACAGGGTATGGTTTTTCGAGGTTCTGATCTTAGACAGGGTATCCATTTTCAAATCGACAGATCTTGAACAGGGTATGGTATTTATCTAGTGCCGTTATTTAGTCTAGTGCTTGATGAAGACTTATTTAGTTATGACACTCATTATACAAGATCTCAATAAACACTGACATCCGAGTATAGATAATTTGTTATTTGTCTTATATATAGAGGGAAGATATAAACACTTTGTCTTGAACAGGGTACGGAAATTTGAGTTTTTTTTGTCTTAAACAGGGTAAGGGTTTCAGAGCCCCAGCGGCACACTCCTACCCAATGCAACTTTGGGTAGAGTACCCCCCCTCCCCGGGAGATACTTATGTCTTTAAGGCACACTTAATTAAACAGAGGTACATCATCATCAGCCTAGCAAAGGGAGGTGTCAGTACAAGACATCCTTAAAGCTTTTGACTGGTCTAGAGAATCCACTTTCAACCGGTCCTACTATTGCCCGCAATACATTGGTTCATTTGGCAATGTAGTCCTGACTTCTTAGGGCAGTAGTTACGTAACCAATTAGTGAATTCGGAGTGCAACACAGTAGCTGAAGTACAATATTAATTATATTAAAGTAACACGAAGAATTCACTAATTCCCATCCCAGCCCACCCACTATTATGTTGACCATATTGCTAAAAATGCTATTATATCACGGCGGTAACATATGTTTCCGTTTCCTCTAAGATCAGTTAGGTAGCTACCTACCAATTGACAAAAGAAAAGAGTCTAACGTTAACACACGCTTGTTAAAGAAAGTTAATGCACTTTCTCATTATTAAGCTCTCTGTATTTATTATATATTTTATATTTTAACTGTATAAGCAAAGCTAAAATGGCCGCCGAGGTAGAGGTGGCATGCTTCCTTATTGGTTGGGATACCCTTATATGGGAATGCAACCGTTATAAGGGAAAATGTTTCCCTCGGCATATATACAAATTAGCTTTTAAATACTTTGGTATTGAAATATATTATGACTAAAACCAATTATTGGTGCAACTTTAAAATAATTCAGATTGTTCTTCGCTACTGTGTAACCTGGCGCAATTGACAATTCAACAGTTCTTTTCCTTACCTTTCAACAGCTTTCGAATAGCTCGTACAGTCGTCTTTCGCATTGTGTTTACAAATAGAACTGACTAACCGGATATTTTTTTTCTGGATTGTTTACTGTGGAAAATGGTCCTTTGAAAACTGCTACAAAACTTTTACAACTGTGGTTTGACGGAAAACGAGCGACAAAGAAAACATACTGTTCATGACTGACATCAACCGATTGACGTCACTTAACCACGTGACGTCAGGAGTGCGCGTCACAGGGAGCCCAATTTATTCAAACTTTCTAAAACACATTGCGCGTTCAAATTCGTTGAAAACAACTGCACATTTATACGTTGTTAGCGTTTTTGCCTTTTCAATATTCGCTTCCAAACTGGGTACAAGTAAATAATGTACGTTTGGAATTCATTGGGATCATCAACCGTTAACCGTTCTTCAGCGTTGATAAATCCAAGATGGCGGATGCTTCTCAAAATATGCCCATATTGACCTTATTCATAAAGGCATCAAAGAGAGGCCAGTTGTCCCAACGGCTTGTCACAGAAAGAGAAAGATCTATGTCGATGGCCGAAATGTTCCTTATAAAACAAAGAACACAACAGTGAGACGGAAACGGAGATATTTCTGACCGACTCCAATTTTGCGATCTCTGGGATCGTGGGACAACTGGCGTCGCTCTGATACCATTGTTACCTTATACACGCGGAGGTGAGATATGAATAAGATGCATATTAGGCATGGGTTCTTTCGACGCCATCTTGTATTCGGCGCGCAAATACCACTGGGAACTAGGTTTGCTATTATCATAATTATTTTTACGCTACTTTATGCATTGACGAACTTTGCTTCTAAATTATTGTTCTTTTTGCGCAATGAAAGTTGGCCTCTCAAAAGGAACTTCTTTGATTATAAATTAATAGCAATCGAATTTTATCGGGTTTCACCAAATAAGAACTCCGTTCTATGTGGGTAATTCATGCATAAAAAGGGTGGGCTCACTGTGAACTATCTTCCGTCTGTCACCACAGTCATTGAAATTCAGCAACTCCTTTGAGAATTCCAAGACGATGGTCCAAATTAGAGGAACAAAAGGATCCCCGCAGAGTTCGGCCAGTAGTTGAAGTGTAAGACATAATCTAGAGGTGCTGAGATCCTGTGAAAAGATAGTCTCGCCCGCTTGTTGCCGATTGTAGATATCGGGGAGTCCTTGATTTTAACTAGATTTTAACTTTCTAGATTAAAAAAATTAATTTCAAGATGGCATAATTCATGTATTTAGTTGGGCACACGAGAAGAGTATTTTATTGAATTAACACCACTCCAGTGTAGCATACATAATGCAACAGCATCTGCTGCACCTAATTTGACCACAATCCCTTGCGAACCTAACGGTCAAAATAACACGTATAGAATTCCTCTGTTCTCTTCAATTACAGTATATTAGCAACAGCACTTGTACTGGCTTGATTTCAAGATCTAAAACCTCGCTACTGCAATTTTATAACGAATTTAAAGTTTTCACACGCGAAGGATTGTGGGTAAAATACTATTTTGTGAGTGTAGACTTATATGGCAAATAAAAGTACAAACCGCCATATTCTTCGGTACGGTTGATTCAAGCATGTTGAATCCAATTGATTCATACGTCGCTCTTCTGCCGTACTTAGTTCTGCGCATGACTGGAGAGGCATCTGAATGGGCCTCAGAAATGACAACAGACGGCGAAATAGAGTTGGAGACCACGATTAAAGCTGTCCACAACCTGTCAAATCTAGCCAATGAATATTGTTCTCGATGTTAACACGAAATGACAGCGTGCTCCACGTGTCAATCTGGTTCGCTATTCCAAAACAAACTTCGCAAGCGAAAATCTTCATGGACGAGAAGGAAACAAGAAGCTGCACGCAGCTTGAACTCCGGCGTATTTTGTGTAATGCGGACTATCTCAGATACTGCGTGTTTGCCAATTACAGCGCACATCAGATGCGAAAGTACGCACACACAGTTGATTTCATCTAAAACGAGTCAGAACACGAGTGAACAAAAGTAGAACACGAGCGACTTAAAGTAAGCCAGGGTACCCTAGGGTAACACAGGTAGCGCAAAAATACATATTTGTTTAGATGTTGTGAACACAAGTAGAACACGAGTGAATACGAGTGCACGCAAGTAAAACACGAATCAACACGAGCAACTTCACGTAAGCCAGGGTCCAAATACTAGTAGGATCTGAAATATAACTCCACGATTCAGAACACAAGTGAACATGAGTGCACTAGTGCTTTATGATTTAATTAACACAAAATCAGAATCAGAATAAAATAATAAAAATAGTGTTATCGGCTTAGTTGTTTCGGGATATATGTGGTATCAGTGTGTGCCGTGGTTACCTGTGTTGTCCTATTGTTATCAATGCGGTACATTACTATACTCTATGTATTGTCGGGCTATCTGTGTTATCCCAGGGGAACTCAATTATCATGATAATATGCTTGTGTTATCGCCTTAGTTGTTCCGGGTTACCTGTGGTATCAGTGCGTGCCGTCTTTGTATTTTCGGGTTAAATGTGTTATCCTGTTGTTATCAATGCAGAACGGTGACCGATACGGTACTATACTCGAACTAACTAATTTTCTCTTCAAAGACGCGCAACACAGAAAAATAAAATAGCAGAACATAATTATGTCTTTTGAATACATCTTTGTATGGACATTGACATTGTTCGAAAGCTGAATCATTTTTAAAAAATATTTATTTGTACCGACGAACGTGAACTAACGACAAAATGTGTCCAATGGAACTAATAGCGAACGCTGGAACAACACTGAAGAATGCAAGACGAGACTGACTTCCGACTTCCAGTTACCTTGCGTGACCTGGCAAATTAATAAGTTTTTTATAAGGCTTTCACTGCACTATGCGAGCGGATGACCTTTCACTAGTCTCGTTCCAGTCCATGGCGGTGCAACTAACCGTACTAAACAGCGTCGAACAAAGCTAGCTTTTTAATAGTCCCCTTTAGGTCCCCTTTAGTTTATTTCCTCAACAAGAAAACGAGCACAGCATTTCAGTTGGCATACACTGAAAACATCTGCTTAACTAAGATTCTGCCGTCAAAGTCGATTTTTTTTCAGTTTTCCCCATATTAGCAGACATGTATAATGTCTCGAGCTCTCAATCTAGTAGAAAGACTCTGGTTATTACTCGGGCTGCCTGTGGGTAGGCCCGCGTCTAAATTTGCAGGCGGTTTTTTTTTTGTTCGGTGCAACAAAATTTCTGCGCGTGCGTTAAATTATGCATTAATCGTATGCGCGCGTTCCTCGTAGCGCTTTCTCTCCAAGCCATCTTGAACTATATTCTGTGCGGACGCTATATATTCTTGCTTGAGGTACGTTTCGTAGGTTTTATGCCACATTTCATCACATTTCATTTTACTGTCGGTCATAATACATACCAGTGCAAACACCGTGATCGGTAGGCCAGCACTAAAATAATTTTTGACCATGTTTTTGGCTGGTTTACCGATATCGTACGATCTCTCTGTGTACCGCGTTATAAAGGTATACTGAATAGCTGATTTATAGCGAAATATAGCGATTTACTAGTAAATATATATACCGTGGTTGAGCAGTTATGGGTTACTATCCTCTATCGAAGTCTGAAGACATCTGAACTCCTGAACTGTGAGAGCAACACTGCCGCTCGCCAGCACAGAATAATTTATGATGACCCAAGCAATATTCAACTATCAGGTAACTTAAACAAGAAACCTCTCACGGCCGAGGTTTTGGTTCGAGAAATTAAAGTCTTCCAACAATTCCCTTTATAGTTCTTTAATATAATGAGCAGACTGAAGTTTTGGGAATGTGGGTAAAGCTTTTAATTAGAGATAACCAACAGGTATTTCAGTTAATAATCTTTAATCCAACAAATACCAAGATGGACTCGTATGGCAAGAACAGCAGATAAAGTTACATAGAGGCACACAAATTGACATAGCTAGCTCCATCACAGGATGGACAGGATACAACTTATAATATGGTACAAATATAAACATACATTTGAGACAATCATCTATTAGTACTCGGAACCTGCAGTATAACAGAACAGCAGACTAAATTGTAAACGTGTGTTACATGAATAAGTAGTGTTTAAATTAAAAGATCAACATACCAGAAAAACAAAAATATAAAATTACATATATACTAGAGGAGCAGAGAATGAAAGTCACCGCGTCACCGGCCACTCCTAAAGACTGATAAATTCAGCTAATATTTCTTCCCTTTGGTTAATATTACTAAGAGGATTTCAAATGAAAGTGTATTTCATCTTCAATCTCATGTGGCCCGAGTGAAAGCCCAGATGGGCTCTTGTTCTGTCGTAAAACATGCCTTAGCATGCCCACGATGGAATAGATTTCTGACAATGACTCATCGAAATCAATATCTCCTTGTCTCGCCTAGTCTGAGAGCTTTGAACTTTCTTATCTGAGCGCGCCTGACGAAATCTAACCTTTGATTATAATTCGATACGCTTTTATGTCCAAACGTGTTTGGATATTGTATTTCGCTTACGTTTTTAAATTTGCATTGGTCTGTCCAGACAGCGCAGATCGAATATATTACGTTGTTCACATATTTTTGGGTCTATAACAGTTCCTTTACAAGAATCAGAAGATTAAAAAGTAGTTAAAAAGAGCTGTAGCGCCTCAAAGTCTCACGTGTTGCTCATTTCACATTCTCACAGTGGTAATTATACGGTAATGATATTATGTGATGTAAACAGTATAAAATAAATCTATAAATTTAGTGCGCATGCCTTCTGCTTTATCGCTCGATCACGGCGTCTGCGACCCACATCGTCAGCGACAAAGGTCTGAAATGACCAAAAAAATTTACAGGACAGAACAATAATGATTAACCAAAAAAACCGACTGCATTTTAAGACTCCGGCCGCTGCCCTGCAGCGTCCGAGTAAATAGGGAAACACCAAGGAAGAAAGTGGAAATAATAATACTACCCTTACTCACCAAATGGAATGGGCTATTTTAGAAACCAAGGGGTGATATACCAAAGGCATATTATAGAGCAAGTGAAGCTGAAAAATCAGTTTTATTTATCATCAAGAACCTACATTTACCATTAAAGGAGAACTAAACCCTAAAATCAACCCAACGTCTTTACAAAGATGTATTCTAAAGAAATAAGTTCTGATATTTTATTTTTCTGTGTTGCGCGTCTATGAGGAGAAAATTAGTCTCCAAGTTCGATTTTCAGCTGAAAAATCTATATTGTGTGGCGGCTCAATTCAGTGCAAATTTCCCCATAACGTACGTCACACATACCAAGGAAGAACGATCACACCTCTAGCACAAAGAAAGCACAATGGTCCGCAATTAGAAGCCATTAGGCCTGCTATTCAATGTAGGGGACAGCATGACAAAACTAATTTATTCCCCGTATACTACGTCACAAATTACAAGACTTGAGCCGTCTGTACATACCGGAGGCTGTGAGGAAGGTTTTCGGATTTTCTCTCCCTAGACGCGCAACACAGAAAAATTAAATACCAGAACCTATTTATTTCGAATACATGTTTGTATAGACATTGGGTTGATTTTAGGGTTGAGTTCCCCTTTAACAAACTGTGAATTTATTGAAGAAATGCACCAATATGTTACACTATAATCCCTATTTAAACCACATTATTGGAGTTTCTAATGTACCGTATAATCCCTATTTAAACCACATTATTGGAGTTTCTAATGTACCGTATAATCCCTATTTAAACCACATTATTGGAGTTTCTAATGTACCGTATTTTACACGTACAAGCCGCACTCCTAACTTTAGCCCGATAAACAAAAAACTGTTTTCCGCTCCAGAAAAGGAAAAACCTCATGTTTTAGCCATACCACAAAACAAGGGAAGAATAACCTTTTGTTTGAGTTCATAAACTTGTAGCAAACCTTTTTAGATTGTTGTCATTTCGAATATGGTTACAACTTTTCTTGGCATTTCTTGTCTATTTTAACCTGCTGTCTTTAAACAAATTCACAGCAGGCTTCCAATAATAAAGTCATATCAACTAATTCAATGTGCATATAATTATGCAGTGCTTAATTTTTTTCAATAATCTTGCGTTTCTTCACGCCCCTTCTAACCCTGGACTTTGCTTCTGTATAAGGCCTATGCGTAAGAGAGGCCTAATTTACTCATAACAAAATAATTATGTCACAGAACTTGGTCCAAAAATTCATCTTCGTGTGTCTATTCAATACAGTCGCAATGTATTCCAAATTAGGAGAAAAAAACAGAATGTTAATTGTTTCCTATTGTTCTGGTTTAAATCAAGATAAAACTTGGATATTCACCATACGCTATACTTCTTTTACTAATTTCAATAAATATAATGTTCTGTGCAAAGAACACAAATTACTCAATATAAAATATGAATTATATTTACTTACAAAGTTTATCTTTTTCTTGATAAAAGCCTCACCAGAAATACTCAATACAGTGTATCTAAATTACTAACAAACTACTCAATACATGTACACTGTGTATGTCAGGGGCGTAGGGAGGTCATGAAAATTGGGGGGTGGGGGAGCGATGATGAATTCTGGGACATTTTTATTGATTTTTGCCGGGGGGGGGGGGGGGGGGGGGGGCGGAAATGATTAATTCTGGAATATTTTCATTGATGACTTATTTGAATTGATATTTGGATATTTACATATATAAGGCTGTTGAACTTTGTTATATTTCAATACTGAATACCAGCATTGAATCATTAACATGAAAAAATGGATTGGGTCATCATTCATTCATTCACATTCCTCATCACAAGTCAAGTCTAAGAATTAGATTGTGCTGTGTTACCAGATTGTTAATAGATTCTTTGCCATTAGCAGTGATGTAATTACCAGCCAGATTTAGTACAGTTAACTTACAGCTGTCATGTGTTAGTGTAGTACATATATTAACAACACTTGCATCAGTGAGATTATTATCAGACAGATATAGTACAGTTAACTTACAGTTGTTATGTATTAGTGCAGTACGTATATTAACAAAATTTGCATCAGTGAGATTATTATCAGACAGATTTAGTTCAGTTAACTTACAGCTGTCATGTATTAGTGCAGTACATATATTAACAACACTTGCATCAGTGAGATTATTATAAGACAGATCTAGTACAGTTAACTTACAGTTGTCATGTATTAGTGCAGTACGTATATTAACAACACTTACATCAGTGAGATTATTATAAGACAGATTTAGTACAGTTAACTTACAGTTGTCATGTATTAGTGCAGTACATATATTAACAATATTTACATCAGTGAGATTATTATTATACAGATATAGTTCGGTTAACTTACAGCTGTCATGTATTAGTGCAGTACATATATTAACAACACTTGCATCAGTGAGATTATTATAAGACAGATCTAGTACAGTTAACTTGCAGTTGTCATGTATTAGTGCAGCACGTATATTAACAACACTTACACCAGTGAGATTATTATGAGACAGATCTAGTACAGTTAATTTACTTGTTACTAATTCACTAATGCAGTCAACACACTCGTCATTTAATTCACACCACCTCAGCCTCAGTTTAGTTACGGTACAGAATGCATTCTCCAGTGATTTACAGACGCGTTTTACTCCAGACAATGTTAAAGATGAATAAGAGATGTGCAATGCATTAACAATAACTGACTGTGAAGATGATGTTGAATGTTTTTTAGTAGTTTGCTCTTTATACAATAATACAATTAATAACATCTAACAAAAAGGAGATCGCAATACAGTCCGCATTAGTTACATATTTAAACCTAATCGCCCCATCATCACTATAGTATTGATTGTAGTTTTTATTTACAATAGTCTTAGCCAATTCCTTGTCTCCATATTCGTAAAGACACTTTGCTCTTAGTAGTAGTTTTCTTTCCATCATTAACCAGTAAGCAGCTAAACACCGTACTGTTGAATGAATAAAACAAAATTTGTTATTTCAAAATAAAAATAAATTCTGAAAGGAGGATCACAATGAAAAAGACAGCTCGCTTTCAGATGTTCAATTTCTTTTTGTGAAAGATGAAACTTCTGTCACGTATCTTCTTCAATAACAATTAATTTGTTCTCCAGGAGCAATAGTTCATTCGCACTATTAATAATAATAGTAATCTTTAATCCAACAAATACCAACATTGGCACATGGGTTAAAGTTCAATAATAGTAGTATAAGACTACACATTATTAGGACAATATATCATAACAATATTTTGCAACTAATTTCGTAATGGTCTTAGCTTGCATAGCAAGAACAGTACCCAAAAAACGAAACAAGTTATTCACACGGAAAAGACTGTTAACAAAATCATTATTATGTCAGTTTACTAAAACTACCAGAATCCTTTTCTATTTTTTTCAGATTTTCATATTCCTATTAAAATACCAAGACAATGGTCTGAATTAGAGGAACAAAATAATCCCCACAAGAAATTCTGGTAGTTGTACTCAACTATTAAGCTGCACTGATAGTTTAAAAATTGTCCCTTCAACAAGTGATTTCTTGGATGTTCTTGCCAACGACAGTAATATTCCTTCTCTTTACATTCGGATCCATGCATCTCAGTCATATTTCATGCCCACGCTGCAAAAAAGCCTTGTAACAATGGCTTACGAGTGAGGCCAGTAATGTCCAAACATTACAAAACTAGCATTGGTCAGATCTGTCTCAGAATTCTTCATGCTCCTCCCACCTCCTCCCCCACTGGACAACATTCCATGCACCCCCCTCCCACCCAATTCCATGGCCAATGGTATGTTATTGAAACAAAAATGAATTTTAAAAATATCATCAAAAGAAGAATAACATGTTTTACGTTATTTCAAACAATGAGAAACCAAATATAATACAGGGGGTGGCATAGCCTGTGTCGCTTCCGAAGTGAACCGGGGTTCAGTTTGGATATAACGCAGGCTAGGGGCAGCACTGTGGTGAAATCATTGGTGGGACAGAGAACTTGACGCCTGCAAGGTCGTTACCAACTAGGGGGATCCAGGGCTACCGCAGAAAAGTTTGAATTTTAGAAGCCTCAGAAATGCAATCTCTCGTATTTTGAGGGTATGATATTTGATAGGAGCCCATAACCAAGAGCGTCCATCCCGTATACTAGGCCTTTGTCACAGAGTTTTCACAAGTTAGGTTATTTTTAGAACGGTTCCCGCTATTCTTGGATTGCAATCATTCCAAAGGGAATAAAATCACAAAAGCGCAGCAGCCATGTTGTTGGTATAACAAAAGTAGCTAATGAGGCATCTTTTGTTCCGCCACTGGTACAACCCACTAATTGGCGGGAAACATGATCTAAAAATATCCCAACTTGTGAAAATGCTGTGACAGCTATATGAGATACATGTATGGTGCTCCTGGTAATATGAACTCCTGTATTTGATCAAAGCGAAATATCACCTACTTCATAACTAATTGTACAGCCCCTCTAATGTATAAGCATCAATTATTTTGGAACTTGAGAACGTAATAATTGAATTTATGTTGTGACATCTTATTATTATCAGAGCCCAGAGTTTGACAGCTCCTAAACCTCATAAACAAGTAACCGATGACGTAAGACAACACGCATCCGGGTAGAGTCTTCAGTTGTGTACATAGGCACGAGATCTAGAATCAATAATATCAACCTCTTTTTGTTAGGAGACGACCAGCACTAATGATGCTACGATTTTTCCTCTGCCTTATCTCCTGATTGCCTCCTGGTTACCTCATGATAATTTCTTTATTTTTTGTTTATTTTATACCTCATAAGAACAGGTGGGCGTTTGTGTTCCCCCACCTACACTGATTATACTAATGTGAGGTTAATATACAACTACCATTAAGAAATATATAAGTTTATTTGTTATTAAACCGTCATGCAATTACCGTAAACACTCGTGTATAAGTCGCACCTTTTCACCCAAAATTTTCGTTCCAAATCGGGGGTGCGGCTTATCTACGGAAACACCTAGAAAGGAGACCCAACATTAACATATATTTACATATCATGAACCTGTATGAATCTTTTATTATGCGACGGTGCGTATATTACAATCAGGTTCAAATCGCATCCGGTCGTGTAATATAGCAATTTAAGCATAATCATTGGAAAAAATACACGCAGTTTGAAAGAATTAAAGCAAAAACTCTTAAAAGACCCACCTTAGACCTAATATATTAAAATTTCGTGAATATTTAAACATGATTAAGCTTATTTGCCTTACAAAACACGCTGATTCGCAGCGCTTGTCAAAGCAGGCATCTAAACAACCAGGCATTCTTCGCAATTTTACACATGGGAGATTGGCACTAGTTAATGAAAATCCAAGATGGCGGACCTCAGACCTACTCGTGCAAGTATAGTTTCGCCAGAAAACCTTTCTTGCTCTAGCGATTAAAGGAAAGCAGTTCCTTGGAATTGTTGTTAGTTAATGGGAGAATAAAAGCGGAAGAATTAGAAATGACAAGGCAAGTTGAACCATATTCGATCGAATTATGTATTTATGACAATCTGATGAAGTTTTGCTTCAAGTACGAGCATTTATTAACTTCAACAAAATATATATTTTTTGGAAGAAGTTTGGCATCAAGTACAAGCGTTTATGAACTCGGACAAAAGATTTTCTAATTATTTTTTGTATTTTTCAAAAAAAGTTTTTTCCTAAATTCAAGCTTCAAAACTTGGGATGCGGCTTATCTACGGGTGCGGCTTATACATGGGTGTTTACGGTACTAGTCTGCGCCGTTACGCAGGCTACACAGTTGCATGGCCATACATGTATTACTCCAACTGAGTGTATCCTTTGTATTCAGTGAACCGAGCGTGCCTGCCGCGCATCACGCTCATCATGTTTGTTACACAATATCTAAGGGGGAGGTATCGACATAAATACTGCTTCGAATTATCCCCTGTTGCATGGTTGAAATTGAGAGAACCCCCCAAAATCCCCCCCCCCCCCCCCTTTGCAAGCCATAAATAATGACAGGTCCGGCTCTAAGCTGGGATAACTGGCCTTATTTTATGCCTTCATATAGACAGTATTCCAAAATGGCTGCTCTGTTTACATATTCCCCAGAACTTACAGTCAAAACAGGTCAATCACCAGAAATGAAGTTCATCAATGGTAATTTCATTGATTCTTTGTTTCAAACTTTCACTATTGAAATTCAAAACGAGCCTCAATTCAAAACTCGAATTCTGATTGGATTAATGAACGAAAGGCTTGGACCTTTTACGGCATAGTTACCACAGGAGGCCCATATCCCGACTTTGCATAGGAAAAAGATGGCAGCAAAATGAAAATTCTGCTGGGTTCAGTGTTTGATAACCTGGAATTTCTGCACCTTTGAGAGATTAAAAGCATAAATTGTATTTTACAACCAAGGTTACAACACAAGCAAATACAAGTGATTAGAAGGTCACAATGCATGGTATAACCAAAATACTCAACAGACTATAGCTATAGCTACATTGTATTACCAATGTCATGGAGTTGTGACTGATTCTCTTTTCATTTTCCCACGGTAGTAGTAAAGTCTGTATCATGACAAACAATGTTTTGGAATTTCATTTGAGTTTTTGAATTGCATGAGGCTCATTTTAAATTGGGCAAGTTTGTTTTCAACAGTGAATGTTTGAAACGAAGAATGAAATAAAATGCCATTAATGAACTTGTTTTGACTAAATTACCACCATGTTCAGTAGAACATGCCTTCTACTACTCACAATGCACTTGTCAATGTTTAGTCCCAAGGGGGGGGGGGGGGGGAGTGGGACGGGCATACCTATGGGATTTGATTCCATCCCCTCTTCCATGGGTGGGGAATTTGACATAATTTGGGATCCCGAGAAATGGGCAGTTTCACAACTTGAGTTCATATTGACAGTGTTACCACAGCATCTTTTCCCTGCGAGGAAGGGCATTTGACACCAACACTTGTCCCCTGGGCAGGGAATTTGACATGAAAATGAGTTGAAATGTCAAATCCCCCTGGTATGCCTGTCCTCCCCTCCCCCAAATACTCTCATGAAGAGTTCAAATACATGTCAAGAAAACCTGGGTTAGGCCATGACCCACCCTGCTTTATATCATTTCTCACCATTTGAAACAGTTTCCTCCTTGCCCGCCTTAACGCTTGCTACGGCCCTGAATTAAGGAAATTAAAATAATTAATACATTAGTAAATGGATTACTCCATCGGTCGTTTCTTCAATTAACTGATGCACGCGAGGCACAAACAAAACAGTGCCGCCTATTTTCAAATAAATGCCAGCACGAGCACTATACTGTGAAATGACCATACAGTGGGTATTCGGCTAAGCATATAGCCTCAAGGCCACCATTTTGTTGCAATGTGGCAACACAAGGCTGTAAATACAAGAACAGAAGAAGAGGGCGCTATACTGCATGAGAACCTTGCATCGTGATTTCAACATTGACTTCTTATGAGCCGTTTCTTCTGTAGTCTTTATCAAATAAAGTATATATATATATTTGGGCGTTAAGTCAGGTTAAAATATTAAAACATGCATTTTTTAGGTAACTAATTACTAATGATGTACCGGTAGTCCAGATTGCTGCATGAGCCGCAAATGCCATAAAGCTTAGAACTCGCAAATTAATACCACGTTTAAGGTTTTTGGTGAAATACGTCCTTTATTTTTATTTTTGAGCAACTTTTGAGCAATTCTTGGAGCAGTTTTCATATTTTAGGAACATAATCGGGATTTAAATCAGTTAGTTTAACGGGGGCTGACAAAATCAGGAGACCCGGGTAAACCACAGTTCGAATTGGAATGTGGCGTGCTGTAGGGGAAGAGGGCTATTAACAAGCTGATGGTGAGATGGCAACAAACTCAACTTAAACTTTACCAGGGTAGCGCTAACATTTGTAAAACTACTTGCGGAACCCCGGCTCCCCGGTATCATTGCCTTTTTTACTGTTTAACTGTTTCGAAATTATAAGTTCCAGGAAGTTGGACGACGTGCTTTAAGTAACAGTCGTTAAAAACAATACCAGCAGTAAGGAACCGTTCATTAATTATACGTAGGGGTGGGCTGGAAGAAAATTAAACAATACCCTCCTTTAATTTTATTTTGCAGATTGGACTTATTTTGAAAAGCCCCCCCCCCTCATCAGAACACTTTTGGGAGCCCCTCTTCTTGTTGCAGTTTTTTTTCAAGGCCCCTTAATTTTCCTCCAGCCCCCCCATGTATACTTACTGAACGATCCCTAAAACAAACAAACAAACAACGAATAACAGACAGACAGACATACATTTTTTATTTAGACACGGTAAAAACATCAGTACAGTTACATACAATAATTAAAATGTACATAACTTTGCTATTAAAAAAAATATAAAATAAATAAAACTGGTTTATGTGTTTGCCATGTGGGAGTCAGGTGATGAAAACAGCTGTTCAACACCCCTCTTAAAATGTGCGAGAGACTTTCTTAGTTCTTTTGGGAGCTCGTTCAACAGAAAAGCCCCAGAATAGCTAAACCTGCGTTTTAGATAGTCCGTTTTTGGCTTGGGTAGTTGTAGTTTGTTCTCAGAATCTCTTAAATCGTAATTAGAATTCCGAGAGGAAAATATTTCTTGCAAATAGACTGGAGTAAGCTTTTTTACGGTTTTATACATAATTGTTGCTTTCTGTTTACTTGTTGCAACAGAAAGCCGTTTTATTCCATCCAAGCATATTAAGTAACGGACTCGAGCTAGTGTCATAGCTAGAATGTGTTACTGTCTTAGCTTTACTGCTACGCCCTCTCTAATGAATGGTTTGACACGTTTTAGGGCGCTGATACGTGAAGATATCTTTTTCAAGATGGAATCAATGTGCCAATGTGGAATGTGTAATCCACCAAAAGAAATTCCCCAATAATTATTAATCGATAATCGATTATCGATTTTAAATTTAAAAAAAATTAGCACTCGCTTTTCATGAGTTTTCCTTAAATACCTAATTCACCGAATTCCTTCCTCCAAGTATTTATATAATGACCACAAGAAAAACGTCTTCAACGCGTTCGAAACTAGAGATCGACAAACAAAGTTAGCGGGGAGTTGCACAACACCACCGTGACTTTGTCTGAGTGAAAGACCTGAATTATTGTGTTGAGGGAACCGAATTACACGAAGCACTCTACGGTTTGTACAATATTTAACGGATTATCTTTTTATAAACCGAAATACAAACGTAGTTCTAGCTAGTTCTACGTCAGTTCTATATTAAAGAACTATAAAGGGAATTGTTGGAACCCTTTAATTTCTCGAACCAAAACCTCGGCCGTGAGAGGTTTCTTGTTTGTTTACCTTGGGTCATCATAAATTATTCTGTGCATGTGCTGGCGAGCGACAACTGCTCTCATAGTTCAGATGTCTTTAGACTTCGATAGAGGATAGTAACCCATAACTGCTCAACCACAGTATATATATATTTACTAGTAAATCGCTACATTTTGCTATAAATCAGCTATTCAGTATACCTGTATATAAACGCGGTACACAGAGAGCTCGTTCGAGATCGGTAAACCAGCCAAAAACGCCGTCAAAAGTGTTCTCCTACCGATCACGGTGTTTGTGCTGGTATATATTATGACCGAGAGTAAAATGAAATGTGGCATAAAACCTACGAAACGTACCTCAAACAAGCTGATAGCGTCCGCAGAAGCTGGCGACTCGCCAACAATTAATGCATAATTTAACGCATGCGCAGAAATTTTGTTGCACCGAACAAAAAAAACGGCTTGCAGATTTCAACCGAGTAATGCGACTAATATTCTGATGCTTGACTCGGAATACAGATCCTATTGCTCAAGGTTCACATTGTTCACTGTTCGCAATCTCTCGAATGCGTTCTCTCGCAATCGTTGCTGTATCCGCTTTGGCTTGAACTCCTGGGCATCAGCATTCAGGGGGGTCATCTGTTCCGCAACGGTCGTGCGGCAGGATAGCTCCATGGAGTAAAGGTGTTGAATCGCTCTCTCAAGGTATGACTTCCCTGTTCGTAACCTGGCTGCTCGAACCACGCCATCTCTTCCTCTGATCAACGTCTGGACAATTCCGATCTTCCACTTGCCCGGTTTTTCTCCTCGGATTTGATGAGAACAACATATCCAGGTTGAAGGGAGATATGTTTTACCTTATATTTTACCCGTAAGGCTTTCAGGTACTCTGAGTACCACCGGTTCCACATGACATTCTTGCATCGCCGCAAGTATTTTGTTCGTTTCCGCAGGTCTGGATCCTCCTCTTCCTGTGGATTCTCCTTCGGCAGTAAGTTTGGTCGACCAAACAGTAACGCGTTCGGCGTTAGCAACGGTAGTTGTATATCATCTTCCACATAGCTCAGAGGCCTGTTGTTCAGCGTGACCTCAACATCAAGTAACACTTCTTGGAGCTCGCCCCATGTGAGGTATCCGTTTCCAACGGACTTGTAGAGGGCCCGTTTGACCATCTCCACCATCCTCTCAAATTGTCCACCTCACCAGGGTGCTCTACTGAGATTAAATTGCCACTTTATTTCCTGTTGCGTTAGGAAATTGTTGAGTTGCTCGTCACTAGTGACTTGTCTAAGCCACGTTTCCGCAGCCACAAAGGTTTTCGCATTATCTGAATAAATCTTGGCGGGTCGACCCCTCCTGGCGATCAGTCGTTTCAGGCTGCTCAGTAACTCCCCTGTTTTCATGTTTGGTAGTAGTTCGAGGTACAAGCCTCGAGTCAAGCTGCAGGCATACAAAATAATGTACGCCATCCCTTCCTTCTTTGTGTTTGTCCGGCATCTGATGGATCCCGCATAATCAACTCCCACAACTTTGAAGGGCGTTGCTCCATCTGTTCTCTCTCTGGGTAGCTTTCCTGTGGGTGGACTTGCAAACGCTGTCACTTGAAAGCGTTTGCATCCATGACATCGTTTGATTAGCCGCTTCGTTAGTCTTCGAAGCTTCGGGATACAGTATTTCTCTCTTATCTTTGCCATAGTGAGCCCTTGTCCTCCGTGGAGAGAAATCTCGTGGGCGTGTTCCACCAACTTCTCTGTGAAAATCTCGCTGTCAGCAAGATAAATTGGGTAATCTCCCTGAATTCTCCCACGACACTCATAGACACCCTCACTGTCCAGCTGTAGGTTCAACTGCAGCTGGTCCTCTTTGGATGTGTCAGATTTTCGATTACGACTCTGAACCCTTCTCACCCAGAATAACGTTTGTTGATAGATCTCTTCTGTGCTGAGAGGTCCTGCAACTCTGTCTTCTTTGTTGGCTCTCGCATTGTGGATGAACCGCGAGATCCACCCACACACCCTCATAACTTTCCAGTACTTCCACTTGTTGATGAGCCGATCAAACTCATCCTCCTCCGCAATCGCCACCGCAAACAATTATTTCACTGTTTTGGCTTCCGCCAATGTCTCTGAGGTTGGTGTGGTAATAATGTCTGGTGGCCAGTTCTGTGGTTACGATAACCAATCTGGTCCTTGCCACCATAGTGTGTGCGACTCCTTAACGTCACTTGCTCTGCTTCCACGATCTGCAGGGTTGTCAAGGGTCCCCACGTGTCCCCACTGGATATAATCCTTAGCTTGGATCTTGTGCACACGGTTATGCACGAATTGCTTATAGTCCCCCGCACCTCGAATCCAGTAAAGAGCAACACTGCTGTCGAGCCAACAGTGTACGTTTTCCACCGGAAACCCCTGAAATGCTTCCTTCACGTTATGTACCAGGTTGGTAGCCATATGCCCTGATACTAGCTCCAGGCGTGGGATGGTTAGGCCCTTCTTCGCTAACCGCGATTTTGCTGTCACCAGGCCTTGCGTTGTGCCAGATGGCTGCTTTACGACGGCAATTACTACAGCTGCTACACCCTTTCCACTTGCATCCCCGAATCCATGGAGATGAATGGATAGGATAGGCTCTCGATACTGCCCCAGCCTCCTTGGTGTAGACAATATCTGTGGCAAGCTGTTCTCCCACTTGCTTCATCTGCGTATCAGGTCACCCGATAATGGAGTATCCCAGGCGACTCGAACATGACAAGCCAAGCTTCCCGATAGATCAACTTCCCGCCCAACGTAAGCGGTGACACTAGGCCAAGGGGGGCATAGATCTTGCCGATCTTTTCCATGATACATTACCTTTGTTTAATAGAAAACATATATATATTTATGCCATGACCCGAGCGGTCCTTCTAGATTAACATGCTAAGTGTGATTGTGCTGTAAGTGCCAGAGGCAAGCTCTGTTTGGTGAATGAAGAAACACGCGACAACCCTGATTGGATTAATTTGCCACGATTGTGGCTTTTATTTAAATGTCTCAAATCACTAATCCATTTACTGAGAGAAGTGTTTGTCATTCATCATAGGTGGGACGAATAACAACGCCACGAGTCACATCTTGTGACAAGCCCACCATATATACATGTATTCTTCTGGAAATGTCCACGTCACCCTCCTTCCCGGAGGGTACTTGAAATTGTCAGTACTATTAATTCGTGAATCATCTTGCATTCTAGTACATCATATTGCATTGCTCCGTAGTCTCAAATAAATGAAAAAGTGCTCAGGATTGGCATATATAGCTCATCTTCTGGACACCGATGCATTATGTATCCTATGGGGATGTGCCTTTGATAATGAGCTTAGAGAATAGCATCCTGCGTATGCAGGAAAAAAGCAGACTGTCTTTAAATGTTGCGAGAGTCGAAGGCCAGAGCCGAAATTTTTGAGTTTTACTGCTCGATCTCTAAAACGCTGGTTTCCTGTGTTCTTGAGACTAAAAATCGGCTAGGCATTACAACAACAATTTCATCACATGACAGGTCAAAACTTTGAACCCTCCGCAAGGAGTAGGTAAAATCTTTGATGACCCGCCTCCTAAAAAGATCTTAAAACTCGCCTCCCCCCTTATGATTTAGCCGACCCCCCCAAGCCATAAATAATGAACACTCCCTAATTACGTGATACTCACCTTTATCAGTAAACAATCTTGACCACCACTGAAGTTAGTAACTAAGTGTATATGATTTGGGAACGGCTAGTTCTGACCAAATTAATAATGTCTGCAAAAAAATATAGAGTACATTTTTCAGTTTTATTACCAAGTTGAAACATTCAGCATTACCCGGGATCAGACACAAGTTAATTTCGGGAAGCTTTCATTAATAAATAATGAGATCAAGAGAGCTGCAATTAACATACGGCTATTTCAATTAAAGGGGAACTGAACCCTAAAATGAACCCTTTTTGAATAAAATCCTTAAATGTGTTAAAACAATATTTCAAGGGTAGTTTTCCCATAGTGCGTAAATTTTCCGGGAAAAATGAGTTTAAAACGCAGAACTTTCAGCTTTGACTGGCGGCTCAGAAATGTGGTGTCAGCGGAGTTTATGAGCTGAGAAGGTATGACGTTACATACGGGGAGAAAGTTTACTTTCAGAATGACATAAGAAAGAAATTTGGTTTATCGTATGGCTTTCGGCTGCTCTAATGGCTCGAGATACCCCAAAAATATCAGTTATCATCGACATCCAAGTGAGAAATAGCAGATAGAAGTATTTCTAGCGAAGATTTCGAGAGAAAATCGAAGGATTTCCAAGAATTCGGTCCTGTGCTCCGAGCCGATTAACTCCTTCGATCGAGCGTGATATGCAAGCTAAAAACAGAAGTTAAGACTAAAACCCGAAGCTGTTCCTATACAATGTTTTCCTCAGAGACTGAAATATTCAGAAGAACGTCTATATGAGAAAGAAAAGAAAACTGTAATTATACTCGGGACTTATAGCAAACAAAAGGCAACATTAAATAAATACCTCTTTCTTTTCTTTCTCAGTCTTTTAGATTTTCATCTGAAGCTGTCCGTCTCTTTTTAACTGGCGATCAGTAATTCTGATAAAGCACAAAACTCTCGTGTTCTTAGTTTGATTCACTTCGATGAAACTAAGGGACGCTGCCACATGCTGAGATATTAGAGCCATTTATACGAGAGGAATGTAGGCTTACCTAAGCCGCGAAGTTCACAAAACTGATATGCTCAGTTTTATACCCATGTTCGCGGCTTTGGGTAGGTTTATGCTCTCGTGATTCGTATAAATGTGACATTACCGATCTACCCTAACCACTGAGTAAACGAATGTGGGTCTGTTTATTTGGTTTGGTGAATTATAAATTCGTCTCCTCTAGCCCAGTACAGGATCAAGGGCACCCAACGAGTACTTTTTGAAATTCGTTTAAACCAGTTGTATACAGCTCATCTAGCCATTTTAAGGCGCCTACTATGTCTTTTGACGTATTCTAGAAAGCTATTAGCTGTTCGGATTTTCTAGGTGGAAATCGCGTCAACCAAAAATACTATGGCAAAATATTTCCTGCCTACGAATTTGTTAGTAGTCTAGAACAGAAACAAGAATTTTCTAGCCCAAGTAACTTCATGTTGCAAAGTTTTGTGGTGGTACGAATTTTTTAGGGGTTCTTTTTTCCTGTTCTGACTCTACTGATCAGACGAATTGGGACGTACGAATATTTTATGGGAAACCTTTTAGTCTCCGTTTTCTTCTATAATTTTCTAGGGATTGAAAACACATTTTCTAGCCAGTATTTCAGAAAACAATTTTCTAGGGACAATTTTTTCAAATCCGAAAGTTTTAGGCTAACTTGCTCTCCCGAACAGCTTTTTAACCGAAAACTTCGTTGGGTGCCCTTGCAGGATGAACCTGACAGTGCATACGAAACTGAAATACGCGTTCTTCGTTCTGAAATTCCTGAAAATCCCTAGTTTCAATATCCATTAATCAAAGTTTGGACTGAGCAATTGGATTTCAATTCCCGTTTCAAACTCATTAGTTCTCGCTTTTAAAATGATTCAGAGCTTACTAGAGATATAATGAAAGAAGAACAAGAAATAGCGCTTCGGCCCTCTTATGACAAACCATAGAAGACACGCAATCGCTGTTACCTCTTTATTACTAATGTAGTCATTTCTTATTTAACTACGTATAGATGGAGTCAAATAATTCCATATTTGTGATTCAAGTCTCAAGAACGTTTGTCTCATCTTTTCAAGTCTGGTATGTTCAATGAAGAAATCAGCTAGTGTAGAAGAACGCGTTTTATATTTGTGGATATCAGTTGTTTTAATAAAGGCACGAATAAGGTTTTCAGTAGCAGAATTATTAGAAATATCCCACATCATATTAGAAATACGCTCAAAACATATAAAGGAGATAGGGAGTACATTTGCATTAATAAAAAGAGGAACGATCTTTGTATTTAGTTTTTAATTTTTCAACATTGTAAAGCGCCATAGAGCATTTAATCGATATGGCGCTATATAAGTACACTATTATTATTATTATTATTATTATTATTGACTTTGCAAAGTAGATTAATCGTAAAGCTCGTTTTTTGAGAATTAAGAGCTTATTTAAATGAGTTTTAGAGGTAGACCCTTAAGCACATATACCATAATAGAGATATGGATTTATTAAGGCTTGATATATTTTTAGAAGTGGGCTTAAAGGAATAAAATGTATTAATTTAGCTACTACTCCTATGGTTTTAATAACTTTGTGACACATATTTCCACGAAAGTTTATAGTCAATTAAGACTCCAAGGTACTTTACAAAGTCCTTTCTCTCGAGAGGAATTGTATTTTCTAGGATTGGGTCATACACTTGGATTTCAGGATAATGGAGTACCCTCTTTTGATGTCGATCTCGTCGTAGTCTTTATGCTTTTCAAAGGAAAATCAAATCGCACACTATAAATATATTTGTTCTATAAATTTCTCCATGATTTGAATTGATAAAGCTCGTACGAAATGATGAAAAGAAGAACTATAAGTGATTATGTTTTATCAGTTCCATCCACAAATAAAGAGTACAAGGTATTGTACGACGTACTTCAATAATTAACTACCATTACACTGTTTCGCAGATAAGGAAAACTAAGCTTACCAAGAAACCGATAACCAGACAAACCAAATCGAGATTCGTAACCTCCATCAATGTCTTCAAAACAGATATTTCGCAATTTTGCTGAACGAATTCTATGACTGAGATGTCCAAAATTCATTACCTAACTTTAGCACTGCGAATTTCAGAAAATCGATGTTCTAACACTATTTGTTTCGAGCTTTTGATTCCCCGCTTTCAGCCTGGATGTCTGTTAAGTTATATAGCCTTGAGTAATCACTTCATTTCTATTATCTGAGATCTGAGACGTATTAACTGATCTGATGACGCCGGAAGATTAACAAGTTAAGGCGATGCGGATAAATTTGTAGTATCTGGTATATATGCCTGATTAGCTTGCAGTAACGCTTGGAACACATAACAGTTTTATTTTTGTCTATGCTCCGTTGCTTTCAGGCCTAATGGTTTAATCCAAGTTACTTCAAAACAGACGTCAGTAATTCAATTTAATTTAAATAAACTGAGGCCATGTTCACACTCTGCCAGATAGATTTTGTGCCGGCACGAAAACTGTAATGGATAGGTCTCCTGTTCTCACTTTCGGCGCGATTTTTGTGCCGGAGCGATATTGCTCCGCTCCGATCTTGAAGTGATATACTTTGTATCGGATAGGTTTTTTTGCCGACTTGCTCCGTGTCTGTTCACATTATGAAAACATATCCGGTATAGTCTTAAAATGGCCTGAGATACTTGGAATATAAGTTGAACTTTACGCATTAGTTTCTTAGTTTGTACATCGTGTCGGCCATGATTCGTCAGTTCTACATTTGTCGTTTTCAATGACATGAAGCACTGGTATATTGTCATCACGTAAGTTTTCAGCACTGAGTTTCAAGCCGAAATAAATTGAAAGTTTGGGTGCGGTAAATCACTATGCATAAATTGTGCTTCTATAGCTATAGACAGTTAACAATGAAACTTGTTGACCTCTTAGAAGAGAGGAGAAACTATATATTGATCACAAAACGTCAATGTTTTAAGGAATAACACAGATCACGTTCTTTAACTTATATTGATGCGTTTAATCTTCTCTGTGGCGAGCTCCATACTGTTGTGGTTGTTTACATGTGTTTCACAGTAAACTTCAGTCCACAGAGAAGTGGCGACGTAATGAGAAATTCTGATAATAAAGCACAAAACTCTCGTGTTCTTAGTTTGATTCACTTCGATGAAACTAAAGGACGCTGCCACATACTGAGATATTAGGGCTATTTATACGAGAGGAATGTAGGCTTACCTAAGCTGCGAATGTACTCTTTATACCCATGTATACGAACGTTCGCGGCTTGGGTAGGTTTAAGCCGTGGATAATTTGCTCTCGTGATTCGTATAATATAAATGTGACATTACCCAGCTACCCTAGCTACTGAGTAAACGAAAGTGTGTCTGTTTATTTGGTTTGGTGAATTATAAATTCGTCTCCTCTAACCTTACAGGTTGAACCTGACAGTGCATACGAGACTGAAATACACGTTCTTCGTTCTGAAACTCCTGAAAATCCCTAGTTTCAATATCAATCAAACTAACTTTGGAGCAATGGGATTTCAATTCCCGTTTCAAACTCGTTAGTTCTCGCCTTTAAAAATGCTTCAGAGCTTACTATAGATATTATGAAAAATGAACAAGAAATAGCGCTGAGGTCCTCTTGAGTCTTGTGACAATTAAACATAGAAGAAAGTTTCTCAATCGTTCACTGAGACGTTCAAACAGCTCTTTATTATGAATGTAGTCATTTCTTATTCAACTCAATTGAAACTCACTTAGCAAACGTTGCAGTCAACTTGAGATGTTCGTGTTTATATACTAACCTGCATTAGCACAAACGAACATGAGAAACTCACCTTTCAATTTGGTGGTATTCGACGCGAAGTTCAAAGAAATCTGGCTAACGGATTTGGATTCGGAGTGTTTCATAAGACTGATGCAGGCGTTGCTAGGACAGTGTCGTATTCGTAATGATCTGGGAGAAAATACTTTTTGATCACATGACACATGTCAAGCAATATCATGATCACAAGGCATATTATTTTGACTATTGGTCGGCGAAGGCTTATTTTCTTATGGTGAGATGCGATGATCTATTTATATATATTTTTTAAATATCACATTATAAACCTGGTAAAGTCAACGTACTAAACAAACAGAGGAATATGAAGCACGAAATTATTTATTCTTCCTTCGTTTTCAAGATTCACACACACATCACGTTTTGGGTTTCAGCCAAGAAAGAAATTACGCCCGCTAGGGGTCAGCGAATCTGTAAAGAGAAAAACGTAAAACGTGGAATGGGGAACGGGGAATAGGGAAAACGAAAGTCACCGAACACAAGGGCCTTGGAGGGATCTAATCAGCAAAATTGCATCAGTAATAACAAAACGATACCAGGCTGATTTGTACAATTTGGGAATAATTATATTTTACTATCTCTGATGATATGAAGGTTGGCTATGCCAGCCGAAATATTGGTTAAATATAATTATTATCAAACCGTACACATCAGCCGTACATCGTTGGAATAGTATGTATCCAAACCCCGTTACCTGAATTTACAGATATCCGCTCTAGCGCAAAGCCTTTTATCGAGATTTCTTGTTATTGTGAATACAAATCTGCACGATCACCCTGCTTCATTATTCTGAGTCATCTATAACAGGGATTTCCACGCACATTTTTTTAAACAAAACCCGCACCCTGTACCGCCGTACATATAACACGTCAAAAACATGAGGCATACGATTAATAAGGCATACAATTTCTAAAAGAAATTAAACTAGCATAAATACTGGTTAATAATTAAAAACTTATTTCAATTCCTTTTAAAAATCGATTAGGGGGCTTTTTCAATTCGTATGGCAGGGAAGCCCAATTATTTGTTGCCCTACCTGATAAGTTAAAAAGTAAAAAAAAAAACTAACCCTCTCCTCGGCTTGGGTAGTCTTGGTAGATAATTAGCCGTTCCTAGTATTGTAGCCATGCGACTGACTTAAAGTAGTTATAAAAGTATCAAAGTGTTCTGGAATATCCCCCTTGAGTGCATTCTGAACAGCAACACATCGATGTCAGGGCCTCAGCTGACGACATCTTGCCTCTTTCAATCTTTTTAGCAAAACGATTTTGGAATGCCTGTACCGATTTTGGAATGCCATGCACGGTTGGACGTACTTGGAGCTGTGCCGTAGAGAGCAGGCGTGGCGGGAGCAAGAGGCGCGGGCGCTCTGCTTGCAAGCCGACGTAAACCCGAACGGACCGTATGGGGTTCCCGAGTTGACCCGATTTCAAGCGGTGCTCCCCGACCACCAGCTGGTCTTGATTTCGCGGGAGCGTGGGGATTGCGTAACGCGGGCCGGGGCGGTGCGGTCGGAGCAGGCCCGTCAGAAGCGGGTGTACCTGTATTACCGGGACGACGACGGGCATTTCGACCTGATCTTCTCCCCGACCCGGCTGACGAATAAACGGTATTTCTGCGTGTACTGTAACAAGGGGATTAACGACAAGAGTGCGCACCCGTGTTTTCGAGGATGCGCGTCGTGCGGAGAAGACAAACCAGACGTGCACGCGGTTGCACAAGTGCATTGCCTGTGGCAAGGTCTATAAGATGGTGGAGCAGTGGCAGTGCGAGTTTCGCGAGCAGAACGTGGTGGCGGTCAAGGCGTGGGACGTGGGCCAAGAAGCGTGGAAAGCTCGGCCGCTGGTCATTCGGGACGCGTTTTTCGGAGGGCGGACGAACGCGCAGCAGCTGCATTACATCGTGCAGCCGGGAGAAAATATCGTTTACGCGGACGTGAACAGTTTGTGCCCGTACGTTTGCAAGTACAAGAAGTACCCGAAGGGGCTCCCTGAAGTCATCACCCGCGATTTTGTCGCGGTCTCGCAGTACTTCGGGTTCGTCAAATGCTGCATGCAGCCCCCTGGCGGGTGGTGTACCCTGTGCTACCCGTGCGCGTCGATGGCAAGCTGCTGTCCCCGCTGTACCGCACGTGTGCAGAGACCAAGCCGAGCATTCCGTGCACGCACGATCGGGAGGCGCGGGCGTTGTACAGTACGTGGTGCACCATGGAAGTGGAAGCGGCCCTGGCGCAGGGGTACGTGCTGAACGCGGTGTACGAGGTGTACCACTACCCCGAAACGTACGAGTACGACCCGGTGACGCGCGCGGGAGGGTTGTACTCCGAGTACGTCAACACGTTTCTGAAAATTAAGCAGGAAGCCAGCGGGTACACCGAAGGGTGCGCCACCCCCGAGGCGCAGCGGGCGTACGTGGACGCCTACGAAGCGCGCGAAGGCGTGCGTCTGGATCCGGCTCAGATTGTGTCGAACCCACCGAAGAAGAAGGCGGCCAAGGGTCCCTTGAACACCCAATGGGGTAAATTTGGATAGAGCTCGGACCGCGTCATGTCGGAGCTGATCACCAGCCCCGTCCGGTTCGTCACGCTGTACGCCGACACCCAGTACGAGAAGCACAAGGTGGCCCTGCTCTACGAGCAGTGCATCTTCCTGGAATACAAGAGAAAGAAGGAGCATCAGGAGGACCCCAAGCATACGAACGTTGCCATTGCCGCCATCACGACCAGCCACGCTCGGTTGGAGTTGCTGCGGTATTTGGAAGCGGCCGAAGACCACGATGACGTGGTGTAATACGACACGGATTCCATCATGCTGCGGTTACGGGAATGGGTGCGCCCTCCCACCAGCGCTGGCGATGGGGCCGTACTTGGGGCAGCTGGGGAACGAACTGGGTGCGTCCGATCACATCACGGAGTTTTACTCGCTGGGGCCCAAGAGTTACGGGTACCGCACGCTGTTGGGGCGCACGTGCTGTAAATTTAAAGGGGTGACGTTGAACGTGCGGGCCCAAAAGACGGTCAAAGTGAATGCGATACGCGAGATCGTACGCGACGAAGGGGCGCCCGAATGGTACGTGTACAACCCTTACAAATCGTGCGGAACCCCAAGACTGTTTGCGCTGTCGACCCACGCCCAGCACAAAATAAAAACAAGTAGGGAGTTCAAAAAGTCAATAAAAAGCGTTCCTGGAATACACGTTGTCTTGTACTTTTTAAATAAAAAATTTTAAAAACGGTACCGCCACGCCCCCTCCATCCTCCCCTACGTTCAGGATGGAACAGGAGCACGATTTTACCATGACGCTCACAAGCCGTGTGACGTCGGGGGGAACGCACGTCAACACCCCATCGGCCTTTCTCACCCCCTTGACGGGGGTCGTCCGCTTGAAACACCCCCAAGAATGGGAAGTGGGGGTCACGTCGCTCACCTACCCCCGCACGTACGACCCGCCCTCCTCCACCACACGCTTGACGACGCAGGCGGTGTACCAACTATTTGTGTACACGGACCTGATTGAATAAAACATTGTCGGGGATAGCATGAGCCACTTGTTGCTGGCCCTGGCGGAGTCTACCCCTTTGGACGATCGGGGCGACGGCGGCGGTGGTAGCGACGCCGGGAGGGCGGCGATGCGCCTGCTGTGGCACGAGCCCGAAGACGTGGCGTACCCGCCATCCGATTGCCGTGGTTCGAGCAGGTGGCCGTCGTCATCGCCGATCAGCTGGGCCGCCCTCTCGTCTTTAAAACGGGGCACGTGACGCTGCGGTTGCATTTTCGACGGCGGGAAGCGACCTTGATCAAAATGGACCAACGGTTGACGTTGGTCAGCAACGCCAGCTTGACCGTGTACCGGAACAACCGGCCGGCCGACTTTACCGTGCAACTTCCGACCGTGCAGAACTTGGGCCAGGCCGACCGTTGGGAAGTCGGGGTGGTGAGCTTGGCCTACCCACCACGATCCCTAACCTGCAGCAGGACGACCGCTACCGCGTGTTTGGGATCCAGCGCCTGGCCGCCGGTAACGACCGAACGGCAGTGCAAGCCCGGCAGTGGCTGGCCCTGAAGCGGTCGCAGTACAAGCACGTGCACCAGCTGCAGAAAGAACTTCAGCATGGGGTGGACGCTTTCCTAGCCCCCGCGGTGACCGCCACCCGAGCGCTGTTGGAAAAGGTAACGGTCCACGACGGTCTCACTCAAACCCGTCATATCTTGCGGTTGACGAACCCCGCCCTCAAGTTTCCCCTCACCAGGGAGGAGGCGTGGGAGTTGGTGGAACACCTGTGCGCGCCGTGGCTGGTCCGCCTCCCGCAAGACCCCCTTCAAACGCGGTTTTCAAGCCCTCTACGTGGAAAGCGATCTGGTGGAGCCCACCTTTACCAGTTCCTCCTTGCGCCCCTTACTGGCCGTCGTCCCCAACCAAGGGCAGTTCCAGCGTATGGAGATGGTGGAATTCAAGAACATCGTGTACGTACCGATACGGTCCACACACTTCGAGACGGTGCGCATCACTATAAAAAACGAGCGCGACGAACCCATGTCCTTCACGACTGGGACGGTGACGATGGTCTTGCATCTACGACCAGCCGCTTGAAGTAGCTTTTTTTTTTTTAAACGGACGATGCCTTTGAACGATATCGAGGTGTACCAAGGAGGAAAAGGAGAAGAGCACCAAGAGGCCGGGCTCGAGGACATTCACGTGTACCGCGGGGGGAGGAGCCAGCAGGGTAGCGGCGACCTCCAGTTTCACCGTTCGTTACGGGTACCGCAGATCGGGCTCGGTGGCTGGGGTGGGCTCGTCGTGCGGACCCTGGCCACCGCCGGAAAACCGCTCCTGCCAGCGGCAGCCAAGCCGGCGACCAAGATGGGGAAATCCGTGGGGGAAGCGGCTGGAGAATTGGTGGGGAAAGCGGTGGCCAAAGGGGTGAATAAAGTGACGGGGCCCCTGCCCAAACAGGTGGCAGCGGCCGGGAAGCAGGCCATGAACGCCGCGTTGCTCCAGCAAGCCCGCCAGCTCGGGGCCGAAGAACATGCGGCTGTTCAGCAAGACATCTCCAAGACACCCGTGCTCTGAAAAGAAACGCATAAAAAGAGACCCGCCAAAACGGGTACAAAGAAGAAGCGCCGCCGCAAACGCCACAGGCTGGACGACGTCTTGAGTTAAAAAAAAAAATCGCCACCTTACGGCCATGGCCAAATCCTCCGAGCAAATGCAAGTGGACTTGACCGTCGTCCCCCAGCAACCAAGCCCCAAGAAGAAGAAAACACAGCAGCCACGGTCTCCCCCAGTCAAAAACATACAAAGGAGGTTCTTTCTAATTTTTTTATTGCACGCTCTCTTTTTTATAAGGTGTTACAACAATAGCTTGTCTGGCGCTCTTCTCTATCTACCCGGCCGGACATGTCCGGGTCTACCTTTTCGATGAGCCGGCAGAGAATATCGAGTCGCGTCACGTCGGACCGTTCCATCGCCCAAATGCAAACATCCTTCAGCAGCGTCTCGTGCCAGATCCACCAAACCGTCCGGACCCAATGCTCGTTCAGGTACGGCTGCGCCCTATTTTCCCACCACGCCCACAGCGTCGCTTCCTGCACCCGATGCGTCGCCTTGAAGTACCGCTTGCGCATCGCAGAAAACACGTCCGCCCACGAGACCTCCTCTGGCATACCGTCCCACACCAAATCCACCTGCTCCGCCTCGGGCAGCACGAGACACGCATGATGGTCTTGCGACGGGTCGTTCACCTCGCAGCCGTCGCACTTGCGGTGCATCGCATCGTGCACCACCCCCAACAGCACCTCGATGCATTCCGTTTGGTACTGCTGCAGGATCCATTGGTCCACCGCATCGAACGCTTCGTCTTCGGACCGATCTAGGTAACCCAAAGGAAAGCCCCAGCATAGTAACGCCGCCAAGGGCAGTTGAGAGAAGCGCATGACTCGTCCGCACACCACCCACTCTTCTTGCCACTACCTCCTTCTTCTTCTTTTGACATGCCGAGGAATTGAAAAAATGGAAACCGTCTCGTGTTTTTTTATAAAAAAAAATACTTTCCAGGTTTGCGAGTCGCGCGCGTCATCCGGCACCGTTGCTTGACACAGACCCGGGCGCGGACTTGATGGCATGCGCTTCCATCCAAACGGTCAACCCCGCCTGCGTTGACCATAACTGCAGGTACGGCGCGTACTGCGGCAGGGAGGCCCCCTCCTCGGTGAAAAATTGGCGCGCCACCGTAAATACAGGACGTGGTACGCATCCGTCACCCCCCGTCGTAGCACATTCTGTTGAGCCTGGATGTACCACCACCATAGGTATTTGTCCACGATCCAGATCCGTGTCTCTTCCGGCACAGCATACCGGGCACTGGCGCACGGCCAAGTCCTGCATTTCCGCAACCAGCATGTCCGCCAGCGCCTCCATAAAACACCCCTGTGGGTCGCTCGCGGGGGTGGGAGGAGGGGGAAGTTGTACCGGCACGGTGTCCACGTGGAGTGGCTGGGTTGGGGGAGGGAATTGTACAGGCACAGTGTCTACGTGGAGTAGCGGGGGTGGGAGTGGGGGGTGGGGCGGTCCCGCCACGTACGCGTCGAGCCACGCCAGCGTCTGCACCGTCCACGTGGTCCGCAGTGGGTCGGCCCGTAAGTCCCGCACCCAATCGTACAGCCAATAATTTACCTGCGCGTGGCCCAACCGGTACGCGGTCGTCAGACGCCGCCATTGCATGGTGCACCGCACGTAGTCTTGAGCGTCCTGCGGCAGCAACGCTTTCGTCCGCCGCCAGAACAATTCGGCCGCCACCGCGAAAGGGACTCGGTCCAGCAGTCCCTGCCACCACCCTCCGGCGGTCTCCCAGACTTGACTCAGCAGGACGTCCCACGTCCACAGCATCACGGCTTCGCCCACAAGTCCAGGGCTAGGGTGTACCCACCCTGGTGCGGTGCTCCAGTCGTTCTGGAGGGTGCCGCAGCCCGTAGGACTGGTTGAACGGGAATGGTTGGTCTTTAAACGGGGTCAGCATCCACGCTTCTAACACTGGCATCGAGGCATCACCTCGAAGAAAGGGAGACTTTGTGTGCCTTTCTTCCAGTCACAATTTTTTTCTTGCGGTGCCAAGGCTAACGAGCGGTTCTACTGAAAACTGCCTTCGCGCGTGCCCCCTTTTTAAAAACCCCGACACCCTGCCCGGCCTCCCATCCTAATCCACACCACACCAGTTGTTTTTGTTTTTGTTTTAAAAACTAATTTTATTCAATCTTCATGTCCGGGTCTGCAGACAAAAATCACAACAGAGAAAGAAAAAAAGTCCATTCACACGTCCAGGCAGATCGCATCGGCAACACACTTTTGTTTTTTTGGCGACGGGGGCTTCAGCCGGACCATGAAGGCCGTGTCCGTGGCGTCTCGGTCAGAAAGGAACCCGTCGTAGTGTCCCTTGCGTCTCCTCTTCTTCACCACGTCCGTCTGTTGAAGCGAGGGCAGCGTGCGGTCCAGGTACTGCTCCACACTCTCAAGCTGGTCCGGGTGCGCCAGCTAACAGATGGAGCCCCAGCAATCGGCCTAACCGGTACTTGGCGTGGTCGTTGTCGGGCGTCACCACGGACCGCACGAGCGCGGTGGCCAGCATTTCCTCCCACACCTTGGAGGTAATCCACTTGGTCAAACGCAGGTAACACTCGCGCTGTAGGGGGGGTAGCGGCACTTCCGCGATCATCTTGCACAGCACGCGCATCAACGAATCCGTCATGCCGGACGTCAAGACCAACTCTACGATCACTTCGTCCGGCAGGTGCCCGACCCGTCTAGTGGCCTGCCATAGCTCTACCCCCCAGATCAGCGCCATCACGTCCACGTACCACTCCGCCACCAGCTCCACGTAAGCCCCGTGACACCGCCACGACATCTTCTTGGGAGGTTCCTCCATATAATACAGGGTGGTGAACGGGTAGTCCAACCCTCCTTCCAGGTAGCCCCGCGGGAGCGGTGAGTCGGAGGGGGGGGGGGGGGGAATGGGCTCCATCACCACCGCGGTACCCTCACCGCCAACTCCCTGGTCTCCCGCCTCTTTCTTTTTCGGCACCCTCGCTTCCACAACCGCTTTCTTTCGGCCTTCTTCTTCCGTCCCTGCATCCCGCACCTCCTCCTCTTCCCGCCTCCTTTTCTTGGCTCCTTCTTCTTCTTCGGGAGGCGCGTCGGTATTTCCAGGTTAGGCCCAAAAGGAAGGCCCGTTAACTTTAACGTCAAGTGCCGCGCTCGAGCCTTCAGCGGTGACTTCTTCTTGGCTGGTTTCATGGCCGCTAGTACGACTCGTGCCGAAGCGCGTGCCCCCTCTTTTATACACCTCCCCGAGGGCAAAGTCCGGGTGCCCCCGCGTGGCGTGGCGTGCCATGGCCGGGCGGCACTTCTTCTTCTTCAGGATCCCAGTCCGGCACCTCCCTTTGGCCCAATTCCAACACTTTCTTCACCACGGCGTTGTACGGAACAATGAGGGTCCCGTTGTGGCAGTACAGCAGGGTGTCCAACGCTTTATACGGTTTCCCCTCTTGCAGCAGCGTGATCTCCACGCACCCCCGAGGTATGTCGGGGATCAAGCGCACGTTCAGGCTCTTGTTGGTCCCGCCGAGCTGGCTGATGCCAAAGGCGTAAACGTGCACGGCGTTGCAAGTGCCAGGACCAATGTCGCCAATCTTCTTGTCGGCCCCATTTTGTACCAGGAGGAAATCGTGGAGCAGCCTGGCGTCTTTCAGAAGCGTGCGGAGGGAGTCCGGTGTCATCGTTATCGCCGCCGCCATTTATTCAACCGGTGGGGTTTTCTTTCTTTCTTCATCTCCAATATTTTTTTATGAAACCCACCTCTGCCGGCTCGTTTTTTAAATACCCTCGTCCAGAACGCTGCTGGACGCTTCGGATTGGTCGAACATTCCCCCGCGGCTGAAGGCTGGTCCGGTGGTGGGTCCGGACCAGGGGGCGCGCGACCCGTCCCCTGCCCTAAAAAGAACGCCCAACCGAGCCTTCAAATACACGCGCTCCAACGCTCCCCCTCCTTCAGTCGACGTTGGCCGTCGGGCAGGGCGGAGCTCTCGCGCTCCGTGCTCGGCTCTTTCCGGTTTCGCTTGTCCGGAGCTGGACAGGACCTCCCACACTGCGCCCCACCCTTGCGCGCCCTGCTTGCCCTGCTTCCTGTACCGGCACACGCCGCGGCGCCTGCACACACTTTGTCCCGTGTCACGCCCCTGTCCCGCGACCCCACCACCGGACATTATGAATAATTATAGGGGAGATGTCCGGTACGGACTTTTTCCTACATGCTTACTACTAAGGCCATTAAAGTACGCCATACGAGTTCTATTTTCGAGCATGTGTGAAATGCGGTTAAATACCGACAACCGATGGCCTAGTTTCCGTAATAGGTTACTAATATGTTTCTTCCAGTTCCATTTTTCATCCAATATTACTCCGAGGTATTTAAAATGTGAAACGCGATTAATTTGTCCACCATCCGGAAAGGACTCAAAATCTTCAAATATTGACAACATTGTTTCCTGCCAGCCAGCAGTATTAAGTTTTTAATAAACTTGATGCGTAATTACATTTGTAATAGGTATTTTTTTTTTTTAGAAATAGCAAACTATTATGTTATAGTACACTAAGGTTTTTTATCTTTTTAAAGATTGTAATTTTTATCCACACGCCCCTTGTGGAAATCAACAACAGTTGACGGGGCAAGCGTGGCTAAATAAAGTTGTACCTACCTACCTACCTATTATCTTGGTCTTCTTAACGTTCAGGGTCGATCTGTTGTCGATATACCAGTCCGAAAATAGGCTGCAATCGCGTCCAAAGGCCTCTTGAAGCTCAAGGGGTGTCGAGGCGGCGAAAACCAAAACGCGCGCGCGCGGGTATCATCCGCATATGCATACAAAATCATTCGACTCTTCTCCACAACTGTTGGTAGGCTATTAACATTGAATAGCAATTGACCTATAACTCCGTTGAGGGATGCCGAGGACAATTGGGTGGGTCTCCGACATCTCCCTATTTATCCAAACACTTTGTCGTCTGTCAGTAAGATAAGACTTAAACTATCTCAGAGTTCAGTCGTCCAGACAGTCCGATGTGTTCCAGATTTCCCAGGAGCACTTTATGGTTTATAGAGTCGAATGCTTTGGATATATCGACAAATAGCAAACAAGTGAGTTTGCCCTAGAGCAGCTGAAGGGGAAGAAGGTCTACTTTATTCGATTTCTAACCCCTAGAGATATTTGCCTAACCCATCAATCACTACCTCCGAATCGTTTTGAGGACCGTTTTGCCCCAAAGTTGGCAATGTCTGCACCAATGAACCAGGTAATAAACCGAGGACATTTTCCAGCTGCTAACTCAACCGTTTTTCCGAAATCAGTGTCTATGATCAGTGAACTGCTTAAAGCTGGAAAGCTTGTAAAACCTTTATTGAAAAACACTGCAGTAATAGAACTCGAAAGCTTTGACGTTGGATTTCAGCTTGAAATCGAAGGGACATTTTCATAAATATGTCAACAATAATGGTCTATCCACCGACTCTCCGAGTGAGGAATTTAATGAGATTTTATCAGAAAGCAAAAGGTCTCGTGCACTATAGCTATGAGTTTACTGAAAAGAAGCTCATGCTACTAGACATCCAGGGTTCTTCATACAACAAGCTGTATGATCCAGAGATTGCAACAACTGATCTATTCAGTGGTGATGAAGCATTGTGCAGGCAACCTCTCCTCTGTTGAGATAGGGACATTCATAACCAAGCACACGTGTAATAAGTACCCCGGGGGACTCCCGGCCATATAAAAGGGGCGGGGATGCCCGTCGGAAAATTGTAATTGAATCCCTAAAAGAGAACAATCTGGGCGTGGTTCAAGCTTTGTTTGATCCCTAAAAGCTTAAGATACCAGATATCGCTGAAGACTACCAACACTACGCTACTCGTGTGCGTTTAGTTAAGCTTGGGAAAAATTCCAGCCCTCGATAGAACGGCGTCACAAGCAATAGACGGCGTTTTTTTTTTCCGGCGCATGCAGCCCTAAACGATATCTTGATGGCTACAAATCTTCCCTAAGTGATACCAAATCCGTAATTTTAACCCATAAAAGATACGAAGAGCATCCCCGACCCTTCATATGGGAGTCCCTCCCCCCCCCCCCCCCCCCCCCCGGGAATACGTATTGTGAGATGATGGAGTTGGAGTTATTATAATGACAGTGTTATAACTAAATGAGATATAATATGAGTTGTAATGCCAGGAACCCTCGCCACTGCATATTGTATAACAAGAAACGTTTCAAGTCACTTTGGGGGCAACTGTTTCATTTGTTTATTAAACAACTGATTAATCACTAGTTCAAAACTTGAATGTAAACATTTTAGGGACTTCCAGTTAGTTTATCAAGTTAGAATTTCACATGTTTCATAGTTTTTATAGTTGATGTTCTTTACTATGGTGTTTTAATTTGGAATCGTGTTGACATTAAACATTTTTTTCTCTCAAAATTTTGAAGCATACTACCATTGGCAAGCTACCGTTATGCGTGAAACCTAGACGTCTGGCGGCCCAAACCTTTTCAATTAAAACGCGATTATTTACAGTCTGGGAACTTTTCAGCTAGATTTTCCTTCGCGCTATGTGCTAAATCATCTGAAATCATAGAAATGTCGGTTCAAGTTACGTTCAAGTTTTGGTTGCTCAGAATTATGAGAGATGCAAGACAACTGTCTCTTGGCATATTCTGAGTTTCACGATGGTAGAAATATCAAAGGTTTTCAAACTTAAACAAACGTGGAAAAGGGTTTACGCTTAATCGTAGCTCGCAAATGGTAGTAATCCAAAAGGAAACCTGTTAAATATTTGTTTAATGAAATACAGCACTGATTATTGTTGCTTACACTCTTGGACAAACCTCTTGAACTACCCATTTTCGCTAAAAAGTCACCACAAAATCCTGTTACTCACCCCTTCCCCCAGTTCAAGGTTTTTTTGTTCAGCAGATTAAAATGATGCGCCTTCTCAACGTTGATGAGGGAGAGGATTGGTATGCAAGAATTGGCAAAATGTGTGGTGTTCTAACAGTTTTGTCCATGTCATGCAGGTATGAAACACTTTCACAAATTATAAAATAAAGCTTAGCTAGACTCAACCACATGCGTTTCACTATTTTCAGCCATTATGATTTAGAATATTAAAAAACTGTTGCCATTGCAGATATACACATGCATGGTTTGTATAGTCTTCAAAAGTACTTTCATTCTTACTAAGCACATTTTTTCCGAAAATTAGGACAGATACGTGTTAAATAATTCAATTTGATGGTTTGATGGTAGTCGACAAATGTAATGACATTGCATCCTGGAATCCTCATATATACCTGATAAAGAAATAAATTCTCATTTTTGACTGTAAATGTGATAGTTTTGGAGATTTTCAGGTTAGCACAAAAGGGGATTATTGTTGGGCTGGTTTAGAACGTTTCTCCATTGGATTGTTCAGTGCAAGAATATGTTTACCAATAGTAATTACCACATCAGAGCAGACTACTGGTTCAAGGTGTTTATGGGCTAATGACATGGACCTTTTGGCATAAACCTGCCATGACTCTATTCATCTTATTTAGTGACTACTGGTAATTAATATTGAGAAAATATATGAAATATTTGCTGGCAAATATAATTTTTATGTCTTCTCTCTGATTGGCTTTTGTTTGCCATTGTGCATTATTAATATTAGCAGATGTTGTATAACTTGTTTCCACGTGGCTTTGGGTATGGTGAGGAGATCATTACCACTGACCCTCTCTACTGGCTATGTGGTTGTCATGTGACACTTGGTTACTTTGGATCAGTCACTTCAGGTTTTCAACGAGTGAATACGTGTCGTGATTTTATCCCCTCTCCTCCCCATTACCTGACCACTATTTTAATGGTTCATTATCATATTGCAGTAATTATTGTTGATTTCGTTTTGTTTGCCCTCACCTTTACTGGGCTAAAGCTTTGAAGCAAAGCTTGTAAATATGCGTAGATTATTTCTTTATTAAAATCTCATTACCGGCTATGGGCCTTTGCTCATATTCATATATGCCAAAACCTTGTGTGGTTGTCTTTGCATTGCCCAGTAAACAGAGCTCAGTCTATGCAGCAATCAGGGGTATAATCTATAGTCATTTCATGAAGAGGGAAGACATAAATATAGGTTAAACTACATGTAGAAACATATAAGGGAGTTGAAATGTGTAACAGTGGCCCCATGCTCCGGATTATTCAGTGAATAAAAAGTACCATATTTGGAATGTACAGTCTAGTAGTCTAGTGTGATAGTTTAGTCTATTGCCGGTTGCCATTTTAGTCCATATATGGTCATTTTTATTCACTGAATAATCCAGAGCATGACAATATAGAGCAAAGTATGGGCATTACACGTTTCAACTCCATTATATCAGTTCTGGTTAAACTTATTCCTTACATTTTTTGCTGCTACCTGGTACTTAAGATATATATTTATATGAAGACTGCAAGGCTGATCAGCCTTGCAGTATTCATATATTCCAATCCTTCTGCTGATCCTGATCTCCACAGATCCGGCTACACTTTTGTTTGTAACAGTAGTCCTTGCAGCCTTTTTTGAAACTTAAGATATACATTGTATCGTTCAATAAAATTGAGTTGACTACTAGATCCTGGTGACAGCAACCATTGAAGGTTTACTGTTAGCATGCATTGACCAAAGTGTACCGTTACTTTTCTCTATGAGCACAAAGTAATCCACCTTACCTAAAAAGATGGCTTCTTGTACATTTACCCACAATCCTTTGAGTGAAAAAATATTTAATATTTTATAAAATCGCTATAAAGAGGTTTTAAATCTTAAAAACAATCCAATACAAGTGCTGTTGCCAATACCCTGTTATTTAAAAGAATAGAGGATTTCTACGTGTTATATTGACTGTTTTAGGTTCGCTAGGCATTGTGGACAAATGTACAGGCGCCATCTTTTATGGTATGGTGGATTGAGATCCCATACAAAAAGCATATATGTTTTGCATTACAGAATTATTTCTAAGAGAAATGAGGATATTTCGTCAATGAAATCGAAAGGCCTTGATTGCATTCTTAGATTTGGCAGATGTTGTGCACATACGTTCCCTCCTAACTTTTGGTTCAATAAAATCAAACATGTTCTTATCCATGACACCTGAAACCTCAGAAACATCTCGTAACTGATCCTTGGTTAACATACTTTCCATATTGCTTCCCCCGTTGCACTAAATTGCTCAGGACTCTGAATTTCTAACGGTTGCATGTGCTGATTTATGAGATATACATGAATTGTGGCCATTTTACCTGTTTCTGTTCCTTTGTTGATTCTCAGGTTTCTTGGTAGCATCTTTGTTTCGTATAGGTATTGAAGGTACATCTTGCTTATTATATACTCAAGGGGTTGAGTTGGAGTGGCATACAAACATGAACAGAGAATGTGCCAATACACCCATATACGCCCAGAGCAAATAACCAGTTCTAATATCCACATAGTTTTTCGTGGCCGTCTAAGGACACTAACCCATAACAGGCCTTCAGATGTAAATGGTCTCTTAGCCTTTTTCCTCTTTCTTTGAAGGTTTCTCGCTTCGAGTCCTTTGGGATCCAATTCGGCCATCATATTGTGAACAAGATGACGTGGTACCTGTATGTTGTGTTCTGTAGTAGTATATAAAGTAGGGGGACTGGTGCATCATCAACAAATTATCACTGCACCTCAATTTCCTGACCACCTCACCCCCTCGTATTTGTTTGGACTTTGGCGATCCCTTATGCCGCAAATCCCAACTTATTATCTATTGAGTACCCTAGATGTTGTAATTTGCGGCATATCGTGGTCTACAAAGTCCAAACAAATACATCGTGGATTCGGGGTCAGCAAATTGACGTGCATTGATAATCGTTGATGCTGCACCAGTCCCCTAGTTTATATACTACTATCAGAGAAAGGATAGTATACGTAATATAACATGGCAGAACATATACTAACGTTCGTTCAAGCGCCTGGCATTAAGGGCCATTTACGAGGATGGAAGATGGACGTTTTAGATGGTAATCCTCTAGAAGCAGACCCAGCTGCTTTCCTATACGGCGTGCGAAAGCAGACTATCGAAAAGATCGATGAAGAGCTACAAGACCTAAATAGTATTAAGGTTCAGTTAGCTTTGAATATGACTCTTCGCCTCAACAAACCTGAGGGTTCAGTATACGAGATAGTTACCTTTCGGAGTTCGCAAGAAGTTTTGATCGATAGTTCTGAGACCCGCGGAGTAATAGTAGAAGCACATGCTCAGATCCATAACTATATTGAGAAGTGGATCAGTAGAGGATCGAACTGGGTTATAGATAAAGTCAACATTCTATGGTTGAACATTGCTAAGTATCAACCACTACGCGGAGGTTCATATTTACCACTTCCTACAGAAATCGCGAATAAGAAAGCCGTGATCAATGTGAAAAACTACGATGATCATTGTTTACGTTGGTCGCTACGTGCCGCGAAGTTTCAATTCAAACAAAACCCCGAGAGGACATCGAAGTACAGAGAAGATGATGGATTGAACTTTGATGGAGTGGATGCACCAACACCAATATCACAAGTAAAACGCGTAGAGAAGCAAAACGAGATCTCTATCAATGTATATGGTTGGGATCCAAAGGAAAAGTGTTTGATTGTACATCACATTTCGAAGGAGACTTTCTCAATACGCGTTAACCTATTGCTAATAGAGTGCCCAGAGAGTGGTCTGCAACACTATTGCTGGATCAAGAACTTCAACCGCCTCCTATTCGATCAGACAAAATATAAATGTAGGAAGCACTTCTGCGAACGATGTCTACATGGATATACTACCGAAGCTCTTCTTGCGAAGCACATCCCAGAGTGTAACAGAATTAACGACCGAGCCATTCGAATCGAAATGCCTACCAATGAGAATAACAAAGTCTCATTTCAGAACGTCCACAAGCAGCTCAAAGTTTCCTACGTTATCTATGCAGACCTTGAGGCTTTAACTACTAAGATCGAAGGGCCTGCCCAAGACCCCGAAAAAAGCAACACACTTAAAACAGAAGAACATATTCCCTGTGGATTTTCATATATCGTTGTACGTTCCGATGGTCATAGCGAACCACCTGTACTACATAGAGGCATGGATACGATCGAACGTTTTCTACGATACATACAAGAAAAGGAGGCAAAGATCAAAGCCCGAAAGGCCAAGCCACTATCTATGTCACTAAAGGACAAGAGGGTTTATAATAGGTCAACGATTTGTCATATCTGCCAGAAACCTCTTGGTAAAGATAGAGTACGCGATCATTGCCACATTACAGGAGAGTTTCGAGGTGCCGCACACAACGCATGTAATCTCAAATTACGTACCTTTCCTACTATCCCAGTTGTATTCCACAATTTGCGTGGCTATGATTCTCACCTATTGATGCAATCCATCTCCAAGACAGAGGGCGCTATCTCTTGCATTCCAAACAATATGGAGAAATACATTTCATTCTCACTTGGTAACCTACGGTTCATAGATAGCGCACAATTCCTACTATCTTCTCTCGATAAATTGGTAGCAAGTTCAGCACCAGACACGTTCCAACAAACTATAAAATATACATCGAACCCAGAGAAAGCCAAGTTGTTGATGCGCAAAGGCGTTTATCCGTATGAGTACATGGATTCTTGGGATAGATTTACAGAGACTTCTCTTCCACCAAAAGATGCATTCTATAGTAAATTATCCCTAGAGGGCATATCCAACGAAGACTACGAACACGCACTAAAAGTTTGGGAGGTATTCAGTTGTGAAATGTTGGGAGACTACCACGACCTTTATCTACGAACCGACGTACTTCTTCTAGCAGATGTGTTTGAGAACTTTCGCACGACATGTATGCATAACTATGGATTGGACCCGGCTCATTATTACACTAGTCCAGGACTTTCGTGGGATGCGCTGTTAAAGAAGACTGGAGTGGAGCTCGAACTATTAACTGACTATGACATGCATCTATTCATGGAGAATCTACGTAAGCTCTTCAGAAGGAATCCAACTACAACGTTTATTGAATAAGCCTAGTTATGCTCGATCCACAATCTTCGACAACGATCTAGCTGCCGTACACAACTACAGAAGTAAGTTACTTTTGAACCGTCCAGTATATGTTGGAATGTCGATTCTAGATCTTTCGAAACATCTGATGTACGACTTCTACTATAATGAGATAAGGAATCAGTATGGGCAACGTTGTAATTTACTCTATACTGACACCGATAGTCTATTACTTCACATTGAAACAGAAGACATCTATACTGACATTGCCACCAATAAACATCTATACGATACGAGCAACTACAGCAAGGATCATCCTCTGTATGACACATCCAACAAGAAAGTACTTGGTAAAATGAAAGATGAGTGTGGAGGTATTCCCATTGCTGAATATGTTGGACTACGATCAAAGCTATACTCGATCTTGAAAGTAGGTGGTGGCGAGATTCGGAAAGCTAAAGGTACCAAGAAGGCAGTCGTTAAACATCGTATTCGCCACGAACAATATAAAGAGTGTTTACAAGATAAGAAAGTATTTCGCCACGGAATGGATATGCTTAGAAGTGAAGGCCATAGGATGTATGGTATTCATATGAATAAGATCTCACTATCACCATTCGACTCTAAGCGTTGTATTTCAGCAAATGGAATTGATACATTAGACTATGGACACAAAAAACTTAGACATGGATGATTTTATTTACGAGTTGCTATCTTAGATCGGTTGGGTATGAACAGAATTCCCTTTGGTGGTAGTTCAGTATTTGGTGGAACGACTTGTAGCTCTTCGCGCACGAACCCTCGCTTTGGTGAATCTTTTTCCAAATAATACAGAACTGGTTGGTTTGAAGATATCACACTACGCGAAAAAATATACGTCTGTAAACTCCACACGGGATCAGTTGCTCGTTTAGCTCCACCTTCTAATTCTCCAGGCGCATATAGATATCGAACTAGAACATCGAATGGCAACCGCTTTTCTTTCAATCCAACAGTGCGCGAATATGTAGGAGTTTTGATGTTGACTTGCTGTACCACTACAGAATTCGAAAGCTCTTTACCAGTAAGTCGAGTAACTTCATTATTCATGGCTTTGATAACTTCTGGAAGTCGCAATACCCATTCTCTACTGCGCGCATCTGATCCTTCCGAAGTAAGTACCATCTCTTGTGCATATTGATATCCAAACAATCTCTCAGCTAGTGTTCTATTCGCTCGCTCGACAAAGCTTTGTGCTCTGTGATTACCAGCCTCACCTCGTTGAACTTTCGTACCATGTAGTTCTAGTGTTTCAGACATACGACACATGAATTCTCTACCAGGATCTACTTGCAACGTTTTTGGGCATGTTAGTGGACTGCGATCGTATATTCGTTCAAATGCCACAGACACTTCGCCACTATCTTTCGATGCCAAAGGTTCAGCCTCTTTATATCTAGAAGCTACATCGATTACCACTAATGCATACTTGTATAGTTTCCTTCCACGTCCAGGTCGATCATGAGGTAGAAATATCAAATCAGCTTGATGGACCTCATTTGGTTTCGATACGGTCCAATGTGGTCGTGGTATATATCGTGGTGGTGGTAAATAAATCTGCCATTGTGCTTGTTTCTCTAACCAACTCCTAGCTGCGTCTTCCGATACTTTTGCTGCCACCGATAGTTTACCAATTGCAGAGTAGCCTTTCCAGTATCCTTCAGGACCATAGAAGATAGCGTCCATTATATATCGCATTAACAACGAGACTTTAATATAAAGAGTTCTTATCCTTCTTTTTGCATCTATCGCGCCCTATTATCAAACCTACGCTGCTCCCTTCGTACACTTCGGGGAAGAGAACCATGTGCGCGGTTAGTGGCTTATCTGAGCAAAGCACCACATTGTGAATGCTTGAGAATTCTTCCGTCTTACTCATTTGCAATTCTAGATTCATTATGTAGACTCTGTAGTCGGTATCGAATTTGACGTCTGCTAACTTTCCTTTTGGGTCTAATTCGAGCATAAGCGAATCGGTACAATACGAAGTAGGAGATTCTAAGGCTATTAAGGCGTTAGTGGTGACAGAGTTTACACTTCCTTTAATCCTCACGTTGACGATTTCCATTTTCACCTCTGATATTTATATATGTGCGTAGCTTCAAATGTAAGTAAAAACCAACTTAGGCGCACCTAGTAAGCGATCTAGTAACTTCCTAGTAATTGCCAGTAATTGCCAGTAATCTTACCAGTAATTGTCAGTAATTTCCAGTAATCTTGCCAGTAATTGCCAGTAATTACCAGTAATTGCCAGTAATCTTACCAGTAACTTCCTAGTAATTGCCAGTAATCTCACCTAATGTAAAAAAAATTCACCAAGCGTAAAAAAGCTCGTTTTTAAAAAGCATAATCATATCAAACGACTAACAGCATATCCAGCGGCTAGCATTCCACCTCCGACATAGACCAACTCATCAGTCCTCTGCGAACTTGATGGTTGATAGTAGTCTGATAAACGAGGTTCTCTCATTTCTTTGAGATGTCGTAGTTGCTTGCGTAGTTTGTCGGATCGTACGAAAGCACGGTTAGTGTCGTTTTGAGAATCGTGCGCACTACGTTCCAGACCTTCCTGTTCTTGCGCATGATCGTATAGTCTTTGACGTTGTTTATTGTAAGCAACGTGGCAGCCGTTTTTTTCCTCTAGTGCCCTGTCGTGTCTTTCTCGTTCTATAGCAGCCCTATCGCCTTCTCCAGAAAGCATCCTAGCGAGTACACCACCGCCAGTGAATGCTGTCGCATTTAAAACAGCTCCGAAAATTGCCATTCCAATTCCCGCCAATGTTGCCATTAGCACTCACAAATCAGTTGGTACGTACTTTTGATCCTCGAGATATTGCTTTGCGGCTAGACTACCCGCCAATACCGCTATCCACTTCACGCTATTCAAGATAGAAACGGAAGGATCGTTAATCATTGGTTCTTTTGCCACTTTTCTTACAACCCACCCAATACCTGTAGCTAGTCCAGTAATTATTGCGGCGTCGGTGACCGTTTTCATTAATTTCATCTCTACCATTGTTATACTACTTATGATTCTAATCTTTAAGGGCGGCCGTCTGTAAATATCGCCTAAAGTGTTTAGGATGAGAAAAAATGAAATTCCTCAAACTTTCTCAGAATAATGGCCTGGGTGAGTGAGGCATATAAATATAACTTTTAGTTGAATCTGATTTTTATTTTCGCCAAACGGCGACAAAATCGGTTTTACGGCTCTTAGACCGGTTTTTAGGAGATCGATACCACACATCGCTAACGGCTCGCCTAAAAATGAAAATAGAAATTTATAGCAATACTGTGCAGCTAAATACAAAGAAAAGATAATGATTTCTCTTTTCATGGGTTGTTTATTACAAATTAAATATTTTATCAATTTTTCATTATTGTGTTAATTTTAGACATTTTTGGTACGCAAAATAATGACCAAATTGAGAAGCCAAAATCTCCAATGATACATGACCTGGCTATATTAGAGTATAACCTAGCGAAAGAGCAATGTTTCTTCTTCAAATAAATGCAATAAAATTTTTGGGCAATTAAAACTACGAATTTTCAGGGCACCAAACGCAAGTGGCACTGACGTAAGAATACTCTCTTTTCTCACAGCGTTCGAATGCACAGAATCTGAGATGAACAGAGGAAAACATATTATATCAACTTCTATCAGGTTAAATTTAATACTAAAGAAGCCTGGGTACTTTCAGATAGATTATATATCGGTTTCTACCAATTATGTACAAAATCAGTGGCTTTTAGCGGTATTTTTGCGATGACATATTGTTGAATCTTTACTCATGCCGGAGCGCCGACAACTTTCAATTGATAGACTACCTTTATGAGACTTCTAAGTCAATCCGAATGATCTACAGTTGAACTATTCACTGTTAGGAATGTTAAAAAGTAATTGTAATGGCTTAATATGTACCTTTCATGTGGTTTTGTAGAGAATCGGTAGTATAAAGAGAGGTTGTCAAATGCAAGACTGCCGTAGTTCAACTGTCAACAGCTGAGATTGCGTTACACACAGGAAGCCCGCTTTATCAGGAAATATGAACGCGTAATATAACTATATATGGACTTTTGGTTTACGTTCCGATCCGGGGAACTAGTTATATTTTATATAGGATCTCAGTATCACTGGATTTATTTTTAATTTTTGTCTTTGAGTTTGGTCGCCAATTGAAATCAAAGCTTCACGTAACCTTATCTCCCTTAGGGGGGAGACGGGGGTACTTAATATGTTATGTCTCTTGACTCTTTTGGTATGACCAGTTGGCGAGCCCGACCGATTATTATAATTCGCAACCCAAGTACGGTTCTGAAGCAAAAATGTAGCAATCCGTTAGACTTTTTTTCTCAAAATTTGGGAAAAAAGTGTTTTATAGCTACTTTCCGCACACCTGGTCAGGTTCCGAAGCTGACGCCGGCCGCATAATAATCTCTCGGGAGTTCTAAAGCGGCAATTACGTATATTCAATCTTTTCACCCAGTGGCCATCTTGGATCGAAAGCGAGAAAATCAGTTTTGTTTTTAGTAACGCTATAACCTCGCACTGAGGGATATTAGAACGAGTTTAGCCAAGCAAAACCTCGCATTGGATCCAATATGGTCACCGAGTGAAAAAAACGTGAATGCAACCGCGTTATTTATGGTTCGGTTTCCGTGAGTTTACTTTTCGCTTGCCTATCACAAGCGTAATTTTATGATTAATGGTGTTGCAGCCATGGCCATGTAGGTTGACCAAACAAGAGAAGTTAATGTATCTATCAATTCCAAATCTCCCCCCCCCCCCCCCCCCCCCCCGGAGTGGGCGGGGAGTGGGCAGGTTTGGAATTGCTAGAGAGATAACGAGTCATACTTTATAAAGCCCGGTTTACCATAGGATCGTTACGATCGCAGTGATCGCAGCGATCATAGATAGCGATCGTAACGATCTACATATGGAAACCGATCTATAGTTCTATCCTACCGATTGTACAATCCATGGAGCCCGTGGGAGGAGGACTGTATGGCGGTTATGATTTCCGGGTACGAGTTTTTCACAAAAAGACAGGTTATAGACGACTCGGAATAATAAAACATAAATCCGGGGTCGTTTTCACAATAACTTGGAAAATCGGGTTTTGGAACTATACTTTCTTTGAAAACCGGATCTGGATCGGACCCCATGGCGGCACATACGTACGTACCCGTATTGTGATTAATATATTGTTCATATATCTGACTGATTTATTTAGCATAGTGACCGGATTTCGAATTTACCATGGCCAGTTGAGACACCATATTACATGCATTATAAGATCGAAGGTCTAGTCGTTGTCGATGCCATATGCATCATACAAAATGTCTCTAAAAGTAAACTACATCTGAATGCGACAATTTCTATTGAATAGAAAATGGGAAGAACTAAATATCCTAAAACAATATGTAGATTCGAAAGCACTAAACTGAGCATAAAACAGACTGAATGAATCAAGTTGTGACAACCCCTGAGTTCGTACCCGACTAGTTATTCTTCATCAATAGTAGATACATTACTTTACTATTTTAAAAAGGGACGCTTATTTATGTTTAGACTCTGCCAAAATGGTATAGATAGCAGCAAAGGCTAAATCGTCCGATGCGGTCTACAGACATTCTTCTCAGTCCATTATTCTCAGTCTTCTGAGCCTTACACGGATTACTATTGTGGTCAACTTCATTCTTATGCCGTCCCCTTAAATTATTTTAATTATAATTCAATAAAAAGGATACAGCCATGGCCACACAACGGACTCCCATGCTCTATACCAACGCGTATACCGTACAGTTATGGTGTCAGTTATTTCTAGCCAACACAGCTACGTTTTTCACACACCTCTAACATTTAATTAATTTTGCAAGTGCTACCCTTCAGTCCCCCATCCCGGATATTTCCATGCCTGGTATTAAAACAGCTGATTGATAGTAAACTTGCTGAATTTGATAATCTCTCGCGAACCCAAAAGACTCAATATTGATGGAAACTTGCAACAATATTGACTTACATTGTAGGTAAGGTACCAAAGAACTACATTTATGATTGGTAAATGATAGATGACATACAGTGGCGGATCCAGGGAGTGGGTTCCCCCTTACTCCTGGATATCACTCAGAAATGAATAGCTAAATACATATTTCAATGTATGCTACTCAGACATGAAAAATTAACATAGAAATATCATATGAAACCTGTTACATATTGTAAGTATAGTTCTCTAGTATGACACTATTATTTTGCAACCCCCCCTATGACTCGCTTAACCCACCTTTTACAAAATCCTGGATCCGTCCCTGAATGAGTTGTCTTCTTCATTAGTAGTGGATGACTCTAGATCGGCTAAAAAAAACGCAAAACGATCCCACAAGCGCTTAGATAGAACGAAGAACAGAATACTAAGTCCTAAGCGCCTTCGGTACATTTTTGCGGTCTTTTTGGGCAGAACTTGAACATAAATCAACATCTCTTTAACATCAAAGTAATATATTCACTGCTGATAAAGACTGAATAGCTACTTCCAGAAAAATACTTCTATACTACTACTAGTACTGCTTGGCACATGATACACTTTTCCTCCTACAGTCGGTGCCTGCATTCTCCAGCGTGTTTAGCGAAACAAATCATACTTTAGACATAAACAGGCCGACCATTACCCGGATCGTTATCGTTTATTTTTAGATTTTATATATAATGCCATACGTATTGTTTGCTTTCATCGCGAATGTAGGCTGGTTTTCATTTGGTCGTTCGCTGCGATCGCTGTAAAGGTGAGTCGGCTTTAGGGACCGGACATTATTTAGCGGGAGGGGGGGCTACTAGTTCTGCTAGTTCTGCATTGTGGCTTGACCCAAACAATGTGACCTTGCAGTTCTCTGGTCTCACAAAATAATGACCCTCCCCTTAGATAAGCCTATAAATATATTTAACCTATAAAAGAGGAGCATAAAAAAAATTGACCCCCCCTTAAATGGGAGCATAAAAAATCGTGACCCCCCCCCTCCCCCCTAAATAATGTCCGGTCCCTTATAGCGATCGTAGTGGTAACATGGAATCTACTCTCAAGCGGTCATAGCGATTACGATCGCCAGGATATAATTTATTATTGTACCCGATAGTTCGGTTCAGTTCCATTTGATAGCAAGATATAATCGCTACGATTGACAAGTACTTTTTTTCAGCGGTCGCTGCGATCGGAGAAACGGGCATATGGGATATAATTTAGCATGGGGAGTGTCATACAATTTCAAACCCCCCAAAATAGAGGGTCATAAAAAAGGGTTGGCTGTTGGGGGAAGGGCAAAATATTTCATACTTATTGGTAGGGTTATATATTTTTAGACTTTTTCATTTCATTCTCCATAACGTATGGTACGGACCTCGTACTCAGATAATGAGAGGTAGATACTTGTGACTTCCGGCACTCTTTTCTTCGACATTTTGGAAAAAGATTTCTGACAGTCTTATAGCTACTTTCCGCACACCTGGCAGACGCCGCACAAGTACCCTTTGCCGTCCAATATACAGTTTGGAACTCAAAGACAAAAATAAAAGCCAAATCCAGTTACACTGAGATCCTATATCGAATATAACTAGTTCCCCGGATCGGAACTGATGTAAATCAGAAATCACAGTTATAGATTTCTTCGTAAACACGTTGTTCATTTGTTCCGAAAAAGCGGGCTTCCTGTGTATAACGCAATCTCAGCTGTTGACAGTTGAACTACGGCAGACCTGTTTATAAAGCTACCGATTCTCTACAAAACCACATGAAAGGTACATATTAAGCCATTACAATTACTTTTTAACATTCCTAACAGTGAATAGTTCAACTGTAGATCATTAGGATTGACTTAGAAGTCTCATAAAGGTAGTCTATCAATTGAAAGTTGTCGGCGCTCCGGCATGAGTAAAGATTCAACAATATGTCATCTCAAAAATACCGCTAAAAGCCACTGATTTTGTACATAATTGGTAGAAACCGATATATAATCTATCTGAAAGTACCCAGGCTTCTTTAGTATTAAATTTAACCTGATAGAAGTTGATATAATATTTTTTTCCTCTGTTCATCTCAGATTCTGTGCATTCGAACGCTGTGAGAAAAGAGAGTATTCTTACGTCAGTGCCACTTGCGTTTGGTGCCCTGAAAATTCGTAGTTTTAATTGCCCAACATTTTTATTGCATTTATTTGAAGAAGAAACATTGCTCTTTCGCTAGGTTATACTCTAATATAGCCAGGCCATGTATCATTGGAGATTTTGGCTTCTCAATTTGGTCATTATTTTGCGTACCAAAAATGTCTAAAATTAACACAATAATGAAAAATTGATAAAATATTTAATTTGTAATAAACAACCCATGAAAAGAGAAATCATTATCTTTTCTTTGTATTTAGCTGCACAGTATTGCTATAAATTTCTATTTTCATTTTTAGGCGAGCCGTTAACGATGTGTGGTATCGAGCTCCTAAAAACCGGTCTGAGAGTCGTAAAACCGATTTTGTCGCCGTTTGTCGAAAATAAAAACCAGATTCAACTAAAAGTTATATTTATATGAATCACTCACCCAGGCCATTATTCTGAGAAAGTTTTAGGAATTTCATTTTTTTTCATCCTAAACACTTTAGGCGATATTTACAGACGGCCGCTCTTAAATGCTACTCCATATCTGGTAATGTCGCCTTCCTAGTCTCTACTGGACTTGCGGGTCGTATCGTACTTGCGTCACTTCTGTATCTTTTATATTGGTAGTATACGCCCACCAATGCAGCACCTACGCCAATAGCCGTTAGAGTAGTATTAGTAGACACATCTAGTAGTGATCTAGTAGCTTCCTCTACGTTGGTTTCTTTACATGATTCACTTTCACGTTCCAACTCCCGCTTTAGAGCCTCTTTGCTAAGTTTAATGCTTGCCGCAAATGCTTTTCCAGCAGCAACGCGTTTTGGATTCTTTTCTTTTTTCTCAGGCGCAGTCTTCGGAGGATCTGCAGTTATACGATCCGTCTGTTCCTCCATCTTGCTTTGATATAGTAGATATATGCGAAGGTTCAATAGGTGTGGTAACGGATCTACTAGGAATGACTATGTGACCAGATACGTGGAACAAGACGCTAGCTAACGCTACGAAGCGACGCTAGCTAACGCTACGAAGCGACCTGCTTTAAGTGATAACAGGCCAGTCGCAGCACTAATCTCATTGTGGATTAGGCGGTCTTCTCGTAGGTCTAGCATCAGTCCTTCTTGAGAATCTATAGGTATTAGGTATGCAACTAGTCGGGTAGCTAAACGCATAATACCATCGACTAGATTCCCCGTTATTTGCTGAGCTAGAACGGCCTGGTATCTTCTATATAACTTATCTACTTCTTTTTCAGATAGTCTAGTAACGTCTCCTAGAGATAAGTTCTTTCCTAGGTATTCTTTGGTTGTACCAGTTGCGGCCAAAATGGAAAGTGCTTCCCGGTTGTCCGTTGCATCGTCATCTATTTTTGGTGGTGGACCTGTTATGTCCTCGCCTATTATCTCAAGTATTTCTTTCTCGCTCATCATGATACGTTATAGATGCGGGTAGCTCTAACATGACCATAAAAGGATGCTGTAAACAAAAACATATGCGAGCAAACTTGTGGGACCGAAGTACTGCTCGTAACTCATTGCATTCTTGCGATCCTCCGTAGTCTTCAAATATCTTTTTACCATCTATAATCGATGCGGTATGAAAGGCAACTACGATCGCTACGTTCTCGCGGAAAGGTTTACATATACTCGTTAATTGTTGGGATAGCACCCAAATAGATAGTCCTATATGTCGAGCAGAGAATGCTAGATCTACTAACTTGTCAGTTCTTCGTTTTACATCTTTTGAGGCGGCACAATCATCTAGAATCAATAGCGTATTGGCTCCAGACCAAAAGGTTGCGCAAACCTCTAGTGCTGTATTGATAGCATCCTGTGATGGTGACATAACATAGAAGTGTGGATCTTGATTGGCAAATCCACGATAGGTTTTGTTGTGCGCATGCGTAGGACATATTAATACTATATAATCGAACTTACCGCGAAATGCTCCACGAAGTTGCTCTACGAGAAATGCGGTCTTTCCGCAGTTTGTTGGACCTACTATGAGTGCGTTGAATGGTATGTGTTCTACCAAGGAATCCATTAGTATGTTATACTCTGCAGTTCTCTGTTCAATATAGTGAGTTGAGCATCTGCGAGAACGTAGATGTGCATGTTTACGTTTCCACTACCTTTTGCGGATCTATGTATACGAAGATCAATGTCTTTCCCGCCACCTGTTTGTGCCATACCATCGCCGTGAACAGTGGAATCTTTTGCCGTGCGACAATCAACTAGGATAGCAAATCTATTGTTATGGAATTTGGTAGGAGTCATAGAAGTATTGGATGTGGCAAACCATCCTTTTGCAGCCTCCCAGAAATCTGGTGGTAGCATACCTCCTGGAAAGAATCTATTTGGGACTCCGTTAACATCTACCTCTATCTTAGAAATACCAGGATTTGAGAATGCTTCACTATCTCGCGTGCCAGTGGTAGGTGGATCTATGAATAGTAGAAGTAGCCCAGCGAAGGATCGTCGTGGAACATTGATGTTCTGAGATATCAAAGTATCTGATGCCTTAGCAATAGTTACTGTCTTGAAATAGACAGCATGGTTGTATAGGAAAGCAGTACCTCTTTCATATGCGTCAAGTGCGTCCTTAGCTAGAGTTTCATTCTTGATTGCTTCATATTCTAACTGTATGTTGTTAAGCTTGTATGTGCCTATCTTTGTACTATCTGATCCAACAACTATTTCGATGGCAGGCGCTAGAGTCAACTCAAACGATATAGTGTCTTCTAGGGCGTGAGGATATAGAACGCCATGTTGTGTCAGAATATCAACGTCTAACGGAATTCTATATTTAGAACCAGATGCGGCTAGTAGAGCGTTTTCTCCAGCGTTTGAAGTACCTGCATCGCCAGCTTTCGATCGTAACTTGTTTGTGTTCTCTGATTGGATACCTTGTTGCGTTCTAGATTCTCTTTCTTGAGTAGATAGGTATATATCGGAATATGTCTGTAGTTGATCTGACCTAGCGATGTCTTATACTATTTCAGCTCCCATTTTACAAACTCGATGTATAACCAAGCAACGCCCAACATTGGAAACAACACGATTATTGGCATGTCCACCAGACAATACGATGTCACCCAATAGTGCTAAGCTACCAGGTACCAATACGATGTTTTCTCCTAGTGTTGGTACTTCCACATAGAGCGTCTCTCCTGGGTTGGCAGATGATGGGGTGAAAGTTTTTCTATATAGAGTTCGTGGAGCCTTGAGTGCTCGAGGTTCTCTTTGCGCTTTTGCAGGAACTAACTTCGATGCTATCATGTTGACTATACGTAGATATATAGTTATGTTCAATATGGATGTTGATACCGCAGAGGAAAGATCTGGTGGAGCCGAAAGAGGTGAAAACTATAAGGATGGGGATGCTACCGATAAGGAGGAGGTGGGTGCAATACTTCAATCCGACAAAACTACTATGCCAGGCGAAGTGATCCAAATGGAAACCAGACGTGACCATAAGAAAGAAGGTGCTAGACCAAAGACTCAGGAAACCTCATTTACCACCGATGAAGTAGATGAGTACATAGAAGATGAACTCCTAGACCCGAAAGGCGACTATAAAGGATTCACCTTCGATCAAGTCATGTCAGAATCGACAAAAGAGATGCTGGCCAAAACCGTCACTGACAACTATCCGGATGCGGGGGGGAATAGAGGTGGCATTATTGAGATCGAATTAATAAACAAAGAAATCAACGTTCGAGAGCTTGCAAGCGAGAAAAGATATACACGCCTATTCGTTGGTGATGAGAAGAACCTAGAATTACGTGTGCGAATGAGGGATAGCCTCAAGAAAGCTCTAGGTCCTACGGCGAAAGTGGCAGAACAGGAAGTCATCCAGGCTCAGCAACAGCTCGATGAGCGTTTAAAACGACAAGAAGTTATACTTCAAGCCCCCACATCGACCGAGCCTCAGAAAGAAGCAGCTAAGAATGATATAGCCACCATCCATGAGGAAATGGCAGTCCTAGAACGTAGAGAAGAAGCCATACAAAAACTATTGCCCCTTCGCGATAGGGTCAAGGCGATTTTCAAGAAGTATGGAGTTAGTATAATTAGCGTGATGGCTGCGGCAGGTACAGTGATCGGTGTAATAGTTTCCAATCTGACAAAGGCAGTTTCCGCGATACCACCGGGATTGGGAGATGCTGCCAAAGCCACCGCTAAAGCCACTGCCAAAGCATTAAAAGCAGTAGGTAAAAAGTTAGAGGAGATCTTACCTAAGATGATTGGACCAATTGCGAGTTTCATATTTAGTATGGCTGGTGACGTCGTTGGAGTCTTAGCAAATAATATTTGGTTGTTAATCGTAGCAGCAGTGGTATTCGTAATAGAGCAATACAAACGACGTTAACGAAACAACGTCCATGCGATTCCAGCTGCGGCAATAGATGTCACTGCGAGATCGATCTCATGTTGTGGGATGGACTTTGGTACGTAAGTGTGTGGTACTCGTTTCTTGTGTGGTACTTGTTTCTTATCGGATGGTCCTTTCATGGGAGGTGGACGGTTCTTTTCTTTAACTTCCATATTGATATCGTTAGTACCTAACACTATATCTCTCGTGGCTTTCGGGGTTGGATTTTTATAACCATCTTTCTTTCCGAGGTAGTACACCAGATTGCTTGGTAGTAATCGCACACCTACAACTATTGCTAGATCAAGCCTCTTATGCGTTGTCATTATAGCGGTAAGGTAGTTATCGTAACTTAACTTTAAGTCGTTTACCTTAATAGCGCCTTCACAGTAAGCTCTTAAACTTTTCTTTAACGTTATGGCTATCTACGATGGATTCATTCAGATCTGCTTGTGCACCAAGCATGCAATATCCAAAAGCCTCGACAGATCTATTCAACCTACCCAATCCAGCGTCTGTCAAACCTTTTCCGATTGGTGGTGCGAACCAATTGTATTGTTTTCCTCCGTGGTCATCGTTCCGAATAAAAGATACCAGATTTCCCATTTCATCCTTACCTCCTTGGTCTGCAAATAGATTATTGTGATTTGGCCAATTATCCGCTTCTTTATCGTAGCCTCTGATTACGTGGACGTTTTTGAAACCATCACCGTACAAAAGGAATACATCGCCAAGTCCGTTATTCCTACCTCCTTTCCATCTGAAGTCTTGTGTTCTAGATAAACCGAACTCAATGCATAATTTCTCTAGTGCCGCTTTGCTATAGAGGTTATCAGTTTGTTTGAAGGCAGAGTCACCGGGTAGAGGAACTCCATGAGTACCACCAAGTTCATGTAGAATTCTTCGTATTGTGAAATAAACGTGAAATCGTAGGAACCCTTGAACAACGGGTGGATATGTTTTGAAAGCGGGGTCGAACAACGACACTCCACATCCGGAAGTTGCACACCACGTTGCGAAATTTAACTGTTGAGGCCAATATTTAAAATCCGGACCCGATAACCATCTACGAGACTCATTTGCTGTCGTATGCTTTACAACGATCTCGTTGAATACGTTTGGAACGCCTGCTTCAAACTTTTTAGTGGGTGTAACGTATATCCATAACTTGGTGAGATCGATATCTTGTGCCGGTTCGGTAAAAGGAACTGCTTGAATAGGATATTTCACACCTTTGTTTAGTGTCAACGTAGATGGGAAACCTCCATACACACCCCATAGCGCGTTATCGATACGTCTTCGAATCGTAGCAGGTAACTTTGAGATATTGTCGCCGTAAACGACATAACTATAATCTCCATCTCGAAACCAAATACTCGTCGAATATTTGCCTGGACAATTTATTTCCGTAGAGGCATAGAACTGGTGAAGATCTACGTGTGGGTATCTTTTCTTGAACTTCGCTAATAGATCAGCATTCAGTGTTGCGACCTTTTTATTTTCTTCTATCCAATCATGTTTGGAAAGACCTTCGTGCTTCCGCGCGAATAGTACACTCTCATGAACTGTTTTATCGCCAAGTGCTATATCAAGTGCCTTACTAGTGCGACCAAGCCATCCCATTAACTTACCACCGCCCGTCTTAGTAGTTGGTCCTTCCTCTGTGAACACGTGATGAGACATTCCCCGATCGTTGAAATTGACATTATCAGAAGTGGATTCGAACCAACTAAGTACGGCATCAGGAAATAGATACTTGAACTGTTGCCACGCCTCTGTCATATTGAAGCTATACATATACATAGTTATAACTTCAATATATAAGATGGTTCTCTTATATGTCACCACCACATCGGCTGACCATACTGTTTACTTCGATCAACCTATTATTATCAATAATATTTCGCTAGTTGAGGTCACTATTGAGAATAGTTGGTTGAATCTAAAAGAGAAGGCTTCGTTCTGGTGGGATACCGGAGGTGTCGGTTTTCCACATAGTATCGTTGCGGGTCACTATGATATTACAAGCATTCTGCCATCATTCAAATCTGCAATCGATGCTGGCGTAGTGAAAATCACGCAAATCTTCGTTAGTAAGATTTGGGTACTAGAGATCAAACAACCAATCCAATTAAGTAAAAATCTCTGTGCACTACTGGGTGTCAAAGGTAATGAACATGGTATAGATGATATGACAATCCCAGTGGGTAGTCATGAACTGACGCTACAAGATATCCACACAGCGTATGTCAACTGCGATGTGGTAGATTCTAGCTTTTCAATTCGAGATGGAAAGCGATCACAGGTCCTAGCTACGATAGAGATCCGAGGCGAAAGATTATCAAAATCGACATACGCCTCTCTACTCCCAACAACCACTCGAGCTCTTGGGACAATGCGAAGCAACCTTCGTCTAACAATTCACGATGAGAAAGGCAACGTGGTAGACTTTCATGGTCGACCTATACGATACGTATTGAAGATTGAGTAAGTCATATGTATAATATGCGATGGACGGCGATTCAATTCAACCGTTTCCAACAGCACCAGATATCTATCCATCTGGAGCTATAAAGGAACTTAGCGATAATGGATCGAGCTTTAGACTGCAGAAAGTATGTGATACGCTTGCCGAACTCGAACAACAGGCAAAGCACTACGAAGTCGTTCGTAAAAAATATTCCCGAGCGCGTGGTATTGTTCACGGGGTTGCTGTGGCCACAGGTAGCTTGATTGGTGCATTATCTGCTACGGCGTTAGGTTTAACGTTTACGGGAATTGGGATACCTGTGGGTATTCCTCTAGGATCCACGGGTTTCCTGTGTGCTGTAATTTTGTCTTTGATGGCTATCGCCAGTAAGAAACTTAGCATTCGCGTCTCGAAGCATGAAAAGACCGTTATGTTGGCAAAAGCTAAGGCCAATTCCGTGGAAGTCAAAGTCTCAAAAGCACTAGCCGATGGTAACATTTCGGAATCCGAGTTCGGAAGTATAATTGGCGAGAAATCAAAATATGAATTGCTTAAGCTTGAGATACGACAAAGAAATAGGAAAGAAAGAGGGTCAAAAAATGTAGAAGAACTTCGATCCGAGATCCAAAAGGAGATGAGAGCAAAACTTGGCAGTCTAATGGGGTAAGAATAGATATCTCCTATGAAAGGAACCCGCGTGGATTTTATTTTAACTTTGCTAAAAGCAGCTGCACTTAATTCGTATAAATTACCGTGTTGTTTTGGTTCGTATTTAAATTTCTGTCTACCACATTACGTCATCAGCGTGGGTGAAATTCCAAAACGGCCTAAAAATTCCAATTGGACCCTAAATTCCAAAACGGTCTAAAAAATTCAAAAAAGATCTAAAAAATAAAAATAAATAAAAATAAAAAAAGTTGGTCGGATCGGAATTTTAGGGTCGGATCGGAATTCTATGGCCCTTTTGGAATGTATGGTTCGTATGTAGATTTCTGTCTCGATTTCATCAGCCACTAATTAACATACGGCAGCTGCTCTGCCAAACGTAAATACGATTTTTGCTCTCGTTATTTTATTTTAGGGTCAGGTTGAAATTCAAACACACACACGATGGCTGAGATGATAACTTGTATTTAGTTGATGCGGGGTAAGGACACGAAATGTGTAAGGAAGTGTTCTAAGATATCAGAGTACTGTGCTCAACACAACTTTCAGATACAAAGAGGGGTCGCCATATTCGTCCCATGTTCGAAGTGTGGTCGTGGTTGTCGTACGACGGTTACGGACTTTGTGCGAAGTGTGGAGCACCACAGCGCCGTATCATTCGCAATAAGAAAGCCCACGATATGAAAGATATGAAAGATATGAAAGATACTAAAGATATGAAAGATATGAAAGATACGAAAGATACTAAGGATTGCTCGTCAGCGGAATTGAAGGACCATATGATTCCTAGAGATAATGTGGATGAGTTGGTAGTGAAATTGGAGGGCTGCGAGATTCCTAGAGACGACGTGGAGTAATTAGAAATCGTGATACAAAAAAAAAAAAAAAAAGGAATGAAGGGAAACTGGTAACTGCCTCTCTCTTCATTTTTCTTTTTTTCTTTTAGCAATTAAACAATAGATAAGCCTACTGTATAGGCTACTAGTATGGACGATCTTCTCAGATTGCTTGGCCCCGAAATTTGTGCAAGTCTACGTATCAACCGTCTTACTCCACAGTTACGTCTTAACCCTAGGGAAACATGTTCCGAGTGTCTCTGTTCGATGGAAGTGCAAGGAACGGAATTAGTTTGCTCTACATGTGGTTTCGTTTCCGAGACTGAATTGTGTGAAGAAACGATTAACGTTACTACTCGGCTGCGTGTAGTAGGTCCGGATAGCCTTCAGTATCAACATGATCTAGACCGTACAAGCCTAAAGAAATGGAATAACCAAGAATCACAACGACAAACAATTATGCGAGAACTACAAGCATACAACACTGCTTATAAACATAATTATGACCTATCGTTTCCTATGAACATATTAGGAATCGTAGCCGACGCATTCATCCAAGCAAAGAAAGTTTGTCCCATGCGTGGCCGCACTAAGAGAACTATCCTAGCTGCACTACTTTACCATGCGTGTATACAATGTGGGTTCGTTTGCTCTAAGGGCGAGGTTGCTAATTTCGTACAACTATATAAATAACAAACGCATCTATCTTGGCAATGACTTTCTACGATCGTTACATGCTGATGGTAAGATCGATATAGATGTAAATGCCGACAGCATAACTCCCCACATCGTAACGACCTTTGCTAAACTCGATCCTCGAGGAGTATTTAAGGATATCCAACGAATAGTCTATGAGATTATTCATATAGCAATAGAAAAGAACATAGGTGCTAGTTCCATACTTCGAACTAAAGTCATTGGGGTAAGCTACGAGGTGCTACGACGTTCGGGATGACATATGTCTCTTAATGACGTTATAAAACTGTGTGGTGCACATAAGACCTCGATTATGCGTTTTATCAACAAGTTACTTGATTACAATTCCTACTTCGAGCCCATCTATAAAGAACACGGTCTAACTAGCGATGAAGTTTAAGTGCTTTTTCGCGGTAAAATTCAATCGGATTCTTCTTCTTCCTATATGGCAACATAACCATTTCTGTAATCAACTAGTAGAGCATAAAGGGCATCTTCGTCCTCTGTGGTGAGCTGATAGTGCTTAATGAGCCACTCGACGAGCCACTTAGCGGTATCGAAATGATTATTTCTACAGGCACATAGTAGAGCATGATAAACGTATTCATCCTCTATGGTGAACCGGAAGCATCGAATGAGCCACTTAATGGTATTAAGATTGTCATTCATACCGGCATCTAGTATAGCAAACCTAACGACTTTATCCTCTTTGGTGAACTGAAAGCGCTTAGTGAGCCACTTAGCGATATCGAGATGGCTATCCTTACAGGCAGCGTATAGAGCATGATCGGCGGGTCCATACTCTTTGACAAACTGTAAGTGCTTAACGAGCCACTTAATGACATTAAGATTATCATCTTTACTGGCGTAGGCTAGCGCAAAACTATCGTCGTTATCATTTGCGGAAATACCGAAAGTCCTACCCAAATTGTCTCGATCGTTGTCGTTACGAGTAAGCCTAAAACCTAAAGTTAGTACTAGATTTCGGAACTCTCGGTCTACGTTTTTGTATCGTGCTATGGATGCTGCATCGTTTAAATATTTTGAAGTTGAAGCAATGCTTGCAAACGATGTAGGGCCTGCATACTCTACGATCTTAGTCAAGATTTCTATGGGGAGGCATAATATGTTAGCCATAGTTCTTTGATATAGTAGCTACGATACCTTCCTCTAATAGGGTATCGAAATACGATAAATGCACTATAGTAGTATGTAAAGTAGGGGGACTGGTCGCAGTATCAACGTTTCCGTTGTACGTCAATTTGCTGTCCCCGAACCCACGATGTATTCGTTTGGACTTTGTAGACCACGATATGCCGCAAATTACAACATCTAGGGTACTCAATAGATAATAAGTTGGGATTTGCGGCATAAGGGGTCGCCAAAGTCCAAACAAATACGAGGGGGTGAGGTGGTCAGGAAATTGAGGTGCAGTGATAATTTGTTGATGATGCACCAGTCCCCCTACTTTATATACTACTTCTGTTCTTAGTTTTTGGTTCAACGCTCTAACCCCACAGTCTTCCCGATGCTGTTAAGAAAGAATTGAAAGGACCGGATACTGCTGTGAGTAGAGTGTTGTAATTAATGTACTGGTACCGAAGAAACGAAGGCGCCTGTCAAGGGTTGCTAAATAATCGCGTTGCACAAAGTCAATATCATAATGTTTTAGATCCTGCTCCAGTTGAACGTTCTCTTTCAAGTTCAGGGCCTGGTTGTTCGAAGCAAGGTTAAGCGCTAACCCAGGGTTAAATCGCTAACCCTGGGTTAAACTGTACAGTTTGCAATTACAGATTTAGCGCTAACCTAGGGTTAAAGTTAACCTTGCTTCGAACAACCCGGCCCTGGTCACTAGTTCCAGTGTCTGTTTTATAAAATCCCGCTGGCCGATCCCGTGGCATCATGGGAGGGTAAAGGCCGGGCCTATCCGCGTCGAATGATAACGCTGGTCCGTTCAAAATTTTTTTTTTTATTTCAAACATCTGGTGAGTGAAACCGGCCAAATTTATATTATTTTTTACTTCTAGTATTGAAATTAAAATAAATCTGACAAAACATTTCATTTTATGTCATGAAAATAGAAATTGAAATGAAAATGCTTTTAAAATAGAAGTAGAAATTGAAAATGACTATTAAACTAGAAGTAGAAATACAAATATTTGTATAAAATTGGTTGATAACGCGGGGCCACCATACTCTAGCGAGGCTGCAGTAGTCTGTTTTGACTCGAGATGCTGCAGAGCCAAGAAGCAGGCGTTGTTCGGCTCGATATAACTCGAAATCCAGGCTTTGAGCACACTCAAGAAACAGGCGATGTTCGGCTCGATATAACTCGAAATCCAGGCTTTGAGCACACTCATGAAGCAGTGCACCATTAATGCACGACCGATACTTTCTCGAATACTTTCTACAGATCATTTGTAAGGAACAGCATTTTACATAACCAAATATACTGAGTAGTCCATAAGTATACAAGTAACGACGTTCGCAAAAATGTAGTCTGTAATTACATTAAAAACTCGTGACTAAAAATTACATCAAGCCGCTTAACATGTAATCATCTATATTTACCGTTCACATCATCAAACACGTTTTTAATTCTAGATATCAAGTACTCAACATTATCAAGATCTATCAATTATGACATCGTTTGTGATGTCATAGTTATCTGCACGGGCATGCGCTCTCATGACGTCGTAATTATAAAGATGAAGCGTTCCAATGGGAAGTTTTCGCACGCGCATTGACGTTGAATCCAGTCACGGCACTGGATAGGTTTCCCGATAATTGACTGCCCAATCGAAATACTCATTTTAAAGATCGGAGGATAATAGGAACCTAACCAATCAGCTTTTGTTTCCGAAAATAAACCACTATACTATATTACACCAGATTTCAACCGGCCACTCTGGCCAGGCCTTTGGCCGGCACGATTCTTAGATGCGTCGTGTTTCTTTTTATTACTCGGGCCAGGACTTTATCATATTTCACCATCCTCAAAAAGCTGCAAATTATGCAACCAAACTATATATTAATGATAAAGAGAATAAGCAAGAAAAATGTATCAAATACCTTGGGATTCTTATTGACTCACATGTCAGTTGGAAATTTCATATCTTGCACATCTCAAAGAAAATCAAACGCTGCGTTGGTATACTCTCAAAAATTCGGCATTTTGTAAGTGCTCCAGTTCTTACTCAGCTATATTACACTTTAATCTATCCTTTTTTAACTTATGCTCTAGTAACTTGGGGAAACACTTACTTGACTACACTAAAGCCCCTCATTGTATTACAAAAAAGGCAGTTAGAATTATAACCTTTTCTGATTATAATGCTCACTCAAGTCGGTTTTTCCACAGGCTAGGGCTACTTAAATTCACTGATCTGATCCATGTAAACAATGTTTATTTATGTATGACTTCCATGCAAACAGACTTCCACCTACTTTTAATGATTTCTTTAAATGCATAAACAGAGTACATCAATATAATACTAAACTAGCCTGCAAAAAATCATATTAATTATCTCCTAAAATAAGGACTAATTATGGCAAATTCAATATTCGATTTCTAGGTGTTAAAGTATGGAATACAACTCAAGAAGACTTCAAATCTAGAGGCTCGTCACAGATTTTATGTTAAACAATTACTTAATTCGCCGGTAACAAAACGAGCGAGAGACTGGGTTCGAACTGAGACCGCAAAGCGTCTATGGATTGTTTGGATGGACAGAGACGCCATCTTTAAAATCTTGAAAATTACGAATGGCTAATCATTATAACTGCTGTGTTCCTGGATGTTTAAATAGCTTCAGAAACGCTCCAACCCTGCATTACTACAGAATACCAAAGGACAAGCGTCTTAGGCAAAGGTACATAGATATTTTGAGAAACAAAACACTAAAACTCGATTCAGAAAACACTCGAGTTTGTTCCGTACACTGGGATGGAGGAGAGAAGCTAAGTAGAATGCATTTACCTGCAGTCTTTCCATGGACCAAGGAGAAGGATTTGAAGCAAAGAAGAGAAATTGTTAAGCATATAAAAGAACCAGTAGCTAAAAAGAAGGAAGATCGAAACTTAACTGCCCCTGCTTGCCTAGACCCACTCACAGAGGATGGAAATATTGGTATGGTTATCGATATGCCATTGATCCTTGGCCCTACATTCATCCAAAGCAAAGAACAAGAGGTCCAGTATGACTCGAAAAACTGCCAAACTGACTTAACCAGAGAGTTGATAGAAGACTTAATGAAAGAAAATAAGTTATTGAAAGAAAAAAGTAAGGAATATATTAGAGAAATCAAAGATTTAAACGTTACTCTTGAAGAAACAGCTACATTTAATATTGAGAAATACAAAGGCAGTCCAGATGACATTGCATTCTACACAGGGTTTCCTGACTATGAAGCATTTATGTTATGCTACAATCTTGTTAAAGTATCAGCAAAGAATATTAGCTACAATCATGAGAGGATATATTGTGACTTGGAAAAGAAAAACCAGCCTGGAAGGCCTCGCTCTCTATCGACATTCCAGGAATTTACACTAGTCATGATGCGTTTACGTCTTGGACTATTTGAGAGAGATCTGGCCCACCGGTTTAATGTATCAATAATGTCAGTTTCAAGGATAACAAGATCCTGGTTGAGGTTCCTGCGAGCAGAGTTTGAGCCATTGATACAAATACCTCCTAGAGATGTTTTGCACTTTTATATGCCAGAGGTATTCAAGAAACTGTATTCAAGAAACTGTATCCAAAAACTGCATTAATTGTTGATTGCACTGAATTCCAAATGGAAAAACCATCATCTCTTGATGCTCAGTCAGCCTGCTACTCCTCGTACAAGTCTTCAAATACCATGAAATCTTTACTTGGTATCACCCCTAGTGGTGTTGTGTGCTTCGTCAGTGAACTTTACCCAGGGAATGCATCAGATAAAGAGATCACAGTCACAAGTGGCTTACTTGACAGATTGTTACCTGGAGATGAGATCATGGCTGATAAAGGGTTTAATTGTCAGGATGAGTTAGCCTCGGTTGGAGCAACATTAATCACACCTGCCTTCCTTAAATCAAAGAAACAGTTCTCAACTGTACAGACTGAACATAACAAAACGGTAGCAAGTCTTAGAGTCCATGTAGAAAGATTAATGGAGAGAATTAAGAACTGGCATATTTTTGATCACAAAATTCCAATTTCATTAGCACCAACAGCATCTGATATTCTTATTGTGGTAGCTGCTTTATCAAATTTCCAACCACCTCTTATTAATTGAATGTAAGTTTTTTTTAATACAGTAATTAGTATTATGTATACATACAACAAAAAAACATAGCAGTAATATACATGTAACTGTGTCATTCAATTATATTTTAATGCAATGAATAAATCAATATTTACATTTGTACACCTGAAATCAATCCATTCTATGTTTATTTATTTTATTAATTGTATCGAGGACAAAAAGTGATTCCAAGCCGGCTGATAGCTCCTTCCCGTATAAGGAAAGAAGTCGTTTAGCTTGATACAAATAAATATTAATAAATCAATTACGACTGAAATCAAATCTTGGTAACCTATACTTGACCCTAGGGTAGGACACCTCTGGCAACATGTGTCTATTGAAAAATAGTTCAAGCTTGGGGAGTACATCTTCCCAATGGCCAGGAGAAAAACTAACTCTCTCAATATACAGTTCATTTCCTAGACAACCTTTAACTACAAAATCAGTCCAGTTACGCTTAGTCACAAACATCTGTTGCTGGATCTGGTAGTAGTACTGGTGTTTATAATTTATTGTAAGTTTGTTGTTCCCTTTGATACAGATCCTCTTGCGAAGCAATGCTTGATTGAGGTTTTCAGTGTCATTTAACTGAATATACTTCATTTCGAGGAGTCCATTTGGCATTGACACAGATGGGTCAAACACATGTGCATCAGGAGTTGCAGCAAGGAAACCATGTGACTGGCTTATCATTAGTCCACATTTCTCAACAGAAAGACCCTTATGACCCAAACTAGTCATAGTACTTTCATACAATTTGGCAATCTCTTCTTCTTTCTGTAGACCCTGCTTCATTTGTTCACTTTGGTATTGTTTATCATACTGTAAAACTTCTCTAAGTGCCTTCGTAGGTGAGGTTGAGGGTCTTAGAGCAGCTATTCGATGACACTTAGAGGCTGTTATTCTGAATTTCCTGTGGAAATGCCACAGTTTATCATTACATTGTCCTTTAGTTTTTTCTTTTATCTCAGATATTTCAGTTTCATCCAAATTTAGTTTCTTTCTTATTTTTTTCACATTGACCCTCGATATTATGAAGTGAAGGTGGGAATTCTTTCAATGGTGAAATGAGCTCATCATCTGTGTTATCCGTGCTTGGTTCGGACTGAGTTTCAACGATTGTCTCTGGACTACATGTAGCATTTTCAACTATTTGGGGAAGAATATGACACCATCCAACTACATTACCGGTATTGGTTTGGTAGGCCTTGATACTGTCAAGCATTCCTTTTACTTTTTCAGATGACCATTCTCTCTGGTGTGGTGCTCTTACATCCTGTCCAGGCTTCAACATTGGCTTTCTTTCAAGTTTAATAGTTTTGCTATAATCATGTTTTTTGAAAGACATTGCTGCTATAGGAACAACAGATCCTTTTCTTTTTCTTGGCACATTCCATTTGCAGGGCCTTGATGTACAAGATTCGTCAATCTGCTTATCTCGTTCTTGACAAAACACTTCTAAGGCAAACAATGTTGCTGCAGCATGATTGCACCTGCCATCTATGCCAGCAGGACATCCACAGTATGCCCTCAACACACTTCCAATGCTTGACATAACAATGTAACACTGATAAACAACATCTTTGCGCATCGAGGGTAGAACCTGGCTTTTAAAATAGTTTTTACCATTTTCCCGAAGAAATGTTATTGAAAGGACATTGCCAGATTTGTAGAAATTGTAGCCTTTCACAAGTGGCTTTGCAGTAGCTAACTGTTTCTTTGAGTCTACTCCATCTATCATATATCTCCAGATTGTCCCAAATGATATTTTAGGGATATTAGTAAAATCATTGCTGAATCCTTCTTTTGGGAAGCTCTCTCTCAGCTCTGGCTCAGCCTTTTCTAGCAAACCAAGATCGGCCTTCTTTCGAAGCAGATTAACACCATCATCTGGATCTCGTAGGTATTTCTTATCGAGTTTATTACTGATGTAGCTTTTTACCCTATAGATAAATACAGATTTCAAAATCAGCGTAATATATATACATAGATCAAGGATGTACGATTAGTTAAAGGTTTCGTTAGGTTATAACATATCCAGAACAATCATCACTACACTTACAGCTAAAAATTAACTTCGTACCTGTTCACTAAAGCGCCCTTTTTACCGCTGGTTTTCGCTCCTCTACACACTAACCAACGCTTTAACTGGACAACACTACACTCTTCAATAGTTAATCGCGGTAATGTCGCACCGGGAATATCTTCTTCTGATAAAATACACGCTACTTTCTCTTCAACTGATACAGCATTTACACTAGGTTTAGACGCCATTTTTGTTTGTGTCCATCCAAACAATCCATAGACGCTTTGCGGTCACAGTTCGAACCCAGTCTCTCGCTCGTTTTGTTACCGGCGAATAGACTGATTATACTGATGTACATAAACTTATGCCCACTTCCATCTTTTGTGTATGTATAACGCTTTTTTGGTACGTTTACTATAGATAAGCTTCGTGTGTATTAGTATTGTTCTTTTGTATTTTATTTCCGTCCAATCTATGAGCGCTACTGTATCAATTATTCCTGCATGGCCCAGCTACTTAGCTCGATTAGCTTTTGCTATATCTAAGTAGCTGTGCTCTTCTCCCTTCAAACCGCACACTAGTAATGTTGTTATGCATGTATGTTGTAGAGAGTACAAAAAATAAAGTTGTTGTTGTATCTGTGACAAGTAAAGGCCTTTCGGCACAAGTTTTTTTGTTTTCCATGTTGCGAGTTGTAGCAACACGTGACGGAGTCAACCAATCAGATTCGATATCGCTCGGGACACTGAGGGATACTGCGGGTCACTTAATTTATTTACATAATTTAACTTAGTGAAATAAGATGACGGAGATCCGAGAGATGGAAAATTTCTCTCAAATTTGGGGTTGTAAACAGCTTGTTTTATTTAACTTCATCGTGAGAAAACCTTCAAACAGGCTCAGTATATTTTAATTGGTGCCCTTGTAGGAGCCGAAGAACGATTTTTTTACCCAGATATTTATTCGACACGACGAACACCACACAACTGACCAAAACGCGAGCGAAGTTTTGCTGAAACCAAAGGTTTCTTCGATGGAAATGGCAAGATGTTGAATTTTTCTAGAAGGACTTTGGATGGAAATTTCTCATATTTTACGAAAGGAATAGGGATTCGCTTGCGCTCCTAAACGCACGTCGCCTGGCGTGGTGAAATAATTTCAACCGATATTTGTAAGTAAAATACATTTGCATTGTTGTGATTTACTTGATTGCATTGGTGTTATTTAATATTCGTTTCTGTTAAAAGTAATGGCATCAAATAGAGTATGAAATGGCACGATTCCTCAGTTGTTCCAGGCGAACGTCGGCACTTTCACTCGGTCACTTCATAACGTGAGTAAGAATTCCCCAGTGATCGAAAAAAACTAGAGCTACTTCAAGATGTAGAGAATGAACACAAGCACTAATATTTGAAGTCACCACTCTACTCGAAAATAGAACTGCATGCATATCTAGATACATGACTTTAATTCACATTTAGAACGACACATTCCTAAATATTCACAAGGGATATCTATTAGCTAAATGAAACGTGACATGTACATGTATGCTACAATAGTACATGTGCTTGGACAGTGAAGTTAGAAATAATAGTAGTCAATCCTACTGAAAAGCATTGATTTTTTTTAAATGTTGAATAGTTTCAGTTTCATTTTTATTTCGCAGTATTTACAACAAATAATTACATATACAAAGATAAGCAATTGTAAAAAAAGATACATTAAAATATAAGATTAAATAAATAATAAAGATGTGCGCAGTGGTCGAAGGAGCGAAAGATTTCGAGTCAACCACTACAACAGCATGGGATGGTAAACCCTGCTGAAAAGAATTATTTTCTAAATACAAATAAAAACATCTTAATTAATATTGTTAAGTTAAGAGACAGTATTATGTGAAGTTGATTTAATATAATTACTGGAAGCAGTTGTAATAGGAGGTCTTTAGCAGGAAACAGTCATGTGCTGGTATAAAACTTTGTTAACGAATTAATTAAGCTTGTGATCTCCATGGGAAAGACGTTGCCATGGATGCTAGATGGCAAGCTGCCTTTAAAAAACGCTGTTTTAGAAAGATCGAAAATCAATTGGAGGTGGAAAATAGCATTTACAAACACGTTTTACTAATAACACTAACGATCTCATACAATGCCTTTAAATATATGAATTAAGGTTTGTTTCCATCTAGTACCGCCATGTGATTGCATTCTTGCAAAAGGGCCATCCAATATACATAAATTGAAGGTTTGTGTGCAAAAAGGGCGTAATTGATTCTTGGTCACGTTCTAAATTCTCCTTTAGAAAACAAAGATATTGAAGGAGAATTTAGAATGTGATCAAGTGTCACTTACGCCCTTTTTTCACACAGCCCTACAATTATCATGGGATTATCACTAGGTCAGCCGACACTGAAAATTAATTTATAATTTGGGAGCGTAATGTAAAATACAGGGGCTTCTCTGCAAGCGCTACCTTTCCTTTCTTCTCCCCATTCCCCTACTCTCCTCCCTCCACTTCCCCTGCGCTTGCCACGCAGTTTAGTTCAAACTTGGACAGGCATGGTACATATATTGGGTCCCCACAAATCACTTAGTGGCAATAACGTCATCGGTTACGTGATTTTAAGTACATTCCCATACCTCCCTCATTTCTAATGCCAGCCGGCTCAAACTTTGACATACATGACATGGTACGGGGTCCCCAAGATTCACGGCTCAATCCCTGTTTCTGGGAAACTACCTACCCACCCCTGCCTTTGATATGCATCGTATATTAATGATTACCAAGAGAGGATAACTAGACAGCCGATCTGGCCATATCCCGTGACAAACGTAAATGTTTCAAAATCTATTTTTAGATTCCGCAGTTAAAAATAGAAAATTCGGTTCCAGGAACTGCGCGGTTCGGAGTATAAAAATGGCGCGTAACTGAGTCGAAGGCCAGTCGGGTGGCACACTGCGGCAAAGCGGTATGCGCCGCTGGCCGAAAGAACGAAGGCTCTGCTATCAAATATTACCGAGGGCTTAATCTTTTTTAGTAAATAATTTTATAACTTAGTGATCATGAACTCACAGTGAATTATAAATTAAGAAAACTTCACCCTGTTAAAGTCTTAGGCTTATCTTTTAAGTAGTTTTCTTATTCTTTTACAAAACAGTACACAAATGGATACTTTTAAGCTTAAATTTTCAAATCACGGCATGTGCCTGTTGTTTCATTTCAGTTTTCGCGGGAAAATGGGGGCGGCCGCGCGCCGACAAGAAATAGTAAATACGCATACGCGTGACGTATTGCCGCGGTGTGGTCGGGTGGACGACTGAGGAGAAACTAAATTGTCAACCTTAAAAAGAAAGAAGAACCTTATCTTCTGGAGATGAGACAGAAAGGGAAAAGCATTCGCCTGATATTTTAAAGGAATCACCGGGGGAAATGTTGTTAACAATCGGCCATTGGAATGTTACTTGCTCCCGGGACCCCTGCAAAAGCTTGAACATAATATCACAAGACTGAAAATGAGCTAGAAGTAAAAGTGCCAGGAACATACACTGCCTTCCTGTCAACAAGGTCTGAAAAGACAATGAAAACCTTTGTGAACAGTAATTTTATGCAACAATATACTAGGAAAACATTGTGTATGCTTCATTGTGATTTATGAAGAGAGATTTTATTGCTTTCAATCCCCCAAAAATAAGTCCTTTAACAGCCTGCTGCTCACGTTGTGATATATTCACTTTGTGCTGTTCTCTGAATATAATCATTTCACACCCCTTCCTCCTGGCCAATAACCCTAAGCAAAGAAGCATTAAATCAAGAGTGGATATTCATCGTATACCAGGAGATTAAGCATTGCATAACTTAAAGTGCCAATAAGCCACATTTTTTATTATTAAAAGAGTTTCTACAAAAGTAAGTAGGTGAATAGTAAAATATTTCCTGATTGCATCTACAAGTTAGAGGTTTTGATTTCCAATATGTTAATTACGTGATGTTACAGGAGGCTTTATTGGAAGGGGTGAGCTGAAGAAAGAGTTAAGTGATGACAGATCAAGTTCTCAATTCTCCATTACAAAACATTTTTATTATACAAAAATATGCTGGCAGATACATTTCTCACATCCATGTTATATTTGGGCCTTATATCAGTTATTTTACCAACTATATTGTATAAATCAGAAGTGGTTTCATCCTGTAACATCACATAATTACCATATTCCAAATATAAACTATTATAACCTGTAGGTGCAACATTCAAATCAAATATTTTACTATCCACCTATTCACTTGATGTAGAATTGCTAAATATTAATTATAACACATTTGGACTCATAGGCACTTTAACATCCACCAGGAGCCCATTACCAGGAGCATACCTATGTGATGGGTAGCGCCCACAGCACAGTAGACAATGTGGCTATTTATAGTATATATCACCAGGAGTCCATTACCAGGAGCATACCTATGTGATGGGTAGCGCCCACAGTACAGTAGACGATGTGGCTATTTATAGTATATATCACCAGGAGTCCATTACCAGGAGCATATCTATGTGATGGGTAGCGCCCACAGCACAGTAGACGATGTGGCTATTTATAGTATATATCACCAGGAGTCCATTACCAGGAGCATACCTATGTGATGGGTAGCGCCCACAGTACAGTAGACGATGTGGCTGTTTATAGTATATATCACCAGGAGCCCATTACCAGGAGCGTACCTATGTGATGGGTAGCGCCCACAGCACAGTAGACAATGTGGCTATTTATAGTATATATCACCAGGAGCCCATTACCAGGAGCATACCTATGTGATGGGTAGCGCCCACAGCACAGTAGACGATGTGGCTATTTACAGTATATATCACCAGGAGCCCATTACCAGGAGCGTACCTATGTGATGGGTAGCGCCCACAGCACAGTAGACGATGTGGCTATTTATAGTATATATCACCAGGAGCCCATTACCAGGAGCGTACCTATGTGATGGGTAGCGCCCACACTGAGTACAGTAGACAATGTGGCTATTTATAGTATATATCACCAGGAGCCCATTACCAGGAGCGTACCTATGTGATGGGTAGCGCCCACAGTACAGTAGACGATGTGGCTATTTATAGTATATATCACCAGGAGCCCATTACCAGGAGCGTACCTATGTGATGGGTAGCGCCCACAGCACAGTAGACGATGTGGCTATTTATAGTATATATCACCAGGAGCCCATTAACAGGAGCGTACCTATGTGATGGATAGCGCCCACAGTACAGTAGACGATGTGGCTATTTATAGTATATATCACCAGGAGCCCATTACCAGGAGCGTACCTATGTGATGGGTAGCGTACACAGCACAGTAGACGATGTGGCTATTTATAGTATATATCACCAGGAGTCCATTACCAGGAGCATACCTATGTGATGGGTAGCGCCCACAGTACAGTAGACGATGTGGCTGTTTATAGTATATATCACCAGGAGCCCATTACCAGGAGCGTACCTATGTGATCGGTAGCGCCCACAGTACAGTAGACGATGTGGCTATTTAGAGTATATATCACCAGGAGCCCATTACCAGGAGCGTACCTATGTGATGGGTAGCGCCCACAGTACAGTAGACGATGTGGCTGTTTATAGTATATATCACCAGGAGCCCATTACCAGGAGCGTACCTATGTGATGGGTAGCGCCCACAGCACAGTAGACAATGTGGCTATTTATAGTATATATCACCATGAGCCCATTACCAGGAGCATACCTATGTGATGGGTAGAGCCCACAGCACAGTAGACGATGTGGCTATTTATAGTATATATCACCAGGAGCCCATTACCAGGAGCGTACCTATGTGATGGGTAGCGCCCACAGCACAGTAGACGATGTGGCTATTTATAGTATATATCACCAGGAGCCATTACCAGGAGCGTACCTATGTGATGGGTAGCGCCCACACTGAGTACAGTAGACGATGTGGCTATTTATAGTATATATCACCAGGAGCCCATTACCAGGAGCGTACCTATGTGATGGGTAGCGCCCACAGTACAGTAGACGATGTGGCTATTTATAGTATATATCACCAGGAGCCCATTACCAGGAGCGTACCTATGTGATGGGTAGCGCCCACAGCACAGTAGACGGTGTGGATATTTATAGTATATATCACCAGGAGCCCATTACCAGGAGCGTACCTATGTGATGGGTAGCGCCCACAGCACAGTAGACGATGTGGCTATTTATAGTATATATCAACAGGAGCCCATTACCAGGAGCGTACCTATGAGATGGGTAGCGCCCACAGCACAGTAGACGATGTGGCTATTTATAGTATATATCACCAGGAGCCCATTACCAGGAGCGTACCTATGTGATGGATAGCGCCCACAGTACAGTAGACGATGTGGCTATTTATAGTATATATCACCAGGAGCCCATTACCAGGAGCGTACCTATGTGATGGGTAGCGCCCACAGTACAGTAGACGATGTGGCTATTTATAGTATATATCACCAGGAGCCCATTACCAGGAGCGTACCTATGTGATGGGTAGCGTACACAGCACAGTAGACGATGTGGCTATTTATAGTATATATCACCAGGAGCCCATTACCAGGAGCGCACCTATGTGATAGGTAGCGCCCACAGCACAGTAGACGATGTGGCTATTTATATTATATATCACCAGGAGCCCATTACCAGGAGCGTACCTATGTGATCGGTAGCGCCCACAGTACAGTAGACGATGTGGCTATTTAGAGTATATATCACCAGGAGCCCATTACCAGGAGCGTACCTATGTGATGGGTAGCGCCCACAGTACAGTAGACGATGTGGCTGTTTATATTATATATCAGCAGGAGCCCATTACCAGGAGCGTACCTATGTGATGGGTAGCGCCCACAGCACAGTAGACAATGTGGCTATTTATAGTATATATCACCAGGAGCCCATTACCAGGAGCATACCTATGTGATGGGTAGCGCCCACAGCACAGTAGACGATGTGGCTATTTATAGTATATATCACCAGGAGCCCATTACCAGGAGCGTACCTATGTGATGGGTAGCGCCCACAGCACATTAGACGATGTGGCTATTTATAGTATATATCACCAGGAGCCATTACCAGGAGCGTACCTATGTGATGGGTAGCGCCCACACTGAGTACAGTAGACGATGTGGCTATTTATAGTATATATCACCAGGAGCTCATTACCAGGAGCGTACCTATGTGATGGGTAGCGCCCACAGCACAGTAGACGATGTGGCTATTTATAGTATATATCACCAGGAGCCCATTACCAGGAGCGTACCTATGTGATGGGTAGCGTCCACAGCACAGTAGACGATGTGGCTATTTATAGTATATATCACCAGGAGCCCATTACCAGGAGCGTACCTATGTGATCGGTAGCGCCCACAGTACAGTAGACGATGTGGCTATTTAGAGTATATATCACCAGGAGCCCATTACCAGGAGCGTACCTCTGTGATGGGTAGCGCCCACAGTACAGTAGACGATGTGGCTGTTTATAGTATATATCACCAGGAGCCCATTACCAGGAGCGTACCTATGCGATGGGTAGCGCCCACAGCACAGTAGACAATGTGGCTATTTATAGTATATATCACCAGGAGCCCATTACCAGGAGCATACCTATGTGATGGGTAGCGCCCACAGCACAGTAGACGATGTGGATATTTATAGTATATATCACCAGGAGCCCATTACCAGGAGCGTACCTATGTGATGGGTAGCGCCCACAGCACAGTAGACGATGTGGCTATTTATAGTATATATCACCAGGAGCCCATTACCAGGAGTGTACCTATGTGATGGGTAGCGCCCACACTGAGTACAGTAGACGATGTGGCTATTTATAGTATATATCACCAGGAGCCCATTACCAGGAGCGTACCTATGTGATGGGTAGCGCCCACAGTACAGTAGACGATGTGGCTATTTATAGTATATATCACCAGGAGCCCATTACCAGGAGCGTACCTATGTGATGGGTAGCGCCCACAGCACAGTAGACGATGTGGATATTTATAGTATATATCACCAGGAGCCCATTACCAGGAGCATACCTATGTGATGGGTAGCGTCCACAGCACAGTAGACGATGTGGCTATTTATAGTCGTGAAGTTCTGGTATGCGATTACGTTGTCTTTTGTTCTCTTGCGCTTTAGTATTTTTAATAGTTTGAACCATGTTAGTTACAATTTTTAAGTGCATCTGATTGGTTAAAAGACCCTTGGCCTTGGCGAAACCCGAGCTCAATTTCAACTCACATATATGACGATCAATCCCGCATATGCGTGCCTTATATACTAAGAAACTTCATGCTCTCCTTGCTGCTTTACAGCTCGCTTATAACGCATCCTCCCATTGCTTCTGAGAACCTTTACTGGAAACCTATACTTAAAAATATTAGAACTAGCATGAATATGGACTGTAGCATCGCTCTTAAGGGCAGCTTGTCTCTGCGATTACACCGGTACGCCGTCCAAATTTTCCAATTCTGCCTCGTGAATAATGTTTCCTTAGAGCTTGAATGGATCCCTCGACCAGTTTTCTGACTCACTTAGTCGCGTTATAGATTTCGACGATTGGTCCGTCTCCGTGCCGTTTATCCAGCGCACTAGTTCTATTTTCGATCCGTTCACCGTTGATAGGTTCGCATCTTCCGCTACCGCTAAGTGCACTAGGTTTTACTCCAAATTATGGTGCCTAGCTGGTACTGAGGGTGTTGACGCGTTTAGTACTGACTGGTCCGCCGTCAACAATTGGCTTGTACCGCCTCCGTATTTAGTCTCGCGCGTTATTTTCCACCTAGAATCGTGCCATGCCTGAGGAACTTTAATTGTACCCAAATGGCCCTCTTCGCCCTTCTGGCCGATTTTATTTCCTATGGGTGTTCCTTGGTTCTCAGTTGCTTAGATTGTAGAGTTCCCGGATCCTACACATATTTTCGGGCTTGGTCATAAAGGCCATAACACCATCTTCAACGAATATAGATTTCATTCACCTGTCTTAGTTGTGCATCTTGATGCCTCACTTTAGTCGATTATATTTAGACTTTGTCATACTGCATACTGAGTTTTAAACGTCGCTTGTATTGCGAAAGTAAAGTGAACTTGTGTCACAATTTCGCTTGCATGGCGGTTGACTATCGTGTGTATCCCGAAGCCTTTGTATATGGCTTAACGGTTTTAGTCTGGTGTTGGTATCGCACTTCATATAGACATGTATTAATGTGTTTACAACATAAAGGGATACGCCCGTGTTTTGTTATTTTTTTCTTTTCCACAAGTAGCATGCATGGCATCGTCAACTCAGTTCTGAAGTCCTTGGCTTCTCAAGTCCTGGCTTTGCTTGCTTCCAGCAGAGCGCCGTCTACCCTAAAGGGATCATATCATTTTTATTTCAAGAAATGGAAAACATGGGCACTTAACTTCACCGAGGTTCCCTGTTTTCCCGCCTCAGATCTGCATGTGACCTTGTATTTAGTCAGCTCAGTTCAGTCAGGGGTTTCTTACACTGTTCTTCAATCTAACTCATGCGACCGCCTTTTTTCATGTCTTTCTCAGTGGCCAATCCTTGCGAAAGCACTCTCGTTAAGGGCATCTCAGAAGCCAGCATAAGAGTTTGTTCCGTTAAGCCTGCCAACAAGAGGCTTCCCGTTCTTCCCCAGTATTTGCAGCTACTAGTTAACAGCTTCGGGTGCGTTAGCGATAGTCTCCGATAGAGCGGATTTCAATTGAGTGTCGGAAGTGTTTTTGTTTTGCGTTTACTAAGCTCTCCTATTGGCTGAGAAAGTAAACCAACCAATCAGAATCCAAAGTAAAACCAAACGCAAATTGCTTTTGGTTTGGTTTGGTTTGTCATTGGCTCGCAGGGAAGCCATTCATGAGTTACTTGTGATTAATCGCTCCTATGATTGGCTGGCTGTGGGTAATTTGCGTTTGGTTTCACTACACTCAACTGAAAACCGCTCTATTATTAGAGATGCCTGTTTTTGCTTAGTCGCATTCTCGGGGTTTCTCCGTTTTGACGAGACGTCTAATATCAAGTGGTGTCACATACATTTTGAAAGTACATACACATTTTTCCTTGCGTATCCCCAAAAGTAAGAATGATCAATACAGCCTTGGTTTAATTAAGGTTATCGCGCGTATAGGTAATCCTATATGCCCTTATACAATATGCTCATAAGTTATGCTCATGGCCAATGAAGACATTAGCTCGAACCAATTTGTTGGTGTCACATACGTTTCACACAAAACTGGCAATATTCACTCCGTCCTGGTACCAAATTTTCTTATTCTAGAGCACGCGAAGTCATCCTTTCAAAGTTCAATAACATTGGTCTTGATACTAATCACTTTGGTATCCACTCTCTTAGAACGGTGGCGGTTCAGCTGCAGCTAATAATCAGATCCCGGATAGGTTAATAAAGAAACACGGAGGGTGGAAAACAGAAAGTATCAAAGATACCTACTGCAGGGAAGTCCTCGAGCAACGACTTCTCGTTTCACTTTATTTAGACATTGTTTATCAGTCATCATTTTTCTACTACCCGCACTTTGTGGCTTGACGACTTCCGTGCGGCTCCCTCCAATTGTCATTGTCATTATTAATGTAAAATAGAAATATTTTCTATTCGGCTGAGCGAAGCGAAAGAGAATATAATTAATTTTCTATTTGTAATGAACTTATTATCATAGTCCCCTTGGGACATTCATACTCCTTATAAACCACTCCTTAGACATGTCACACCACATGACGTCGCACTTTCAGCGGCCCTAGTTTCCTAGCTGCTTTTCTATTTTCTTGCGTGATTGTAACACAATCTGTACGTCTCAATAAAACGTTGCTGACTTCCGTGCAGCTCCCTCCAATAGTGATTGTCATTGTTAATAATGTAAAATATAAATATTTTCTATTCGGCTGAGCGAAGCGAAAGAGAATAGAATCAGGGCAATCCCTTTATGTAGGACGACACAAATTTTTACCAAAAATACAATAGAATACAACACAATACAATTCAATACAACAATAGAACGCAACACAATACAATACAATAGAATACAATTTGGTAGCAATTCGTGTCGTCCTACATGAAGGGATGGCCAGAATCAGGCCCTTATTCTACTGCCTGTTGCTGGCTTGAACGTTACGTCATCGCCGCCATGTTGGTGGACGTTAACAAAAGATTCCTCGTTAGCTTCTCTTGTTAGTTCCACCAGCATGGCCGCTACGGCTGTTATTTGAATTTCTGGGGATTGGTTGCAAGCCAGCAATTAACAATAATAAAGAGGTATTCTTGGGTTGAAATGACATTAAAATATTTATTTCCAAATATAATAAAATGTTTTTTGAGAGAGAGATCAAAATCACTGGAACAAATTTTGAAGTAGAAGAGCATTTTTTTTCAGAGTTATGGCCAAACAAATATGAAGGATGACAGAATTGACAGATTTAGCTTGTGCATTTGTTGTCCCAATTCAGGTCACCTGATTCAGTTTCCCTTGAGTAACGGTTTCTTGTTTTTTATGTATCCTAAGAGGAAATGTATCAATTTCTCTACTTGGAAAACAAAGCACTGAATCCTCTGGAGAGCTGTCACATGGTCTGAATTGACGGAATTAGCTCCTTTTTCTTTTCGACGTAGAGCTTGCTCCGAGTGGTCGCTGCTTCAGGAGCTCTATGAATTGAGGGATCTAACCACATTTATACTTGTTCGATCCTTCTCTCATAACGTGAGAATGAGTCTAACTTTACACAATTTAAAGGAAATATGGAATAAGGAGTTCCTACCAAGTACACAGAAAGAAATTCGCACTAGAATGAACGAGCCCAACCAAAAGAGCGACGCCATTAGATCAGAACTGTATATTAACGATTTGCCAAACTCTTCAAAAATGTTTGTGTTTAGAATTTTTGCTGATGAGACCATTATTTTTTATTCCTCAAATAACCTTGAAGAGCTAGAAAAAGTTGTTAATGATGAACTTGAGAATGTACTAAAATACTGTACAGCTGATAAGTTGTCTATTAATTTCACAAAAGACGAACTATATGCTAGTGACTACGCCCACAAAAAAAAACAATATAACAATAAAAGCATGTACTATAGAGATAAAACACAAATAAAGTAACTAGGTGTTTTTATTGATGAGCATCTAAAATGGGGTGCTCAGCTGAAGCATATTGTCAATAAAATGACCAAAAATATAGAAATTATATCTAAACGCAGACATTTTGTATCTATACATATATTAAAACAGCTTTATTACACACTAATATATCTTTACTTAAATTATGGTGAAATGAGTTGGGGTACTGCCTACCAGTCTAGACTGGAAACAATTAAAGTGAGGCAAAATAAGTGCCTTCGCCTAATTTTTTGCCAATAGAATAGAAAATGACACCCCTCATTTTCGACTTCTAGAAATCTTAAAACTTGAGAATATTTTTAACCTCAAAATATCATCCCTTGTTCATAAAATAACATGTGAAAATAGGAATTCCTGCTGCCCTCCCTGATCTAATCCTTTCTGCATCTGAAGTTCATTATCATGACACTAGATATGTTTCTAAACGAAACATATACAGACCAGCTTCCAGAACAAATTATGGCTTAACTAGATTCAAAGTAATTGCATCAAAGATATGGGAAGTAGTACCAACAATGATTAAATCCTTACCTCACAATAGTTTTAACATAGGGCCCCTAAGGGCAACTCGTGGATGGTAATTGAGCTACTTTGGTATATACGAAAAATCGCGTGACCAATGACGTCATCGGTACGTCATCACCACTAAGTGAATCGTGCGAAAATAATACCATACCTGTCCAAGGTTGAACTGTCTGGCATTGGATATTAGGGAGATATGGGCATGTACTTAAAATCACGTGACCGATGACGTCGTCGTTACGTCATCATCACTAAGTGATTTGTGGGGACACAATACCATGCCTGTCCAAGTTTGAAATGTCTAGCATTGGAAATTAGGGAGATATGGGCATGTACTTAAAACACGTAATCGATGACGTCATCGTTACGTCATCGCCACTAAGTGATTGATAGCAATCCACTACCATGTCTGTCTAGGTTTGAACTGTCTGCCATTAGATGGGCACCGTCATGACCAAATCTTTTCGAAACCTTGGACGGTCATTCGGAAAGTCAATGGCGAGTCGTCGAGTGACAGAAAGAAACGACGAATAAATTATCTCGTATCCACCTGAACCCAATAACTCGTTCAGCACATTCGTACATCCACGAGTTAAATTACTATTGTGTATGGAATAAACGGCCTATTCATAGCTTGATTACGTATAGAACCTTCGCTTGATAATGGCTAATTTTGTTGACGCATGCAGTCTAAGTTGTCCAGAAGTTGGATTTATGTAATTGTGTGACATGATGTAGAGCGTGACTCGCGTCACACGCGCCTCGCTTTCGTGCAGAAATGTTGGGAAACGTGACGGGTTTGTAAGACGGACGATGTGGCATGTGAGAGAATAAACAAGGACAAAAATCACAGTTTTCGAGCGAGTTTATTTGATTGATCCGGGAATATTACACAAGAACAGGGCCAAGGTTTAATTCTCCACAAAGTAGTTCTGGAACCTTCCAATCTGAACAAGGATCGTGTGACAAAGTTATTATTTAGTGTAGCTAAATCAACTTTGAAATCATATATCGAAGAGGTTAAAACGAGTTTTTATCAATGTGACGTATGAAGTTCAAGTTCATTTTATTCACACTTATTTCTATTTTATAAAAGTAAATATCACTAGCAGATACTACATAAAGAATTATATATATATTGAAAGGGGAAGGGGGGTTTGCGAAGCTTCAGCTGTCTTAACTCGTGTCCAGTATTTTTTTTATTCTCATATAATAACTATTTTGTAAAGTGTCTCAACAATTATGTCTGTGATTGTATGAGGGCTAATTTGAGGAATCGGCTGTAGAATCACGTCACGAAGATAAAACCATATGCTGCATTGAATGCAAATGACAGTACAGAGCCAAAAATAGCCGGAAAATATATGTTTTGAAACAGTGAATGAAAAGGACAGTAATGTACGAAAATGTTTTCGAAAAACGATTTCATCAATATTGGAGGCTGTTTTAGCGGTTTTTCCAACGTTTCAAGACAGTTCATCAACTTGTGACGTCAGAATGGCGTCATAACTTCCTCTCATCGTGGAAAAGAGCATCCAAAGTAGTTTTAAGATGTCATGATTTAACATTTTAAACGAAAATTCTGAAAAATAACAACGATGTATGCAGTATTGGGGCTTGTTTTAACGGTTCACCATTCTGTGACGTCAGAATGAGGTCATACCTCTTCAATACAATACAATACAATACAATATTCTTTATTTACAGAGGGAAGACACATTAACCTTACATAGTTATCTAACATGCGGCCCTCTATGTTACAAATAAAACGTAATGGAAAGGAAAGGAAGTATGGGAATGAATTAACGCACGGGCTACGACATTACAAGATATAATGAGTAATTGGAATCGATGTAAAGAGAATTAATATGAAATAAAATCAAAAACGAAATATACTTACTAGAACGCTGCGCAATGGGAGGGGCTATGCCCTGGACGCGGCGCCAGAAATGCAGCAGCAGTGAAGCAAGGAGCGACAGTTATAGCAGAGGAGCTCCTCTAGATGGTTAACAGAGGAGATGTGCGGAAGAAAAACGTTACGAAGCTTATACTTAAGAGAAGCCAGCCTGGTAGACAGAGTATTAGAAGAGAGCGTAGTAGTAGATGTTGCAAGCTGCTTGAAGTCAGGATCCAAGGAATTGAAAAGAATAGCAGCGCTATAAGCCAGAGTGCGCTTGCCAGAATTACTGCGAGGGTAAGGTACAGCGAGGTTATGCATGCTGGCTCTGGTGCAGCGGCCAGAAGCTCTACGAGTAGTAGAGAGGAAATTGAACATGTTCTTAAAACTTGTAGGTGCATCAGGATTAAGAAATGTGCTGAAGAAATGTGCTGAAGAAATGTGCTTCAGATCGCAACACAGGTTTAAAGAAAATTCTGAAAAATAACGATTTCTGTGTAGTATCGGGGCGTATTAGTAACCGTTCACCACACGGTTCACCATTCTGTGACGTCAGAATTACATCATAACGTCCTCAGATCGCCAAGCCAATAGCGTCGTTGGAAAAGAGCATCCAAAGTAGTTTTAAAATATCGGCATGATTTTACACAGGATTAAGAAAAACTTTTAAAAATGATAACGGTTCACCTTTTTTCACCGTTAAAAATATATACTAGAGGGTTGAAGGGGTGAATCGTTGTCATTTTTCAACTTTTAAACTCAACCTGCGTAAATCATAACATTTTGAAACTACTTCGACTGCTCTTTCAAATGATGCTAACTGTTTGGTGATCAGTGGAGGTTGACGTCATTCTGACGTCACAGAATGGTGAACCGTGTGGTGAACCGTTAAAACAAGTCCCAATACTACAGAAATCGTTATTTTTCAGAATTGTTTTTAAACCCATGTTTTATCATGACATTTAAAAACTAGTTTGGATATTCTTTCCAACGACGCTATTGGCTTAGCAATCAGACAAAGTTATGACGTCATTCATCACATAATGGCGAACGTTGGAAAAACAGCTAAAACAGCCTCCAATATTGCAGAAATCGCCTTTTTGTCATCTTTAAAAACATTTGTGTACTTTACTGTCGTTTTTCATTCACTGCTGCAAAACATCACTTTACGGCTTTTTAAACAAGGATTTTTTGCACTCTTCAGTCATTTACATTCAATGTTGCAAATGGTTTATCTTCATGACGTCATTATGACGTCATTTAGCAGCGATGGAGTTCAAACATAATACGCGAGATGCACATGCAAACAATAAAAGATCCTGCCAAGTTTCGCTAGAATTCTTTTATTTCTTGACATTCAACCTCCAATTCCTCAAAGAAGCTTCTCAGACAATCAGACAAAATGACTTGGGACACTGCTCACTTTTAGAGACCATTCTTTTAATAAACCCTCTCACCCCTTCAATGTTGGTTTAGGTGCACGTTCAATTTTAAATTCATTCGTTACCAACATTGAAAGGGGAAGGGGGGTTTGCGAAGCTTCAGCTGTCGTGACTTTGTGTCCATTATTTTTTTTATTCTCATATAATAACTATTTTGTCAAGTGTCTCAACAATTGTATGTGATTGTAGTCACGTGGTATGAAATGGGTATACACAGCATGAAATACAGTGTTTGTTTGGGAACCGATGCCAAATAATTTCCGTAAAATCGAATTTCTGAAATATTCACAGCCTGCAATTGTAATGTACCAGGCAAAAGATGAACTGATCAAAATTTGAGGGATGTAGCTGTGCTGGGAAGCGAGCAGTCGTGTTCTCAGTTAACCATACATTTGTCTGTATTTGGAATGAGTCCAAGTCCGTGAGAATTTTTTTTAGATAATGCATGGGAAACTGAAAACACGACTGCTTGCTTCCCAGCACAGCTAGATCCCTCAAATTTTGATCAGTTAATCTTTTGCCTAGTGCTTTACGCTTGCAGGCTGTGAATATTTCAGAAATTCGATTTTACGGGAAATATTTGGCATTGAATACGCTAAATACAGTGTTTGTATGGGAATCTGATGCCATGTTTACCCACTTCCGATCATGTGACCTCGAAGCTAAATCGGTCTATTTGGGCAACAATTCTACAAGCTAAATCGGTCAATTGTTGGCGGTCAATCTACTCATCTATGCTGTATTTTCAGTAAGGTTAACCAAGCTCTTCGTGAGAAAAAGTTTTGATCTCTAGCTGACCTCATAGTTTTTTTACATCCAAATCGTGTAATTCTCTTCTAGACAGTTATATTACATGTCATCTTCGATTTCCTCTCCAGGCCGTCGACATTTGTGACTTTCGACGCGTTGCGTTTTTTGCCTTCGGCGAAAGTTTAAAGCCTTTTATAGAGGTTTTGAGTCACCACTTTCCGCTACTAACCACACTGGACGTTCTCTTGGCCGTCTGAATTTTTCCTTTCGCCATATTTCGTCCACAAAGGCACACTTGCACTGAAAATTGAAGCTGAGTGAGATAGTCACGTGACTAAGCGAACCAATCCGTTTGGTTTCCATTTTTGTACATGAGGTCTAAAAATAGATTTTGAAACATTCACGCTGGAACAGATCCATGTATTGGAGATCGGCTCTCTTAGTATCCTCTCTTCCAGGTGATCTCGCGAATTCCCGTTAGCCAATGAAATTGCGAATCGCGTTTCCAAGAAAAGAATCAATCCCATACAACCCTGCGTGCTTAGTTTACTTGTTTGTTTGATAAAAAAAACATGGCGGCCTTAGCACGTGCGTGTGTCAACTCTAATAGCTGATTAATTTTATGTACTTTGGAAGACATTACCAGTCAAACAGAAACGAAATTTATCTATCATGGATTCTACCTTGTTACAGAAGTTTATTCTTCGTGACTATCAGTATTGGCGGAAGAAGCATGGCCCAAACGTAACGTTTACGAAGCTTGCTACGAAAAGCCCTGTAGCTCGATCCCTTGAAACATTTTGACCACAAACGGAATATCTTCCCGACCGTTCGAGGATCTTGAGCAACTTCAAGAATGGCCAGTTGGGCAACACGAACCAACGTTGGGTCCTTTAAGATCGGCAACCTTTCGTGAGGATCTTCCCGAACAAAAGGAACAAAACGTGGATAGTTGTCCAACAAAGAGGTTTCCAGAGCACGTACATGCCAGTACTTTGACATTGGACAGTTTTTCCAGTAGTTTCAACTTCTCTGGCTCCTCATGCAAAGTGATCACAATTCTGTTGTTTGGGGTTGAACCTGATTGTGAAAGCCAACTGGTCTCGGAATCCCACTTGTTCGGAAACACTATTAAAACTTTCTCGCGGTTGCCTTCTGTTCTTACCTTGACTTTTCGTTCAAACTGTGGGAGATTACAAACATCAGCAGAGAGATTTATTGGAAATGGTCATCCCCATTCACATGGTTGAAAAAGAAACGGATTCGGCGACGTTCTGATGAGTTAATGGCTTGATATTCTATTACAAACTTGATATTCTATTACAAACACGTAAACATTAGTTCAGGATTTAACGAATAATAAGTCAGTTCATTTGAAAACACCTACCGATATTTTTCTTCAGTCGCTTAGCATAATTCTCATCATCATTTTGGTCATTCAGAGGGTGCTGTCATTTACGGGATACCTTTGTATCTGATGACTTCATCATGCTGTCTTCTCTGTCAGCTATTCGACATAACTCATGAAAAAGCTGGGAGAGAATTAACCTCTGATATTCTATGGAGCTTGTAGTTCCCTGCTTGGCATATTTGTGGGCTGTTGCCATTACTGCATCAGAGAAGTTGCTGAATTTAAGTGGCACACCAATCAATTCACCATCTTTCCTGGCCTTGTCAATGTAGTATGAGGTCTAGACAACAATCTGCTTAATCGATGGGGTGACACAGCTTGTACCAAAAATTACAACAAATTGAAAGCTAAGAAGTAGTCGAGCAGTGCATTCAAATTGGCAGCCGTAAGCAAGGAAGATGCATCGAGTAAAGTATGATAGATAGAACTAATGCCACTAGTGAAGCTTCTTAAAATGTCAAGAACAAGTCCAGTGAACCCAGCTTCAGCAAGAATAACAGGCATCTTCTCTCCAAAACTCAAATTTCATCAAATTTTATGGAACAGTCTTCTTTGTTATCAGTTCTAGCAAGTGTCGACAGTGGCCCTTAGTGAAAAGTATAGAAGCTTTATCATTTTACAACCAACTTATTCCTTCCTTAAATCTAGGATAAACATTAAACAGATCCATGGGTATATTTTTTTCAACCCGAGTCCAGTTGTTTCAGGAAAGGTTAACTTTATTCCTAGGACAACCTTAAATACATGTATGTAATAATTATTTAGCTGTACATTTTAACCTTGGGTTAGCAATTTATCTCTGGGGTAATGCTCACCCTTGCTTCAAAAAACTGGGCTCAGGGTTTTATAGGCACTCTTGACACAAACAATTTTTGGATGTTTTAATGAAAGGTCTACTCTTTAAGCTATTCTCCATGTAACCAAATATTCTCACCTCGAGAGCATAATTTTGCATAATTGTATCCTGTAGCCAATTCAATGAAACATTTACAGTCTGTTGTACATGTATATGTAGTTTTAATAACGATTCTGGCTAGTATTGTTTTCTGGCATGAAAACAATGGCCAGATTTGTAAAGTACAACTGTAAATGTTTATTGAATTTACCCCTGGATTTAATTATTGGTAAAACTTGTTACCTTACTGTATTCGCAATATTAAAACTGACTTACCAGTTGCACATTGACCAATGTGTCCAGTAATAATTATTGATTCTGCTGACCAAAAAGCAAGATGTGCTGCTCCAGGAAAGTAGTCGACCAGATTAGCACCAACCAAATTTTCATGACCAGGATTGCCAAGGTGGGCAAATTCATGCCTGTTCTGAACATTGTCAACCCTCCCACTTAACCAAGCCCCATATTTATCAGCCAGTTCCTAAGCATCTTGAACTGTCCATACAGAGCCAGTTAACTAACAAGAGTCATGTCCCCTAACTGGTTACTGTGCTCTGGGGCATCGCAGATTGGATATGTTAACGTTGCAGAACTGTTACCAGTGTCAAGCCTTCTTTGCTTTCCATCTGCACTGCATCTTGTATAGATCTTGATGGGCTCTATCTGATTTGGGGGTTTGACTGCATCAAGGTTTTCAATCTGTTCGTACACACCCTTGAAACATACTTAGTGTATCATAGTCATCCTGTCCCAGATAAGCCCCACATGTTACAACAAGACTTTGAAAGTTGAATGGTTCCACAACTTTTAGTCTGGATGTTGTGATGCCAGTGGAAAAACGAGACAATTTCAACCATGGGGCAAAGTCAGTGAACTGGTATACTATCAATGCTCCCTTGGGAAAAGTAATGGCATTCTGCATTCCTGACCTGGAAAGCAAGTATTCAAGTATTTGGCCACATTAACAGTAGCTACAACAATCCCATTACTTTTTTCCTCAAATGTAAGGCCTACCTGTGTACTCAATTCTTCCTTCTTTGCATTTAGACATTTCACAATGACATCTTTTTGGCAGAAGATATTAATCCCCAACACTTCAGAAATCTTTTCCCCCCACTGATGTATTTCATATAATGTCTTGTGTTCCCTTTGGCTGATACACAGTGACCCCACAAGCCCACAGGGAAAATCTAAAAATCTTCCTTTGTGTTTTTCATACACCATTGGCATAAGAATGTCCTTAAAAAGTAACTGTTCATTCTCTCCCTTTAAGATAGATTCACACACGAGATGCTTGTTTTTTTGCACAAAAGCCATCACTTGCTTGTTATCACCACTATGACAGTTGCATGAAGATGGCTTACTGGTTGGGCTTTCGTTAAAAAAAGGGACTGCTAGTTCGGGATACTTATGCAATAATGCATCCCTTGTTTCCTCAAAACAAGAAGCAATGTGGCGAACCTGTAGCCCTCTTGAAGTGTATCACATGGTTTGACTAATTTACTCAAACGAGGCAAACAATATTTCTTAAGTTCTTCAGCAGATAACTCGGCAATAAATACTTTAGCCCTGGATGAACGGCTACTAGAGGCAAGTTTTTCATGAAAACATGCAGAAATCACCTCCGAAGCACTCTATCTCTCTCGGTCTTCCCCGGGGTCTTATTTTCACATTTTCGGTCTTATGTGAAGGAATTTCACGATAATGACGAAGAAGATTACTGTAGGAGTGTAGCTGTTTAGATGGCAACAAGTAGAGTATTCACACGGCAAACGCTGCACGCACCCAGTTATATTATCGGCCATATCAACTGAACTACATCAAATTGCCGGCTCCATGATTTTTAAATACCCGGCCCTAGGCAAAGCTTAGCTAGATGTAAATATTGACAGCTAGGCCGGGTCAACAAGTTCCCGCCAAAACATAAAAATCGACACAAGTAATAAAATAAGCTGATTTATTACCATAAACATCAAGACATATAAAGTTGACTATTGTTCAAACCTCAATGAAGAATGTGTCCGGTTATTTGGTCCAAAACAACTCCGATTCGGTTGCAAAATGCCATGCTGTTGAATGTTGTTCCATCTCCGAGCCTGAGCCAAATCACAACACTCGGGAGAATTCGTCGATTTTGCCAAGTCACAGTGTATATATATACCAAACGCTATAATTATACAGAATATATCTTTACACGTGTCTTTCCTTTTAAAGCAATGCACTTTCTACTTCAAGAAATAGCTCTAAAAAGGCATCTAAAGTCGAACCCCTTTCATAATGGCCGCCAGATTTTCATGCTTGTAAGCGCGCAGTCATGTTAGGGATTGATTCTTTTTTCGGTCACGGAAATCATGCATTGCGCGCTTTCCGAGATCACCTGGTTGTGATTACCTATTAAAGGTTAGGGTGAAGTGTGGGGGAGGGGTGGGGGTTTCCCAGAAACCGTGATTGATCCCGAATTAATTAGTGGTGATGATGTAACAATGACGTCATCGATCACGTGATTTTAAGTGCATGCCATATCTCCCTCGTTTATAATGCCAGACAGTTCAATCTTGGACAGGCATGGTATTGGGTCCCAACAAATCACTCAGTGGCGATGACGTAAGGATGACGTCATCAGTCGCGTGATTTTAAGTACATGCCAATATCTCGCTCATTTCTAATGCTAGCCGGCTCAAACTTTGACAGACATGATACGGAGTTCCCACGATTCACTTAGTGGTGATGATATAACGATGACGTCATCGGTCACGTGATTGTTAGTATATGCCAAAATAGTTCACTGACCATCCGTGAGTTGCCCTTAGGGACCCTATGTTTGCTTATTCGAGTTCAACTAAAGATTTCATTTCAGTCTATAGAGTTAAAATTTATCTTCCTCGGCGGATGCATATAACCTGTTTTTACTAGTAACTCAGTGGATAAGGATTTATCCAGTGCATTCTACTCTAACGTATCATGGCTATATCTATCTACAAGAGTGCGCATTTCGCATGTTTATTGTATAAATAGCAACACTACTAAAACACATTAAATGCATAATATATCTACAATATATTAAATACATATTTACAAATTTTGTTAAAGTCAAGTACATATTTACATATTTCAAAAATACTCCAAATACAAATGTTCAAGAGGGTTTCTTAAACTGAAGATAAAAACGCGTTGTTCAATACATTTGGGGTTGAAGTAGAGCATTGATACTATTTCCTTCTCTTCTTACATTAGAGTAACTCAGTAAAAAGTTACGAAAAATAATTCTGATAGATCACGGCGCCGATTGCAATCAAAACAACTACAATTAAACAAGAAGTGTGAAAGTTGATGACACAAAACTGACCCCAGGTAAATGAACAATCACTGTGTTCATGGTCAATATTTGCACGCTGTTGCTTGACTTCACCACAGAACTCCTTGGCAAGCTTAAGCTTCTTTAATGCTTTGAGTGCCTTTCCAAGCGTTTCATATGTACTATCGGAGCCTTTATTTAGCCAAACGCAAAGCATTTTAAAGGCCTTATCTTGGGGATCCCCATAATGAACATTATCTCTAACGATGATTTCTATTGTGTAAGAAGGTAAATCTAATTTGCTTCCTAGCCTTTGCCACTCTGCTGGTAGCCTCTCAGCCAGGTCTAGAAGTTCTTGTTCTGTCGGCCTACCCTCTCGCCATCTGATGTTATCACCTTCCACTGAGAAAGCAAGAGCAACATTAGTCAAACGTAAGGCAACCGAGACCAGCTAAAGCAAGATGAGAACATGGTCATTATGGGTTCTGTTAGGTACGGACAAAGACATCCAACATCTTGGAAAAAATATATACTATTCCCTTTATGTTGAAGGGCCATTGACATATTTAAATCTACAATTTGAGGCCGTTGCTGAGGAAACATTGTAGCCTCATAAAACGGTGAAACCTACAGCATTGTCCAATATTTTGTCACGGTGACTCCTTGGGTTAAGTTCTCCAATCTGATGATGACGTTACGATGACGTCATCGAAATCACTAAATTTCTATATTTTCCGTGGATTTTGCTGTTACTCTTAATTTAGGAATTTGTACTGAAACTATTTGTATTGTACTGAAAAATCCCCCCGATGCTGTTACAGCGCCCTGTCTTGTAACAAGCGTAAAACAACAACAAAATACCTCGCGTTCTGCTCGCAGAGTACTTTCACCGATGATAATCCAAGGTTTTCGTTTTCCAGCGACCATTGTTACGATAGCGCCCGACACAGCTTGGTTTTTACTTTTGAACAGTTTTCGTTCATTCACGAAAACCTTTCAGGTTTACATATAGTGTCACGTACAAAACTTATATACAAGCATTTGAAAGTATTAAACATACCGAGTAGCCGATAGGCACGCGTAAAACCGGAAGTCAAACTCGCATCTGCTCCCGCGAGTATAGCAATGTGTTGCCTAGCAACGAAATATGTCAATGCCCCTTTAATGTGTTTATTAAAAAAAAAATTGCATCTTTATTTTATTGCAGAATAATAAAGTTCGTTCTTTTCTGATTATCAAGAGTATATTTATGTTTCAGTTCCGCCTTCGGAAAGGTCTCTTTTTCGCCATTCAAATTGACTACTTTATCTTTAAAATGTCCGGGACCTGGAATCGAAACCGCCATTACAATGACGTCACTGTGAGGACTCGCAAGTGACAATTCCTAAATATCATCATGTAGGACGACACGCATTTCTACAAAAAATGAAATAGAGTAGAACGCAACACAATACTAAACAAATAAAAGATGGTTATCCTTGTTCTATAAAAAAAAATTATTGCACGCTCGAGGTCTTGAAAAACTGCGGATGCACGAGCAGAACGCGGGTGCATTTAGCAGCATTTCAAGACCTCGAAAGTATATTATTTTGGTTATAGAACAAGGAGAACCATCTTTTATTTGTTTTATAATATAAACTTCAATCTAGACGAAGGAAAGTAAGCTATCTAATTTTAAGGACCCACATAAAAATCTAACTAAGCAACCCGACTACAGCGAAAACTCCATTTTACTGTACTTGACTTGTTTACAACATTTCTCGTCGCTGATTGGTTCAATTCTGACAGCTTAATATTGACGATCTGAAAGCTCGTTTTTTATTGGATGAAATAACCTGCTATAAAAAGAACATGTCGATTGATAAAAGTAAAAGACAGAAATTGCAAGACTGCCGGCGGCAAACGGGCTGTAAAATTGTCAACTGATCAAAAATGTTACAGGAAACACAAAGTGCTTTCTTTTTACAATGTATGGTCAGCACAGGAGAAGTTAATCTGCACATTGTGATAGTGTTGAAAATGCCTGATGGAAAAACATTCATAGAGAAAGCGTTTATAATATAGCGAATTTTTAATAGCGGCATCTGAGACTGAGTTGAGGTTCCCGACTATATTTTATACAACAACCACAGGCAGCCCAATCTCATGATTTGTGTATTTATACGCTTACAAATATCGCTAGCCTGTACACAGACCTCCGTAATCCCTTCAAAGGAAGGAAAAGGAGGTCTGTACTAAGGATGAGTTCAGTAATCGTGTTCTAGGTCACGTGGATAGTTACAGGAATGTTGTAACCAGTCGCTGATTGGCTGGTGCCTCATAGCGGGTGCCGATTGGCTTAGCGGTTATGTTGACCTTAGTTCTGGCTCCGTGGGAAAATCCGAGCTCAATCACAGGCCGCCCAAGTTCTGACTGTATAACAAGGTTTGTATGGGAGTTCTTCCGATAATTCAGAATAATAACATAAATTTAGTTACAGATCTTCTGTAATACAAGGTAAATAAATAAAGAAGACTTACTTGAAGTTGTTTTGTCGTCCTATGTGTGTTTCAGGTCGCTAGAACGGTGTTTTATGGAATTCTTGAGTCATACGCTTCACCCCTCTGACCAGACGGGAAGGCTGCACACTTGATCCAACGACGGCCTTCGCTCGAGGACGAATTTTCCACAAAATATCAATCCCATCGATGTTTACTCGGCAGCGGTAGAATCCACGGACATCAATTATCCCTCAGAAGTGCCCAGGCTTGATAACTCCTTTCCAAACCCGTTAGATTTGAACGATTTTTGAAGCAATTCGTGCAGCTTCCAACGGCAGACAGTTCCTAACGTCCATTGAATGGTCCTCTCTTGACAACGCGTTTTGGTAACCAGGTGTTTGGGTAACCAGGCCGTTACAAAATCCTTCTTTCCCCGGGAGGGACATGGAAAATTCGTTTCACACTTTCAAACCCTTCCCTCCCTCCCAACGAGACCACTTGGCGGCCTGGTTACCCAAACGCCTGGTTACCAAAACGCGTTGTCAAGAGAGGACCATTCGATGGACGTTAGGAACTGTCTGCCGTTGGAAGCTGTACGAATTGCTTCAAAAATCGTTCAAATCTAACGGGTTTGGAAAGGAGTTATCAAGCCTGGGCACTTCTGAGGGATAATTGATGTCCGTGGATTCTACCGCTGCCGAGTAAACGACGATGGGATTGATATTTTGTGGAAAATTCGTCCTCGAGCGATGGCCGTCGTTGGATCGAGTGTGCAGCCTTCCCCTCTGGTTAGAGGGGTAAAGCGTATGACTCAAGAATTCCATAAAACACCGTTCTAGCGACCTGAAAAACACATAGGACGACAAAACAACTTCAAGTAAGTCTTCTTTATTTATTTACCTTGTATTACAGAAGATCTGTAACTAAATTTATGTTATTATTCTGAATTATTCTGAATTATCGGAAGAACTCCCATACAAACCTTGTTATACAGTCAGAACTTGGGCGGCCTGTGGCTCAATTCACTCTGGTTTGGAATCGTATTAAGACGAATTGCTATGTCATTTTGTGTCCTGTGCTCGGTTAATATCGAGAGAAAAAATGATAAGAATATCGTGCTGCATTTCAAGTCTGGGAAGAAATTATTTCTCTCGAATTTCAAGTGAAAAGTCAGCCTCAACATAAATGCAGAAAGTGCCTAGGAAGTTTGAAAGAATTTACAGGGAACAAACGAGATTCTTCTTCAGATATCGTCTAGTTCTTCAAAACGAAAAGAAAGTCCATGTTCAATAGCCTCGGCGGATCGCGGAGTTGCTACGAGCGCGACTTCTCAAACCTTCTCAAACTCTCGAATTCATCCAATCTTCCACTTCCTCGAGGAAAGAAAGATCTCCAAATCCCTTCCTTTGAAGGGCGGATTAACGGAGGTCTGTGAAGGCTATCGAAGAAGGGAATTTATTTTATTTCCACCGCTTCCCAGCGCGTCCTCCCTCTTTGTCTCTTGCATTGCCGTTAACAATAGGAAATGAACAATCTGAAATATACAATGTGTACCGTCTAGTGTTTCTCGGCCAATGGAAATCGAGGTGTAATTTATGCAAAATTATGCCGGAACACGATTAACAACAGTGTAGCACAGACGTCTCTTCCCGAGTTTTGAGGGGAGACGGACGGCTGGACACAGGCTAAAATATCGCTTGAATAGTTCATATTATAAATCCTTCCAAAACAAATAAATACACGACTTCACCCTACAATGTTTGTGGTTATTCATACCTCGTTCATTAGGCAATGCAAACGTATCTGACCTAAGTGTGTCAGGGCAAATGACAGATGCTGTGTTGTTACTACGGGGTAAATTTGAAGTGCACTGATCCAATACAAGAGAGCCCTTGCTTTTATTCCAACATCTATGCACCGAACATAGACACAAGACAACAAGATTAAAAAATCCGAACTAATTAAAGGAAAAGAAACTGAATCAGAAAACAAAAATGGTTAGGTGCTGACTTACATGTCACTTCAGATCCAGCATTAGATTGTTCTGGTGGGAATCCGAAACTCACGCGGAATAGATAAAATATGTAGAGGATATAATCATTGAAACCGATTTCAAAAACTCATCATGCAATAATTCATGAGGAAAAACAAAATAAATGAACGTTTAATGAGTGGTTTTAAATCTGATATAGACACGGTCATCATTTGATACAATTTTGCTTCGATTTTCTCGGCTGAAATAGGTCGTATCGCCAAAATGACTGAATAATATGACTCTATACATCAACGTATTTGAAGCCGTTCAATAAACTCGCAGCACGTGTCTTATCAGATTTACAAACACGAGGCGTAGCCCTCGTGTTTTTAGATCTGATAAAATACTGCTTGTTTATTAGACAGTACTTGGTAGATATTTGGAGATATTTGGAAATCCCGTAAATAAACGATTTACTTGGCGTCAAAGAGTTCCAGACGGCTCGACTAATGGTGAATTTTCCCATAGCAACGCCTGTGTGGAGGGCAAGCCATTCTAACATTCCTTGACAACAGAGAGAGCGTGAGAGACGCGAGCGTGAAACGTAAATACTAGAAGTTCTGCCAGTTCCTTTGTTATTCGTTTTCAGCCCAAATTTAGCAGAACTATTTAGCTTTAAATCTTATAGTTCAGTGTTAGAGGACTTTAAGAGCCGTAAGACGAGCAGAAATAGCTTTCTGAAGCCAAAACCGAACCGGACTCTGCGCGTTACTCGCAACATGCTTGGTTTTTCTATGTGACAGGTTCTCTTTTTTTTTCCAGATCACCAGCAACACTAGAGTCTGTAATCTTGAAATAAAGCCCCTCGTTACTTTGAATTTTGGTGATCCACTGAGACCTTAATCCCATGTATTTACTAGAGATTTTTTTGCGATGAAAGGAAAGTCCATCGTTGTAGCGTGAATCACCACAGAATTTTGTGGCATACAACAGTGGTGCCGCGTTCCAGTTCATACAACACCAGCGTCTACTCGGCTATAGTAGAGTAATAGATACATCTCCTGTCATCACATAATTTTTCTAGAATATAAAGACGATTTAAAGCGTGGAAGAAAAATACATTCCCGAAGTCAGCTTATTACCTGTTGTCTGTTGAGGCCGCCATCATGTTGCGAGTCCGGTTGGGTTTTGGCTTCAGAAAGCTATTTCTGCTATTTACGTTTCACGCTCGCGTCTCTCACGCTCTCTCTGTTGTCAAGGAATGTTAGAATGGCTTGCCCTCCACACAGGCGTTGTCACGTGATCAATTGATGCAAAAGGCATATTAGCCACTCACACCACAAATGCACCTCAGTAAAAAAGAGAGAGAGAAACTAAAATCGATAAAACTAAATTGAATTCATATGATGAGGTATTTGCGAAATCACGGACGTGTGTAACTTATAAGCTCTAGCGGGAATGTGCTAAAGCGAAATACGAGCACGAGTATGACTAGAAAAGTGTAACATAAGTTTACACTGTTAAAGGGGGTGGTACGATCACGCGCGATATGGTACGGAAGACGGCTAAACGAACTGAACAAACTTCCTAAATCTCGAAAAAGAAAAAAAGCTCACTAACAAGACATCGAGGGCATAGTAAAATAAGAAATATATATATTATGATGCATTTTTACGTGGCATACTGAAAACCATAAACGTGACGTAATTAAACCATGCATGCTGTTTGAATATTTAGTCGACCACATAATTACATTGTATTTTAGTGTTTGTCTTCTCAAAAAACATCACGCTTATCTATGGTGGCCCATAAGTGCCATTATAGGTAGGGATTTTTTGTAAATGCTGTAAATGCTGTAACTGTAGTTGTAACTGCGGATCTAAAGTTGTAACTGCGGATCCCAAGTTGTAACTGCGGATCCCAAGTTGTAAATGCGGATCCAAAGTTGTAACTACGGATCCAAAGTTGTAACTACGGATCCAAAGTTGTAACTTGATTGGCTCAGTGAACGTAATAAAGGACAAAGGAATGCAGCGCTCACCCGAGTGGACGTGTAAAAAGGAACTGGAGCAATAGTCGATCGATCTCTATCAGGACTTCACGGCTTGGTCGGCAATATTTCTCCCTAATTTATAGTTCTTTCTAGACATGCGATGAGTCATTTAAGCATGCGCACGTGAGAACATGATCGATCATATTGTATTCCAAAAAAAGCCAAACTTCGCATCTGATCGATTTCTTTCTATGAAATTGAAGCAAATCTGCTAGCGGCGACTTAGGATTTTTTAGCTTGTGTTTGAATCAGCAAGACTCATATTCACCGTGCTACGTCCAACGTACTCATATTCACCTGGCCACATTATTACAAAAAAAGCAATTGCCAAGACAATTTTATATATACCTGTATGTTTCTCCCTCTTGACTTCATGATCAACTTCTTCCTCCTCAGATTCTAGTCGCTCGATACCTGTGTTGATACCTGTATGACGAGGACGACCAGCTTGAACTTAAATTGTTGATGAATATTATATTTAGGTATTTGTTTTAAAGGGAACCCGTGTGAAACAAACATTCACTGAGAATATTAGAGAGTTAAATTAACTGCTACCGGGGGAGTTATTTTTGCTAGAGTTATTTTAACTCCGAAAACGAAGTTATTAATTTGTGCTCAAAAGCATCTTTCAGATGTTCTTTGTTCAGAAAATGTATTAAAATTTGATAAAATCTTTTCAGCTCTTCAAAGTTGGAAAACCTGGGCGCCGCCATCTTGTTTGCATTTACGGAAGTGACGTTAACGTTTTTACGTCACGAGTCTCGCGGCTAACTTGTGGCGACTTGTTTTATTTGTAGAATTTTCACACGCTTGGAATTGAAGTAGATTTCCATCGATATGGCAGAGCCATTTCGTACCAGAGCAAAAATATGATGAAGACGACATTATGAGAGAAGTTCAGAAGACTGAGAGGACGAATATAAGCATTTGGAAGGCGACAATATCAGACGAACAATATGGTCGATCAAAGATTGTAGTTCGAAACCCAGACTTGAAACAAATTAACAACCGGCTACCGAGTGCTTTACTCACAGGAAGCCAGACCTCTGCCAGGAGAAGCCATTTTACACGTGAATCGTCAAAGTGGTGACAGCCAACCGCGAATTTTATGCTAGTGCCTTGGTGCCCTATTGGCCGTTGGCTGTCACCACTTTGGCGAGTCATGGGTATAATGGCTTCTTCTGGCGAGATTTTGGCGGACTCAACAGTGGCTTGTATCTCGGCAAATACAGATCATCTGATTAACTTCAAAGCTGTTTACCCTTTCATGAGCGTAGGTTCGATTCCGCGTGAACTTTCAAAACACATTGGAATTCTTTAAACTAAAACTCCAAGTGTGAAATTAATTCGACGTATGTAAAGGCTTAATTACCTGTTATTATTAGCAGCTCTCATGTTCACAGTCCAAGTTTTCAAGGAAACCCGGCTGTTGAGAAACCAGGCTACTTTATTTGTTACTCTTCAATATTTAAGTGCCGATCAAGACACTCGCTCACAGAAATGAAAGGGGCTATGTCATGGTACTGCGCATGTATCGAGTACTCGCTCGGTTGGTGGCTAGCTGTTAATTGGATGCAAACAGTTAAGGTCTCGATAAAGGTTGGACGTGTCATTTCGGAAAAAAACACTCTTGCAACGTCGTAATTAAAGCGACATAGTCGTACTATATACCGTTTTAAAGGTCTTGAATTGAAGAAAGTATATATTTAATCCATTTCGAGCAAATGTTAAAAGCGTAAATGTTGTATATATTTCTACGCGAAATGACTCCGTCCGCCAGAAGGAGTTCAGCCCTTCAGGCTTTGAATTTTTTTTTCTTAATTAGCCCTTTCGAATCCCAACTAAATTGACTCAAATACTGTGTCGGGCATTTTTGATATATTGCGTATTACAGATTTTATCCCTTTTCAAAGTTGAAAAAGTAGTTTTTCATCCCATTTTGATACAAACTAGGTCATAAAACCTGAAAGAAAAAATCTTTCAAAATTCCCCGAACAGTATTTGAGAAACAGCTGTTTTCTACGACTCGTGAAAAATGTTGGAAACTTGGACAAAACGCTAAAAGGCTGGACTTCAACAAAGTTCTGTTTTTGGCCGAAAAAAAGAGCCGAGAAACAGCCTGATAAAGGTTTTCGATTCATTTCACGGTTGACTAAGAAGTGCCGCCTCCAAGGGTAATCTCATTAACATTAGCCAATCAGAGCGATTAATATTGTGTTCAGTCTCGGCCGATTACAAAGTTCAGTCACACGAGCCGCAGAACAGAGAAAGCTATATAGTTCACCGATGCTCGATACTTCTACAGAAACTAGTTAGCTATAGTGTCGATTCCATCTTAATTTCAAGAAGAAACACTCTTTTAGGAGTACAGAAAAATGGCACCACAGTAAGCAAACAATTAATATCATGCAGGGAAAACCACTGAAGCGCAGCTCGACCACACCATGTACACAGTAGACTGTTTGTCATTCTAAAAAAAAAAATCGCGCTGAAACAAACCGGCAAACCTTAGCTTCCTGCATTGAATTTTCTTTAAATTTTTAGCCGATTGAAGATAACAAAACTTTATTGCTTCATTCTTTGTGGACTTTCAGTCTTCGATGATTCTAATTTCTTGGAACTTGAGTATAATCCCTCCAGCCATTCTTTGTCCTAATTTGAACTTTACACCCGCTTCCAAATTTACTCACAAACTAAATTATTACAAACTAAATTGTGTTGTGTTTTTTTCTTCCCCTTTTTTGAATACGGCACCAAGAAATATCTACTTTTACACTTTTGGGCATTGCATTATAAACGTAGGAAATCTTTTCGAACGAAAAGTAGCACAGAAAATCACAGGATAGCGCCAATGAAATAACATGCCCGGTGAATGACAGCAGCTGTCAATCATTTTTCGCGCCTTTTTTAGCTGGAAATCAGAAAGTCGCATTTTCAAAGCTTTAAATAATTTCTTTGAGCTTTAGTTTGTTTGTGATGCTAGATTAGGGCTTTTAGATTTAGAATTTGCGAAAAAACGCATTTTCGAAACTTTTCCATTTTGAACCTTTATCGAGACCTTAAACTTCCATCCTTCAATGCTTGATTGAAAGGCCATCCAATATTTTCCCTGGAGACTGTTTATATACACTGTTTGTTTGTCATTTTTTTGTATATTTCCTTTGATTTTAAGCATCCTACATGGCCGAGAGGTTCGTTAGTCCATATCAAAATCGGTGAACATAACTGTTTCCGGCACGGAACGCGAATGTAAAATCTATTACTGTGACATAGCCCCTTTAAAAGCCGACATTTACGTGGATAAAGTTCAGATGTTATCTCGGAACTCTGAGCTTGCTAGAGTCGAGTATTCCCGCGCAGTACTTGTGTAGAGGTCTGTAGAGTATGCATGTCTAGAAAAGTCGAATGACAATGGGCAGGGTTTAATATTCTAATTATTGCTGTGCCATTCATTCTCGTGATTTTATTACGTAGCTGACTGGTTCACACGGACACGTGATACAATTTTCTGAATTAATCAAAAATGGCGACTCGAGCTTGAGCGAGACGGGAGAAAAATTCAAAGTTGCCGCGGACTCCCATAAACCATCACTTCCCCCTCGGTACTAGTCCCAATTGAAAAATAAACAACAAGGAACGCCTGCTAGATAATTTTACAAGATGGCCGACTCGTTGAAGCAGCGAAGGGGGAGGAAATGCTATAGTTTTACCCAATCTGTGGCTAGTTATGAGACTCTACTGGCAAGTCCTTTGAACCTTCATTATTACACAAACTGGATTTGCAAAATCGAGCCGATTGAAGTACATAAAGTGTTGGAATTAGGGTAAAATCACGAAGCAATATTCGAACTTTCAAAAGGAATCGAAGGTGAGGATAGGAACGCTCGATAAGTATTGCAAACGAAGTTATAATGTAAGCTGTTGAGGTCTTTCGTCATACTACTCCTTAAAATGGCGACGTTATTCTCAGTGCAGCGCGATATCTCCCAAAAACGACCCGATATTCAACGCTAAGTTGCCGTTTTTGTCTTCAAAGCAAAACTTATTAGTGTGTTGTTCTATATGGAACCAATGTAAGTTGGGGTTTTTATTGTGCTTAGAAATATCAGAACATGAACATTTTAGCACCACACATTTACTGTAATGTTGAGAACGTCCCAGAGGGCAAAATTTTCTAAGTATCACGCTTCAACTGCGCATGTCCATTCGATTTTTCTGGCCATGGTCTTTGAGACAAAAATTGTACAAACTTAGAACATAGGACTTGAAGAATTGTAAAACTCGTTTGATGCAGCGATTTTCAATTGAATTGTGATTGCAGAGTTAAACTAGTAAACATGGCCTGCGTCTGACGTGATTTCCTCTCTTCTATAACTCTTTCAATATGGCGTCGCCGTCTTTTCTTCTCCCATAAAGGCAGCACTAATCAGTTCTTTGAAGTAAGAATAGCCGGGATACCTTGGTCTTGCATAGGTAAAGTTAAATGAGAAATGACTGAACATTACGAGCTTCGCGACCTTTGAGCGGACGACTTCCCCCAAGTGACTTCCAGAGCCGGTGCGTTTACTGACTAATCATATACTCAACAAAATTTCTCGATCCTGATTGGCTGAGAGCAGTGCAATTTATCCCAAATTGCACTGTTTGGTTGAAATTGCACTCCAAATTATGAATTTGACAATCTATAAATCGAGAACAAAAGCTCCAGAATGAAATCGAAGTACACAAAGTTGTTCACAGTCATGTTTTGGTAAAATATTTTTTTGCGATGACTTTCCGAAAATATCCTAAGTGTTTCCGAACATTTCCGAATGCTTAAAACTGATTATGCTGCGCTGTGGTTACGACAAAAATACGTCTAACCATGTAAACTCATTTGACAGTACTAAACATTAACATTTCAGATGCTGTAGCATTACTTCATAAACGGTGCTTTAATTGTTACAATATTTCCGAAGATCGTCCGAAGATTCAAGTAAATTTGTAGAGTATATGATTAAAATGTATATGTACTCGCCCTGCGGGCTCGCGCAATTTTGATACTCTTTGAAAACTCACTCGTTCAAATTTATCCACTCGAAACCATATGATTTCCTATACAAAAAGTCTCTTACTGCTTCTTTGTGTGAATCCTTGAATTCTTCGAAACCAAACTTTTCCAGAGCAAACTTAACGCATTTTGGAACAGCAATCGAAAGCCTTTGGTCGGGCTTTCAAAAGTTTACAAATGTAAATTATGCAAATCAATTCAGCGACAGGAATTAGATGGCAAGTTTGTGATTGGCTAAAACCAACAATGTCTCAGCTCGCGCGCCCAGCCGTGAGTGGGGAGAGGATCGCGGGCTCACAGAAACCCCCACGGCTGGAAACCGAGCCTATGTAAAGTGTCGCTGAGTGTGTTTATTGTATGGAACTTGTCAGCGTCAAACACAAGACTAAAGGTAGATTATGACAATATTGATACTGGCATTGCATTCGAAACTTATGTATTATTGGAGCTATATAATTTGCGAGTTGATCCGGTTCGATCTGTATACTCTGCATGGCTTTGTGCTACTGAAACGAAACATGTACACATGTAAAGTCAAACCCTCCCCGTAAAAACTAGCCCAACATAGCCATTCCCTTAAGTGTGAAAGCACTGGCGTGATCAAGCCCGGCATATATGCATGTTCGTACTTGCATTGGCGCGCGCTGTTTACAACACATCAGTCTGCAAGTCTGTTCAGGTAAACGAAATTAAAAATTGTGGCTTGCTACACCCTGATTATCTGAGTAATAAGAAAGAAACTCCACATATATTACTTCCCTTTATTCGAAAAGATTTATGGATCTGAAATACCAAATAACAATCACTTGCTCCAAGATCCGTGGTGTACGCATACATAATTGCTTATAATCAAAAATAACTGGGTCAAATTAAAGAAGTTTCGATTGCAATGCCAATATCAATCCTTTAGTCTTGTGTTTAAGGCTGACAAGTTCCATACCATAAACACACACACAGTGACACTTTACATCGTAGCACAACACCAGTATAGCACTCGGTAGTCGGTTGTTAATTTGTTTCGAGCCTGTTGTTCGTCTGATATTCTCGCCTTCCAAATGCTTTTCATCGTCCTCCCAGTCTTCTGAATATGTTCTAGTACGAAATGGCTCTGCCATATCTATGAAAATCTACATTATTTCCGAGCGTGTGAAAATTCTACACGAAAACAAGTCGCCGCAAGTTAGCCGCAAATACAAAGGCGAACTTTGGGGGGCTCGTTCTCAACGCTGAAAAAGTTTTATTAAATTTTAATACATTTTCTGAACAAAGTACATCTGAAAGATGCTTTTGAGCCCAAATGTGTTTTTCACTCGGGTATCCTTTAATGATAAAACATTCGGGCTTAAGGTACTTTAACGCACGAGGTCACATAAATCTGCGTAGGTACCCAACCCCACAATTTATAAGAATAACGACAATTTCTTTGTTTTTCGTACATTGCGTGTAAAAAGCCTTATAATATTCATTAATCATTAATAAGGGTTCTAACCAATCCAAACGCAGCATTCAAGCGAGTCACATCGATAATGTAAATTGTTAAGTTAGCGCTATTAGTATTATGTATCAAATAAGCTTTATAAAAATTATAAAAAAATCAAATTTGTTTTTCAATTTGATAAATATAGCTCATATCATAAGTACATTACAATATTCGCGTCCGAATTGGAGGCCTTTTGCAGGAAACAGTCACGTGCTTGGAGGTGGAAAATAGCATTTACAAACAGGTTTTACTAATAACACTACCGATCTCGTACAAGTGCCTTTAAATACATGAATTAGTAAGATGTTTTTCCTGCAGCACAACCACGTGATAGCATTCCTGTAAAAGGCTCATTCCGTCTCAGTAGTACTTTGAATAAAAAACATCTAATTACAGCAAGCTACCAGTTACTAAACATTAACAATTCTTACGTACTAATTGACTCCGTTTCCTTTGTTCTCTAACTGAACTGTCTTTATCTAAGTTATCAGCCTAACAATAGAATCTCCAGGTTCATAACTAGTTATCGAGCTCATTAATAAACCTACCTACTTATATAACCTATAACCTACTTATCAACCATTTTTTTAAGGAAACTCCACTACCGAGTATGTAAGAACGTTATTTATCATATGACCCGTACGGCTCCCCCCGCGCTTTCCTTTCAAAACCATTTACAAAAGTCACGTGATGAGGGCCGGACGTGTATGGCGTGAGGGGCCCGGAAAAAGCCGTCCGGCCCTGCACAATTTTTTCTTGCTGTTTTGCAGTTTGATCTACAAAAAAATATGGTCATATGATAAAAAACCTATTGACTGAGTTAGGTCGGGCCGGACGGGAAAATATTTGGCTCTCGGTCATTTTGTACGCTGCGCTCGGTCCGTACGTCATGACCTCGAGCAAAATATTTTCCCGTCCGGCCCTCCCACTCAGTAAATAAGTACCTAATACACTCGTCTTCACCTCGGGCTGATAAATTTCGTACACACCTCGGTAGTGGTATATAACCTCTTCTTGTAACTCTAGATGTTTCCATAATACAATATATTTCGTAATAAAGACAAAATTATCTCTGTGGATAAGTGTCTTTAAGCAAAACATGGCAATTTCAGATTTATTCCAATTTTAATTGATAAAATAGTCACGCCTATATTTTCAGCAAAATCCCCTTCGTGCTTTTATCACAGCAGCACCGACGCAGGAGTGGAATCTTGCGGTTCTCAAGATCTGATACACATATTTCTAAGAGCGTACTTGCAAGTTTGTCACCAGACTGTCATTTGGGTTTAAAGTGCCTATAAACCTTATTTTTTTTATTTTAGAGATCAATTCTACATCAAGTGAATATTAGAATGGTACAATATATCTTGCTTTGAATGCTGTGCCGCTGAGTTAAGGAGGTCGGTTTAATATCCAAAATGCTAATTACATGATGTCAGGGGAGGCATCAATTATTATACAAAATGTTTTGTTACAATTAAACAAATTATCAGTGTTATACTCATGGTTGAAATAAAATGTTGTTAGAAATTTGTTTTCCTTTATCAGTAGAAACGCCCATTCACAACCACTAAGAAGTGATTGCAGATACCTCCCCTGACGTCATGTAATTAGCATTTTGGATATTAAAACCTCCTTAACTCAGCGGCACAGCATTTATAGCAAAATATATTTGACCATTCTACTATTCACTTGATTTAGAATTGGTATCTAAAATAAAAATATATTGTTCATAGGCACTTTAAGCTACGAGAGAATGGAGAGTTAACTGGTAGTGAACTGTACGTTGTATAGCATAATAATTATGATTATTACCTGATGGACCGGGTAAATCAGAAGTAGACGTAGACTTCTCTGTACTTCTGTCTGGCGACTTTTGAAAAGAGAAATCACAAGATTATTCGGTAAGTCTCATAGGTACCACTGATAAGTATCAAAGGAGATTTAAAAGAGCGGTCTTAGAACCTGGAATGTGCTTCCATTGATATACTGTAGTGCTAAAATGATTCCTCCTTTTTATTCTTTAACCCTATGACGCTCAAGGGAGTTTATGGATGACACCCTATCTAATTTCTCAATGGTCAAAATAAGCTTTATCATCCTGGCTCATACCTTAAGGTTCCTAGTAGCTGTTATATGGTACTTGAAATTCGTAAAAAAGTGATTAAGGGATCGAGGGGTTATAAACCAATTAGTTCGGGATAACCAAGTAATGTTTTATATTAGTCGTCGTCATCGGATTCGACTCATCGCCAGAAATTCGAGACATTGAGGCCTGATAGTATACAGATGGTAGACATGGCATATATGGTACTTTGGGACACTATAACGCAGGATACATAAAGTACCAACACTTAATTGGGTAACACCGCTCACCAGAATTTTATCGCAGACTCATCAGTCTCTTTTGGTCCGTTTAGGACCTACTTTCCAAAAGGACAAATTAGCTTGAATAACTGCTGGCTGTTTAAACAAACACACTGCAGTTTCTAGAGTACAGAACAAGGTTTCCAAAGCTGCCATGTTTGTTGGATTTGGTCACTTGTGGTCAGAGTTATGGCAGTCTCAAGACGAGCAATATTACGGGTTTTAGCGTGCAAATATGGAGTCTGAGGTTTCTTGTCGAAAAGCTGAGTTTTCTAGAAGGAAAAGGAATCATCGAAAATGGACTTTGGGACATCAGAAGGGAAGAATACGGTAGGTCTTGTTTATGTTTTCAACTCTTCGCCCGCACATTTTTTGCCAAGGTTGTAGATTTGCAGCAGATACATTTTATTAACTGTTATTTGCATGTTTTTACTGGAAATCGTTTAATGTCCACTGTAAATAAATGCATTAAATTTTTTATGCTTCCTCTAAAATCAAAGAAATGTATCATCAAAGTTTACTACTTGGCTTTGAAAATATCAAAACTGAATTGATAATATATGTAGAAATAATGCCTCGATCGCACATTTTTACGATTGTACCGTATTTCATGAGAAATAAGGAAAATGTTTAGGATCCCATACATTTCTCTGTAAATTTTCACGACCCATTTCACACAATGAACAGGGGTCAATATGTGTTGCGCAATAACGATGTCTCGAATTTCTGGCGATGGCCGAGGGCGCAGCCCGAGTCATTTGAAATTCTCACGCGGATTTTGAAACTCCCGTTCTGAGGACGTTAATTGCATGGTCCGAATCACGTTGGAGGTAGTTTTTTCTTTCGATGCCACTTCACTTCTTTACTGTTGACATGTTAGTTTCCCAGTTATTATGGACAGGCTCAAGACATTTCAAAGTTCCTAGTAGTTTGAATATCAAAGCCCTTGGACTTTGAAGTGTAGTTGAACTCTTCTTGAGAATATTCGACAGGGTTTCAAATTGAGACCTCTGGTTGGTAGTTGTTCTCATCAATAATTAATGAGAAGTATAAAGGACGTTTCGTATTTGTGAGATCTTTTTGTTGAATAAATCGTTTAAAAGAGAATACGTTTTTCCAAACCTTTCAAGTGTAAGATAATTTATTTTATGTAAAGTACTATTCTCTATATCATTTCATTTTATAGTTTCGCTGAGTTAAATGCTTGATTATTTTGATTCGGGTACATTCATTCATTCATTATTAAATGCTCCCATAGGGCTTTTAAGCATCTAAATTACATTGATAATATGTCAATACATCTAACATCTACTTAAAAATCTCAAAATATATCTACGTATAAAACTAAAATACATCAATTAATATAATAATAATTTAATAAATATGTCCAACAGTAGTAAACTGTTGGAATAATTAACTATCTGCATTGAAGTCACCGAGAAGCTGGCGCTTCATCGCCTTTTTAAAGATCTTGATATTGAATTGTGTTGTATCCTTATCTTAAGATCTCTAGCGAAACGATAAGTAAACACTCCGATTGTCCTGCTGAAGTCCTACACAAAGGATTATGGGGTATGTTTCTTCTTAACTTTTATTCTTAAAATGCTAAAACAGTTTTTTTTTATGTCCTTTAAAATAACCACCCTTCTGTAATGCCTTGAAATCATTACCTTTACTTTCCAGCAGCTAATCCAATCAGCGAGCACTGTTTTGTTAATGAGAGGTTCACAAGGGATCATACAGCAACGCACGTCTCCTAGATCAAGGTCACTCTCAGTGATGTAATGCATGCAGGTATCACGTGTGCAACGGCTGGTTTCATGGATCTCACAAACGCTTTCTTTCTGTAAACAAAGAGGGCAATGTAGACAACACTCAGTTTTCATGTGCTTCATCCACGAGAACTCTTCGCTCATCTTCGTAAGACAGGATGTCAGGAAATCCAAAACAGTTTGACAAGGAGGTTGGCATGATGATGATGACGTCGTGGTGACGACCCCAATGGTTAATGTGCTCGTGTCGGCAGCAACGACGACAGAAAACTTCTCATTTTCTCCAATGTCATTACATCTAGGGTTGAACAACAATAACAAAATAGATATAAGACCAGAAAATAAATACGATGCGATCTGCGTGCACTGAAAAGCCCAGGATCAAGCTACATTCGGAGCTATAAACCGAATATTAAGATGAGAAAATGGTCATCTAGTGATAACTTGTACTCGTGCTATTAAAGGAGAAGCTTTTAAGATAATTAAAAAAACACGCTTAATCCGTTTCCTATAATCCGTTAAAATGTGACCTGAATAGCATTCAACAGGTATTAAAATACTTATAGATATATGATTACCTGAAGGGTGCCTTCAATGAAAGATTTCTTGAAAGCAGAACTTTATGACTGGGTGAAATTCTAGATGCTTGTGAAAATGTCACTGACCTAGTTTATCCCACGGCATTTTTTTTTACATCAAATGTTTCATCGATAAAAGCCAAGCCGAAATGTACGTTTTGTCTGGTTTGATCCGCGATTCGAGTTTTTTTAGCTCAATATATCTCAATATAATCTAGGTCTCATTAAAAAAGTGAGTAATTTTATTTGAAATAGTTTTTGACTGTCGAAAGCTTTATTAAGTATTACCGGATGGAACTGACACGATTTTAAGACCGCCGTAAGAGGAAACAGGGGATAAGTGTGAACTAAGTGATTGAAAGATATGTTATTTCAAAGGATGAGACACTTTGAACATTTCAAAGGTCAAGTGTTCTTTTTTCCCCATTTCGAACAGCTTTTCATAGCTGGTTTTTGAAACGTTAGATATATTGAATCGGGAAAATCACCCGGTTCACCTACTGTATACGTAAATCAGTTGAATTAGTTATTCCGGCTAAATTTGAGAATTTGGGTTAAACCATTAAACTAAAATTATAATCTAGGAAATCTCAGAATATTAGTGTAATTGATGTACATGCTAATGATAATTTGACATGAAAGTGAAAAAAAACAATGAAATCCAGCAGCGAATAATCATGGTTAGGGTTAGTTTCAGTTGTGGGTAAGCCATGAATCGTTTACCGTCTTGTTTGAAGGAATGTTTTTCTCTATAAATCCTTCATTTTCTTTTTAAATTATTAAGTTTGTATTTGGCCCTAACAATTAGGTTTAGGGTTTTGGTTGGGGTTTTGATTAGGATTTTGATTTGAGCTACGCCAGATTGGTGGCTTAGATTATAATTCCAGCTGGGTTCAACCCGGAATTCTAAAATTTACAATAACGGCTTCAGCCAGAAGTCCTGTTTCAGCTCATTTAGAATTGGCGAACCGGCTGAGACAATACTTCACCATGCAATACCCAATTTCTGTTAATGCCTAGCTAAATTGGAGAGAAAGGGTGGCTAACTTACACTTTAATTCGGGTTTTCAAGCCTTTCAAGGACATTTTCGAAACACAGCCGAGGTTGAGAGAGAAATCAATCTGTTGAAATTTTGCGAGGTCTGATTGACGGAATTGGTAATTAGTCAACTTGTCAGATCGCTGACACAACACACAAAGATATATATATATATACTGACACACACATGAACGTTAATAGCATAGATCAGCTTTGGCACAGAATCAGCATAATATCATAAAGTGGCTTATTTCTCAGGAAGTCAATTTTCTCACCTTATAAGGTTGCTGTACAGTTTAGGTCGTTTTTTCCAGTCGGTTGCTGTACACCACTCCACAAACAACACCACAAACCTCGGGAAGAAACCAAGTGGTAGATGATGACTTTTAAATCGCACAACGATCGGTCGAGAAATTCCAGGTCCGACCGTGAACAATTGTTGAGCCTCGGCATTTTCTGCCTTAGGCAGCATTGAAGGAACTAGAAAAACCTCAGACCCATCTGCCTTTCGCCATTTGCAAAGAAGACTAAACCTCTCTATGATTGACAGCAACACATCAACATTCTGGTCGTCACTAACATCACCCTTCCAGATGTGTTCCACCAAGCTCTTGTTCAGGACACCGGTCGTCTTTAGTTCATTCCAAAATTCTTTGTGACGTTGTTCCCTCTCGTCTATGGGCATAACGGTGATTACACTAACAAACATACCAATAAGCCATCTAGGCTTGATTATAATCATGTCATTAAGTTTTTCATTGTCTCCAAAGTGGATAAGAACCTTCAAATCATGCAAATAGTCCAGGAGTGTCTTGAACTCAGCAGATTCCGTTTTAATATTGCATTTCCTAGCTATTTCTTTGGCTCTTTTCATGTCAATGTATTTATCTGGAAGAGAGTAGAGTTTTTTCTCGAACTGCAACCAGAGAATAGGAATATCCTCTCGCACTTGAGGAAGTTGCTTTGCTGCCTGAAAAATATCTCTTCTTAATTGCTTAATGCCTTTGTCTTCTTTTCCTTTCCCAGACTGTGTGTTGTCAACTAGATAGCTTCTGTGAACAAGATGATCTCCAAAAGTCCGCTCGTCTGCCAATATTGTGAGGATTTTATCAGCTGCTGGTTTCGGATCTTCTTCTTTTATTCGTATTTTATCAACATGGGTGCATGCAAGGAAGACTGGTGGTAGTTTTTCTAATTTCAAAGTTTCTACATCTGTTGTTTGCGATTTTAACTTTTCATCGGATATGGATGCCACACACGAAAGCCAAAACTCTAAGTGGTTCATGTTTGTCTTAGGACAATGTTCATCAATCGTGAATTCTTCTCCATCATGTCCTACAGTAGACATTGCCGTTGCATGAAGATCATTCTCAAGGTTGTAGACTAGAACATAAACGGCTTTAGAGGACATAAAAACTTGCTGTCCTGCAAAATCTAGTACAGTCAGGACAATGTCTTTTTCTTCATCCTTTTGCTCACTGTTTTCAAGACGATCTGCCACTAATTTTGAGAGTACTTCCGGTATTACCGGTACCTCATCTCTTTGCTCTTCAATTTCAATCTCATCCTTTTGCTCACTGTTTTTAAGACGATCTGCCACTAATTTTAAGACTTCTTCGGGTGCCGTTACCTCACTGCTTTGTTGTGTGTTGCTTTGAGACATGATTGTCAAGTTTTCTGACGAACTGTCTTTTGATATATCCTCTCCGGCTTTTAAAAGGGTGTCAGCCTGTTTCGTAGGCAAATTGTGTTTCTCCTTCTCATCTTCCTCCCTTTTATCTTTACTATCCTTAGGTTTTAGTCTTTCTGCCATCTCACTGGCCATACACTGTTCAAACGGACCGACCTCTGAATCCTCTATGGCGTCCGGCCAAGGCTCCTCTTGAAGCTTTAAATGAGTAGGCTGAAGTTGTACACCTTTAGTGCTGTCTTCACGAGGATCAAAATCTTCACCTAGAAATTGAAGCAAATCAACGTATATGAAAGGGCAATTTACCCTAATAGCAAAATAGTTTCAACAATTACTGGTTATTTCATGGTTTTCTATGGAATACCGGCGACTATTCACGAGAAATTTGTATTATTTGGTATATAAAGAGCCTTTCGGCGAGTTTACAAAACGTTTGATAATAACACTAATACAAAATCTCTTTTTTAATTAATATTTAGAAAATGTGTTTTCGGGTATTCTTCTGTCTAAAGGTGTGGTCTAGACGTCACGGGCACTTTTTCCCGATCTGGTTACTAAAAATTCACTCATTCAACCTTATCATCCCGCACTGCCTGGCTTCATGGTTTAACTAATTTGCATGTCATTCTAATAAAAACATAATTTGCACGAGCGTTCCGGCAGTAGCGAAGCGTAGCAAGCGTGCATGGTAAACTTGTTAATTCAAAAGCACACAAGTATGTAGAATATAGACAAAAGAGAAATTTCGGAAAGACACAAGCTATAAACAAAATGATACAGCAATAAAGCTTGCGTGGATGAATGTAAAAGTTCCCTATGTTTTGGGTTTTATTCGGCGCCCTTAAAATGTTTCAATGATCTTGAAATTTACAGGGACAGGGTAGTACATGTTGAATTTCAGGTGAAAAGATTTAAAAAAATGTTTATCGACTAGTTTTCGAATTACAGCTTCCTTAGTAAATACGTTACTATTTTGAGTAAAATGAGCATATTTATGGCATTACTTATGATTCCACAAACCGAAATCGAATAAAGCAAATGGAATAAAATTTTCATTGGAAGTAGTCCTATGCCACAGATATGAAATATGCTAAAACATCGCTTGAATCGGTCCGGAAAACACAGTTCTCGACGACTAGACAGGAAGTAAGGCGAATTGTTTATTTTTTTTAACGAAGATATTCAACTCATTTTTTTTCGAAAACGCTCTCATACAATTTTTTTTAAACTTTGCAGTCTTGAAGGCCTACATTTATTCTACAAGGGACACTAGGTCGTTTTAAAAGTTTAGGCCTAAATTTTGAGAAAATTGATGATATGTAAAATACATGACGTCAATGCTGTGTTGCTATGGTAACACTGATGTCAAACAAACCTACATTTTTGGAAAGATTATTCTATTTCTAGTAAATGGGTGAAGTGACTAGCCCGACCGAGCTCTGACAGCGGAGTATTAGCCGTTCAAAGTGGGTATGGTGTGTCCCAAGAAAATCCAGGCGAGCCACGGTATGTTAATTGGCCATGAAAAAGCAGTTTCATTTTAGCGCGCGGTAGGCAAATAAATGACCCTTATTCTAAATACGGATCATGAAACTTCCGCTTGCGATTAGTTCCAATTCCATCTTAAGATAGGTTAGAACCTTTTAGATTGCACCATGGGGTGCAATACCATCAATCTTGAAAGTAGGGTATAAAATTGTGATAGCCGGAACTCAGGAGTATATTACCTGGTGAACTTCATTTCACTTAGTTGAAAAGATGGACTTGCTAAGTTTTACTGAGTAGTCTATACCAGCGTCTGTGCTGTGGAAATTTGCCATCACCTAAATTTCATTCTAACAAAATCCTGTAGTGGATGTAAAGATTCAAGTAAGATTCAAGACTGTCTCATGCTCTCCGAGAGAGAAAAGGTGGAACTGTACTTTGAGAAAGCAGAGGCAAACATGGACTTGGAGAGAGTAGAATGAATCCTAACAAGCAACATCACTGCCTTTCAGCTTTCCGATGAAAAATTCAAGTTTATTATTCACAACTACCAGAAACGTCTATGGGAAGTATGGCAAGAAAACAAATTCATCAAATAACTTGTATTGACTGTGCGTTTATATTAGCTCACTCTGTTTGCTAATTGGATGACAACACAGAAACCAACACGGGAAATGACAACCAAAAAATTAATGAAAGAACAATGACAATGCGTTTATGGTATGCTGTCATCAGATCTATACAACGACATAAACATGTGATGATTAGTGAATAAAGTTTCACCGAATAAATCTGTGGTGATTAATGTATAATTGAGAGGATTAACAAGGTTGAAAGCTGCATGAAGTCATTATGGAATGGTTTATTGTTTGAAGGGAATTTCCCCCCCTGGGGGGGGGGGGGGTACTTACATGAAACATGGGTATGTATGTGAGGCCAAGAGGCTCAAACCCTGACCCTGTTTGACCCAATCCGAGCTCCAAAACCCTGATAGCCCCCTTTTTGTGAAAAAAAAACCTGATTGCCCCTTCTTTAAATTGTTTTCAAAACACGGTCGGATATATATCCTGGCCGGTATACCGCGTACCGGGATTTCATGCAAAATACGGAACATTTCAAGTCGGGACGTGGCATTGGGTAAACAAATCAGCAGATGAAGTACATAGATAAAATTAGCGGCGTCACGATGTATGGGAACCTCAGTGCTTGCATGTGGGCAGGCGATAAAAATGCGGCAACAGAAGGTCTTTTTTGACATAGTAGCTAAAGAAAATGAACTGCCTAAAAAATACTGAACCCCGACCCTGACTGCACCCAAATTATACTCAAATCCTGACCCTGATCTGCCCAAATCAGGTCAAAACCCTGACCCTACCTGCCCAAACTGAGCTTAAAACCCTGACCCACCCGGGCGGCACATACATAATGCGTCACAAACAGGAGTACCCCCCCCCCCAAAGGATTACGGTGTCTCAAAGGAATACGGTACAATAGCGCAAGGATTTGACAGTAAACAAATGCTTCCAAAGAAACCATGATCTGAATGTGTAAACGTATGGTATGTTAATTCGCCATGAAAAATGTTTGATTTTCAGGTTTATTTAGATAAACTCCGACATCACCACTTGAATGATAAATTGTGATTGATTAATTCGAAGCGCTTTCAAAGTTTAGTGATCAGAGAGAAAGTTTCCAAAGAAACAATAGGCGAAATCACTTTGATGTTAAACATACTTTATTGTTGAATCACAATACAGCGTTCGAATAATAATCAGATATATAATAGAATTAAAAAATACATTCGGTCGAAAGACTTGTTTTATTCGATTTCATTAAGACAAGTGATGAAGTAATCCAGTCTTCATCGCTTATCACACACGTTTTTAAATTGGTTATTGTTCACCACATCGCCTGTACATATTCGATTATCCACGAGATTAAAATATTTACAAATTCCCAGAAGGGACATTAAAGAACAAAGACTCTTGTTCTATCCTTATCAAAGATAAAGAGCAATGCAAGGTATGTCAGGACTTTCAGAACATATTTTTCTCTCCTTGTGAAAAAAAACTGAACTTGCTAGAGTGGAAATTTTGTTTCCCTTGCTAAAGATAAAGAGCAAGGACTGTCACTGTTTTAGGTCTTAGTTTTTTACGAGAATGATTGATAAAAAATGCCTCCGAATGTCCCCTCCATCGTGATTATCTGTTTTTGATTTTAGTTTTTCGAGAATGATTGATGAAAACGTCCCCGAATGTCCCCTTCATCGTGATTATCTGTTTTTGGCTTTAGTTTTTCGAGAATGATTGATAAAAACGTCCCCCGAAATGTCACCTCCATCGTGATTATCTATTTTTGGCTATTGTTTTACGGGATGATTGATGAAGACGTCCCTGAAAGTAATTTAAAGTTATGAAAATACCCCTCATTCTAGATTAAGAATTCCAGAACGTTCTCCATATAAAACCCTGTTCAGTGTCCGAGGGTCTCATTGTTTCACTAACATTTATGGCACAGCGGCGGGGCAAAGATTGTCCGAATCCAAGATGCGAATCAAGAAACTTGCTTAAAAGTGCAAGTAAAGCCATAAAACAACATTAACTTTTTTTTCTCCAAATCCTGTTTCTAATATACTTCAGTTGTCTAAATTAGTTTTCTTTGGGAGACTGGAGCAGCAATTCAATTAGAATAAAAATTACCCGAATTGCGGGATTGATTCATCTTGTGATGTCACAATGGAAACCTACGGGATATTATTGTAGTAGTTTTCTCTTGGGAGGGAGTTGATTCATTTTATGACGTCACAGGATCCATGAAAAGTAACCAAAATTAGAGATTAAATGGTAGAAATGTTCTAAAATTTGCAAGATTAATACCTTTTTTGTGCGAAACGAACACAAAAGTACAATATTTTATTTTTTATTTTTTCGGCATTACACTTTCACTTTAAGTTATCAAACCATTTGGCAAATGCTCATTCAATGAGTTCAGAACAGTGAAAACCCTGGCTGAAAAACGAAGAGGGTATTACCAAACCGTAATAGCTATAAGCGCTTCACCTCATCCAGGATGATGGATTAGTTTTTAATAGACCACCGGCGATGACGGATGTTACTATTAAACACCCTTAAATTTCAAATCTCTGGACCGACCATGTGTGGGAAAACATATTTCACTGAAAGATTGTTACTTCATGCAGATGAAATGTTTAATAAACCCATTGAAAAGAAGTTTTACTGCTTTGGTGCATTTCAACCGCAGTTTATAGAGATGCAAAAACATTTACCGAACATGGAGTTTATTGAAGCCTTTCACGAGGCTATTTATTCACAATTCAACAAAACACCTGACATCCTCATCATAGATGAATTAATGGCAGTTGTTCTAACGACAGCTTTACTGAACTGAAAACGCGTGGATGGCACAACAAGAATACTACTACGCTTTTTCTCGTTCAGAACTTATTTCCACCGGGGAAATATTCACGCACTATCTCACTCAATAGCCAGTATATTATTGTATTTAAATATCCCAGAGATTCTCTGGGAATGTCCAACTTGGCTAGGCAGGGTTTTTCGAGTTATACAAAATAATATTATGTCAAAGGAAGTTATCACGATGAAGTTTTAGAACCTTATTCTTATCTGTTGCTAGATTTACACCCGACCACTCCAGATCAGTATAGTAGATTACGAAGTCGAATTTTCCCCGATGAACAGCAAGTTGTTTATGTGAAACGTATATAAACTATGTTAAACCTATACATTCGTTAGTTTATCATGTCTGGTCATATGAGACAGGCCACATTTATTAACAAATATCTCGCCAGTCTAATTAAAAAGCATGAACATCACCAAGTAACTTCTGCACGTTATAGGTAATGTATACGTACATGTTATTGTACATCATGTATTAGTAAAAAAACAAGACTGTATGATCTTAAATGTATTTTATTGAAGTCAATGTAAAATAAAAACATAAATCGTCTTTACAAAAACAATTGAGTTGTTTTCAAAATTCTAATCTTTAAATACTACAAATTACATGGTACATCTACTGAGTATTGTCTTCGTACATCAGTTCCCTAAGTTGTTTGGTCACTACATCTGATAGAACTTTCATCCACTCTGAGTACCCTGATTTTTTCTCATAATCACTTTTATCAGCATAAGACCTCAATTCTGTGTTCGTGGGTGGAGGAATCATTTCTTTTACAAAATCAGTAAACCTCAAAAGTATCTTGATCTCGTCAATATGTTCAAAAGCTCTTTCGTAACACTCAAACCATTTTCGCACAGGGTAGAGTTTTTTACAGGTATGACCCCCTTCTCCCTCGGATTAGGTAGATTCTCCCATATCCAACATGACCAACAATTCTTGATCTGCACCCCATTCTGCATCACCCCATTCTGCATCATCCCCTTCAGGTGCTTCAGTTCTCCATTGTTTTCGCTTTGTGAGTTTAGTTCTAAACACAACTTTATTTCGCGTTGTGACGAACTACAAACACGAGCTCTAGCTCGAAGCTCTCTCACTGTGTCTTACACGAGTTCAAGGTCACCGTTTTCTAACTAAGGTCAATGTGACGTATTTCCGCCCGTACGCGCGGATATTTCCGGTAATCTCTCACATCGTCCTCACCGCAGAAGGGAAACCACCTGGTTTACAGTTTCTAACAGTAACAACTACATGAAATGGTTCAAAATCAGTCCTTTCAATCACAGTTTTTCAGTTTCTCTCGAAGTATCCGTGCTTTATTCAACAACTGCGGCTTAAGTCTTTTGATTCCAATTTTATCAGCCTCCGCTTGGGTTTCTAACACGCTGATGCGGTTGTTCATTTCCGAAATTAACTTGGTGATTTGCACACTGTTAACAACCCACTCTCCATACCGATCTGGCGGATGTCGTACTCTAGTAGGGTGTTGCCTCGCCAACTCTATTTCCTCGGATTCGCTGACATTGGAGTCACACTCACCCCAGAACGTTTCGTATGTAGACCAACATCCCTCGTTTCAACACTAGTAGGTATCTTGTCACTACTAACTTCAGAGCCCTTGTCCATAAGGTCCTGCATGTGTACTCACTTCCTCCCGGCTCCTGGACATTCACTGCACTATCATACCCAGAGTCATCGTGAAACCACCCAACCTCATCGGGACCACTCTCTTCGACTTCTTCCGTTTGGCTACTTTGATCCTCTGCAACAACATCCTCTTGGGCGACACTGCGATCAGCGGTTAGCTTCATAGAGTTGTGTGGTTCTGACTTTCTCCTATATACCCGAAGGCTGTTGAAGTGGACAACAACCGAATATCTTGATGAGTTATGCGTTCTACCACAGCGTATGGCCCTTCCCAGTTACGATGAAACTTACTGGCTTCTCCAGGTTTGAGCTGGGGGTGATAGCGTAGAACAAAGTCTCCTGGCTCATACACCATGTGTTTGACGCCTTTGTCGAAAGCATCCTTCTGACGGCGTTGATGCAGGTTGTTTCTTACGTCTTGATATGCTTGCACTAGATGGGTACGCAGCTCACCGACAAACTCAGAATATGTAGACTCTGACGACTTACTCTCTGACACTTCTCCCATCATAACATCAAGCGGAATTCGCATCTCCCTCCCAAACATGAGCTCAAATGGGGTTTGTCCTGTCGAAGAGTGAATGCTACTGCGGTATGCCATTATGCAAAAATCTAAGTGTTCATCCCAACTATCTGGTTCGCCATCTATCCTGGTCTTAAGCATGCTCTTCAGTGTACGATGAAAGTTCTCTATTTGCCCATTTCCCTCGGGATGATAGGCTGTGGATCTGGATTTGTTCATCTGTAACAGCTTGTACATCTCACTGAACACTGTAGATTCAAAATTTGCGTCCCTGATCGGAATGTATACTATCCGGAACACCGAACCTACACACCCAGTTCTTCACAAAGATCCTAACACATGTAATTGCTCGGTGGTTCAGAATGGTATACGCCTCTGCCCATTTGGTAAAACTGCACTGTACGGTCAAGATAAACGTGTTTCCTTTCTTGTTTCGTGGTAGTGGGCCTACAATATCCAAATGAATTCTTTACATAGGGTAACCAGAGGGGATCGGCTGCAATGGAGCTCTCTGATGCTTACGTGGTTTACACTTGGCACAAGTAAGACTGTTGTTACAATACTCGTGAATTCTCTTAGCAAGACCTGGACGCCACAAACGGGCATTCATCCGTTTCAGTATTTTAAACCTTACTCTCACAGTTTGAGCTCGAATCCCAGCCACTTCTAGCCTGCTTACAGGCTCTCGGGTTTTTTCGGAAATATTAGTTTTCGGGTCGGGTGGAAATGTTAGGCTACCTGTTCGGCCCACAGGTAACCCAAACCCGACCAGAAAACTAACATTTCCGAAAAAACCAGAGAGCCTGTAAGCAGGCTAAGCCACTTCCGCCAATGTGTATTTTAGTTCTAAACACAACTTTATTTCGCGTTGTACGAACTACATTTGTACAAACACAAGCTCTAGCTCGAAGCTCTCTCACTGTGTCTTACACGAGTTCAAGGTCATCGTTTTCTAACTAAGGTCAATGTGACGTATTTCCGCCCGTACGCGCGGATATTTCCGGTAATCTCTCACAGTTTTTTTCATAACATATACAGTCATAGTCTGGGTTTATGTAAATGCTTAAAAACTATTCATCAGTTCCATTAACTGAGTATAAGATCATATTAGTTCCTTTGAAAACCGCTTCCTCGACTACTGTTTGTTCTGGACTCGTTGTAGATCACTACTACCATTCTTTTCAATGTGAGCAGTCTTCCATAGACCTTGTTGAACATTATTTTCATAAAACAGAAACGCATACGCTGAATTAACCAAACTTCCTACAACTTTTCTTTGGTGTCTTGAATTTGGTATAGACAAACGTCAGTGCCTTTGAAAATGGCAATCTTGGTAACATCATGGTCGCTTCCTCGGTAAAATGAGCTCTCAGTGAGACTGAGAACGAACAGTTATTTAACAACTAAAGAAGCCTTAGCCATGTTTTATACTATCATAAAACACATTATAGCAATATCTAACATGAAATCTGGTTGGCTAAAAAGTATGTTTTATTAGAGCCTATAGCATACTTAGCTTGATTTTCAACTGGTGGTTTGCTCATGCATGTCAATCTCTATCAAAATGTAAGTGAAAATCTTATCCATGCATTATCTTGTCAGAAAACACTGCAGTCATTTGAGAACACCACGGAAATTTTCAACCAAGAAAAATAGAACTAGACAATTCAAAAGTAAATGAGGCTTAACTTTTCTGGAGTTAGGGTTAGGTTGTTTGAGGGAGATGAAGGTGTATTTTTGGTTTAAAGGCCTTCATTCTAACTACCCGTTTAAGTCGTCGCCAAGTTATCTTGTCACTCAAAGTTTTGAACATCACTGCTTCCATTAGATCTGCTCCAACTCTCAATTACTCTGATGCTGATTGCTTCATTCCTTCTACTAATGTTGATTTCCATTATTATACCCCTCATGAATTTCATGACTGCTCAGTACTCAAGGAAGCTCTCTCGTCCAATAGTTTTGCCCTGATGCATTGTAATATAAGAAGCCTTGGGGCTAATCATGATCATCTAACCAATATGCTGTCTGAGCTTTTCTATCCTTTCTCTATAATTGGCCTTTCCGAGACTAAAATTAAGGATGATAATGACTCTTTACTAAATATTAGCATTCCCGGTTATAAGTTTGTATCCCAGCCTACCTTATTTAATGCTGGTGGTGTAGGTTTCTATGTGCAGGATGATATTAATTTTAATTTGCGAAGTGAACTCACTACTAGTAATAATGATTTTGAAGCCCTTTGGTTAGAAGTTAATAATTTTTCTCAAAAGAATGTTCTTTGTGGGATCATTTACAGGCACCCCCATGGCAACATATCTACATTTATGGGCTATCTCAATTCTACCATTGAAAAAGTTCATAGGGAAAGAAAGTATTGTGCTATTCTAGGTGATTTTAATATTGATTTGCTAAAATATGATTCCCACCAAGTCACTGATGATTTTATTAATACTATGGGCTCATATTTCTTTCAACCTTACATCTTGCAACCCACTCGTATTACCTCACATTCTGCTACTCTAATAGATAATATTTTTTTCAATTCTGTTGATCATAGAGTAATTAGTGGTAATCTGATGTATGATATTTCTGATCATCTTCCAAACTTTTTAATATTTTGTAAATCTTTCTCCACTCGTACTAAATCTACTATCTTCATAAGAGATTACTCCAAATTGAATGAATCAGCCTTGTATGATGAAGTAAAATCTATTGATTGGAGAGAAATACTCTCCAAATGCCATGATCCAAATAGTCTATTTGATGGTTTCCACACCAAGATTTCTGAACTTATTGATAAACATATACCACTTAAAAAAATATCAAGACGGCAACAGAAAGTTAACAGTAAACCCTGGCTGACTGCAGGTATTAGAGTTTCGATACAAATAAAAAATAAAATGTTTAAAAAATTCATCAAGACCAAGTCAGAATATTATGCATCTAAACTACGTCACTATCGTAATAAGATTAATCATCTAATTAAACTGAGTAAAAGACAATATTACAATGAATACTTTTCTGTTTATTCAAATAATAGTAAAAAGACTTGGTTAGGTATTAAACAAATAATTTCAACAAAACCTCAAAACCCATCTACACCTACTAAATTGATCATTGACAATATTGAAATAACTGCAACTAAATACATAGCTAATGAGTTTAATAATTACTTTGTTAATATTGGTAACCAATTGTCTAATAATATTCCACCTGTTGATGTGCACCCCACTCATTATTTACCACCTAAAGACCCTGGGAGTTTTTTTCTATTTCCTACTTCTTCCTCTGAGATTGAGAATGAAATTTCTAGCTTAAATATAAGTAAAGCATCTGGCCCTTTTAGTATTCCTACGAAAATCTTAAAGCTTCTAAAGGACTTAGTTTCTAAACCTTTAGAGATTCTTTATAATTGCTCTTTTTCATTAGGCATAGTACCTGACCATTTCAAAGTTGCACGGGTTCTTCCAGTGTTCAAAAAGGGCTCAGAAACTTCCTTAAATAATTATCGTCCAATATCTCTTTTGCCAATTTTTAATAGAATTTTGGAAAAATTAATGTATAAAAGATTAATGAATTTCTTGACTAAAAAGAATATTCTCCATAATAAGCAATTTGGCTTTAGAGAAAGTCATTCTACAGACCATGCTATTTTATGTATAATTGATAAAATACAAACTGCAATTGAAAATGGACTCTTTTCCTGTGGAATATTCCTTGATTTGAGTAAAGCTTTTGATACGGTTAATCACTCAATTTTATTAGATAAATTGGATCATTATGGTATACGTGGTGTAGCTAAAGACTGGTTTTCTTCATACCTCAGTAACAGAAAGCAATTTGTTTCAATAGGTAGCGCTTCTTCGGAATATCTTCCCATCTCTTGTGGAGTTCCTCAAGGGTCAGTTCTTGGCGCTTTATTGTTTCTATTGTATATTAATGATTTTAATCTCTGTTCTAAAATTTTAGACTTTCACCTTTTTGCTGACGATTCTAATCTGTTCTATGCTAATACAAGTCTGACTTTGCTTGAATCTGTATTAAATAATGAACTTAAAAGTATACAAACTTGGCTTTGTGCCAATAAATTATCTCTCAATATTAGCAAATCCAATTTCGTCATTTTTCACCCACCTCAAAAGAAACGTACCTTTATACCTAAATTGGTTATTGATAATAAATATTTAAAAGAAGAAAAATTTATTCAGTACTTGGGAATAATGTTAGACTCACATTTAAATTGGAAATGCCATGTTAATCATGTGATGAAAAAATTGAAAAGGAACATCGGATTAATCTCAAAAGTTAGATACTTCGTAAATAGCAGTACTCTAGTTAATCTTTATTATGCTCTCATATATCCTTTCCTTTCTTATAATTTAATTGCCTGGGGAAATACTTATGAATCTAATATTAAACCTCTATTCCTTCTCCAGAAACGGGCACTTCGTATCATGACTTTCTCCTCCTTCACAGAGCATACCAATCCTATTTTTAAGTCTACATATAATTAAACTTTATGACCTCATTCAGTTACATACAGCAATCTTTATGTTTAAATTTTATCATCATTTCTTGCCCTCAGCTTTTAATAACTTTTTCACTCCAATCAAGAATATACATAATTACAATACTAGACTGGCCTCCAAGTCCTCATTTGCTCTCTCAAAAACACGTACTAATTATGGCATTTTTAATATACGCTTCCAGGGACCAAAAGTCTGGAATCAAATAGACGAACCAATGAAATCATTAAATCTGTCTTTATTCAAAAAACATCTAAAGAAGTCTTTTGTTGATAATTACTAAACCACTTGTGTTCTTTTCTATTGTATCTATAATAATAATTTATTATCTCTCACGCTCTCATCCATATATTCTTTGTTTGTCTGTTTCCTGCATGTGTGTACACGTCCTGTACTTGTGTGCCTTGCCGACCTGCATTTTTCTAACGTTTTTGTCATCTATTTAAACAAGGAGGTCCAGCTTTGACAAGCCCTTATGGTTTTTTTGCATCTCCTGTACCCAATTTTGTTTGTTCATTTATGTAATTTGAAATTCTCATGTATTATGTTTGTAATTAATGGGTCAAATAAATTTACTGTTACTGTTACAAATAATTTAATCAGCAGACGTTAAAATTATCAGCCATACATTCCTTTCATTTAAATTACAAAATATTCAATTGTAGCCGTCGAAAGCCAGGCATTTGCTGTCTAATTGTAATGGGGGTTACTGTTTGCATAGATAATACTGAAAGGTGTATAGGTACAATGTATGTTGGGCCCCAGAGCTGGACCTGGTTTGCAAAAGGAAAAGGCAATGCATTTTTAATTTACCAGAATTTCTATACCCTTTTTGAACATCTTCCTGGATTCACAGTCAATTTTTGCTTCAAAACTAGATCTACGGTTTCAGATCTAGACCCGGTTTGCCAAATTGGGATCAAACCGTATACGATTTGTAAGGTTTCCACAGCATACATTTAAGAGGCACTTGAGAAGCAAATGGGATGTAGATAGGTAGGGTCTTAATTTTGACATAATCTCAAATAATTTCTCAAGGCGAGAGCTTTGTTTTTGTGACCCAACGAACTCTTTACAGCCGCCGTGGCAGTTTTATTTTCATAAATTTTAATCCGCTTTGACGTCACTGGACGGCATTATCGGCTATTGGATTCAGACGTCTCTCTCGGGAGGAACGAACCGGAGGAGACGCTATTAAAACCTCTACAAGCACTTGAAACATGACATTGAAACATACATTGAATTATGGAATGAAATTATGACTGGAATTAATCTTAACCCTTTCTTTACAAGAGCGGCCGAAACCGGCCAATATGAAGTATGTAACTGGAAAAAATTGCATCAAATCTGGTCATGCAGGAAATATGATACCGATATATTCTTTAAAGGGATGAATGACTTAAGCCAGAGCTATTGCTGGTTTTCACTCAATCCCCAGAGATTCAAATGACAAAGAGCATGGCGGCCATGTTTGTGCCCCAACAAAAGAAGCTAACGAGGAATCTATTGTTTAAGGGTACCAACATGGCGGCTATGACGTCAAGTGAAAACCAGCAATAGCGATACTTTGTGTTGATAAACATTACTTTTGCTATGCTATGATTTCAAAAGGCCGCTTTGTGTCAGGAACCAATGGATGGCACATTAATAACAATGGATTACGTGGCAGTAAGTATCGCTATATAACAGCAATCGGTTGACTCCAAACTTTGAAAAAAAAAGCGTTTGTTTTCTTAGACGTTTCGTTTCTTTGACTTTCGTCAATTTCGATGTTCTGAAAATTGGTTAAAAAAAACACTTCCCTTTCGCACTTAAACAAAAAAACAAAAAACACAACATCAGCACTCATTCATTACAGTACCTTCTTTGATCTCTCCAACCACCAGGTTTTGTTTGCACAAAACCCTGTGAAGCATAGCATTCTTACACTACATTTCTCACATGATTTTCAAGCACCAATCCCCAAATGACAATGGATCCCCCTATTTCAGTTTTTGTAGGTGTTTTGCCAAGCTACCGCGCGCTAAAATGAAACTGCTTTTTCATGGCGAATTAATTAACCGTATGTTTTCCCTCCCGAATTCTTTCTTAATCCCCTTCCAACAATAAACCATTCAAAAGCGACCCGATTTCGTCATCGCTTGAGAGTGGTGGGGAGGGGTTTTCCGAAAAACTCAAGCGATGATGTCACAAAACCCTGTGAAGCATAGCATTCTTACACTACATTTATCACATGATTTTCAAGCACCAATCCCCAAATGCATTATAGGTAATCAACAAAAACATTACAAGGGATCCCCCCTATTGTACATTTTTTGAATTTGTTTTTACCCTACAACCAAGAGAAGCACTTTCAGTACGAACACACACCCAAACTCACCAAAAACACAACCCCGTAGGTTTGGCAGGGTAAAAAGATCACCAATTGTAGAGAGTCAGGGTTTTCATCCAGGATTTTTTTTGATATAAAAAAGACAATAAAAATCTCAACAAAATTACTAAAAGCAAGCAAAGTGGTTTTAAGCCTTCAGAAGACTTCAGGATGTCCTCTGGCTCTCTTCCAGTGGCTGATTTCAGACCAAAATTAGTGCAGTTTTTGTTTTCAAAACGCTAAAAGAGAAATTGCCGCAAGCCGAATGGACTTCTGGCGAAAGCTTGAGCCCTTGGTTCGCGTATGAACAGGAGCACTCAACGGCCAGGAATGCACAAAGGTGTTAATTTTTATATTGTTGAAACTTGATATCTCATTGGTCATACAGAAGTAAACCTCTTAAAAATAGGAAAGAACTCTCATTTCACATTTGTTAAAGAAAATTATTGAAGCGGACAATCTGTAACTATGTAAATAGAGAAAAAGAAATTCTATTTGGAGGACATTGAAATATTTTATAATATCTCTGCTTTTGTTTTTAGTGTCTTTTTATTGGCTAAATTTGTTTTGGAATCAAAAACATATACACAACGAGCGATTTCATGCATTTTAATTTGAGAACATTAATACCACTAGTCAAGAGATATCTTCAGTATATAATTGAACCATTTTCTATTTGGGATTAATGAAATCACATTCATGGCCGTGGAACAATAGATCTTGCTCCGGTTATTACATGAATCATTACTTAAAAGCTCAGCGGTACGTAATTGATTAGGGCATGCCAAAGCAGGGTTGATTTTGCACTCTAGTTTTCACCAATTGAAACCAAATGTGTTCGTGAATGAAAGGATTAATATAGATACATTTTATGCTACTTCAGACACGTTTCACGCTAAATAAGGTTGTTGTGCCACTCGTGACTTTGTAAAATGTTGATAAAAGTTGTATACACTATTGAATAATGATTACAGTGTTGAAACAAAGAACCGCATTTTTGAGAAAAAGGCCCTTAAATATGACTAAATTCAGGCGATTCTCCATTCTCGTTCCCAGTGCCTCCTCAACTAACTGAAAAATCAGAGGCTCTGGTAAGACACGAAACAGGCTCTAATTTGATTGGCTAGCCAAATCGGCTGCGCGATGAAGAAAACATTGAACAGGTGCTGCGCACAGCGCTTTTCTTCCGGTTCACTTAGTGGATAAATCACTTCTGTTGTAAACATAACAAGTAAAATAAGGCATTTTTTGAGGTGTTCTTTCAATAAAAGTAAAATAATCAAAAGAATAAACTTTCATACGTGCAAATAATAAAGAATGAAGTGATGTGCCTTTTAAAAGAACATGATTAAACAGATTAATTAATTAATAAACATTCATATATGTAATGTATGGTGGCAAAAGCCGAAAGGTAATTAAAATCTCCCTTCGATCGACTATAACCCAATAATGGCGGATGTTACGCCAAAAAAGTCAGCAGAAAAGCTTTTCGATCGAAATACATGTATTTGCTGCAACGCCGTAATATCGGATAAGAATCACCCAGTGATTTTAAACAGCGACCTACGGAAATGTTTGGGTTCTTATCTAAGCCATCCGTTCATTTTCTGGGAAGAATCCTACCCTACAAAAATATGCTGTCCGTGCAAACGCTATCTTGAAACTGCCGAAAAATTCCGTGAGATGGTTCAGCAATCGCATGAACATCAAACCGCGGCGATCCAAAATTCCAGGCTAAAACGAGGTCGAAAGCAAAATTATAGCTCTCCTAGTAATCCACCATCAAAACACATTCCGCGCCGAGTGCACTGAGCGCTATAGCCCTTGCTAACCTACAACAGGTACATAGGGCTATTCTTCCTCGACCATCAGCCCTGCAGTCTAATCCAGCAGCTGAAAATCAGCATGTTCTGTGCACTCCTCGATAATTGCGTTGAGAGGAGATATGACGACCACGATTGAGTTGGATGAACCTTGAAGAGCATTAAACTCAAACGGTAAACTTTGGTAAATTAACGATTTACCATAACCGGTCGGAAGGACACAGAAACAGTCCTTCTTATCGATACTAATTACCCGAATAGCTTCCAAGTGTTTAGTTTCTTAAAGAAAACTGTATTTTAAGCTTTGCAAGGACGAACTGGATAGCTTCCATGAGGACCGCCATTGCTTTAGTTAGCAAATCGGAAATGAGTTCTAAGAGCATGCACAGTTTCAATGTCCTGGAATCTAGGACATCCGGTTTCGTGTCTTACCAGAGCCTCTGATTTTTCAGTTAGTTGAAGAGGCACTGGGAACGAGAATGGCGATTCTCGTGATGAGCTCAAAACAGAGTTTTGACTCTATATAAAAACATAGCGCCGCAACGGCGAACTCGTGGATATAAAGTGTATTTTAGTGTGTTCTGAAGGGTAAACATGTGGGAACGTTCAAAGTTTAAAGACCCTGTGTCCGAGCCCATGGTGCTTTGCGCGCGCAAATCATTTTCGTAGGCTACGAAAATCAGAAAGATCGGTGTTGTTATTATGTGACTCTCGAATCTTTCGAAACCATCTCTAGTTTGGGCCATCGTGTAATTATTCATAGATATATATGCTTACTGACTTTCTTTTGTCTTAACTTTTTTAAACATACCTTTTAAAATGAAACTTTAGTCGAATATTTCTTCGAATCCCGGTCAAGAGTGGCGAGTAGAGGAATGCCGAAGAAAGAACAGACAGCGAGGCGAAGCAACTCGGCAAATAATCCTTCAGCAGTCCACATTTTACTTTCTCTAGAACTACAAGAGAACACTTGTGGTTCAAAAGGACTACTACGTGAGTTTCCCGGGGATTTGCTGCACCAAGGGACCGGCGGGCTTCGTTGGAAATACAAAGCAACCACTTCTGGCATCGAGATCATTCGTAATTATAATTTCGCACGGCTCTGCTCCACTGAGGTGTTACGACTTATCTGTATCTGTATATGTTTTGCATTTTTATTAGCCGAGAAATTAATGCCCTTAACCTTTTTTTTCATCATCCAGCACGTCCAGAAAGTCTTGCTACCAAAACTACGACCGCGGGTCAAACTCCAAACTGCCGAGTTCAGCTGTTACTTCGCTGTGAGTTTGACTCAAGTGCGAGTACGACATTTCATTTTGCACTCAAAATATATCATTCGCAAAGAAAGTAGAGATCTTCAAATACAGCTAAACAATACTGGAGACATGAAAACAAGGAAACAGGAGTATGTGTTTGCTTGTAGAGTTGTGAAAAGTCGCACTCGTAAACCGAATTAGAATCTAAAGGCAGTACAACTGGCTTCCTGACGAGTACTGTTAGCTGTTCAAATCATATTCGAAGCATCCGGGGGAAATTCGTAGGCTCGATTGGGTTTTTAATCCGGTAGAAATTATGAAATTCGTTATCCAATGTGTATGTGTACTTCTTTTATGAAACTTATAAACAATCGAGAGCATTTGAGTTCGACTAAAAGCTGGCCTTTAATTTATGCGGCCGTTGATAAACAAACTAATCATAACATTGGCGCAAAGCACCATGGCTCGGACACAGGGTCTTTAAGTTATTTTTGCTGGTGTGATAGCCTGTATAACGATGTGACCGATGACGTCATCGTTCCCACATCACCACTAAGTAATTTATGGGGACCAAATACCATGTCTGTCAAAGCTTGAGCCACCTGGTATTAATATTAAGCGAGCTAGGCATGAAAACGTACAAGGTTTTACGTCACTATCGGCGGGACCAAGGTAAACGCGATTTGCTTGGTTTTGAATGAGCAAACACATCGCCCACATGGATAACACAGCTGCTACCGAAAGTATATAAATAAATTTGCGTTCACTTTACAGTTAGTAATAAGAGGGGAACCGGCGATGAGGACTTTAGTAACGTCACTGCCAACATCAATTAAAGTTCCACATCGATCTTCAATTATTAATTAAATGAAATATCGATTACTATTATCTTATCAATTGGCATTCCAAGCATTCCACTCTGCTAATATCTGAGTGAGTGATTGGTAGATTAGTGTATGTCTGTACTTTGTGTATAGGTGTCCCGACCGAAACATTGAAATATATTATTGTAAACTGGCTACCTGGCATTTTTGCCCTCTAAGGTTATTTTGGGTTGCCAGTACCCCTAATCTTTTTTATCATACTATTTCTGTAAATCTTTTATAGTAATTTTTGGGGTAAAATAAAGGTTGTTGTTGTTGTTGTGTGAGTGACACGATTTCTCCAACCATTCCGATAACTCGTTCCTGCGCTAGCCCGCATCCACGAGTTAACATAGCGCCGCAATGGCGAACTCGTGGATGTAAAGTGGTGATAGCCTGTGTAGCCTGTCAAACCACGTAACCGATGTCATCATCGTTACGACATAACCACTAAGTGATTTATGGGGACCCAATACCATGTCTGTCAAAAGTTTGAGCCACGGACCATTAGAAATGAGGGAGATACGGGCATGTACTAAAAATCACGTGACAGATGACGTCATAGTTACGACAACTAAATGATTCATGGGAAACCCAATGGACCCTTTGCACTTTACGTCATAGCCGCCATGTTGGTGTACAGTTAACAATAGATTCTTCGTGAGAGTTGCATAACGTACAAGGGTTTACGTCACTATCGGTGGGACCCACATGCGCATGACTTGTGGTTTATCGCTCGAGCACACAAATCTCCCACATGGCAAAATAGTTGGTTGCTAAAGTATATAAGTACCTGACGCTCACTTTATAGTTAGTACCAAGAGGCTAGGGGACCCGACTATGAGGCCTTGATTAACGTTAATTCCCACAGCAATTAATGTTCGACATCGATCTTCAATTATTAATTACATCAAATATCGATATCGATTACTATTATCTTATCACTTTGCATTCAAAGCATTCCATTCTGCTAACATCTTACTGAGTGAGTGAGCGAGCGAGTGACACGATTTGCCCAACTATTCCGACAACTCGTTCCTGCGCATGCGCACATCCACGAGTTAAGCATACAAGTAACACGGATTCACTCTTTTCACCTGGTGGCCATTTTGGATTCAAAGCGAGGCAATCCTTTGTTTTCGCCAGGTTAGCCTCATTTTGATTATCCCTCACTACGAAGCTAACCTGGCAAAAACAAAGGATTGCCTCGCTTTGAATCCAAGATGGCCACCAGGGGAAAAGAGTGAATTGTGTGATAAAGTGTTATGGCGTTACATTATGCAGTATAGCGAGATCAAAACCTATCTTTAAATCAAAATGCCCGCTGAACTTTGATACCACATATCGAATAAGTGAAAACGAGTATTTTATCCGGTCCAAATCGGCGCAGAATTAAGTTTATTGGAAGCTAACGCTCGGCAAATGTTAAGCAAACGTTTTATCAAATGTATACAGTGTGTGCCCCGGAGGTCAACTGCCTGGAAGAAAACAGTTATATTCTTTAAACGTAGCAAGGAACCTATGTGAATATATTACGCTATATTACGTTATCCGAATACAGAACTTCGAATTCAGGGAAAATCCCAAGTGACTGTGCTTATAAACTGGCCGACATTTAGCACTTTTGTTTTATAGGAAGTCGAAATTTAGTTCAGCAGGGCATTTTGATTTATAGATAGTTTTTTTGCGATCAATTTGATATCGCTACACTGAATGCTATACCACAATTCCACGTTGTCATACAATGCGTGTTATGCACTAAAAGATTCCATTGGAAGGTTCCAGAACTACTTGGAATGCACTATCATAGTGAGTCAACACAATTAGGCGAAGGTTCTAGATCTTAAGTGTGAACCGGACAATATTATAGAGCTCGTAAACAGAGACCCGTATCTCCCTCATTTGTAATGGCAGGCGGAAGCAACTTTGACAGATATGCTATTGGGTTCCCATCAATCACTTAGTGATGTCGTAACGATGACGTCATCAGTCACGTGATTTGATGTACATGCCCCCTATCTTAATGCCAGACAGCTCAAACTTTGACAGGTATGGTGTTGGGTTCCCCTTGAATCACTTAGTGGTGATGTCGTAAATATGACGTAATTTAGTGGCGATGTCATAAATATGATGTCATCGGTCACGTGATTTTTAGTACATGCCGTATATCCCTCATTTCCAATTGCAGGTGGACTCAATACCATGTCTGTCAAAGTTTGAGCCACCTGCCATTAATATTGGGCGAGTTAGGCATTAAAACGTACAAGGATTTACGTCACTATCGGAGGGACACAAATGCGCATGCCTGCTGGTTTATCGCAGGAGTACAGAAATCTCCCACATGGTAAAATATTTGGGCGCTCAAGTATATAAGTACCCAAACGCTCACTTTATAATTTGTAGCAAGAGACTAGGGGACCCGACGATGTGGCCTTGATCTACGTCAATTCCGACAGCAATTAATGTTCCACATCGATCCTCAATTGTTAATTAAATGAAATATCGATTACTATTATCTTATCAATTGACATTCCAAGAATTCCATTCTGCTAACATCTTAGTGAATGAGCGAGTGAGTAACAAAGAATGCACGATTTCCCCAATCATTCCGATAACTCGTTTCTGCGCTTGCGCGCATCCACGAGTTAACATATCGCCGCAATGGCGAACTCGTGGATGTAAATGACATTTTAGTGTGTTCTGAAGGGTAAACATGTGGAAGTGTTCAAAGTTCAAGTTATTATTGCTGTTGTGATAGCCTGTGTAGCATGTAAACCACGTGACCGTTGACGTCATCGTTACGATATCACCACTAAGTGATTTATAAGGATCCAATACCATGTGTAGCGAATCTTGTACACATGTGAATAACGAATCCTTTACATTTATTGTTACCTAGACATTGAATGGTGTATGTATATATAGATATAGATATTAGGAGCCCGGTCTGATCTCAAAGCATTGACTTAAAAATCGGGCTGAAGTTGAAAATATTGTATTTCTGCCTTTTAATGTCTGTCTCCACGTTATTAATTACTTTGTTATGTCAGAATTAAAGAGTATGATGCACCGAAGAGACCGTTTAAAAATCAAAGCCATAAAATCCAATGACCCTCGAGACTGGTCCAACTTTAAGAAAACAAGAAATCGTGTAAACACTGAGATTAAGAATGCCAAGAAATGTTATTATAATAACGCATTTGAACAATATTCTAAAATTCCACGTAAAACGTGGCAAACAATTAATGTAGTAATGTCACGTAAAAACAACAAGTCGGTGATCAACGAAATAAATAACAGTGGCACAACTATAAATAACCCAACTGAAGTTGCTGAGAATTTTAACCAATACTTTGTAGAGATCGGACCAGGCCTTGCAAAAGATATTGATGATGTTGACGCTTCCTATAGTGATTATTTGAATAACACCGACAATCGTTTTTCTTTTAAGGCAACAGACCGATCGTCTGTTTTCGTATTGTTATCCAAACTTTGCAAGTCTAAGGCAACTGGCCTAGATAATATCTCTGCTAAACTTCTTAGGGAGTGCCCCGACTTGATCTCTGACTCACTGACTTACTTATTTAATCAATCCATAAAAACAGGAATATTTCCCGATGAGTGGAAGAGCGCAAGAGTTACTCCGCTTTATAAGAAAGCCGGGAAACGTAGTGACATGACCAACTATCGGCCGATATCGATCATTCCAGTAGTTGCAAAAGTGTTTGAGCGCATAATTTATGATCAGCTTTATAAATATTTGACCGACAACAAATTACTCTCAAATCATCAATCTGGTTTTCGCTCAGTTCACTCCACCGTGACTGCGCTACTGGAGGCGACTGACAGTTGGTCATTAAACATTGACCGTGGCAATATTAATGCAGTTATGTTTCTTGATTTGAGAAAGGCCTTCGATACAATAGACCATACCATCTTGTTATCGAAACTGGAATACTATGGAATAACCGGTCATACCCAATATTGGTTTAACTCATATTTAAATGACCGTACACAAACCTGCATTGTAAATAATTGTAAGTCGTCCAAGACATTGGTTAAAAGTGGAGTGCCCCAAGGGACCATCCTAGGCCCCTTGTTATTCTTGTTATACATTAATGATCTACCCAATTGTCTAACCTATTCTCAGCCAATAATGTATGCTGACGACACTAGCATAACATACGCCAGCAATGATATAAACGATATAAATAAACGAATTAATTTCGATTTGAACAAAATTCATGTTTGGCTTGCAGCAAATAAGCTTTAAATATGACAAAAACTGAGTTTTTACTTATTGGCTCCAGACAGAGGCTATCTAATCTACCAGAAATTCCAAACATCGCAATAAAAGGAAACCCGGTGAAAACAGGTCCAGGTATCGAAATCACTTGGTGTAAAAATAGATCAAAACCTGACCTGGAATAGCCACATTCACATGATATCTAAAAAAAATTGCCTCTGCGATAAGTGCAATCAAACGCATTAGGTATTTCGTTCCTCGCGAGACACTCCTCACGGTGTACAATGCCTTGGTACAACCTCACTTTAATTATTGCAGTGCGGTTTGGGGTGGCTGTAACAAAGGCCTTTCTCTAAAACTCCAAAAACTCCAAAACCGCGCTGCACGCATAATTACTTTCTCAAGTTATGATGCTAACGCAGACGAACTGTTCCATTCGCTGAAATGGAAAAAACTAGATTATCAGCGTATAGTTGATAAATCCATTAATAACGAAACACCCGAATATTTGAGCTCTAAATTCATCAGTCGAATGGACATAACGTCTTATAACTTGAGAAATGCTGAAAATAAGCTAGCAGTACCGCTTCCGCGTACAGATTACTATAAAAACAGTTTCAGTTACAGCGGAGCGGTGCTGTGGAATAGCTTACCATTAAATTTAAGACAGGCGTCGTCACTGACAACCTTTAAGTCACAGATACATTGCCACACTTTTCAGAGTGTTTAACCCAGTTTCAGCACGGCGTCCTTGGAAAGCAGGATTTTTTAAAATTATTTTAGATACATATCTACTACATTAGAATATTACTATAAATTAATATAGATTATTATCGTAGCTTAGACTTGATTTTAGCATTTATTATAGTATATATTTATAATATATATTATACATTTTAATATTTTTATACATTTATATCCTGATGGACCTACCGTGGGTAAATAAAGTTGTCCAGTCCAGTCCAGAAGACAAACACGCAATGAATCTATTTTTTAAACCGGCGGGGATTTCCCCTGCAATCTGAGAAATAACAGTCCTACGGAGAATTAAAAATAAACTCTAACTCACTTTATTAGTTATTTTGACGTTATTGTTACCTAGAAATTGAATGTTGTACGTATATCGGGATGTGTTGCGCATTTTATTACGAGCCCAGTCTGATTCTCAAAACATTAACATCGGACTGTCGTTGAAAATAGTTTTTCTGCTATTTAATGTCTGTCGCCACGTTTTCAATTACTTGATTACCCTAAAGTCCTTGCAAGGCTTGTTTATAATCAACTAATTGCATTTATATAAAAAATAACGTTCTTTTCAAGTTTCAATTTGGTTTTAGAAACGATCAGGCAACTGAGCAAGCTATACTGGAACTCACTGTAGAGTTCAAATTGAATATTGACAATAAGAAATTTACATGTGGCGTATTCTTGGACCTATCTAAAGCTTTCGATACCGTCGACCACAACATTTTGCTTACTAAGTTGTATAGGTATGGAATCCGCGATGCCCCACTACTCTGGTTCACTAATTATCTGCAGAATAGGACTCAGTGTGTTAAGATTGATAACGTAAAATCCACAATGCTTAATATAAAATTTGGAGTCCCTTGTAGATCAACTTTCGGCCCGCTTCTGTTTCTTCTATATGTAAATGATGTGTCTGACTACTCAAAGAAGGCTGCCTTTAGAATTTGTGTTGATGACACATTGCTAAATATACTACTAAATATAGCCTGATATTAAGAGTGAACCGGACAAGATTATAGAGCTTCTAAACAGAGACCCGAAGTTGGAAATATATATTCGTTGTGTTCAGGACTTGCAAGTATCTTCATTTTAGCAAGGCCCTGGGTAGCTTTGTGATATTTAATATGCCAACCCAAAATGATATTCAATGCCACTGAAATACAACTAACAAGAACTTTCTTTGAGGTACTCTACTACACGAAATCACAAAATGTAACAGTCCGTAACAGGTTATAGTCAAACACAATCAATTTCACGTAGAATCCCCACACTGTTTCCCATACGGAAGCCACATGCTTACTCTTGAAAACACACTAAAAACACTTTGCATCCACGATTTCGCCATTGTAGAGCTATGTTAGTTAGAGTATAATAATATCCTATAGCTCTCACCTTTTAAAGACTTTAGAAGACTTGTCTTCCCTGCCCTTCCTTGTCCTAACAATACGACCAAAAGGCGGCGATTTTTTGTCTTTCCATTCTCAAGAGCCATTTTATAAGCCTCAATGGCCTCTGGACCTCGGGCAAGAATCTCAGATGGTGTTTCTATAAGAAGTCAGAAAAACTTATTGAAAAAAAAAAAAACAGACATCGGATATAGTGTACGAGTTCCAACGTAAGAAACTAACGGTGAACTAACTAGTTCACCGTTAGTTCTCCGTTATATTCCACCCGGCATTAGTTTACATAGAAACGGTAAAATTGAACTAATGGACTTTGCGTGCATGCATATGCAGAGCTGTTTAATAAAAAAAAAACTGTACTCTACTTTAAAGTAGAATAACGTTTGTTGAAGTAAGCGTGTCGATTTTTGTACTTTTAAATAATGCACGTAAGAGAAGTTTACAAAATGCAGCAAGCTTCTTGTACACAATATCCAATACATCTACTTTGTGATTTACACCAACTACTTAACAATAATGAATACGTAATGATTCACAATTTGGCGAGGAGTGAGAAAAACAATAAATATGAATTTCTAGTTTTACTAGGTATCTTGAGACGCGCTATAGATGCGCCCGCTATAGATGCAGGCATTTACATAAACGTTTGCTTCGATTTTATCAGCCGAAATATATAGGTCGTATCGCCAAAATAACTGAATAACACGACTCTATACATCAACGTTTTTGAAGCCGTTCAATAAACTCGCAGCAAACTCGCAGATCTAAAAACACTTGGGCTATGCTCTCGTGTTTGTAAATCTGATAAAACACTGCTGCTCGTTTATTAAAACAGTACATCAAAGAAAAATAAAGAAGGTAAAACAACACTTTTATTTTATAAATCTGAAAAACAATTAAGTGGTCAGCATCGTTTATTACATTCAAGTTACAGCAGTAATTGGTGTTATAATTAACAACAAGGTAGCCAGTACGATAATAGTACCGATTCTGAGCTAGATTTTAGATGGTGAATTGCCGGATACGAAAAACCGGGATAAAAAAAAACCAGTTGAGGAAAAACCCGGAAACCAGGGCAAATTCACCTCTACCTCTGGAGTCAAAAGGCTTTTAAAGCTTCCTAATAATATACTTTTAAGAACAATATTGCAAATATCGTAATTAACACACACCGAGTAGCATGTAATATAATAATATACGGCTTTTAATCAAACGAGATAGCTTACAATGTAGACGTGACGTAATTATTCGACAGAATACAAAAGGCATGTGGAAATTAGGCCCGTTGTTTTGGGTTGTGCAACTTCAAGTGATATGAACCGCCTCACTGGTTAGCTCAGTTGGTAGAGCACGGTCTAGAGTGCGGGAGGTCGGGGGTTCGAACCCGGCCGCGTCCTTGGGCAGGGACGTTTATAAGCCGTTGGCCTTGTCTCCTTCTACTTCTAATCAGTATTTGAAGGGGACGTGAAAGAACCTGTTGTACTACTCGAAAAAGAGAAGGGAATTGTCACCCGGTACAGCAGACTGGCCATTGCACTAACCACACACTCAATATTGTAAACTGCGTGGCTGCCATTGGCGCCGAAATAGCAGTCCGAAAAATTCGCTGACGGGATATGTCAGTAAAATGTAAAGCGCCATGAGACTGTGGTGATATGGCGCTATATAAATATGGCCTATTATAATAATTATATAATAATTATTATTATATGAGTGGTATCTAAAGCACTAATTATCCCCAAAGGGGATGAAGTATGAATCAATGCTATAAGTTATGGCAACAAGAAATTGAAAAAGTTTCATTGAATTGGCTACTGGTTTAGCCTGAAATACAGCTGCCTCCTCAGCTCATTCCAAGAGTGCACTCCCTGAGAGAGACGTCTGAATTCATTAGCCCAAAATTCTGCCCATAATGTCACTACCCCCAAAATGTGGTAATGATTAGTATAAAGTATGCTTTATACTAAACAAAAGAGAAAGCAATAAATAAAAAAACACGGTGAATTTCAAATGCAATTCTGATCTCTATTAAGCGAAAACAAAAACTCTTTAAGACGCGCTTCCTAAGTAAAGACCAAGAAAAGGTTAAGAAATACAAAGCTTATAATAACAAGTTGAACAAAATCAACGATATATCTAAAAAGAACTATTTCAGGACACAATTTGATTTGCATAAGGAGAACTTAAAAACTACATGGAAACTTATTGGAAAGCTCGTTAATGGTCGTAAACAGAAAGACCAATTCACAACCGATAATCAAAAAGCTTATCTATAATAACAAATGTTATATAGACAAGGCTAGTATCTGTCACCAGCTAAACACTTATTATATAAACGTAGGGCGCAACCTGGCGGATAAACTTCCTCGAGCGGATACGGATCCAACTTGTTACATTACACGATCATTTCAAATGAGCTTTACGTTTCGAGGTATTTGTACGCAGGAGATTTATGACGCCATTGCGAATATCAATTTGAAAACGTCATGTACTGGTGTTCCGCAGCGATGTATAAAGCTTGCGGGAAACCATATTTCTGATGCATTAACATTAATATTTAATGAATCTTTGTTACTGAAGGCATTGTTCCTGATGTTTTAAAAGTCTCTAAAGTAACCCCTGTTGATAAAGGGGGCAAATTGACGGACCCAACAAACTTTCGCCCTATTTCTACCTTGTCGGCTTTAGCGCAAAGCTTGTATACAAGTAACTCATTAATTACATTGATAAAAAATGATATTCTTTTCCAATGTCAATTTGGATTTAGGAAAGGTCACTCAACAGCACAAGCTGTTAGTGAAATTGCAGCGGTTAGTCTTCGAAAAGCAATAGACGACAATTGATACACTTGTGGGGTATTTTTAGACTTTTCGAAAGCTCTCGACACTGTAAACCAGCAAATACTACTTAAGAAATTAGAATTGTACGGAATTTGAGGGATTCCCTTGAAATGGTCTTGCAAACAGGCACCAATATGTAGCTATAGGGCACACAGAGTCACCAAAACAAGTGATGATTTGTGGAATTCCACAGATAGTACATTAGGGCCCTTACTATTTTTAATTTACAACAATGATCTACCAAACTGCTCGGAGATCTTGACTTTTAGAATATTTGCAGAAGAAACAAATCTCTTTGCCTCAGCTCGTGACCTTAAAAGCCTTGAAACATTAGTTAATTCTCAATCTTACAAAATCAAATTACATGGTATAAAATCTTACAGAAAAAGAGATGGAAATATAGAAATCAACGGTTAATGAACATAGATGCATGGATCGTGCCACGTATTATATTAGAGAAAAAAGATCATACAAAATATCTCGGTGTTATGATCGACGATTTACTATCTTGGAAATATCACATTTCCTACATTTGCTCTCGTATTTCACGAAATATTGGCATCGTTTCAAAACTAAAGCAATCTCTCTCTATTTATCAACTTAACAACTTTACTATAACCTTATCTAGCTACCCCTATCTATCATATGCTGTAATAGCTTGGGGAAGTGCTTACAAAACACATTTACAAAAAATACAATCTAGGAAAAATAAGGTCCTAAGATTAATGTGTTCTTTTACAGTAATGTCTGGACCAGTACTGAAAGTGCTCTCCCGCTCCTAAACATATTGGACATTCTAACTGTACATAATGCTTACCGCCTCCGCGCACTCAAATTTACGCATTTGTGGCATAAAGGGCGTTTGTCAAGCCTATTTATAGATGTTCTTTTTCATTATGCCAGTGACCGGCATTAACATACAATACAAGGTATACATCCAAACATTTTTTTGTAAACCACGTGTTCGTACCAATACTGGAAAACAAATGTTTTCCTAAAAGGCAATTGACCTTTGGCATGAGATCCCTCACCATCTGAAAGACCTCAGTACATTTCCCTTTACAAAAGAAATAAAACATTATTTACTGTCAGAACAACGCTCAAAGAAACTTGAATAGAAATGTCATTAGTTACCTTTCCATTAAACATTATTTATTAGTCCCAGTTCCTCTTCCTTGCTGCTTCTTTTATTAAAAAAACACTCAAACTTTTGATAGCTACTAGGGGCTAACTCGAAAACCTCACGATTCCCTTAGCCTCTAGTCTCAAACAAATACTCATTTTTTCTTTGTCTTCTCCTTTAAAAACTTATAATGTATATAATATCATTCTTGTAATTTATAGTGTGAGCCAATAACATATTGTTGTTGTTGACGTCGTTGTGATCTAGGTAGATAATTTAAAGACGGCTTGATATTATGATTTCAGAGTGAATTTTAAAGTTCTGATATGTTCCTTGTCCGGATCGGAAAAGCTATATCAACGACATTAAGAGGAAACAATACACTAAGGAGATGTATTTGTATTTGCTATGGGCTATGGAAAGTCGCTGCCTGGCCCAGGTTCGACTGCCACCCGAACATGCAGCTTGCTAGAACATTTATGACTGCGACAAAAATCACCAATGCTAAATTCAATCTTATGGATCCTTAAGGTTAGCCCGGATACTAAACAAATAACAAAGGTCTCTTATTCCTTAATGGCTCCACTCGTTCCCATTCTCCACACAGGAAACAATAGCTAGACTCGTGAAACTACGTGTGCAAACGTTTTATTGCATTGGCCCCTGATTTAGCCAGAAACACAGCCACTTGCCCTCCCCCTCTCTGGATTACACCAGAGGCCTTTCTCTCTCCCTCTCTCGATTACACCAGAGGCCCATCTTCTCTCCTTTCTCGCTTTCCACCTTTATTGTATTTCTTTGGGATTCTGGAACCCAAGGTAAAATAAAAAGTAGCCTGCTAGTGGTGTTCAAACCACACTTAGAAAACTCGAGCTATTTTGCATATTTCACAATTTTCAAGAGTAGATCAATATCATATCTAAACTTTTAGTTTATAAACTTTCAGTATCAAAATGTTTAGACATTGAACTACACTTGAACAATGTTTTCATTTTAATCTTTGACAATTTGTGTCTTGCTACTGGGTAGCCATTTAAGGTTACCGGATACCTTCAAGGTATGTTTTTTGGTAAAAAAATATTGATTATTTGGAAAGTTTATGGATTGTTCTACAATTTAGAAAAACAAATATTTCAAAAGATATAAAAGCTTGCGAGATATTTAGAAAAAAACGTATTTAGAAGGAAACTAAATAAATCACCGAGGCGTTATAATCCCTTTACATGCCACGGGCACCCCGTGGACTTTTAGCGGGAGCTGTTATCCGAGTAATTTGCATACTGTTGTTGTAGCTTCCATTCTTCGAAATAACAAACGTGCATTTAGAGTCTTTTATCAATCGTTTGTATGGGGAAATCCAAAAGAGAAAAGCAAAGTTCTTGGGTAAAACGTGAAGCGAACCCTGGACCGAAAAAGTAAGGAAACCGGCGATAAGCAGGAATTCGGTAAAACGAGGATTGAGCTCGCGGACAGCGACAAAGGCTCGTGGTTCGGAGAACATATGCGAAAAGCAGCGAAGAACAACCTTCAACTTCAGGGTCAACTACAAATATAAGCAGCGCTAGCAGGCTTAAACTGTGGTTTGGCTTACCAGGAACTAGCAAATGAGTCATTTGAAGAGACTGAGGACGCGAGCAGCGATGAGTTCACATCGGAGTCTGATTCAGATCCAAATTCACTCCTGGGCCGTTGTCAATCCTCGACTTCTCAATCGTGAGCTTGAGAGGATATCAACTTGCAGTTGTTGTGGAACTTTGGGAATGAAACTTAACGGCTCTCGAATTGAGCGAAACTGTTGAATTGTTATGAGAGCAAAAGGTTTCTTTTGAAATATGACCTGACCTTTCCCGCGAATTTCACTACTGCTTTGAAGCTCCAGGGGTCCTTGCGTAGTCATTGGCTAGTTGGTTCGACGTGTTGACATTTGCTTTGATGAGGTGTGAAATGTTCACAAAACTTTACACGCCAAATCTCCGACTAGGTTTTTCTTCGTATCCCCTCGCTTTGAATGAATTAATAGGGTATGCAGACTTGCCAGATTTTTATAAAACTCGGCCAAAAGACAGATAAGTTACTGACAAAGAAAAGGGTGTGAGCGTTTAGCAATATTCAAAGTATTTTTCCTCGTAGAGTATCCCGCGTAATGTGACTCGGACATTATTGAACACTAAAACTTTAGGAATGAATTGCATTTGAATGAAGTAAAATATCAACAAATGCTCACACCCTTTTTTAGGCTGTCATGTGCTGATTGACATTGTGCAGTTGAATTGTTTTTGTGCGTTAACCCGAAGGCTGCTAATTCACTTTTATAAACCTTGTCAATTTTACGTTTGTTGGCTTAGCATTGCTTTACAATTAAATATTTTTTTAAACAAGTCCATTCAGCGTATTCTGCACTTCATGAGCTTTACAGAGGTATATAGGTTTCTATAGTTTTCTTTAAAACAATGCGCATACAAAATTATTAACGAGAGAGACCCGCGAAGGTATCCGGTAACCTTAAAGTGTTTATGAAACCAAATTTTGCATCTTTATTTTATTGCAGAATAATAAAGTTAATTGCTTTCTGATTATCAAGAGTATATTTATTTTTCAGTTCCGCCTTCGGAAAGTTCTCTTTTTCGCCATTCAAATTGACTACTAACTACTTATTAACCGAGCAAGCGAGGTTAATAAGGTGTTTATTATATGGCATATTTTGTTTTAACTTTTTAAGTTTAATTCGACCGGTTCGTGTACACAAACACTGCAGCGGGAAAATCCGTATTGCCCGTGGGCATTACGGGAGAATTCCGCCCGCTAAACGGACAATCAGCGCGCGCCATTTGACCGGAAGTAGCATGTGCCATATAATAATTTATGCTAAAAACTGTCCCGTTTGCCGCGCGGCCAAATGAGCTGCGTGACGTCACTGTGAGGACTCGCTGTTTATATACTACAAACATGGCAGACTCGGCGAGAAAGTTTCAGAGAAAGCTAAAAATAAGCGAGCTAGGAGGTGGAAGATATTGTGTGACTGGTGGCCTTGGTTTTCTTCCCGTATTTAACTTTATCCTATGCCAAAATACAATGGACTTTGAAGTTGAGAAAAGCAATAGTCAATGTCCACATTCTATACTCGTTCACAGTTTGTACAAGTACAACACAACTACAAAAAGTACAAGAAATGACTCACCAAGAACTCGACGATAACTTTAATACTCCTGTACTTTTATGCTGAAGCCATGCAGAGTAGTGAATGGCAAAGAATACAATATAGGGTTTCTCAGGTTTCCTGTAGAAATTCGTTTAAGAGGATCCTGAATGTTCGTGAATGAAAAACGGACGATACTGAAAACTTGCAAAGAACCCAGACGCGGCGCCATGCCATGGCATATGTGAGTTGAGTTTGTTGGTCTCTCTCTCTCTCGCCCTTGCTCCGAGGGTTTTTCTCCGGGTTCTCCGGTTCCGCAAAAACCAACACGCTAAATTCCAATTCGATCTGTGGATTAATTAGCCCGGACTTGGCTTTGATCAGCCCCCATGGTTGTTTCAGGTCTCGTTAGAAATTCAGTTTTCGAACGTATAGTCGAACCGAGCCTCAAAAGCTACGCAACTCACTGCCATCAGAGCAGTAGTTAAACACTGTTCCTTGGGATAATGAAAATATCCTTCTTCAGACCAGAGAATAAATAGCCCGCAGTGTCAACGATGCAGTTGTTGTAGAAAATAGTCGGGAACCTCAACTCACGTAACTCAGTCTCAGATACCGCTATTAAAATTTCGCTACAAACGCTTTCTGATCTCTATGAATGTTTTTCCATCAGGCATTTTCAACACTATCACAATGTGCAGATTAACTTCTCCTGTGCTGACCATACATTGTAAAAAGAAAGCACTTTGTGTTTCCTGCAACAGTTTTGATCAGTTGACAATTTTACAGCCCGTTTGCGGCAGTCTTGCAATTTCTGTATTTCTCTTTTATCAATCAACATGTTCTTTTTATAGCAGGTTATTTCATCCAATAAGAAACGAGCTTTCAGGTCGTCAATGTCAAGCTGTCAGAATTGAACCAATCAGCGACGAGAAATGTTGTAAACAAGTCGAAGTACAGTAAAATGGAGTTTTCGCTGTAGTCAGTTCGCTTAGTTAGATTTGTATGTGGGTTCTTAAAATTATATAGCTTACTTTCCTTCGACTAGATTGAAGTTTGTATTACAAAACAAATAAAAGATGGTTCTCCTTGTTCTATAACAAAATCATGTACTTTCGAGGTCTTGAAATGGTGCTAAATGCACTCGTGTTCTGCGCGTGCATCCGCAGTTTTTCACGGTCCTGAAGCGTGTAATATTTTTTTTATAGAACAAGGAGAACCATCTTTTATTTGTTAAGGATTGTGTTGCGTTCTACTGTATTTCATTTTTTCTATTGAATTGTATTGTGCTTTATTATATTGTATTTTTTTGGAGAAATGCGCGTCTTCCTACATGATCATATGAAGGGATTGTCACTTGCGAGTGCTCACAGTGACGTCATTGTAATGGCAGATTCGGTTCCAGGCCCCGGACAGTTTTTAGCATAAAGTAGTCAATTTGAATGGCGAAAAAGAGACCTATCCGAACGCGGAACTGAAAAATAAATATACGGCTTGATAATCAGAACAGAATGAACTTTATTATTCTGCAATAAAATAAAGATGCAAAATTTGGTTTCATAAACACTTTAAGTAATGTTCCAGATAAGAACTGTAGTGTCTACGGCAAGGAATGTTAAAAGGTGTTAAATTTCTATTATTCTTTCTCGTAATTACATTGGTTGATACTTATAAATTCAATAGAAACCTATTGAAATAATGCATTTTCATTCGATATTTTTTGTGGTTTGAATTTATTTTTGATCAAACTAACTATGGTTTAATTTAGAAGAATATCGTGTGTGGGGAAAGTTCTTAAATTTGCGATTGAAAAATCCTTTGTTTTCTCTATATCCGATTGGCTGGATGGTGTTTTCATAGAAAAAAGAGCCAATAGCATAAGAAATGCTTTATTTTCTAGATGTAGTTTGGACTGTAGATACCTCCTAAAGCACTTAACTCTTTGTCGTCCGGCCCTGTAAAAAGGAGACTTTAAAGTCTCCGCACGTCACAATTCACCCCGCTTCCGGTTTTCGTCAGAATTAATTAAAATAAACAGGGTAGTATCCCAGTATAATAAGCCAACCACTGATCCTGTTTGTTTGAATTTTCAACCATCTCCTCATGTTGAAAAGCCCATTTGTTTTGGCGATTGTTTCGTTTCTTCGATTTTCACGAATTTCGAGGAGCTGAAAATCGGCTCAAAAAAACTTTCCCATTTGCACTTGAAATCAAGAGCAAACACAAAATAACCACTCAGTCGTTACAGTACCTTGTTTAATCTTTCCAACCAGCAGGTTTGTTTTCACAAAACACATCAAACGACTGTGAACCACGCCGATGTTTACACTGCATTTCACTCGACCACATTTTCCTGCTCCCACCTCCAACTGCATGCTGGGTAATGGACAAAAAATCACAAGGGGTCCCCCCCCCCTCTGGGACTCCGGCAAAGTCTTTTACCCCTACAACCAAGAGCGGTGATTTGCACTCAAGCCGTTGCTTTAAAGTGACAAAAACACATCCTAATAGGTTGAGCAGGGGTAAAAGAATGCCAACTGCAGGATTTCAAGGATTTCATTGAATAATTTTTTTCCTGTGTCTGAAAGAACAAACACAACGAAAAACCCCTGTGAAATCCCCTCACAAGGCCTACTAAAAGCAAACCAAGTACTTTTCAGCCATCCTCAGACTTAATGTCTTCAAGCTCTCTGACAGTGGCATTTTTCTCCAAAATTAGAGCACATTTCATTGGAAACCCTACCGAAGCAGCCATACCTACCGTCGGCCAGTACGTAGAATTCTCCCGAATGGCATTGTGGGGAAAGTTTGAGCCCTTGGCTTAACAAGTCAGCAGTATTTAATTACCCCGGGCTAGCCAAACTGGAACTGTGGGGGGAGGGTTTAGTTAGCACTCAGGATTTCACCAATTGAGGTCACACGATCGGACGACAAAGAGTTAAGGCATATTCAACCAAAATCGTATATGAGGGAGGCTCATTGCCGCAGAACAATGGATTCTACTACAGTTCTTATCTGGACCATTACTTAACTGTAAGTGTTTCCTGTTTTATGTTTCTGTTTTGGGTGCATGTATAAAACGAAGATCTGGAAACGAAAGATCGAAGACCCTAGATAACGAAGACCCAAAACGAAGATCCTAGATAACAAAGACAAAGTCCCATCTTTAAAAAGAAGACCCTAGGTATTGAAGACCAGAAAAATGAACATCTCTAGACAACAAAGACCTTTAAAAAGTGAAGACCGACTAAGCATTTAGATCAAGTAACAGAGGGATTTAGAGTTGTCATTAATAAGCTGAGGCCACAAAATACGAAACATAGGGCCCCTAAGGGCAACTCGCGGATGGTCAGTGAGCTATTTTGGCATATATTAAAATCACGTGACCGATACGTCATCCTTACGTCATCACCACTAAGTGAATCGTGGGGACCCAGTGCCATGCCTGCCCACGATTGAGTTGCCTGGCTTCAGAAATGAAGGATACTAAGAATTACGTGGCCGATGACGTCATCGTTACGACATCACAAAAATGTGATTTATGGGGACCCAATACCACGTCTGTCAAAGTTTGAGCCGTCTGCCATTAGAAATGTTGGAGATACGGGCATGTACTTAAAATCACGTGATCCGTACATCTTCAGAAAAGGATACGGCACATTCGGAAATGAAAATCCACCCAACCCCAATAACTAGTTCCTGCACATGCGTGCATCCACGAGTTAAAAACGAAATTGAAATGACATTATTAGTATAGGTAATCAAATGGGGACGAGTGAACTTAGGGATAAATTTCACGCGTGTTTGTCAAAATCGAAGTAATTTCCCGAGCCGCTTCGTAGACAAGTAAAATTTATCCCTAATTCCACGAGTCACTATTTGATTACCATTAATATTATGGAGGGCAAATTACGATCCAGAAAAAAACACATTATTTTAAGCGCGCGTAGGCGGCGTTTGAAATTTCACATGTGAAATTACAAATTACGCGTTAAATTTCAATTAATTTGTCCTCTATGGTATTAAAAGCGAAATAGTCTCGGTCTCCTGTGACACATCCCACCACCCCCGCGAGAGTTGTTAACTCCCATAAGCCTTAGTAGATAAATAGAGGGAAGAGAAGCACACAGGCGATTGTCGTTTGGTTTTTTCTTCTTTTGTTTTGTTTTGTTTTGTTTAACACTATTGGGGATTGTTATCACAGAACCAGGCCAAATACCTCTCTGTGAAGTAAGTTACATGACAAACCTACATGTAGAAGTCAACCACCCTTTTTCACCACTGATGATGTGAGAGCAAAGTGAGAGTTTATCGAGCGACGAAGTGAAGGACTTTGAGAAAGTCTAATGCAAACCCAGTATATAGCCTCGTTTTGGTTGTCTTCACCCAGCAGGAAAATGGCAAAGGAATTTGAGAAACGACTTACTACAAGTCGACCATACTTTTTCACTGGTTATTTGCGAGCAAAGTAAGAGTTTAGCGAGCGAAAAAGTGAAGGACTTTGACAAACCTGGCTCGCTTGGGTTTTTATTAATAAATACTAGTTATGTCAATGAAGTAAGTAAGTAAGCAACTTTATTTAAAGTGCCACTACGATGAAAATTTACCATTTCGATTTGCCACGTTTTCAGTGTCAATAGGTCAATCAGTATTAGAAATATCCGAAATAGTAAAAAAAAAAAATCCCAAAAGGGCATGTTAAACCACAAATTTTAGGAGAGTTTACCGGTAAAATCCTGTCTGCCATTACTGGAAGCCGTTCTCATTATTCGACGGAAGTGATGTCATACACTTAACACGACAAACTTCTGGCGTGAAATAGTGTGCATAAAAAAGTAGCCAACCTCGCAAAGATAAATATAAATTTCTTTTTATGTGTACGTGAAGACGTTTTTAGTAGAAATATGCCTCCAGGTGTTGTGTTCTGCAGGCGAGCGTTAAGTGTATGACATCACTCCCGCTGAATAAACCTTTCTTTAAAGCTGAACAAAGGGAACGACCTCCAGTAACGGCGGACGTTTAGATTCAATATTTGGAGTTCAAAAAATAGGACCTCCTGTCGTTGTATCGAAAAACAATTATTTGAACTGGTAATAATATATCAACTCCACTTTATGAATATGCAAAAACATTGATATGTCAAAATTTGATCGTAGTGGCACTTTAAGTGTCAATGCATTTAGCTTTGCAGCTAATTGGAGACACTCGTCTTACGATTTACGTCGTTATCCGAGAAGACGTGAAGGGCTAACCGTTTACTGTATTATGTAAAGGCAGCATATTCTACTCAGTTATTGTAGGACCCTCAGTGTTGGTCCAGCCGGGGTTTGAACCCACGACCTTCTGCTCGAGAGACCGGGGCTTAACCACTGAGCTAACCGGGAGGCAGTGTACATGTACTGCCGAATGTAAAATACAGTTCTTTGTTCGTCTTCAGTTGTTTTAAATACTGTTATTCAGGTTACACCTAATTGTATTTCTAGAGTCGTCAGATTTATACTATTAAATTTCATACGTCTGCCTGTATATATGACAGTATGTTGTATGTATGTTTGTTTCAGCAATCTAATTGGTCGATTTAATGTCCGCCGTTCAGCGATTTAATTGGTCAAACAAAATCAAAAACTTTCGATCCACTCTGAATTAAAGCTTTATATAGCTGTGTTTGTATCGCTCTTCTTGCGGTTTAAAAATGCGCTTTAGATTGAACATTATCCTCTTTTACTCTACCATTTGGCTAGGCACTAATAAGATCTGGAATTTTATGTTTGTGAAGTACTTTCACGACAAAACATCTCTAACATCACAAAAAACCAGAAGAAAAGTTGTTCTCACTAACGATAAATTATGACATATACTCCAAGGAGGAATGCCATGGTCAGTCAATACAAATTAATAAAAAGCAATATACGTCCAGAATAGGACTGATTACGTCTTAGCTCAATTTGTATAAGTACTATTAACGTACAGGACTTGTAATTAAAATACTCAAATCTTATTGGCTTGTTGTTATGATATATCAATAGCAATAAGCTTAAGAGATTAAACTTAATTAATGTCGGCAAGTGGAAGAGGCTCTTGGAAAATAAGTTCTAAAAGTATTCAATGTTGTCAATTGATCAAACGTAGCCTTAGTGAATAGAGGCTCGTGCTGGACTATTCTCATACAAATCCAAACCAATTTAACAAAGAAAGTTTTAATTAAAGTAACTCAAATATGGCGGCGTTAAGCGTGGGCTAAACTAGAACTTGTTAATTTATTATATGTTTTTCCTGAAGTAGAATTTTATCTAAAATCGTGAAATGCCTATTCCTGACATGCGTCCTTCCTCAGCCTCGAGCTCCCGCGAGAAAGAAAGTAGTAACTTTTTTTTTCTATATTACATGTAACCCATAAGAAGATAAATCTTATGCATGCTCCTGTTCTTTTGAGCTACGCGACTTTGCGCCTACTACCGTAAAGGAACTATCTATACTGATTGGTACTTCTGTTAGTAAGTCGTGCAGCCTCGATCCTCTACCTGGGAGTATCTTAAATAACTGTTTGAATGTACTCCTTCCTATTATTACCAAAATTGTAAATGTATCGCTTGCATCTGGTGTGATGCCAATGCATATGAAAGAAGCGGTATTGTCACCTCTGTTCAAAAAAAATCACTAGATCATGAATAGTTTTCTAGCTTCAGGCCCATTTCCCTGAACCTGATGTTCATTTCTAAATCTACGGAGAAGGTTGTTGCGTCACGTGTTAACTATGTAAATAATGAAAACCTGAACGATCTTTTTCAGTCTGCCTAAAAGCGAGGTCATAGTACGGATACGGCACTTGTCGGAGTCCTTGATGGTATACTGCGAGCAATCGATAACCAAGGTTGTGTTATTCTGCTGCTGTTGGATCTATCGGCTGCCTTTGACAATGTGGACCACCATATATTACTCTCCAGACTCTGCAATCGTTTTGGTATCAAAACGCTCGTCTGGTTCCGTTCTTACCTTACTGACCTAAGTCAGTTTGTATGTGTTGAAGGTGAAAAATCGTCCAGCCGTGACTTAATCTGAGGTGTTCCTCAAAAATCGGTACTTGGGCCCAATTTGTATTTGTTATATACTTCACTAGGCGATATAGTCAGACAGCACAATAGTCCTTTCATTTCTACGCTGATGATATGCAGATTTATACGATGTTTGAACCGTCAGTTGCAGGTCAACTGAAGCTCTCTAAGACCACGATTGAAGCATGCCTGCATGATATCGACGTTTGGATGGTCAAGAACAAATTAAAGCTCAATAACGACAAGTCTGAGTTACTGGTATTGAGAGCTCGTCATCGTCCACAACCCCCTCCCGAAATTATCCGTGTTGGTGCCGAGATCATCGAACCGTCTATGTCAGCAAGGAACATTGGAGTCGTGTTCGACCACACTCTTTCGGTGGAACATCAAGTGGCATTTTACCATTTTAGGAACATTGCACGTGTAAGAAAGATTTTATCTTTTGAAACCAGTCAAATACTTATTCACGATTTTATCACCTATATATTAGATTACTGTAATTCTTTATTATATGCTCTGCCTAAATACTTGATAAAGGCTTCAGTACGTGTAGAATTCAGCAGCTCGCCTTCTCACTTGCTCGCGTAAATGTCATCATATTACTCCTATTTTACGAGAACTACACTGGCTACCCGTAGAGCAAAGAATATTTTTAAAGCTATTATTACTTACATTTAAGGCTCTTAACAATACTGCTTCATTATATATTACTGAACTTCTAAATTCCTATGTAGCATCTCACTCTTTACGTTCATCATGTAAGAATCCGCTTAAAGTTCAAGACATACGGTGCAAGGTCCTTCTCAGTTTCTGGTCCTACCTTATGGAACTCACACAAGACATTTTTAAGAGTTGAGTTAAAACTTATCTTTTAAACAAGCTTTCAACCTTTCATCCTAAAGTGTATTTTATATTAGTACTATATGAATATTAATTATCGTAGATAGAGTAAGTTTTCTAGTTATTTTGAATTAGTGATGTAAAGCGCCATTTGTCATTTAGTGGAAATGGCGCTATATAAATTGCTTATTAGTATTGTTAGGGAAGTATTCCTAATCTGTGGGGTTCTTCGCAGAGCTTGTAGACGACAACAACCAAGGTTGGATCTTACGTACTTTATTACTGGTCTCAATGACTGGCCATGACTAAGCCATTGAGGCTGATCATGAAGAATCATGAACGCAACATGACTTCTGTTTCTTCTCTATATTCTCTCTCCCTTCTGTTACAAGATATTCGTTCTGTATTTATGTAATTTACAAACAATAGTTATTGGGAACCAAACAGGTGTTTACATGGACCCTTATTGTAAGTAGGGTCGTTGTCCAAACAAAGGAAAACTGACCTTGAAAGAAAAATACTTCAACCGATCGACAACATAAATAAGATATGTCAAAGGTGAAACTAGAAATCAAATATCATAGCTTGAGCGTAAAACAATATACGAGTCTTTAGATATGTTCCATAGAAATCCAACTAGAAGTTGGTAACTAATCTGCATTGACGGAAAGTTCAATGGATTTGGTACCTGTCAAGGTACGGAACTGTAATTAGGAATACTCAATTCTTATTGGCTTGTTGTCGGGATCGCTTGGTACCGATAGCTTAAGATATAATCAATACTTAATTAGTTTCCTGTAACAACACAGGTTGTTGGTAAATGAGTTCTATTCAATGTTGTCAATGGGTCGAAAACGACCTTAGTAAATACAGGCTCGTGAACAAACGAGTTTAACAAAAGAACGTTTTAATTAAAGTAACTCAACTTTGGATACGTCGAGCACGGTCTAAACTAGAACTTGTTAATTTATTATATGTTTCTCCTAGAGTAGGATTTTGTCTAAAATCGTAAGATCCTTTATCTTAACAGTATTATGAAATCTATTTAGCTGTTGCGAAATAGTAAAATGTTGTACAATTACGTTATTAACACCAGTCGTCAGGCAGCGTGTGTGTGAAATAGCATGCGGAAGAAGTAAATATAATGGTGTTGATCAGTACGTAGTTCAGTGTGGTTTGGTTTGAAAATCATGTCATCTGAGGTTGAGAGCCATGGTACATATTGGACTGAGTGGCGTTTAAATATTGGCAGGGTGAAGGTAAGGGAAGTGGGACATTGCACAAGTCCTATTTACATCGTTGCCGTAGTCATATTGCATGGTATATTATATATAGTTAGTGATGTCAGAGCCAATGTTCCATTTCGCAGTTTAAGCGTTTGGTCGACAAATAATAGCTGCCACCAAGATGAATTAGTGGTTCTAGGTGTGCACATGTAGTTGGCTTGTGGTTGCGTGAGAAATCAATCTTAGGTCCAGGGGACCAAGGTGAACCAAGCCACTCAATATTTTTTTGACTAGTTTTAGTACGTTAGTTGGAAAGACAAGCGTGCCATGTTGAGAATAACACTTAGTTAGAGCGTCAGCCTTGACGATAGGTTTAGAGTTAGGACATGTGATTTAAGCCTGGTTTCTATATAGTCGTCCCAGTCGTCCCCAAATATGTTCAGGCGACCGGGACTACCCAGCATTTTCCATATGGCCGTCCCAGTCGTCTCAAACGGTGAGAACGCGCGGTTGTTAGCAAAAATCCCTGGGGCCAACAACACAGTTTTTGGTGCGAGGCTTTAAATGGCGGATGAAGCTAACCACGTGACCTATCTTCTACTTGTTATTGTAATTTTGCGTCGACGAAGACAGAGAGGAATTGTGCGGCGAAAGCATAGATTTCGCGTTCGCCAAATCTATCAAAAAAGAGAAGAGCTTGGAGCATATCACACGCTTGTCCAAGAACTTCGACTTCACGATTGAGAGACTTTCTTCAGGTAAGCTCATTCGGTCATCTGCATGCACACAACACATTTTAGCTCAGATATAGGAATATTTGCATTCCATATCTGGAAGAACACTGGCTGTCAGTGCTATGAACTCTGGGATATCCAAGTGTATTCTGGGATATGTTTGGGTCGTCCCGGTCGTCCCGGTGGCCTGAGGGTAGTTTCCATATGATCGCTTCAGATCGTTGTCGGTCGTCCTAAACTAGAATAATCAAATTTATTTGTCTACCAGCTCGATGTTCATATTTTGTGACTGGATTGATAAGTATCGGATAGCCTTGCTCAAGGGCTTCGACTGTCAATGCTATATGTTTTTGTGATTTTTAATCTGGCAGATAATGCGGAGAGTAAAAATGTATGTAAGTCATTGTAGCCAATTAATTCCTTATCTTGAAAACTGGAAACTTTATTTACGGTATCTTGTATTTAAAAAAGATGTAAGATTGATGAAAATGTTTTGTTTCTTTCACAAGAGACTTTGGAAAACATGTCTAGAGCAGAATCGTAATGACATTGTTCATCAAAATGATTACTTCCTTTTTTGTAATTTAGTATCTAAAATTCTCGTGTTATCCGAAAGCTGATTAACGTTAGTGGTTATTTAACAGTATATTGATGAGTTTGGTATCTTCAAAAATACTTGCGGTCTAGGATTGCGAGCTAGCACTAATATGGATGGATAATACATAATCGGGTTGCCTGTGCTAATCTAAATTATCATTGGTATAAATGCGAGTGAGGTATGAAAGGATTAATTAATAAAAGTGGCAAGAGCATTGTTATTACAGGATTACCTGTAAAGAAAGGAAATGGTGTCAATTTAACTCGACTGAAGTCAACTAAAGTCGATTGAGGTATGCTTCAATTCAATTCAATTTATTCTTACACTTTTCCAGGAAATATTCTAACAATGTAACTTAGACTAACTAGAGACTATAGGTAGAGAAAAAGAAAAAAAGTAATTACATATGAGTGTACAGAGGCCAAAGTAGCAAAGCTTTCGAGTTGGCCTCTGCGACATCAAGAAATAGTAATATAAATTATGGGAAATAATTGTCTAAGAAAATTCAGAGCAAGCAGCATGTTGGCAATTCCGCATAATGACAATCAGTAGAAGGATAGAACAGAAGAAAAAAAAAGGAATTCTATGTTTGATTTTCTAACAATATTGTTTTTAATGTTAAGTGGAATTTCTTCCCATACTCTAGTGGCAAAATATCGAAATGAAAATAGCCCATAGTTTGTTCTTATTGCTGGTCTGTACAGATTATCTCTTGAGGAATATCTAGTATCATTGCTGTGGATTTGAGAAACTGGGACAAGAACATTTTGTAATATCAATGGAACAATCTGTTTATCATAAACAATTTTATAAGCTAGGACTCCAGTTTTTAATTTTAATATATTATTAAGCCTCAAGATCCCTAACAGATTATACTAAGGTCTAGCACTTACACGATTTGGAACAAAGAACATACTTCTAATACATTTATTCTGTTTAGTTGATAACTTAACCAATCTAGAGTTATAGGTATTACCCCAGCTTATTAATCCATAATTTAAATAAGGATAAACCAGGGTGTAATACAATTGTTTTAGTATGTGTAAATTAAGATAATGACGTAATTTATTGATAACACCAATATTCTTTGCAATCTTGTTGCTAATATGCTTAATTTGTGGCTCCCAAGTAGGCCTGAATAGATTGTGCTCGGCAACTTTTGAGCAACTTCTGGAGTTTTGAGCAACTTTTTGTACTGCAAGCAACCTAGAGCAACTTTTGCCTTCCTTGGGCAACTTTTGAGCAACAAATAATGATAAAACACCCAAATTATCCCAAATGTTTCTGTTAATTGAAACTGGTCGACACTAAGAATGCTGTAGACGTGTATTGAATAGTATTGACCCTGCAAATGATTAACATTCCTTTGTTTTCTACTTTCCGTGCATGAATTAATATGCGCCCACGAACTGGACAGCAGCTATCTATTTAATATCGCCCGCGAATTATCCAGAGGCTTCAGTCATGATTAGATACAACAACGCAAAGAGGCTGTAAACTTTATCACCGTATGTGGTGTCTATGGTCAATATCATGAGATTTACTCATTAGAAACTACTTTACTTCATTAGAAAGTACTACTATTGGTAGTACTTTAAGATTATATTGAATTACACATCCAACATTCCATGTTTTATATATTGTTATCTAGAATAAAATGGCTCGCCAAAGTGAGCAACTTTTTCAAATTTTGGTGGCAACTTTTTCAATTTTTGGCAACTTTTGAGCAACTTTTAGCCTTTTTTTTGGAGCAACTTTGGCTGGATTAAGCTAGCACAATCTATTCAGGCCTACTCCCAAGTGAGTTTCTCATCAATAAAAATTCCAAGATATTTAATATAAGTTTTGTGTTCTAAATTTTTAATGTTAATGTCAACGTTTTTAGTAGAGGAAGTAATAATCATATAATTTGTTTTCTTAAGATTTACTGACAATTTATTTATGACACAATATTTAAAGAATTGTGTTAACTCTTCATTCATATTGGATTCAAGTTGTTTGGGATCTTTACTAGAATACAATATATTTGTGTCATCAGCAAAGATTCTAAATGATAACTTACGCGATGAGTTTGGAAAATCGTTTATATATAATAAAAACAATAGGGGTCCAAGTGTGGAACCTTGTCCGATTCTACTTCACCTATTAAGAAAGGTGAAGCGATTATTAAGAAAGCTGGCAAACCAGTTAAATGGAATGCCTCTAATACCATAACGGTATAATTTTCTAAGGAGAATCTCATGATTGACAGTATCAAATGCTTTGGCAAAATCAAGAAATATCCCACACGTAATTTTTTTTTATCAATTGCCATCTTAAGAGCATCGGTAATCTCAAGTATTGCCTGTTCAGTAGAGTCAACATGAAAGAACTTATAGCTTGGTATGTCAATATTACACACAGAGTTGGGGTTGAGTCTAGTTTCAGTCATAGCTATAATATCTGGACGGTGGTTAAGAATATAAATTAGGTCACTCAATAAGGTTAGATTCTTAGGTAGACTTCTTATGTTACAGTGGTACATTGAAAAGGCTTTAGGGCCTGCCCCATCAAGAAGGTCACTATATTCTTGAACTGTAAAATAATTGGAGGTTGGTACACTAAGCATGTGATCTGAGTGAATTTCATCATTTTTATCTGGATTTTCAAATAGGTTATATAGGTCAGTATCTAAATTTATTTAAAAACAGTATGTTCCAGTCGTAGCACAGAATTCTCTGTCAGTAAGATCATAAAATGGTAAGCATTGTAAAGCAGAGCAAGGTTCAAGTTCAGCAGCCATCTTGGATTTAGAAATATCTTAGAGTTATTAAACTTTGCTACTTATCTGAACTATCCTGATGAACTAAATATTGCTAACCGCCGTGGAAAGCGAGTAGCAGCTGACGTTTCGAGCGCTAGCCCTTCGTCAGAGCAAAAGAGGGAATTGTGGGTGGGGAAACGTTTTATATAGTTTTGAGTGCATGATTACCGCTGAGGAAACATGTACTCGGATCAATTGGGTTATCCTAACGCTGTTGTGATAACTGTATTGGACCGCGCCCGTGACATCGACAGAAGGACGGCTCTGCCACCGTCCAAACCGAAGACTGAAGATAGGATTCCGTTTCCACTGACTTACCATCCGTCTAATCTGTCTATCAAGAAAATTATCCAGAGGAACTTTAAGATTTTACAGAGTTATCCAGAGACCGCCTCTATTATCCCGCAGCTTCCTCTCATTTCTTTCAAACGTGAAAAGAATCTCCGTGAATCCAATCTCCGTGAATCCCTAGTCAAAGGATCACTACAGCCTGATCTTCAACCAGGCACTTTTAAATGTTCTAGGACACGATGCAATACCTTTGCTTACACTAAACCTACGACATTTATTTCAGGACCTAAAGGCTCTCTTAAAGTCACTATCATTTTGATTGTACTTCCAGTAATGTCATTTATTGTATCACCTGCACACTTTGTAACAAACTCTACATCGGATAAACAGGGCGAAGATTAGGAGAGCGATTCAGCGAACACTTGCTAGATGTTAGAACTAACAGCAAGGATCTCGCCAAACCTGTAGCTCGTCACTTTAACCTTCCTAGTCATTGCATTAATCACATCACTGTATGCGGCATTTCTCTGCATCAAGGTACTACCGACACTCGTAAACGCAAAGAACAGAACTATATTTTCAAATTAGGCACTTTGGCACCTCACGGTATTAATGAACGCTTTTCGTTCAATTCATTTCAGAATTCACGTATCTACCCACACTTAGATCAGTATATTTCCTTAGTTTACTCATCAACACTTCCTGTTACAACTATTGTTGGTGCACTTTTTCCTTTGACCCTAATTGATCCGAGCACATGTTTCCTCAGCGGTAATCATGCATTGGCGCAATTTTCTTTGATCCCAATTGATCCGAGTACATGTTTCCTCAGCGGTAATCATGTACTCAACACTTTATAAACCGTTTCCCCACCCACAATTCCCTCTTTTGCTCTGACGAAGGGCTAGCGCTCGAAACGTCAGCTGCTACTCGCTTTCCACGGCGGTTAACATACCTCAATCGACTTTAGTTGATTATATACCAGTGTTTATCTTCCCCGCGGACGCAGAACAACACTAGTTTTTACAGGAACTAGTTGCCTATATCATCGATGATGTATCAGCCGAGTTAAATTGGCGCTCTATGTAGAAGATTGACTCGGGGCGAGGTGGCAAAATTAAAGTTTCCGACGCGTAGATCGTACATCCTTCAACCTGGCTAGAATTAATTGTATTGTGCGCCTTAGCGAGTGGCATATGAAGAGTACGGTTCTTTAAATATAAGTCAATTACCGCCTGATAATATTCTAAAATATATTTTCCGAGAATTTTTTATTTTTTTATTTAAACATATATATTCTTTGTGTTTGCTCCAGGAGCAGGAGCTCATCTAGGGAGCGTACACAACATTTATTTACAAATAATTACTTGAAACGAAAGTAGGAACTAAGCTACATACATACATGATTATTACAAGACTTAAATTTAACAGGAATATTTTGTCCACTGACCCACCGGAGCATATTTGAAGTTGAAACTTCCGGTGGGTGTTCACTTAGTTCGGGAATTTGCTGCCATGTGTATTTACCAGTGACTAACAGCTGCGCCTGTATCCACTAAGAAAGTTAATTGAAAATCACCTATCGAACCTGATATTGTATGATTGCTTGTTGTATTCTGAAAACATATTGTATTTATGTGTCCCTTCGTATCAGTAATCTGATACGCCCATACTATTTGTAAATTCATGTCCATGAATATCATCATCATGCGTAATGTTACTTAACTACGAAATTTCTCTAGTGTGGTTGGACTTAAAATCTATTACTTCTTGTGAACTATCTGTAGTCGTAAAATTCGTATCTTCATATCTAATGTACTCGGCCTGAATATCTTTATATTCTTGTAATATTCGTATTCCTATGATTCCTACGGTTTCTGATTCCGTAACTATTGCTGGATCGCTTTCTTCTGCGACAACTAAACATGAATTCTGAATATTTGCTACTTGAGCGCATTGCTTTGTCATTGTATTGCTATTGGGGCTATATATGTCTATATCTATATCACTGCTACTTGTGGCAGATTGACTGGGCGTTTCAACAATGTTTGTATTCGTATTGTTACTATTTGAAACAGGTGATTTCCGAGAATGAGAGACGCCTGTGAATAGGGTTTTCAGATTTAGCGGCCTTTTTGACAATCTGGTAATTAACTTTACAAGAAACAAAAGCTCATGAAAGAGATCTGGTACTGTAGCTATTGTCTTCTCGTACCATTTCCCCAAATTAATGTTGTGATGATAATTCATGACTTTGACCAAACAAAAACCAACATTGAGTCGGGGAGGGGTGTGTGACAGGAAAACTTTGCTTGGGACCACCTTTTGGAAAATCATGTTAGATATTGGCCACATTTGAGCAGGAAATGGGTGCCGATCAAGGCCCGGTACATTGTTTGTACGTGCTAAAGATGTCAAGTCCTCGATTGGCAGATTCAAAGCATTATCTAACTTGATCAGTTTTCCAAAACGTTGACTGCATGACACTGGGATAGCTGCATTTATCAGACATTTCAGACTAGCTTCCAGGCTCCTGGAAGTCAGATCTGAGCAGGCGATCGACTTTATTTCAAGGACCCACTATGTACAGTTTTAATTTAATGCTGGTGAAGGACCGTATGTGCCAATTTGCCTGTTCCGTGGCTGGTGCACACCCCACCCACCCCTGATCTGATGATATATTATGGCCTAGCTGACAGGGCTAATGCATGCATATGGCTATAATTTATGTCAGACGTCCTGATCGCATGTGGCCCTTACTGCGTACATACATTAAAGAGTGTGCAAGAAATAATTATTAATGAAACTACAATCGTGGTCAAAAGAACTTGGGACACTTGTCACAAGTTAACACCTTGTATGTTGTCTCGAACAAACAATACCCGACTATGTAAAAGTTTATCTAAGTATCCACATGTAAAAGTGTATCTTAGTATCCACGTATCCGCGTATCTACATATAAAAGTTTATATAAGTATTCGCTTATCCGCGTATCCACATATAACAGTTATTTTTTTTACCACGTTTTATTGTTGTTGTTTTTTCGATTACAATAACATACATATATCGAATTACATAAAAAAACTACTTAACCATAGTTACATGTATACATTAACACACCAGTGCTCAAGAAAAATTAGAAGACAATAGTTTAATTTTGGCAGAAAAAAACATTGACAATACTACATTTTAGGGTGTCTAACTCAAATAATCACTTAGGAACCTAGTTAAAACATCCCATTTTCTCATGTGGAATTCGACTTTATTTAGTTGTTTTTTTGCAATACTAATAAAGACTTGGTGTGGATCGACTGTCGTAGCCAAGGGAGCACGGCAGACTTGCCTGTTTTGTTTCACTCACGATCTCTTCCAGATTTAGCCGCCATCTTGAAATTCTACAATACGACTTTCCGCTGACAATATTTAATGTTGGCGCGCACGAGACTCGTAGTGCCGAGCGAGTCCCGAAGCGCAGATTGTAACTAAAAAAAGCGGGCAGTGAAACTGTGGTGCACGTGACGTCTATGAACCAATTGGAAACAAGAACTCGGTGTGTGTCTTCTCCTGATGCTCGTAGCAGTTTCCTAGGAAACGATTTCGGCAGTAGCAAGAAATGATTGTAGACATGTTTGACATTTGAAAACCGCAGGCCGACTGCCTTGTTGATTTCAAAGTCTAAATCGCTGGGAAAATGTTTTTCTCTCAACGTAGTACTCTTCCCAGTAAACTGCGACACCCCAAGTTTTTTTACGGCCCACTTAATGTGAATGTTCTGTACCACGCCATTACTGTTTGGATACCGCCGGGTAGTGTTTTTTATCCACAGCAGCAAGAGCCTTGTTGATTTAAAAGTCTATAAATCACTGGGGGAAAAATTGCTTCTCGCTCTTCTTTGAGTTATGGAGTTTATTACTAAACGTATTTGAAGAACCGGCAGGTACAAAATGCAGACTGGAAAAAGGAGACTGCAGACTGGAAAATGCATATCAGACAAAATCAATAAGAAACATCTATCGGTCTGTAACAGGGCGACTCTGCATTTTAGACGACTTAGACCCTTCTTTTGGGAGGGTTATACACGTCTTATGCGGGGTCTTTGCTTTTATCTTGACTGCCGGCGAGCCACGCCGAATCCGAGCTTTTCGTGACAAGATTTCCTTAAAAACAGAAAGGAAAAGCTAGGTATTCCGAGGTATTTTGAATTATTTACCTACTTTTTAATTACGTTCGTATTTAGCCGGGTCCTTTTTCGTTAAACTGATTCAGTCCCATCTTCTTCTGTCCACCATTTTAAATTTATTGCTATGCACAGGAAGCCCAAATCAGCCTCTCCAATTATATATAAATTGTTCTTGGAGGGTCAATTAAGGATTTTCTTGAACTTTCTAGTCTATTAAAACGATCGTCCTTTACCTGTGAACTTAAGCCACAAACTAGTCCTCAACACTAAACGTCGTTTTCCTGGGCGCTCAAGCTTGAAACGTTTTTCAGTTAACGGTTAACGTTGACGGGGTAAGTCGTAGGAGCCTAGGGTTTTTGAGAACGAGTGCTAACTCTCTTATCCACGTTTCAAAGACAGATCTAAGACCTCAAAAAAATCGGCCATAGGTATTGCATTTAACAGTATGGTCACCGTGAGATCTGTTGCCGCGCGGCCAGTCACCCATGATCCAACAACAAACCTCGCCCAATCCGTATAAAGAATAATCCCATTACTACAATACAATACAATACTTTTTTATTGGAACCTTGGTACAAACAACGTGTACATCGGTATAAACCCATTAATATAAAACTGTGTGTTTAAGATATATATAGTGGGATAAGTGTTACAAAAATAGGGGAAGAGATAATAGCAAGATTGATAACGGACGTTTTGTCAATTTACAATTCATTATACTTATCAATAATGTCTTTAATGAATGAGTATTATGTTGCAATCAATCAACTTCACACCGGTGTTAGCTTAGAACTTTTCCGCAATTCGCTTTATCGGTTTATTTGATACAGTTCTAGAGCAATTACAGTATTGTAAACAGGCCTGTAAAGTAAACTGTCATCCAAATAATCGTGTGTATTGTATGAAGAGACGATCGAGGACTTTGACCAGCCGCTGAGAGTTCCAGAATTAAATTCTGTACAAGGTGCGATGGAACTTGCTAAGAAGTTGCAGACTTCTATGACTGGCGCGCAAGGAAACCAGCGACTGTCTCAAGCCGTTGCACGCGTAAATGATATCTTGGTGGACATGAAACTCAAGTCTTTAAGCGCAATGAAGCAGTCTTCCATTTGCAAATATTTCTCCTAATTCTTGTGTGTACAGATTTATGTACCGACATGAGCTCATAATGATGACGACATCATATCCCTGCAGCTTTATTCCGGGGGGGGGGGGATACTCCCTTATATGGGTACATGTGCCGCGGTATAGGGTATGGTTTTTGAGGTGCCGAGGTCTGGGATAGGGTATCCTTTTTACGGTTTTGGTCTGGGAAAGGGTATGGATTTTGATATACTTGTCGTTGTCGCCATGCTTAGCGCTCTATCGACCACACTACAGCTTAAAATACCATATTAAAGCAAAACAACGGCTTTCGTAGTGTAATTGTAATTAAAAACTGTTCGGGATCTGGACTCTTTCATAAACATCACAAGATCACGTCTGGGATAGGGTATAGATTTTTTGCTTCAAGTCTGGGATAGGGTATGGTAAACGGCATTTTTAGGTCTGGGATAGGGTCAGGGTTTTGAGGTCTCCGCGGCACACCACTACCCAAAAATCTTCTGAGTACCACCCAGAGTCTTTATAGTAGCTCCCGTAAGCGGGCACATCCCATATTCCACAAGTGTCCGCTTACGAGAACTATTCCCGTAAGCGGACAGTTCCAGCTACGGACACTTTTTCTGATTCCCAAGGGTGTCCGCTTTACCAAACAGGAAACCCAAATTTATACGTAATCGGAGAGGCTGCTTTGGGCTTCCTGTGCATAGCAATAAATTTAAAATGGTGGACAGAAGAAGATGGGACTGAATCAGTTTAACAAAGACAGGATCCGGCTAAATACGAACGTAATTAAAAAGTAAGTAAATAACTCAAAATACCTCGGAATACATAGCTTTTCCTTTCTGTTATTAAGGAAATATTGTCACGAAAACCTCGGATTCGGCGTGGCTCGCATACACGGCGTGGCTGGCGCCGGTAGTCAAGAAAAAAGCTAGACCCCGCATAAGACGCGTACGTATAACCCAAAAGTCATCTAAAGCCTTGCAGAGTCGCCCTGTTACAGACCGATAGAAGTTTCTTATTGATTTTGTCTGGTCTGCATTTTCGAGTCTGCATTTTCCGGTCTGCATTTTCCAGTCTGCAGTCTGCATTTTCCAGTCTGCATTTTGTACCTGCCGTTTGAAGAACCACATAACGTGGCTTAACTTTTAAGGTAACTGGAGGAAATATTTTGGCAATTCATCTGAGATATTTTAAAGAATGCCAATCAGGATTAATGCTTTGCGAGCCCGTGTTTACATTTGAACAATGGAAAACCGGAACAATGGAAAACCGTTACAATCGCCATTTTCGTACTAGATTGTAACGGTTTTCTATTGTTCAAATGTAAACACGGGCTCGCAAAGCATTAATCCTGATTTAAGATTTAAGATGGTAGCTCAGTCGTTCTGCGGTTTTGAAATCTCAAAAACGAAATATCTTCGTTTGCTACAATATGTCATTCTACTGTCTACAACGAGGCATTCTTTGGTTGTTTACCATTAACACGGAAATTTCGTTTGGAATTTAAATGGTAAACGTTTTTTCGGTTCCCCCTTGGAAAATTTCCGAAATTAATGGAACGTCTGAAAAGGTAGTCCAAAATTCCCAACCGGAATTTCTGTCTGTCGTACCAGTTCCAGGCCTTATACGGAGCGATTTTCATCTGGAACGGTTTGTGTACAAATGGTAAACGTTTTTTCCGATCGGAAAATTCAGTTTGGGAAATTTTGTGTACCATTTACACCGGAATTTCCGACCGGAATTTCTGTGTAAATGGTAAACAACCTTTGTCTACAATATAGAACAACACGTCGCTTTTCTCACGCCGCCACACAAAAATCTCTACCGGCGGTATGCCAAACAGTGATCACGTGGTACAGACCATTCACATCACAGGGGCAGTAAAAAAACTTGGAGTGTCGCAGTTTACTGGGAAGGATAGTATTTGAAGAACCGTTACATGTAACACTTATGGCAGTTACTAACAGTTTTTTATAAAATAACCCACAGAAAATACGCGCTGTGATTGGTTGAAAGCCGTGTTTCTATAACTCTATAGAAACATGGCAAATTGGGCAGGCCTTGAACTCAATTTGAAACTCGGCGCAATAATTCTAAAAACATTGAGTACTAAATTCAATTCGACGAAGAACCAGCTACAGTATTGTAAGAAACGACAATGTGTTGTTAGTTTAGGAACAAGCCGATGTTTTATTGAACTCAAAACAATCTCAAAGTACGAATTACAACATTCATTTCTGTGGACAAAGTTGAGTTGCTCGCAATTTGTGCGATATTAAACAATCATTTTCGCCAAAACAGTCTATTTTGGCTGACTAAGCTCAATTTAAAAACTATTGTTTGGTAGATTTAAGCCGGCGAACTTAAAAAAATCCTGTCTTAAATATTTCTAGATGCACAATATAGAGGTTGAAATAGAAATGGAAATCAAAAATACAGCAAAATGTGGAGCACAAACCTGACAAAGTTGATCAACATCCAAGTGCTACAGTCTTGTACCGATGCTAAAACTCCATCCAACGCCGTCCCTTTCGACTACTCTTGGTTAATTGAGGAATGTACGGTTCAGTATGAATCTCTACAGGTGCCGTAGAGGATGACTGGTAAGGAAATCTGATCAAGCTTGAAGTGTCTGATGAAAACAACTTGCCGTCCGTATGCGACCGCATGAGGCATGATACACGGCGAATCGACGTAGAACTATTCTAGTCCTTGGAAGACAGAATGTACAAAACAACTGATGACCCGAGTGATGACTTCCATGCTTTGTAGCTCTAGATTTTAAAGAGAAATCCAAAATATCCTCCTTTCTTGCAACACGTCTTATCTCCTGCAAACTTTGTTTGGTACGAAAACCAGCGCCCGCTTGATCCACGCCGTGAAGTCCATGAGGCAAAATGAACTGTTGAACATTACGTGCTTCCGTGTATTGTCAATCACGTTTTAGCATTAGTCCATAGAGCTTCTTTTTCTTCATCATTCTGTGTAATTTTGGGCTCCAATTAAAATGTTTTTCGTAGCTAGGAAACTGTTTTCAAACTCACTGAATCGGATTGACAAAACTGACTGATTTAGTCATGTGATAAGTTCATGACGTACGACTGTTCCCACTGCCATTTCTCGTTCTCCCAAACTTCCACTCATGTTTCTATAACTCTATAGAAACACGGGAAATGTTTTATATTTCTTAAATACTACATATCTCTTCGGTGCTCGCTCGGAACTACGCCCTCTTGAGCGCCAACATTAATTATTGTCAGCGGAAAGTCGCATTGTTGGAAGAGATCGTGAGTGAAACAAAACAGGCACCCTTGTCCTAGCTTTGTCCATGTATTTATATAATAATAAAAAAAATTGTTATGATAGAATACTGATTCTCCTCAACCCCTAGTAAGATAGGTCCAATTGCTGAAGCAGGAAGGTTAATATTAAATTTGGTAAATAACCAGTTTCGTATATCCAGGTAATTGTTTTTAGATGATATACAGTCTATGAACACATGGTCAATGGTTTCAAACTCAAAGGAACAGAAAGAGCACCTTGGTGAGTCTACCAGTTCAAATTTATACAGTTTTTTATTCAAGTATGAAATATTGTTCAAAATTTTGTATTAAAAGCTCGTAAATATGCATCAATTGTATTCTTATATATCCTTCTATAAACGTCTTTCGAAGTAATCGAAAAGCCGACTCTACGTTCAATGTTTAGTTGCGAAGTCGGTGCCTTAAATTTCCTGTGGATCATGTGACAATAAACTTGCTTCGCTTTACGTTTGTGCAGAATAAATGTTTCTTACTACAAGGTGTACTTTTTCTGTGTCGTCAGTTTTGGTATACGCTCTTCAGGGATACTTCGTTTAATTTCCTTCTTCCATTCGTGTGGAATAGAATACATAAGATTTAGCCAGTGGAGGAAATCAGCATCTGTAACGTAACTGAGACCTTTTGCTTTAGCTGCATCCCAAGACCTGATTTCATCATTATGATCTTCACAAATATCACAAACCTTTAAAACCCCCTTAAGTATGCACTTTATATACTTGTTGTTCCACAGAGGTTGTCTCAGGCTGATATTGACGTCATTTCCTACCTCAAAGTGGCTAATCTCCGCACATCATTCGATAACCCTTTTATATAAACTAGTGTCGTGGGATTCACACTGAGAGGCGTCGTAACTTTCACCTGTGCATTTCGTCCCCCTTATGGCATTAAAATACATTTTGGGTATTATTTTCCAATCTCTGTAATCGGGAGCCAGGAGCTTTTTAACCCACATGCATAAATTAGCCTTAATGCTGGACTCAAAATCCGGCAGCTTCAATCCTCCTCAGTTCTTCATATTCGTCAATCAAAGTATCGTGCTTTATTTGCGGCTTTCTCCCGTTCCATATAAATAGGTTTCATTTTCATTTCATTTTGCACAATCTTAATAAACGAATGAGATACATACAGTTTAGAACAGACAAATAGGAGTTTTGAAAGCGCTAGTGTTTTAACTATTTGAATTTTCCCGTAGAGTGTAAGGCTACGTGATTTTCATATTCATAATATGGGCATGATAGACATGGTTCAATTTGATGTGGTTCAAATGAAAAAAGACAGAATTTTTCTTGATTTTTCGTCATGTACAACCCATTTCCCATATGTTCAACAGGTTTCCAATAATCATACCAGATGCTACCTAAGTGTCAATGGTACCATTGTGAACCCAGCAGAGCTGGCAATACGATGTGACTCATGAATGGTCGAATCTATGAAAGTGTACGGAGTAGTATATACAATGGCGGTTCTGGCCCACCCCCTTATCTAAGCCCTCCTGATCCCCCCATTAAGAACCATAGCCCACACACATGTTCCTTATATAATCCCTCCTGATCCCCCCATTGATATCCATAACAACACATATTCTCCTTATATAAGCCCCTTTTATTCCCCCAGTAAGAACTACCACCAACACACATTTAATGTGACCATTAAGAAACCCTAATTAGAGATATGGTACCATCATATTATGAGGCGATATCACAATTACTATATCAAAACATCGGAAGTATACTATGGCTAATATATTGTACCTTCCTATAGAAATCTTGACTAAGATCGTAGAGTATGCCGGTCCCACATCATTTGCAAGCATCTCTTTGACTTCAAAACATCTAAATGATGCAGCATCTCTAGCACGATACAAAAACGTAGACCAAAAGTTTCGTAGACTAGTAGTCCTACTCGGGCTTATGTCTGCTCATAGCGATGATGAGAGAGATAATTTGGCTAGGAAATTCAGTATTTCCGCAAAGGACGTACACAAGTACGATGTACTATGCAATGTCAGCAAAAATGGTCATCTCGACGCCGCTAAGTGGCTCGTTAAGCACTTCCAGATCACCATAGAGAACGCATACACTGATCATGCACTACTAGGCGCCAGCAAAAATGGTCATCTTGATGTCGTTAAGTGGCTCGTTAAGCACTTCCAGATCACCATAGAGAACGCATACACTGATCATGCACTACTCAGTGCCTGTATACATGGTCATCTTGATGTCGTTAAGTGGCTCGTTCAGTACTTCCAGTTCACCATAGAGTATAACTACATTTATTATGCACTACTCGGTGCCAGCGAAAATGGTTATCTTGATGTCGTTAAGTGGCTCGTTCAGCACTTCCAGATCGCCACATAAGATGAATGCGCTTATTATGCACTACGCGGCGCCAGCAGAAATGGTCATCTAGATGTCGTTGAGTGGCTCTGTACGTACTTCCAGTCCCTCATGTAGAATGATTGCGCTAGCTGTGCACTACTCGATGCCGGTGGAAATAATCGTTGTAATGTCGTTGAGTGGCTCATTTAATGTAACCATTAAGAAATCCCTATTAGAGATATGGTACCGTTATATTATAAGCCATAAAATGCGAGGACATAATCAGTGCCGATGGTTAACAATTGGCAGGAGAACTATTTGTGGTAAGAGTTGTTTATTTGAGTGCTGTAAAGCAATATCGACACCAGATCAGAGAAGGATCGTTTGAGCCATACCCCTGTCGTGTGTGTGGAGTGGGGACTCAAGCAGAGACACGACTTAGTCGCCCGTGTGGTAACGTAAACGCGCAGATAAACCTGATGCGTAAAGGTAGGAGGGCTAGAAAACGCTTCAACGATGTATTGACTGAACTTGTTACAACGAATCCGCCTATTAGAGAATAGATATATTAATAGTATAATACTAGTAGTAACTATGGCATACAACAATTATCAGAGAGACGTACTAGATGCATATGAACAGGCGCGCATCATCCTTGATGAACCGATCCCCGAAATGGAAGAAAAACGTTTAAGACGACCATTACTTCCAAAAAGATATGTGGCATTGCCAAAACCCAAACCATTGGTAAGTTCTTACGAGGCTGGCAGATGGATATTCCAGAGGGCCACGAACTTGGTGCAGACCCAATGGTTTTCTTAAATGGTGTACGCCACACAATACGCGAAAAGCTGGAGGAAGAGATTGTCGATCTAAAAGGGGTGAAGTTCCAGCTAGCCTTGAGAGTACATCTACTAAAGTACAAAATCGATGGTAGTGAAGAATTCATCGATGCAATACTTCGCCACAAGCAGGAGGCCGTATTGCAAGCCCACGAAATCGATTCCGCGCTAGACAAGTCTTTTCCTGTGATCCAAGAGACCCTGGAGAAATGGACGCATAGAGGCTCAGGATGGGTTGTAGACCGAGTAGTTCTGCTTTGGCTAGACATCGCACGATATCAACCACTACGAGGCGGCTCATACGTTCCACTACCTAAAGAAGTCCAAAACAAGAAAGCCGTGATCAATGTAAAAAACAACGATGACAACTGCTTTCGTTGGACACTACGCGCAGCAATGTTTCCAGCTGCAAAAACCCACAGAGAACATCTAAGTATCCTATAGACGATAGGTTGAACTTAGATTGGCTAAGCTTACCAACACCAATCTCACAAATAACGCGTGTGGAGAAGCAAATCAACCTTACAATCAACGTTTTTGGATGGGAGAAAGGGGCGGTGGTAGTCTACAGGATTAGCGATGTGTAGACACCCGCCACATCATAAATGAATCCGGAAAAATTAGCAAGAAATGTGTGGACACCCGCCGTATCAACATGTTGTTAATAGAGGAATCCGGGAAGTATCACTATACCTGGATCAAGGATTTGAATCGGCTTCTCTACGTTCAGAGCAAGCATGAGCACCGAAAACACTTCTGTGAGAGGTGTCTCCACGGATACTGCCGAGAAGATCTCCTTGAAGAACACATTCCAGAATGTAAAGGTATAGGACAAACAGCAGTTAGAGTTGAGATGCCTAAAGAGGGTAATAACAAGCAATCCTTTCAGCACTGGCACAAACAGCTAAAGGTTCCCTACATCATTTACGCCGATTTCGAGGCGCAGACAACCAAGATCGAAGGACCAGAGCTCGATCCAAATAAGAGCAACACCCAGAAAACTCAACTACACGAGGCCTGCGGATTCGGCTACATTGTGGTGAGATGTGATGGCCATACGGAGACTCCAGTTGTCTATAGAGGGCCCAATGCTACGGCAATGTTTCTGGAGGCAATACAACAAGAAGAACAGAAAGTTAAGACAGCCCTATCTAGAGGTAAAGTCCTATGCATGACTCGAGAGGACATTATAGCCCACCGCGGTGCAACCATTTGTCACATTTGTCAGAAATCTCTTAATGGGGATTCGGTTCGAGATCACTGTCATATTACTGGAAAGTATAGGGGGGCAGCACACAATGCCTGCAATCTACTCCTGCGGATAGACCCAAAGAAGACCATAATACCAGTTGTCTTTCATAATTTGCGGGGATACGATTCTCATCTCTTGATGAAGACTATTTCCAAAGTAGAGGGGCAGATAAATTGCATACCCAATAACATGGAAAAGTACATTTCATTCTCACTTGGCAACCTCCGGTTCATTGATAGCGCGCAATTTCTCTTGGGGTCGCTAGACAAATTGGTTTGTAGTACTATAGAGGCAGCAGGCAAATGTAAACGATGTAATAAGGACGAGCTGGTTGTCATTAACGAGGCTTGGGAGCTAGTGGGGACTTGCCCACAGTGTGGAGAAGGGAGCATAATGCAACTCGACCCGTCTCGCCTTCCGATAACCGTTTCGCATACGCCTCTGAATGCACACCTTCTTGGGCGCAAGGGCGTATACCCATACGAAATCATGGACAGTTGGGAGAGGTTTCAGGACGAGCTACCACCACGCGATGCTTTTTATAGCGAGCTTTCTGATGAAGTAATCTCAGATGAGGACTATACCCATGCACAGAAGGTTTGGGAAGCATTTGGTTGTAGAACTATGGGAGACTACCACGACCTATATCTTCGAACTGATGTACTTTTACTCGCAGATGTGTTCGAAGGCTTTCGAGCGACATGTATGAAAATTTATGGCTTGGACCCAGCTCACTATTATACGAGTCCTGGGCTCTCGTGGGATGCATTGCTAAAGAAGACTGGTGTGGAGCTTGAGCTGCTCACAGACTACGATATGCATCTTTTCATCAAGAAAGGGATGCGATGCGGCATTTCGATGGTCAGTCGACGCCATGGAAAGGCCCATACGCTTGCGCGGAGTACGACGAAACCAAGCCCACTACGTATATACAGTATCTGGACGCAAACATCTTGTATGGATGGGCTATGAGCCAAGCGCTACCAACTGGAGGATTCAAGTGGTGCAACGTAGCAAAGCTACAGCCTATCGAACAACTAACCTTGAGTATCCTTGATATCGCGAAATATGCGGATAAAGGTTATATTCTTGAGGTAGACCTCGAGTATCCTCAAGAACTACATGATACTCACAACGCATATCCACTAGCCCCAGAGCGTATGAAAGTCCAGAAAAAATGGATGTCAGAGTACCAATGTGGACTACTAGGTGAAAGAGCGTTTCCAATCGAAGTTGAAAAGCTTGTGCCCAATCTATTCGACAAAGAACGCTACGTCCTACACTATAGAAATCTACAATTATATCTTTCTCTTGGTATTAAATTGAAAAAGGTGCACCGAGCACTCAGATTCGACCAAAGTCCTTGGATGGAGCCATATATACGTATGAATACGGACCTTCGTAAACTGGCTACGAGCAATTTCGAGAAAGACCTATACAAACTGATGAACAACTCAGTATTTGGTAAGACAATGGAGAATCTGCGTAAGCGTGTGGATGTGAAGCTGGTGCGTGCAAGAGAGGAGGACAAGCTTCGGCGGCTGATATCAAGCCCAACATTTGCTAGATCGAATATATTCGACGATGGCCTTGTAGCCCTACACATGCATAAAAGCAGGCTCGTACTTAACCGCCCAGTTTACGTTGGTATGAGCATCCTAGACCTATCTAAACACCTGATGTACGATTTCTATTACAACCAACTTAAGCTCCAATATGGTAATTAATGCGAACTGCTCTACACAGACACAGATTCGCTATTGCTTGAGATCCAGACTGAAGACGTCTATGAAGACATGATCTCAAATGCAGACCTATACGATACAAGTGATTACCCAAAAGACCATCCACTATACGACACTACCAATAAAAAGGTTCTTGGAAAGATGAAGGATGAGTGTGCAGGCGTTGCCATCGTAGAGTACGTTGGACTCCGACCTAAGATGTATTCGATCGTATGCGCAGACACCAAGGAGATTCGCAAGGCTAAAGGAGTACGGAAGTATGTTGTGAAGAAGCACATGCGACACGAGCAGTATAAGGAGTCTCTTTTCGATAGGAAGACCTTCAGGCATGGGATGAATATGCTGCGAAGCATTGGACACCAGATCTATGGTCTGCGAGTTAATAAAATCTCCCTTTCGCCACTGGACACAAAAAGTTGGATTTCCGAAAATGGAATCGATACATTAGCCCATGGTCATAAAGATATCTGTTTGTTCCAAAACGAACTTTGATGAGTTATTAGCTCAAGATCCCATTCGGAGGTAGTTCGGTATCTGGTGGTACGACTTGTAGCTCTTCACGCACGAATCCACGTGTTGGTTGTTTCTTCGAACCATGTATGGAATAAATATAATACAGAACTGGCTGACCCGAAGAAACCATACTACGTGAAATGCTATATGTTTTCAAACTCCATATAGGATCGGTAGCACGCCTTCGTCCACCTTCTAGTTCACCAGGAGCGTATAGATATCGAACACTGACATCGAATGGAAGTCTTTCCTCCTTGAGACCAACGAGACGTCCAAAGGGCGCGGGTTCTGCTGGGTTCGATTCGATTTCCTTTCCGGTAATCGCTAAGGCCGGCTGTTTTCCTGTCAAACGAGTAGCTTCATTGTTTAAAGCTTTTACGACCGCAGGTAGACGAGCCACCCATTCGACAGATCTATCCTCCTTTCCCTGTGAAGCAAGCAACATTTCTTGAGCATATTGGTATCCAAATAGCCTCTCCGATAGGGTTCGGTTGAATCGTTCAACGATTGCTTGATCCCTGTGGATATCCACACGCCCACGACGTACAGAAACTTCATGTTTATCTAGTAGCGAAGACATTGCACCCAAAAATTCACGTCCTGGATCGACTTGTAAAAGTTTTGGCCATGTTAGTGGACTTCGCTTATATATTCGTTCGAATGCCGCAGCAACTTCTTTAGATTCTTTAGTGGCTAATGGTTCGGCTTCTTTGTATCTGGATGCTACATCCACAATCGTCAATGCATACTTATATAGCTTTCTTCCACGTCCAGGTCGATCATGAGGTAGAAATATCAAATCAGCTTGATGCACCTCGTTTGGTGTAGATACATCGAATTTAGGTCGTGGAACGTATTTTGGTGGTGGTAAATAGATCTGCCATATGGCTTGCTTTTCCAACCACATCCGAGTCACATCTTCGGAGGCGTTGGCCGCAGTGGCAAGATGTTTAATCGCCGCGAATCCTTTCCAGTAGCCTTTTGGGCTATAGTAGATATTTGCGAATTCCATTTTGGTATAACTAATGAACCTTCAACAAGTCGATTTTTGTTGTTCCTTTATTATAGCCATCGACTGGCAACGTATCCTATCGCGAGTGATCCACCACCTACGAATACCAATTCGGCAGTTCTATGTGAACTAGGTGGTCGATAGTAATCGGAGAAATTAGGCCTTTTCAGATCCTGCAGACGTATGTGGTCTAGCCCTACTTGGTTCATATTGAATAAGGAGGAAGCTCGATCCAAATTGGCTAGTTCTTCGCGAGAGTAGCGCTTCAGACGTATCTGCGATTGTATCCAGTCAGACAATTTTTGTCGATTCTCCTGGTAAGTAGCCCAATCGGCTTGATATTTCTCGAGGGCTTTGTCGTGTCTTTCAGCCTCTACGGCCAACAAGTCTGGATCTTTACCATCAATCGCTTTTTGGGCGTAGTGCGCGGCTATACCTGCGACGGAAAAAGCCACCGCGGTACCAATCGCCGCTCCCATGGCGCGTTACTCAACAGGCTTCCAATACCCCTTGTCCTCGAGGTATTTCTTGGCTGCAAGGCTTCCCGCTAATACGGCAGCCCACTTCGCGTAGTTTGTGACTGAAGCCGAAGGGTCGTTAAGCATGGACTCTTTGGTTATTTTTGTTGCTAAAAACCCGATGCCTGCCGCTAGTCCAGATAATACGACGGCGTCCTGTAATGTTTTCATCAACGTATTCTCTACCATCATACACATCCATTCATTATGTTATGACTTCAAATGGACTTACTCCATTGTAGACCTTACGCGTGTTCGTTCCTAATGGGTAGGCCGTGCGTCTTCAGCGTTTTTCGGTGATGCCACTCGAGACCCAGCATTGTATTGGTAGTATAGACCTACTAGCGTAGCGCCTACGCCAATAGCTGTGAGTGTAGTATTGGCAGATAAGTTATCAAACCAGCCTTCGTTCTTCTCGCATCCAGGTACACCGCTTTGTTGAGCCTCCTCTTTCTCACGAAGAGCCTCTCTACCAAGGTGATTGTTTTCTGCCATTTTTCTCCCAGACCCAACGCGGTTTGGATTTTTTTCCTTAGGCGCGGGCTTCGGGTCCGTACTAGTAATTTGATCCACTTCAGCCATAGCTTATTATAACTTCGTTGTGGTTAGCTTCAATACGTTAACATTACGCTAATTACGTTAACATTACCGCTAATTACATTAAAGATTACGCTAATTACGCTAATTACGCTAAAGATTACGCTAATTACGCTAAAGATTACGCTAATTACGCTAAAGATTCTTAAAATTTGAATATGCCTCAAGTACTTCATCGATTTGTGGGGTAGCCACTTCATATTCGCTGACTTCGACATCCTGTTCCGCCGACATATAATGGCTAACAATATGACAAAAGGCACTAGTTAGTGCTACAAATGGGCCTGCTGTGTAGGACAATGATCCAGCTAGGGCAGATATCTCGTTTCGGACTAAGCGGTCTTCTTGTAGATCTTTCAACAGTTCTTGTTGAGAATCTATAGGCACCGCACATGCGACTACACGAGTTGCTAGACTTAGTGCTCTATCAACTAAGCAGTTATTTATTTGCTTTGCTAAGACGGCTTGGTATCTACGATATAGGCGTTCTATGTCTTTATCAGGTAACTTAGAAATGTCCCCAATAGAAAAATCCTTCCCTAGATATTCTTTTGTCGTACCAGTCACAGCTAGAATAGAAAGAGCTTCCCGATAGTCACCTATTTTTAACTGCGATCTTCATCGGTGGTATGGCGACAAGCTTCACATGTAGCTCCGCTACGTGCTCTACTGTGGGTTGTGGGTGGAGGACCTGTCACATCCTCACCTAATACGTCTTCGAGGGCTTTATCCATATCCATATTCGACATGTTATAGTATGTCGTGATATATCACAGGCGCAGGTAACTCTAACACAACGGTAAAAGGACTTCGTAAACAAAAGCATAGACGAGAGAACTTGTGGGCCTTGAGCTCAGATTGCAACTTTTTTTTCTCATCTACCTCTATACCTTCGCCGTAGTCCTCTAAGAGTTTCTTACCATCAATAGCCGACACCAAATGAAAGGCCACTACTATGGCTATATTTTCACGAAAGGGTTTGGAGATACTTGTGAGTTGCTGGGTGAGCACCCAAACCGAAATACCAATATGGCGAGCAGAAAAGCCAAGTTTCGAAAGATTGCTAGTTCTTCCTTTTACATCCTTTGAAGCGGCACAATCATCTAGGATGAAGAGAGTATTGGTTCCTTCGTAGTAGGTGGTACACACCCCCAATATTGATGGCATCCTGTGAGGGTGATATAACGCGAAAGTTTTTGTCGCCTATAGCAAAGCCGCGATGGGTTTCGTTGTGGTCATATGTGGGGCATATCAATACGATGTAGTTGACCACGAAATCCTGTTGTCCCGGCTCTCTTCAAGATTCGGGATTGTCGATAAGGCCCATGACTGGTTTAGGTCATACCTAACTGACCGGACGTTTACTGTCAATGTTCGCGGGGGCCAATCTTCCAAGTATACCCTTCGTTCCGGTGTTCCTCAACGCAGCGTTCTGGGACCGATACTATTCTCGCTTTATACAACTCCACTCGGTGATCTACTTAGACAACACAGCATGGACTATCATCTCTATGCTGATGACACTCAGCTATATATCACCTTTAAATCATCGGACACTAGTGAACTCGACATGGCAACATCTAAGATCGAGGCATGTGTCCGTGATGTAGATGCCTGGATGACATGGAATAAATTAAAACTGAACGGAGACAAGACTGAGCTGTTGCTTCTAAATGCTCGCCATCGCCCGCTGCCACCTCTTGACTCCATCTCTGTTTGTGATGAAGTGATCTGCCCATCCTCCCTTGTTAGAAACATTGGTGTACTATTTGATTCTTCTTTGACAATGGAACGGTATGTTACTAGTGTCTGTAAATCTGGCTTCTACCATCTTAGGAATATTAGTCGTATCAGAAAATACCTTAGCTTTCAGTCTGCTGAAACGTTAGTCCACGCATTTGTTACTTCTAGGTTAGATTTCTGTAATTCGCTACTGTATGGTTTACCTAAATACCTTATTGTCCGTCTGCAGAGTGTTCAAAACGCCGCAGCCCGGGTGGTTACCTTAACCCGTAAGTGTGACCATATAACACCTGTTTTGTTCAATTTACACTGGCTTCCGGTAGAAGAACGGATTATATTTAAGATATTATTAACTACTTATAAGGCTCTACACGGAACGGCACCGTCATATATCGCCGACTTAATTACTGCCTATGTTCCTAAGCGTAATCTTAGATCGTCTTCCAGTAACCGGCTTGTAGTCCCACAATACAACTTGCGCTCCTATGGCTATAGAGCATTTTCTTGTGCTGCGCCTACTCAGTGGAATTCCCTGCCACAGGAAATAAGAGTCTGTGACTCACTTATGAGCTTCAAGAAGCAACTCAAGACCTATTTGTTCAAGAAGGCATTTTATTAATTTTATACATATCTTTGTTTACTTTATACCATGTAAAACGCAGATTGTTTTTATCATTTTACCTATAGTTAGTCTAGCTTAGTTTTTAGTTTCTCATTTCTATAATGTTTTTAATTAGTTAGCTGTAATTGCAGGTTAATTTTTATTGTTGATATAGCTATTTATTAAATATTGTTGTGAGCGCGATTTTATTGTTACGCGCAGCCTTATGTATTTGTTAAGCGCTATTGGGCACTTATTCTCTGTGGAAACAGCGCTATATAAATAAAGATTATTATTATTATTATTTAGTCAAATTTTTCACGAAAGGCTCCGCGAAGCTGTTCCACAAGAAAAGCCGTTTTTCCACAATTCGTTGGCCCCATAATCAGGGCATTAAATGGGATTTGTTCTACTAGTGCGTCCATCTAATATTTAATATTTAACAGCCCCCCCCACGTTCAATAGTTGCCTGCGCATCAGCAAGCACAAATAAATGCATATGAACAATTCCTAAGTCACCCTTACGATGAATCCTTAGCTGTAGATTTTGACCACTGCCTATTTGGGCCAGACCATCTCCATGAGTATTACTATCTTTAGAGGTACGACAGTCAATGAGTACAGCAAACTTGTTCTCGTAAAACTTTTGCGGTGTCATGGATGTAGTGGCTGTCGTTCCGACACCTGTACAAAACCAATTATTTGCTGACTCCCAAAAGTCTTCTGGTAGCATCCCAGCAGGAAAGAGATCGTTAGGGCGTCCATTTACGTCCATCTCGACCTTGGTGATGCCCGGATTTACGAACTTCTCGCTGTCTCGGGTGCCTGAGGTATGTTGCTTCACAAAGAGAAGAAGAAGTTCAGTTAATGAGCGACGAAGGATGTTTACGTTTGCAGATACGAGTGTGTCGGTTAGTGTGTTGACTGGAATGGTACTGAAGTATGCGATGTGGTTGTACATGAAGTCTTTACCAAAATCGTAGACTTGCTTGGTCTGCACTGCAAGAACGGAACTATCGATGGTTTGGTATTCGAGCTCGATGTTTGTGAGCTGATATGTACCTAGTTTTGTGCTGTCAGATCCAACTATTACGTCTATGGCTGGTGCTAGAGTCAATGCGAAGGATAAGACTTCGTGTAGTGCGTGTGGATAAAAGACGCCGTAGGTCGTGATAATATCGTGATCAATAGGTATTCTGTACTTACTACCATATACAGCCAGTATCGCATTGTCAGTCGCATTCGAAGTGACTGCATCTCCGGCCTTGGAGCGAAGTTTGTTCACGTTGCTGGATTGAATACCCTGTGCTATACTTGCCTCTCGTTTTGGCTTAGATAGATAGAGATCTCTATATACCTGTGGTAGATCGATCCTAGGACAATTTTCTAAGATATCGAGATTCATTTTTGTGACCCGCTGCGATACCAAACAGCGTCCGACGTTGGCCACCAGATAGTTGTTGACATCACCTCCAGATAGAGTGATATTGGCTATGAGTGCTAGACTATCAGGTACTAGAAGTCTGTTTTCGCCGAGCGTGGGAACATCAACTCTCAAAGTCACACCTGGATTGGCCGTTGCGGGGTTGAAATTCATACGATAGATAGCACGTCTGGCTTTGAGAGATTCGCGCTCTCTAGGAGCGTGATCAGGATGGAGCTTTGATGATATCATGTTTCCTGCCACATAAATTGAATATTAAACCCTTATATCTGTAAGAAGATATCTTCAATATGGGATCGAAGTGGCGTGAGGAAGATGCGGACGTGGAAGATAAGGATGAAGCTAGCGCTAAAGAACACCGTGAATACGCTGAACGCGAAACCCTGAATAATATGCGTGATGAGATGGATGCCTTGTTCCCAAACGTATCAGATGCCCCAGTAGGTGGTGAGGCTATATAAATGAAAACCCTACACGACTATACTGCACAGGGCGCTAGGCCAAAAGATAGCCAAGCTGAAACATCATTCATCGAGGTGAGGAGGGATATGGTATTCACCGATCGAATCGCAAGAGAAACAAGTGAGGATTTGGTTAAGACAATAAGGGATTTCTACCCAGACGTAGGCATACGTGGTACGTTAGAGGTATCTATCACGCCGGATGGCAGAATCGAGCTCCATGCGATGGATAGCAAAGAGAAGCCTATACCTTTGACCTCTAAGAAAGGAGAAATATACAAGAAGATGGGTAAGGACCTCAAAAGGGCTCTAGGGCCTACGCGAGAAGAGGCAGACAAAGAAGTCGAACAGGCTGAACGACAGCTAAAAGAGCATATCGAGAATGAGGAAGAGATATTTCAAGACCCTAAGTCAACTCCAGCTCAGAAAGAAGCAGCTAAGAATGAGATAATCGATGATCAAAATAAAATAGATGACCTCGAACGTCGAAAAGAAGCCCTTCAAAAACGTATGTCACTGCGATACCGTATCAAAGCTATTTTCAAGAAGTACGGGGTTGCTGTAACTGGCGTGGTGGTCGCAGCAAGCACAGTGATTGGCGTCATAGTTTCCAAGTTGTTGAATAGTCCAAATAATACCCCAGATGATGATGGGATGTTTGATAAAATAAAAGAAGCAACGAAAAAGGGGTTAAAGGCAGTGGGAAAAGGGCTAGAGGAAATAGGAAAGAAGCTGGGAGAAATCCTACCTAAAATGCTTGGACCAATTGTGAGCTTTCTATTTAGTATGGCTGGCAAGGCCGTGGGGTTATTAGCACAGAATGTTTGGCTGTTAATCGTGGCCGTAGTCGTAGTCGTAATCGTAATCGTAATAGAGCAGTATAGATCATTGGGACGACGATAATCAGCGAAACATCATCCATGTGGTTGCGGCCGCCACAATAGCCACGACTACTAAGTTAGTTTCGTGGGTGGTAATCACGTTTGCAGCCGGCGTTGGTGGCTTTGTGGATTGCAAGTGTGTCTCTTCCGAAATGTGTGTGATGGCCGCAGCCACATGTTTTGATGGTTTTTTATGCACTCCATTGATGCCATTGATTCCGGGCTGCATATCTTTGCTGACTATCTTAAGGTTATTGTTATACCCCATCACAGGTTTGAAACGTAGGTCCATGTTGCCTGGAAGAAACCATACTCCGGGAGTAACTGCATAGTTGAGGCGCATATTGTCGTCTCCAATGATCTTTTGAAAACGCTTTATGCTAGCGGCGATTCCTCCTGGTGCTACGATTTCGTCTTCGAGCAGAGAAAGAAACTTATCACGAACCTCCTTTGCATGTCCAGACTTACCAAGTATTGATCCTATTGCTAGGTTCTGTGCTCCAAGTACGCAAATCACGTATGCCTCAATGCTTTGGTTTAACCGGCCGCGACCAATGACTGTCAACCCCGGATGGGTGTTAGCTGTGGCTGGGACAAATTGCTTCCACTGCTCAGCTGCCTCTTCGTTTATGATGCGCGTCCTTCCAGCGTCGAGCTCTTTATCAGGATCTCCACGAAGGTATGCCTTCATTTCGTACTCATCCCCAAAAGTAGGGTTTACATTCCACCGCTTATCTGCCAGTATCCATGTGGATGTGGTGCCAAGGCCTGTCATACGCCCTTCTCGGAACCGAAAATCAGTTTTTAGAGAAATACCAAAATCTTTACAAATTCGGCGGTAAACCGCTCTGCTGTGGGGGTTGTTCCAAACAGTCCATAGTGAGGTTCCAGGAAGCGGAGCACATATTTCCTGTAGGATTTTACGAGCTGTAAAATATATGTGAAACCGTAGCAGTGATACGACGCGCCTTGGTAGATCTTCCAGCATCTCAATGTAGATCCCACAGCCTTCTGTGGCTAGCAACATAGCAAAGTTGACCTGTTGTGGCCAGAAATCGCTGTTAGGGCCTCGTAGCCACTTATAAATGTCAACCATCTTACCCCCTGTGGGGCCTCCACCAGCTCCGCCACCATATAACACAACGAGGTCTGAAAAGATGTCTGGGACACCTACGGTGAAGTAACTATCCTCATTAACATAAATATCTAGATCTTGGAGTTGAAAGGCTTTTTTTATCCCATAAATCGGATGACCAATCCGTCGGAAGGCGCATTTTCCTGGACTTGTCTGCTAGTAGTAGAGACTGTGGGAAACCACTAGTCAAGCCTAATGCTGCGTCGATGCGTTTTTGTACGTCAGCCTTATTATGGTAGCCATCTAACCCATAGGCTATACCTATACGTTCTTGACCGTTGTCTACGAATATGACATATTAATAGCTCTTCCCATCGAACTCGGAGGCTTGAGTGCGAAATTGAGAGTAGTAGGCGTTCGGATATTTCTTCTTAAACTCTTGCCATACAGACATATTGAAGCTATCACTAATTAATATCAAACTCGAAGTTTAATATGGTAATCTTAAATGTCACATTGCCTACGGCTGATCACATAGTCTACTTTGACCACCCTATTCTTATCCAGAATATTTCGCTAGTCGAGGTCACGATTAGTCATAATTGGTGGAACCTAGCTGAGAAAGGGAACTTTAAGTGGGCTGGCAATAGTGTGGCGTTTCCATACGAAATTATGGAGGGGCATTATAGTATAGAAAACTTGATAGCCTACTTCGATCCCGCAGTTGAGGCTGGTTTCTTGAAATTCATAGGCCACCCATTTAGGAAATATTGGATTATCGAGGTCAAGAAACCAATCCAGTTCACTAAGAATATCTGCGATTTGTTTGGTATCAAAGTAAATAAAGATGTGGCAGACTATGTGACTATCAATGTGGGAAAATACACCCTGGTGCCACAAGATATTCATTATGCATATATCTACTGCGATGTGGTAGATTCCGACTTCTCACTTCTTGAGGGGAAGCCATCTAAAATCCTACATATTTTTTATATGGCAGACCACAGTTTTAAAGCAAAAACTTACTTTCCACCAACCATCATACCCATTCGAGCCCAAGGAACAATGCGGAGCTACATTCGCCTCACAGTTCGCGATGAGAAAGGCAATATCATAGACTTCAATAAGCAGCCTATACATTTCGTATTGAAGATTGAGTAAATCATATAATATATAGTAAAGCTATAACATAATGACAAGCGATTCGATTCAACTACTTCCAACGGCACCACAGCTCTATCCACAGCTCAGTCCAGGGGAACGGAGTGACACTGGAAAGAATTTTCGGTTGCAAACAGTCCGAGATACGCTTTCAGATATCGAAACTCAAGAAAAACACTATGAAGGTGTGCGTAAGAAATACGAACGCGCACAAGGAATTGTCCATGGTGTCGCTGTGGTAACAGGAGGTCTATCCGTACTCTTATCGAGTTCTGGATTGGCAGTTGATCTAACTGGAATTGGAATAGTGATTGGTCTACCTCTTGGTGTTATTGGTGGACTCTGTGGTTTAATTTCAGCCTCTACAACTGTGGGGGCTAAAAAGATCGGAAAAAAAGTTTCTAAACATGAGAAAACCGCTATGTTGGCTAAAGCGAAAATTAATACGATTCGTGATCTAGTATCGAAGGCCCTACGCGACGAAAATATATCCGACTCTGAATACGTTCTCATCCTCGCTGAAGCAGATAAATACGAGATTATGAGGTCTGAAATTCGCCGAGAGACTTCAGCTAATTTAGGACTAATGCGTGAAAAAAATATGGAACAAATTCGAACCGAACTCAAGAAAGAAATGCGAGAAAAACTTGGCAGTCTAGTGGGATAAAAATAGATATCTCCTATGAAAGAAACCGGCGTGGATTTTACTTTAACTTCACTAAGAGCAAAATAGTATAAATTACCGTGTTGTTTTGGTTCGTATGTAAATTTCGAGCCAACGCGTGGGTGCCGCTAATTAACATACGGCAGGTGCTTAAAACATAAGCAGGATATTTTGATATCAAATATTTCGTCTAACATATATAGCCCTCACGGTTCTGCGCTGGGCTGGAAGGAAATTGGAGGCCCTTTCAGTTCAGAGTTCGAATCCGGCGGGGGCTATATATGGTAGATCGGTTTGTGGGGGGTAAAAAGCCTCCAGCCCCCCACAAATCGTAGCGCGTCTGTCGATGTGACAGAAGTTAAAGTAAGCTGAACGAATACAGTAGAAATAATTGTCAACACTGGGTCGGGTGCTTGGGTGAAGCTTCTTGAGTGAAGGCCGGTTGTGCCTCTACCAGTTAGGACAGGATCCAAATAACAGTAGAACGAATACAGTAGAACAAATACAGTACAAAGCCAGGCCTGGTAAAAAGCAAAAACCTCTCTAGGAACGAAAATGGCGAAGGAAGGAAGAAGGAGAAAGTGGTTCCTATATAGAGAGGTTCTGGAGACGTCCAGTTTTGCTTTTTTTCTTTATTGGTTTTTTTCTTCTTAGAACTAAAATCATATGTTCTAGTTCGAAATTTTTCTATCTATATCGTGACCAGAAATGGGAAAGAAGTGCTTTTTATGGTGAACAGGATGCCTATTTTACCAGCATCGAATAGTGCATAACCAGTGAGATGCCTCATTTTCGTAGACATCGAATAATGTATGATAAATACAGTCACACTCTATGGTGAGATGCCTCATTTTCGTAGACATCGAATAATGTATAATAAATACAGTCACACTCTATGGTGAGATGCCACCTATTCGTAGACATCGAGTGATAAACAATCGAAATATTCGTTCTCTACGTCAAGCTGCCGCCTTTTCGTCCTCTACGGTGAGCTGGAAGAAGTGCTCAACGAGACACTTAACGATATCACGATAATCATTATCGTAGGCATAACTTAGTGCGAGACTGGCGTCGCTATCATATATGTCGAGATCAAAGTGCTTAATGATCCACTTAACGACGTCAATAAAGCCGTTTCTATGGCCTTGGATAGCGTACTATCAGATAATCCATTACCCTCATCTACTGGAATTGGGGGCTGGGAGTGCTTAACGAGCAACTTAACGATATCAAGATGGCCATTTTCGCATGCGTAGCTTAGTGCACATGTGAAGTGTATATCGCGTATGTCGAACTGGAAGCGCTTAATGAGCCACTTAACGATACCAAAATTATTATTCCTACAGGCATTGATTAGTACGTCCCCATCGTAGTTATACTCGTTGTCGTCGACATCGTCGTAGTAGTAGTATGAGCACTTAAAATCACCACCACCGCAGGTATATTCTACTATGAAACAATCATTCTCGGAAATATCGAAGATCCTAGCCAAATTATCTCTCTCATCATCGTTATGAGCAGACATAAGCCCGAGTAGGACTACTAGTCTACGAAACTTTTGGTCTACGTTTTTGTATCGTGCTAGAGATGCTGCATCATTTAGATGTTTTGAAGTCAAAGAGATGCTTGCAAATGATGTGGGACCGGCATACTCTACGATCTTAGTCAAGATTTCTATAGGAAGGTACAATATATTAGCCATAGTATACTTCCGATGTTTTGATATAGTAATTGTGATATTGCCTCATAATATGATGGTACCATATCTCTAATTAGGGTTTCTTAATGGTCACATTAAATGTGTGTTGGTGGTAGTTCTTACTGGGGGAATACAAGGGGCTTATATAAGGAGAATATGTGTTGTTATGGATATCAATGGGGGGATCAGGAGGGATTATATAAGGAACATGTGTGTGGGCTATGGTTCTTAATGGGGGGATCAGGAGGGCTTAGATAAGGGGGTGGGCCAGAACCTCCATTGTATATACTACTGTACGGAGATAGAGCTTACCTAATAACGACCAGAAAGGTGCCTAACTTTGTTGTCCTAAGTCGTATGGAGATCGGAATGGTACATTTTGCAAGCGGCAGGTTAGCTGAGTACGATGAGTGTATAAAAATGGAGATCATTTGCACGTTTTCCGAGATACACTTCAAAACGTGCCGAAAGTAGTTTTCGTTTGTACGATTTTTGGATAAAATGGGGTATAGGGCAGTATCATGGCTCCCAAACTAATCAATCTAATCCAATGTTATTGCTATTCCGTTAAAGCTGGATGGTGAAGCTACGTTAACTCACAAACAGATTTGAAATTGGTCGAATATTAACGGATATAACAACATTTCAAAAAGTGGTTCAACTGAAATATATAAAAATGATCAACTTTTTTATCCCAAGTCCTATTGAGATGGGAGTGGTACCATATCAAAGCGGCAAGTTAGCTGATCATGCTGAGCTAAGTCGTTTCGGTAGTTTCCGAGATGCACATCAAAACGTGCTGAAAATAGCGGCAAAATGATCATTTTGGCACTTTTTGGGGTAAAATGGGCTCTACGCCAATTTTTTTAACTCCCTTAATAATTAACTAAAACCAATGAACTTGGTATCGTGTAAAAGCTGGATAGATAGGCTACGTTAACTCTGAAACAGATTTGAAATTGATTGAATCTTTACGGACTTACAAAGTTTAAAAAAAGTGGTTCAAATAAAAAAAAAATGCACTTTTGAAAAAAAGAGCAAAATGTTCAAAAATTAATTTGGTATATTAACATTAATCTTATTGATATGTTACATGACGGTCGAATAGACCGATTATGTAGCTGTAGGAATTTAGTAGTTTCACGTGACCACAGCAAACCGTTACCTAGCAACAGTGGCTCTACTTTGACCAACGTTTAGGCATAGAAGCAGTCAAAATTTCTTATTTTTTTCAGCTGTTCTAGAGAGCTATGCTACTCCTGAATACGACGGTGCAATCTATTTTCTTCATATTAGATGAAAATTAACGGAGTTATGATTTTTTGATTGAACTCGGTTGGCATGAAGGTTTTATTGGCTAATTTCGAAGGGTCGCTTAATTCAAAAAAATATGTTGGCATGTTAATATACACTTTATAAAGATGTTCTTTCATGGTTGGATAGACCGATAATATAGCTGTAGGAATTTAGTAGTCTCACGTAATCCCAACAAACCGTTACCTAGCAACAGTGGCTCAAATTTGACCAACCTTTACACATAGAAGCACTCAATATCTGGAGAGCTACATGGTTTCTAAATACGATGGCACAATCACTTTCGAAATTAGTTGAAAATTGAAGGAGTTATGAAATTTTGAATATACTGAAATGACATGAATTATTTTTACGAAATTGAAAATTTCGAATGTTTTGTAGAAATTGGATATTTGAAAAATCATATTTCCTTTCAGTTTATTCCAAAAGTATAATACCTTCTACTGTTGTATAGAAGAGAGTCTCTGCTTTACATAAACTACCACCTTTGGGGTGGGTAGAGTGCAAAGTTTTTGAGATATTTTATTTTAAACATGGCTCAAAATCAGATTTTCGATATATTTTTTCTGTGTCGAGTTCCAAAGTCGGATTTTCAATTGACCGTAACTCATTAAATTTGTTCCTAGTCCTATGCGATGCTTTACACCATTAGAAAGCTGAGATTATTGGCTTTGCCCAAAGGGTAAGTCTTATAGGGCTACGATGCACAGTTTCGGAGATACAGGTCCTCAAATTTGGTCCAAAAATCAACATTTTTTTCCCCTAAGTGACTAGCAAAACGGTTGATTTTCAAATGACGTTGGAGCAACACATTTACATTAATGCGCCTTAGACATGGTAATAGAGTACATTACGGGCTATATTTTATCTTATAAAAACTTTGTCAGAGAAAGTCTGCTAACTGAGTTATGAGTCCTTAAACTCGATGTATACAGCATATTGCAAGGTTCATAACTCTGCAACCAAAAGTCAGATTTGAATATCGATTGCACACGATTGCGTTCAGTCGAGACAGTGTTTAACCTAAAATACTCAACCCTAATTGGCTAAACAGAATAAGCTGTAAACTCAGCAATATACGACTAAACTCAACCAAATTGTAACACAAGGTGTCTCCTGATAGGTAGATGATGTTGTGTGAATTATAAGCAATTTGCATAAAACGTAAATTTTTAATTAGGCAAAATTAGGCCAAAAATTAACTTTGCTACGTTTTAATATTTCGAATATTTTTAAGCTAGATATTGTTCAGCTAGTGCTACATAGTGTGTATAACGATTTTTAGATCGATTGAATGGATTTAAATGGTTACTTGGGACACTTTTTGAAAAAAAAAAAATTTAACCCAAAGTTATGATAATATGTAAACATGTCCGTAGAATCTTTCTCCTTTATCCGATTAAGATGCCCTGTCGTATGGTATTACACCTTTATGGTATGCATATGTCCAAGAAATTTGAAGGTCATTCAAGGTAACCTCCCAGAGTTACAGCTTCACAAAGTATTTTGGCAAACAATTCGATACACCATTATTATGAAGCAAAACCTAATAACGCTTGGTGTATATTAAAATCGATAAATGAGCTACAACATATTCAAAAATGAAAGTAATTGGATGAAACCAACTCAATTTCTGAGGTCACTAAATATGACCAAAATTTCAACAAAATTGCTATGACGATAACTTAGCTGCATTTCATTCAATTTCAATAATATTTTCACTACAATTCCAGCCTACTATTCTCTAAGGCACTACCAAGTTTCAAGTTAGTCCACTTTACAGATCAAAAGTTATTGGTGTTTACATGTTGATCTACTTAAAAATCCATAAAATATTAACTAAAATTGGCGTTGAAAAAACAATGCCATCAGCACATGTATCGATCAATGGGACACAACTGATGTGAAGTCCATCGAAATCCAAGACGATTAAGAGGGAAAAGGAACCACAAAAGTGAAAAAAATCACTTTTTGTGTTCAAAAAACACCATGTTCAAAAAGGGTCTTAGAAAGTACCTACAGAAACGAGACTGCCATAGCCTAATAGTACTCGGTGCGAGCTATCAAACGCATATTTCAAATTTCATTTTTAGTGAAATCTACGACCATAAAAAAAATTATAAAAATCGATTTATTTTTTATTTGAACACATATAACTCCAAAACTAAAATTGGCGTTGAATAATCTTTGGTAGCACCGTATACGCCTCGGCGAAAGCTACCAGAAACCATTTTTTTAAAAAATCGATTGAATATCAACTGAGTTGTTAGCATTTGAATAAAATTTCATTTGAACCAGTTTGAACCAGTCTCCAAACGGAAATTATGGGATGTTCAAAAATCCTCAGAAAGTTCTAATTCCCCGATTCGTAGGTTGTAGAGCATGGAGAATATAATGCTGCAAACCGCATCTCAATAGGATGAATATTTAAAATTTACATATTTCACATCTTCGATTTAGATCGAGTGGGGTTTTGGTCTTAGGTAAGTCACTCGACTTTTTTCAAAGTGAAGTAGGACCGCAAAAAAAGTGCAGGTTAGGCAGGGTAGCGTAGAGTTAGGTAGTACTCGAGAAAGCATTTCGACCTGTATAACTAACTTTTCCGGACCTCCACGGGAAAGATAAAGGGTAAGACTTTGAAACTTTTGAACACAAAAAGTGAAATATTTTTAAGGCTAACCCTAAGACTCAAATTAACTCTAAGCCTAAAAAGAGATCCCTAGAGGGGAAGTGCGGCGCGGGGACAACATGTCAAGCTTTACAGCTTTGCAATCGGTTTTATACTCGCGGTGAGTCATCTTGAACAATAAAGTGAAAAAACAGGCAAAATATTTCATTTGAACCAGTGTATCATAATTAGGGTCTTAAAATTTTCCAAATCGTCAGTGTTTTTTTCTACAGTAAGGTTCGTTGTATGAAAAATAGATCCCCAAAATTATTAAGCCCTGGGAATTAAGATCAATCCATTTCATATTAAGCGTTTTTTCTTGATGTTCCCCTACATAGAGAGCGAGTTCGTTGTATGAAAAATAGATCCCCCGAATTCTTAAGCCCTGGGAATTAAGATCAATCCATTTCATATTAAGCGTTTTTTTCTTGTTGTTCCCCTACATAGAGAGCGAGTTCGTTGTATGAAAAATAGATCCCCAGAATTCGTAAGCCCTGGGAATTAAGATCAATCCATTTCATATTAAGCGTTTTTTCTTGTTGTTCCCCTACATAGAGAGCGGGTTCGTTGTATGAAAAATAGATCCCCAGAATTCTTAAGCCCTGGGAATTAAGATCGATCCATTTCATATTAAGCGTTTTTTTCTTGTTGTTCCTCTCCATAGAGGCAGCCAACCTCATATTTAATAGAATTTAATTTGATAAAAAAAGATCAAGCAGTTCCATTACCTTATTTAATGCACGTAATATGAAAGTACATAGTAAAGGAATGATTTTCTTTTCTCGGCTTCCCAGGTTTATTCCTCTGATGTCCTGGTCAGAGTGTATTAAAATAGCCACCATTTCTGTCACAAGTATGAATAGATATGGAGAATGTAATATACTTAAGTACTGATGGGAAACCATTTGCGTGTTACTACCCGTACCAGCGTTCTTGTACACTTTTGTTTGGTCCTTGCAGACTGAACTAGAAATCAGCTTAAGTTATATTATTATAAATTAGAATTAATCAATTAATTTAATCGACTTTAAATTACAACAGACTGGAAACTTTCTTGTATCTTGTATTCAAGTTTACAGTTTTCATAAAATGTATCGTCAAAACCATAAGTTAATCTGAGAATTGGTGCAACAATAAATACCTAATTCTTTAGAAACTACATGTAAGTAACAATGAGTTTGTTGTCCTGGCATTGTTGGTGGTGATTTTGTCGCAAATCTAAACAAACTAGGCATTGTTGGTGGTGATTATATTTTGTCGCAAATCTAAAGAAACTAGGCATTGTTGGTGGTAATTTTGTTGAAAATCTAAATTACAAATGGCCTGCTACATTTTCTTATGTATACATAAGTCATGAATGACATCAAGTAGTATCTTTAATCTAAATTACAAATGACCTAACTATATGTATTCTTATGTATACATAGTTACATACAAGTCAATGAGCTTTAAAGTCTGTGTTCCAAAGAGAATTAACTCACCTGCACCTTGACCACTTGGCATTTTGTCTCGTTGCTCCTGTTTGGTGTTGGCTGTCAGATCAAATGAAAAGAAAGAAAGAACATTTTAAATAAGTTCACTTAATTATTTATTACACAGAGTATCAAAATTAGAGGTGAACTATCAAGTGCGAGCTGCAATCTATTTTTGCGAGGCACTTTTGTTGCCTTAATTTCTTTCCGAAAACAAATCGTCAGTTTTAGAAGAAGGAAATGTGATTAACATACTGGGTTTCTAAAATTAAGATTATGTTTTAGACTCAACCTCGTGATTTCGATCGTATCAAAAGTTTAACTACTAGTACAGTACTAATTCTAATATGAGAAGTTTAAGTACTAGCTAGCTATAGTACAGTACTAATTCTAATATGAGAAGCTTAAGTACTAGCTAGCTATAGTACAGTACTAATTCTAATATGAGAAGCTTAAGTACTAGCTAGCTATAGTACAGTACTAATTCTAATATGAGAAGCTTAAGTACTAGCTAGCTATAGTACAGTACTAATTCTAACATGACAAGCTTAAGTACTAGCTAGCTATAGTACAGTACTAATTCTAATATGAGAAGCTTAAGTACTAGCTAGCTATAGTACAGTACTAATTCTAAGATGAGAAGCTTAACTCTTTCGGGTCCGAGCCTGTAAATATAGGTGCCCTGAGACCTATATGAGAAAAAAATATTGCATCACATCTAGACATGCCGGAAAGACGATGTTGCGATATTATGTGAAGGGATGAATGGCTTCAAAGTCAAAGCTATAACAGGGATTTGGCGTTCGTTTTTTTTTCTTCGATTTTAACGAATTCTAAGGAGCTGAAAATCGGCTCAAAACATCCTTTCCATTCGCACTTGAAATCAAGAGCAAACACAAAATCAGCACTCAGTCGCTACAGTACCTTATTTAATCTTTCCAACCAGTAGTTTTTTTTGCACAAAACACACCAAGCGACTGTGAACCACGCCGATGTTTACACTGCATTTCTCTCCACCACGTTCTCCTGTACCCACCTCCAATTGCATGCTGGGTAATGGACAAAAATTCCACAAGGGGTTCCCCCCCCCCCCCTTCTGGGACTCCGGTAGGTTTTTCTTTATAAGTCTTTTACCCCTACAGCCAAGAGCGGTGATTTGGACTCAAGCCGTTGCTTTAAAGTGACAAAAACACATCCTAATAGGTTGAGCAGGGGTAAAAGACTGCCAACTGCAGGAGTGCATTACATATACATGTATTATCAACATTAGTTATCTTATTACCAGACAGATTTAGTGTAGTTAATTTACTTGTTATTAATTCACTAAAGCACTCAACACACTCGTCAGTTAATTCACAGTAGTTCAGCGTCAGTTTAGTTACGGTACAGAATTTATTGTTCAGTGATTGAGATACTCGTTTTATTCCACACGATGTTAAATGTGACCTAGCGATGTCCAATTCATTAACAATAATTAACTGTGTAGATGATGATGAATGTGTTTTAGTAGTTTGCTCTTTATACAATAAATTGAAAATATCTAACAAAAAGGAGATTGCAATACAGTCCACATCAGTTACTCTACTAAAACTAAAACTAATACTCCCCTCTCTACAGTATACATGGTAATCTTTATTTACAATAGTTTTAGCGAATTCAATGTGTTTGTATTCATTAAGACACTTTACTCGTAGAAGTAGATTACTATATATAGATGAGTATTTACCTATATCAGCTGGCAGTTTATCCAGTTTGTCATCTTTCGTCTCTGACATACATGTAACACCCACCATAAACTGTATTACCATGGGAGACACATTCTCTACTGTTGGTATTTGTTTTTCCTTCACAAACCAACGGGCACCAAGATATTCTTGTAGTGTTAAATGAATGAAACAGAAGTCTCTTCTTCTTGTAGAATAGGGTATTTTTAACCCTGGACCATAATGAAGAAGGCCGCTCGCTTTGAGGTTTGCAATTTCTTGTTCTGAAAGATTAAACTTCTTCATATCCTTTTCATCAAAAATAAATGTTTTCTGTAGAAGCAATTTCGCTGCTAACTCTGATAATTTATCCAATGTGTTTTTAAACAGAAATGAAGTGTTGGCATCCTCGGGAATTCCTTTCTCTTCGACTTTATACTCTATACTGGGGTGATGTTCTAGTCCAAACATTTTAACAATTTGAGAATAGAGTTCAGTTATGGTGACAGGAAGATCTTCACTTCTTTCTTCTTCAATGTTCCATTCCATGCACCTACACATTAGTAAACAGAGGACAGGAACGTGGGCAAAGCTGACGAGATTTTCATTCTCCGTGATATGATCAAGTACAGTGTTTTTCTTGGATTCATTTTTCCTGAAATGTTTTCCAATGTATTCTTTCACTTGCTGTTCAGAAAATCCTCTAATCTCCACGAGCTGTTCGAAGTCAATTCCTCCCAGCTCATCAGCTTTTTCTGGTCGAGATGTTACCAACAGTACCGAATTGTTTAAGATTTTTCCTCTCATCAGTTTGGCAATCAGTGCTGGTACAGGCATGTTAACTCCAGGGTCATTTGGGTAGTTCTTTTCTTTGTTACCGGTAATATAATCTCGTTGTGAATATTCATCGTACCCGTCAAGTATAATCAAAACCTCCTCAGGGTGTTCCACAATGTATTTGAATAATGAATCATCGATCATTGAATCTTTATCCAACATTGTAGAGAGGTTTAGTATGTCACGTAGATTTTCCTCTCGATCTCCAAGTGAACTTAACTGACTAAATGTCAAGAGGTATCCAAACTTGAAATCTGGAATTTGGCCACTTGTTTCGACTTGGAATAACTTGTTCTTAGACCAGTCACGAAGCAGTTTTTGGCAAAACAGAGATTTTCCAATCCCTGCTTTGCCAATCACGAGGATCGATTTAGGATTTTCTTGATCTCCCTCTTTTCCAAAGAAGATTTGTTCGCACCGATTGATCGTAGTTCCACTAACTTTGCTATAGTTGACTAGTTTTTCTTCTCTTGATATTCCTTTCGCGTTTTCATCCTTTACTGGCTTTCTCTCGTGTTGTATGACGAGATTTGTGAAGATTTCATCGGTCTTCACACTTTCAAATTCGAGGGAGTCCACTAACTTCGGTACGAACTGTGTTTGCTTTTCAATGGATTCTTTCAACGATGATGTGTACTCTGAAAGGTAAGAATTACCTGTTAGTTAACTTCTTTAATATAGTCCATTCTTGGTTTACGATATCCTTTATGCAATAATTGATAGTGGGAAGAGATTTCAGTTACCATGGTCATAATATATACATGGAATATTCAGTTTTTAGTTTATTTCACACTTATTATTAACAGAAATAATAATACAGATTTAATATTAAAGTGTGAAGTAATATTTCTGTTAATAATAATTCAAATTTAATATTAAAGTGTGAAGTTAAGCATAAGTTTGAGTTGTCTGTATTAAAATGAATTATTGAGCTGAACAGAAAAACATTGGGGAAAACTCTAGAAAATGAAGCTATAAATGATGAATTATATGGAAGATTGTATGTAGCCGGGTTTACACTGGGATATTGCACTAAATTGTTGTATCCCCCTTGTTATTCTTCAGTGGTCAATAAAAAAATTAAGAAATTCTTTGGGGGTGATAGGGAATTGTAAAAAAATTCTGAAGGGGGTAGTAGCAAATGTTTAAGGAATTCTTCAAGGGCCATCCTGAAATTTAGTGAAAATTGCACCAAATTCGTATAATTATTTAAGGGTACTACAATCAAGTGGAATTATTGAAGGGTTCTTAAAAAGTAAGGACTTCAATTTGGGGGGGGGGGGGGGATATTTAGTGTAATAGCCCATTTGTTTCTTGTTAAAGATTTCTAAGTTTTCTTACCTAGGATAGTCCAGAGTTAACTTAGGGAGTATTCATTATTTATTTCTGTTTTCTTTTTTTTTTGGGGGGGGGGGGGAGGGCAAAAAAACTTGTATGTGCTTTTGATACAGATAGATATACAGATACAGATATTTTTATTAGCTCCTTGCACAACAAATGGTACATTGGAATATAGCGCTAATAAAATATAATTTAGTGTAAACATTAACATTTCGATGCTAAATCGATAAAATTGATGATCTTAAGATCATGCTCTCATAGACATACTTTGCTGCAAAACGAGCTACTTCCATGGGTGGATTTATGACCAAATTAAATAAATGGTCATCAGACATATAACTTGTATTGTATTTTGTATTAATTTTAAGGGTGTAATAAAAATCGTTTCTTATCGTATCGTACGTTTCACATTTAACAATGAAGTGGAACTCGTCTTCTAAGTTTTTATTACAGGTGGGGCATATTCTATCTTCCAGTTTCGTGTAGGGCCTAGTGTACCTCCCTCTTTCGATTTGTAGGCAGTGATTACTTATTCTGAGTTTTGTAAGAGCAACTCTATGATTTATATTAGGGACAGCCTTGAGATATTTTTCTACTTTGTAATCCGTTTTAAACAATCTATATGTTCTAAGTTTGTTTTGTAGGGGGGTAATCAAAGATTTGACCTACTCCTGGGGGGGGGGGGGGGGGGGGGGGGGGGAGGGCATCAAAGTTTTGATGTACCTGTCATGTAAAAATTAACAAAATTTAAATGAAAATGTTATGAAATGACATGTAATGAAAGCCAATGTTTAGTCCCCAGAACACAGGAAACCAGTGTATTAGAGAGCAGTCAAATCTCAAACATTTCAGCTCGGGCCTTTGGCCCTCACAATGTTGAAAGACAGTCAGCTTTTTCCTGTGTATGCAGGATGGTATTCTCTAAGCTCATAATCAAAAGCACATCCCCCATATAACAGATAATGCAATTGTGTCCAGGGGATTAGTTACGCCAATGCTCAGCTCTTTTTCATTTATTTATTTGACTACGGAACAATGCAATATGATGCACAAATTAACAGTGCAATTTTAAGCACTCAAAGTATTAGTATAGGTAATCATACGGTTTCAAGTGCAATTTGGGATTAATTTGCACGAGTGGGTTTTTCAAAGAGTGTCAAAATTGCACGAGCCCGCAGGGCGAGTGCAATTTGAGCTCTTTGAAAAACACACGAGTGAAAATTAATCCCAAATTGCACGAGAAAACCGTATGATTACTTATTAATAATATACATGAAAAAACTGTCAGGAAGTGACGTTGGCGAGTCATGTGACAAAGTAATTTATTCAGTCATTTTCAACAAACCATAATAGTTCACACTTCAAATTCATTCAAATTGTTCAAGTGTTCTCAGAAGTCGAAAGGAAATGTTTCATTGCTTTCCAAAGAAATTTGCATCGTATTTCCTTTTTTCGGCACTGTTTCCTTTTTTTCTGCACTGTTTCCTTGAAATTGCATTGCCCTCAACCAATCAGAATTGAGAATTTTTTTCATGTATATTATTAAACTGGAAACCACTGTATCTGCGACGGTGCTTAATCATCACTGTATTATTATATTTAAATGTTTAAATAGCATGGTGAACTTGAACTTTAAATTAAAAAAGAATCACGACTTTCATACATATAATACACAGCATCAGCATAATCTACATATTTTACCATTCGCACGTACGAATTGGGGAGAACAGAAGTTTACCTACAGTGTAGCATGCACTGTTAGACTAGTGGAACTCTTTAGACAATCAACTACATTATCAATTTTTAAATCTTACTGGCACATAACTTAATTTCATAATAATCCTTATACTATTTCTATTTGATTTCAACATTTATCTTTTCTGTTTTACATATATTAGTCAAATATATATATTTTAATACAGGACCCCTGAAAATCACAAAATTTTGTGAGCTTTCCTGTCAAAATACTATTATTAAGTACCCATCTGGGAAGAAGGGTGAGGTAGAGATTTCCAGAAGAATACTTGCACATGTCTATATGTTTTCTACTAATCAAAGGTAATGTATCATGGAAAATACCATAAATCTAGAAACAATAGTAAATTTAATAGATGACATGTACATGTATATGCAGTTTGCATTCTTTCTTGCACATCCATCTTTTGTTGTTAGGGGGGGGGGGGGGGGGGGGGTCAATAAAGTTTTGAGCAATTTCACAGGGGGGTTCATCTAAGTTTGAATTTCACTCATAGGGGGGGCAGGTTATAAAAGTTTTAACAAGAGATGCAGATGAAATGCCAACCCCCCCTCCCCCCAAGCCATAAATAATGAACATGCACTCCTTTAAAGTCTACCAGTGACTTTTACATTTATATTTGTTCTCTTTTAAAGAATATAAGGTTTATAATTATGGGTAAATACATAGCTTACCTGACCCCACGAGACTGACCCAATGAGGCACTTGCAATGCTCTGAATTCAAAAATGTCAAGGGCCCCACAAATGCCAGGGCGGGGGAGTTATATGTGTATAAAATAGAACAGGTATATTATAATATATGTTGCTGTTATCATTGTGCTGAAGTGGATTTTCTCAGTTTTCTTCTGCTCAAGGCTGAATGATAGTTATTATTCATCTACTACATGTAGGCCCGGGATGTAGGCCTAATAGTAAATACTTATATGTCTTTATGCAAAGATAAAACACGTTTTATTCTTGTTTTCACTTCACAAAAAAAGATTTACACACGTTTTATTCTAGTTTTCACTCATTGTTTTTTACGCATCTGCCCAGAGTATAAAGTCAGGTATTCAAAACTAATTTCAATCACTAAATCAGCAATTTACCTAGTGGCAATTTTCCTCTCGCAGTTCTAATTAATCTGGTAAATATTTCAGCAGGGCAGTTGAATTTCGTCAAAAATTCTCCCGAACATCTGACCTGACGCATCGTTCTTAAAAGCCTTCAGAATGTGTCTCTTCTTGATTTTTTTATCCAGACAGTTCAACACGATGATTACTTACTTGACTGGAGCAACGGCAAGAATGACAACCTTGATTTTTAGCGATTTTTCACCATTTTTTAGGCCGGTGTTATGGCCGATCGAACGAAGCAACTCCATTCCGTTATTGTGAATTTACTTCCGGTGAGATATGCTAGCCAATCAAATTTGACCTCGATATGGATTATCCCAGAGCTCTCGTATCTTGGCGCTGGCCAAAAGATCGCGGGCTCTGGGAACGAGATTGAGTTCCATTTCTGAGATTGACCACCCCCCCTCCAATTTTGGCCTAGACAGGCCGTAAAAACAGTAAAATCTGGGTTAATTTTGAAAGGCTATCAAAGTCACTACGCACAACTGACGGCTTTGCTACGTTTTGTGTGCATTTATCTACCATTTAAATAGCATGTTCACGTTTGAAATACTACAGTGGGAGAAATTCTTTTTTTCTAATATTCGGATAAAATTCGGTATTTTAGCTTATCACGAACAATTTCAGTAGCCTACACAATTGCCATCAAAAATCTGCAAAGTATTGATTGGCACTACTCAATGATTTAGCGTGAGCCGTGTGAGAAATAGCTGAAAATGTGTATATATTAACCATTTTTCCCGCCAAAGTTTTAGTCATAATATCAATCCGGCGTGTAGATTTGTCAAAGTATTATCATCGGCATAACCTAATAAAAATGGCTCAGAAGACTATTACTTTACATCGAAACGTTTTAGGAAGAGGTAAAAGTGTAAATATTTGATGTTTACATAAGTAAAACTCGTTGACCTTCGAAAGACCCAGGTCAATTTCCCACGAAATTAAGCTGTCGTCGTCTCGCTAGGGCAGTTGTGCTTGCCGTATCGCTTAATAGTGAAATAAGGAATCTACGATTAGCAGATATATTGAGTTTGTTGATAGTGGGCTATGATTATACATCCTCGTAACCAGTAAAAATACATGTAGCATTGGATCATTCACAGAGAGGGTAACGTGACGTGTCACGCAAGACTGACCGGCTGAACAAATTCTTCAAGGCGAATAAACAATAAATCCGAGGTACATATTATATGTATTACAGATATTTTTCCTCAGAGACATGTCTTCATTTACATGCAGGGTATAAAATGTATATAGTTCCTGTAATGATATTTTAGTTATTTTGTTTTTCTATTTAGCGCATTAAAATTATTTGTGATGCGGTATGTAATATTTCGCTGAAAAGGGGTTTGCATTTTAACTGTTGTCTTTTCAAAGTCATTTCTTGTGATTGTTTAAAAAAAGGCCTAACTCTCCCGCTAATTGCTTATTTACGTAGATAAAAAGGAAAAGGAAAAAGAAAGTCAAAAATAAAAACAGAACCAATAATGGGATAACTACGGACATTGTGGCAGTTTAACCTCTGGGCTCTGGCTCAGCTATGGCCTTCATGGCCAAGCAATTATAATATTTTCCATGTTACGTTTTGGCAAAATCCATCGCGGTCAAGAATAAAATGTTTATTTTTTAACCTATTTGCATTTTAAGCAAAATATATGTACAACTGGAGGGTTGGTTACTCAGCACCAGGATGGCTAAGGTCAAAATATTACTTACGAGGGTGCTAAGTGAATAAGTAGCTTCGGCATCAATATTGTGAGCTTCTTACAAAAGAAAGGCTTTTAAAGAAGATATTTCAAACGTTTTAATAAGTGTTTAGGGCTAGTATTTTACCGGTGTGATAAGTTTATCATTTTTCAGCCGAGAACAAACAACTTGACGCATCGATACCGGCAAATGGAGAAAGGATTGGTCTACCTATAAATTAAATCGCCTTCTCCCACACACAGGCTGTAAGAGTATGTGCCACTCTAAAGGTATGGTTTCGAGCTGTCTTAGTGTAAAATAGGGTAATACATTTCGCATTTTTAGTTTGGAATAGGGTATGATCTTCACATTTTTAAATATTTCACTTGTTGTAAAATAGAGTACACGTCTGAAAAATGGTATGGAAAATCGTATATTTTGGTCTGAAATAGGGCCAGGGTTTTGAGAACCGGGCGGCACACTCCCACCCAAAAACGTTATTTGGTATACTGATACTATTCATTCAGGTTAGTGGAAAATGTACAGGCTACACAACTCACGCATGGCAATCGATCACTACGAAGCGAGCCAAACATACATAAACCAGCACATTTTTTTTAATTCGTTGTCAAATTTAACGAAATTCTCGTATGTTAATATTAAAAAGAAATAACGTCTTTACGATCAAACACGTTTGTATATTGATGTTATTGTGACGTCATAGCGAACGACTCCTTTTAAGGTCAAATTCTGCGTTAGGTTTGAAATAAAGCATGCTATCACAACAACATAAATATGTGTTTTTGAATTGCCGCAAATTTAAAGTCTACGATAAATATATGCTGAGTTATTAAGAACTGAAGATTCCTGTGACGTCAGATTTTCTGACGTCATGGGTCTGACATCAGTCATGCTTTCTAAATTGAAGAAACATAAAAAAAAACATATTGCAGTAAGTATACCCGAAAAATACTCGAATAGTTATTTTTAAAAGACGTTTCGAAACATATATGACGTCATAATGACGTATCCTCTTTTTCACTGTGAATTTTAAAGTATTTCCTTTCAAAAATTGAAAATTCTAAAAACATACGGTTGTGGGTACTGATTTACTCTTTTGATTGCTAGATTATCGTAAACAAATATTTTAAACTGTAAAAGATGAATGAAGAAGTTATTTTGTAAATGGTTCTGTATTTCTCTCTCTTAATCAATCGAACTCGAGTTTTCTTTGTTGTCAACATGATGGGAAATCAAAAATATAAAATTTACTGATGTTAAAGGTAATTGAAAACATCGAGAAACCTATTATAAATGGATACATGACGTAACTGTGACGTCATAAAAATGGCTACGGTAGTTAACATCATCGAATTTTGTTTTGGTCATCGGTCTTCATCCTTCCATAAAAAATCAATCTTCTACGTTGGAAACTTTTGAAAATATAGCAAAGTGATCGATTTTAGGGTCATTTGTGACAAGCGTGACTAGCGGGTTTATTTAACAGCAAGATAACTTTATTGTTCATTTTTGAGACGTGAATTACAGTTTTAGAAGTCACAAGCAATGATACTTCGATAAATTCGCAACCATGGTCGCGCGGCAAAGGTCCACAGTCTTCCATTATCTTAGCATTTATTTCAGTAGTATTTTAGTCTTCCAGTATTTTAGCATCGGTTATAGCTACAGGCCTTTACTGATACCTTCACTGATTTGATTTATAGCTGTAAGCAAATACTTCATACATGTACGTTTCACGGCGTACCTTGTTTCACTTTTGTCTATATCGTCCCTAGTTAAGTACTACTTATACACCAGGAGCCGGTTGTTCGAAGCAAGGGTAAGCTCTACCCCGGGATTAAATCACTAACCCGATGGTAAAATGTACAGAATACAATTATAAATTTAGCGCTATCCTTGGGATAAAGTTACCCTTGCTTCGAACAACCGAACCCAGGACAATAAGATATACATGAAGTCATGTCATCAGACCAAAAAGTGAGCATTCTGTTTGGAAAACTGTTGAACAGAGTCTAACCAGGATAAGGCGAATTTTGTCGTGATAGCTGAATAGAATGTCAACCAAAACATAAACGACCACTAAGAAACAAAATAACGATCGGCAGTTTTTTAGCGTCTCGCATTTTGACAGTTACCACCATTCTTTCGAGAATTTTACTCTTGAATGCCAGATAATACTGCGAACTCAGTGCTCATTTTTGAAATAGAAAAAAAAAACAAGGATTGCTAAATGCTTGAGTTGTAGCAGGTTTTGAATTACAATTTCTTCATATTATCAATAATGTTACAATCAATTCCAAACCCGTGCATGCCTCCTCCCCCGGGCAACCCCCAGGCATATGAATTATTCGGATTTTTTCCATCAAATGCCCCACTACCCATGCAGAAAAGCTGGTCAAATATGTCCCACCATTTTGTGTTACCGGTTGGTCAAATGCCGCAGGTTAGGGGACGTGATGGAAAAATTTCAGAAACTGACGTCATCAATGACTTTTGACAATATCAATCAATTCATTGCTTTATTAACTGATAATCATTATACAATCACACTAAACGACAATTAACATTCCCGAATGTTTAAAATGTTATGAACTTTTAATGCAGCCAGGGGCGTAGTAAGGTCCTGAAAATTGGGAGGGGGGCAAAATGATGAATTCTGGATATTTCCATTCTAGGGGGGGCATGAATTCTGGGACATTTTCATTGATGACTACTGTCAATCTCTCTTCTGGAACTGGGCAGAGGGAGGGGGCAACTGCTCCACCCCCCTTGCCTCCCTCTTCCCCTCCCTACGCCACTGAATGCAGCTACAGGAATGCAGCTACAGGTAAGTCTAACTCGGCTTTGCAAATCGAACTAAACCCTTTCCACTGAAAAGAGGCATGCACTCTTCCGATGTTCGTAGTAAACTGATGCGGATACTACGAAAGGGACGCTAACTATGGGGCTGTTACTATAAAGAAATTTAAGGAAAAGGATATGTCTAGAAATATTAATTATAACTAATCGTTAATAATAATTTGCAACATGTATGCTTGTTCGACATGCCTTTAAAGCATAACATCCACGACAATTATACATCCTGGCCATAAATAAAAATATATATAAATTTATCAGTTTTGGTGGCCTAGCTCGTTTAACTTTTTTAGTTATTCTAGGTCACCCTGTACCTTATATTTGTAATCGTAACAAAACAAAACACCTTGTGATATATTAAAGGGGTGTGTCACGGTGAGAGAATTTGACATTCGCAGTCCGGGCCGTACAATCTCGCGTGCATGTACTCTGAAGAAAAAAACGATATAACCATACAAAGAACGAATATTCTCTCCCTGGAAATCTATCAACTATTAAACTCGCCATTGCAGTGCATTTACATAATTTTTAGAACGGTTTCCCGCTACTATTGGGTTGCAATCATTCCCAAGAGAATAAAATCACAAAAGCGTAGTAGCCATGTTGGTATAGCAAAAGTAGCTAAAGAGGCATATTTTGTTCCGCCACTGGTCAAATCACTAATTAGCGGGGGAAATGATCTAAAAATAGCCCAACCTGTGAAAACGCTGTGACAGCTGTATAGGAGATATGGACGCTCCTGGTTTAATATGGGCTCCTGCATTTTGTGATTAAATTTTACAGCGAGGTTTTTCAGTTGTAATAGCGATACTTACTGTTTGTAACCACTGACGTCATTTATATATTTGCATATATAATGTGGTTGGCAAAAAAACCTGCGTGTTTGTATGACTTGTATGGGAACTAGCGATTTAGGCCTCACAAAATACATCTAAAGTCTCAATTCTGATTCCAAATCTTAATTCCTTTATAAGACTTATAAGTTAAGAGCATATAAGCTTCGATGAAAGGCCTTGCTTGCATTTTGGAAGGACAAGAAAGTAATTTGGCGATGAATAAGCACCGACCTGTGATATTTTATAAGCATCTGACTGGGTTCACGCTTCGTTTCTGCCAACCACAGAAAGCAACAAATGTGGCGTGACTGGCCTGTGTGACGTCACAGTAAGTATCGCTATAGCATTTTTCTGGTGTATTAACTCGAACATCCAAACAATTCCCTGCATTATTTCTTATCCTCCTCCCTCACGTTACATGTCAATGAAGACATGTCTCTGAGGAAAAACATCTGCAATGTATATAATATGTATATGTAGTTATGATATTGAATCATGTTTGACGCGTAGCACTAGTAAGTGTAAAGAATGTAATATATAAAGTGGTAAGCTGTAGTGCTAAGTGTGCACGCCCTACGAGGGAAAGAGAAAAAATATCTGACCCAAGTGGGACTCGAACCCAACGACCTCCAGGTTACATGTCTGGCGCTCTACCAACTGAGCTATCAAGTCAGATGAGAGCAATCGTGGGTATTGGTGCGTTATATGGGGTCACGGCGATTATATATGTATATGTAGTTATGATATTGAATCATGTTTGACGCGTAGCACTAGTAAGTGTAAAGAATGTAATATATAAAGTGGTAAGCTGTAGTGCTAAGTGTGCACGCCCTACGAGGGAAAGAGAAAAAATATCTGACCCAAGTGGGACTCGAACCCAACGACCTCCAGGTTACATGTCTGGCGCTCTACACGGCTCACGCTAAATCATTGAGTAGTGCCAATCAATACTTTGCAGATTTTTGATGGCAATTGTGTAGGCTACTGAAAAATGATTTTAGTGTTGAAATAAACTACCGCACTTTTGAGAAATAGCCCCTTAAAAATGACTCCATTCTGGTGATTTTCGTGATAAGCTAAAATACCGAATTTTATCCGAATATTAAAAAGAAAGAATTTCACCGACTAGAGTTTTGCAAACGTGAACATGCTATTTAAATGGTAGATAATGCACACAAAATGTAGCAAAGCCGTCAGTTGTACGTAGTGACTTTGATAGTTTTTCAAATTTAGCCCACATTTTACTGTTTTTACGGCCTAGTCTGGCAGCAAGTGTAATCCCGTGGGATTTTAATGAAGAAAGCAAGCCACTAGTCTAGTTGCATACAGGGATCCCTAAGGAACAAGAAAAATGTTGTCGGCAATTTTCTTAACTGTTAGAAGAGTCTATACAGAGGGTTTAAAAAGTGATGTATATAACTCAGCATGGAAACGAGGCTGGAATATGAATTGCCTATAACTTTTCTAAAAACTTGTCAGATATGTATATAAGAGTGTCTTTAATACTACGAAAAACTTTAATACATTTAGCAAAGGTCACATGACTTATAGCATGAAAGCGAGGCTGTATCCATATACGCGTCTTTCCAAGAATCAAACATCGCTAATATTGTGACCAAACTCCATAGACAATCTCTCGTAATTTGTGTTATTGTGGAACGTTTGTTTTAGATACTAGAGGAGATCAGGTGTCAATCTGACATGAAAACGAGGCTATCGCTATATAAAGATATCAGTTGTGTACACGATACAACTGAGCTGTCCATCACTCAATATCTTCACTCTTACTCATCATCTTCATCGCTACTGCTCCACAAGATCATCATCAACATTGTCGCAGAGTTCCTCTTCTTCAGAACAAGTACAAAGGTCTGTGCAGTTGAGCCCTGCTTTGCGACACTGACATCGGTTGTTGGAACAACGTTCCTTAACACAGTTGCATTTCACGAGTTGGATGATGGCCTTGAGTGCTGGCGATAACTGTGTCATGACAAGTTGCCATTCATCTTCTTTACGTTCCCATCCGTAGGTATCTGGCGGCGGCAGGTCAGGATTCGGTACTCGGTCGTTGTTCCAGACCATAACTTGATCGATAGTGGCGAACAATATCGTACATCATGGCCGCCGCGCATGCGTAGAATGCATTACACGTCGTTCCAAAATTAGTGAAAACAGTGAAGACAAGGCTTACCTTTTCGCGATTTTCCAATTTGCTGCTTTAATATTTATATTTCTTGAGGTCCACAAGTTTTAAATTCGGTTAACATGCCTGCTCCTGCCCTCGACTATGATTGCTAACAAGTTGTGGATGATTAGACCGGTCCCGATGCTCTGCTAATAAACGACCCAAATTAGCTAGAGCCGCCATACCCCTTCCGTTAAATACTGTAAAGGCCAGTCAGAAAGCTCAATCACAAAGACTTCCGAGTAGTTCATGTTTGAGGTCCACAAGTTTGAATCCGTTCTGCAGATACCAAAGTAGATTCTAACGCCAGAAAAACGAGTTGAAATACTTGCTTTGGTGGTTCCAAACGTCCTGTAAATAACTGCATTTTAACGCCAAAACTCTCCTTAACAACAACAACAACAACAATAACAACAACAACAACAACAACAACAACAACAACAACAACATTTATTTCACTCTAGATGTAGGAGTTACATGTGGTAAAATGATAATATAAATTTAACAACGAAAAAGAGAGTGAGCTGGACCTGAAAAAAACCGAGAAGCTATCTAGTCAGGAACACTCTAATTGGCGGAACACAGGAACACAACTTTCAATTTTACAACATACTTTTTTACAAAACATAAGGTACTGGAAAGATGTAAAATCTGCATTTGATTAATTTATGAAATATGGACATAAGGACAATGATAACATTATTGAAACTGATAATTTTCCAAGAAATGAGCTATTAGTTTTTTTTTGAAGGATTTTTTATTGAGGTCTTGGGGGATTTCTTTCCAAATTTTAATACCTTCACTTGTAATGAAGCGCAAACTGTAATTTGTTCTAGAACGATTAATAAAGTATGTTTTTGTTTTTGAAACTAGTCTTGTTTGGTATTGGTGTACATGAGATAGAGGGGAAAATAGATCAGTGAAAGTAGAACCAACTGTATTATAATAGACATCGTACATAAACAAGCTTGCATGCAATTTATATAAATCATTAGTAGTCAGTAATTCTAGTTTGAAGAACAAGAGCCCACTGGGATTTCACTCGGGCCACATGAGATTGAAGATGAAATTACACTTTCATTTGAAATCCTCTAGTAATAACCGAAAGGAAGAATTATTAGCTGAATTTAGCAGTCTTTAGGAGTGGCTGGTAGCGCGGTGACATTCATTCTCTGCTCCCCTAGTATATATATATATGTAATTTAATATTTTTGTTTTACTCGTGTATGTAAATTAAAGAAGTTGACCTCTACTTTAATATTCATGTTCATGTTACGCACGCTTATAGCAGAGCGCGGTAATTACGTCACAAGTCTAGACCCCCCGCCAAGACTCAGACAAACAAACCGCTTTTCTTGTATCAACTTACAAGAATTGACTAGCACTTCAGTTCGTCCTCTGTCTATTATAGCAGAAATGACTGCTTTCCTGGACCATATTTTGAAAGGGAACCTGATGATTATACTGTCGAACAGCTTAAACTTTGGCTGAAATACAGAGGATCGAAACAAAGCGACAAACGTTGATCTTGTCAAGCGAGTTTTGCATCTTCGCTGGCCAACCAACGAGACATGCTTACTATATAGACTGTCAAGTCCTATTTAAACTGTATCCCAAACTCATCTTTTCCCATGCAATATCGTTGTAAGACTTCACCTAAACATTGAAAAGTTACAAAGGTCAGGTTTTCCTGTATTAAGGCAAAAACAAAAGAATGTAGCCGCATGCCGAGTGCAATCATCATCTTCAATAAAACTCATCGGAGACCAAAGCTGTTATGGCTGGAAGAGCATATACATTAAAACTATGAACTGATAGCATCCTAAGATTCGGCAATCTTGCTTATGTTGGTGTGCTCTTTCAAACCATTATGTTATTGTTTGCATTTATCGAGTTTTCAAATTTAATACCTGCAGCTCCGAAAGAAATTAACTTCATTTGTGCTCAGAAAATAAATCAAAGCATTGTAGATGTAGGCTTTCCTTCCAAAATTTATTTAGAATCCACTGATAAATTCAAGTAAACTTAATGGTTGAACAGTAGTTCCTTCTCATTGTTTACTGGTGGATACATAGTCAGGGTTTCAGTAATTTATAGCCACTTACGTTTCATTGCCAGACCTAGTCTCGTTGTTCTGTGCTTTTAAGGTCTCTTGTACGAACATTTATCCAATGCTGACATTTCTCACTGAATTTGCTGTAAAGGTTTTGGAACAGAAAAGCTCCTCCTGTGAGTGATCAAAAAGGCCGAGAAAAGATGAGAAACCTGATCCTCTTTGAGCGCCAGATTCACTCTTACATCTCCCCCAGCAACAATGCTTGGTATAGTCACCATTACTGATATGACTAGGAATCTTACTGAAGCAGCTGAAGGCATTGATTCTTTTTTTTTATCGAAAAAAATACGAATTCGGTCCTAATTTAGTCTGCTGTTCTGCAGGTTCAGAGTACTAATAGATGAGTGTCTCAAATGTATGTTTATATTTGTCCCATATTATAAGTTGTATCCTGTCCACCTATGATGGAGCTATCACTGTATTTCTCTACTGTTCTTTCTACCCTGCGGCTCTTTGATCGCGTCCATATCGGTATTTGTTGGACTAAAGATTATCAACTGAAATGCCCGTTTTGTTTATCTCTATTTAAAAGCTTTTACCCTCCTTCCCAAAACTGCAGTCTGCTCATTATATTACAGAACTATAAAGGGAACTGTTGGAAGCCTTTAATTTCTCGAACCAAAATCTCGGCCGTGAGAGGAGTCTTGTTTACCGTGAGAGTTGAATAACTGCTTCGGTCATCATATTCTGTGCCGAGTGAGTGTTTATTACCTACGAAACATACCTCAAACAAGAGCGCCAGTTGAAATATCCTGAGCCTGTTGGGAGTGTTGGAAGGCTTTCGCACCAGTGAACTTAAATAAAACATTAAACTGCTTACATTTGAGAGATGGGACTCCAAATTTGAGAGAAAATTCCTCGCGCCGTCGTCCACCATCTTGATTTACTGTATTTAATTATGTAAATAAATTAACCTGGCGATTGTTGCGTGACCAGCACAGTGCAATCTGATCGGTTTGAATTTGACCTTTAACGCATGCGCAGAACCCGTGCAACATGAAACAATAAATAAAAAAAGATAACGACTTGCATTTTTAGACTCGGCGCTGCCACAGGCAGCCCGAGTAATAAAGGAGGTGTATGGGCATTCCACTTTTCATTTGAAATTACTCTAATTGCTCTTTGTTGAAGAGTGCACAAAGGCTTCCTCAAATTGGGATAAGCATTTCCCCAGAGTAAAATACCATAATTCATATGTGGGTAAAATATGGAATAGTATATTTGTTTTAAAACTATTGGGGGTGCATGATGTTTGGCTTTGTATAAAATACCTAATGATTTTGCAAGTTTAAAGGGACAGACCCGACTCGTTCAGCTGTTACATTTCGCTTCGCGCAGGACGTTGAAAACAGTAGCTCGTCCGCCATTTTGACTGTCGATGTCCATGTAACCTCTCCTCATTCTACAAACACTCATCAACGGCTTTCTTTTTAAAAATAGATTTTCACGTACGCGCCCGCAATGACAACCACTGACTGTACGAAATTGTTCGCCATGAGTGAGCACGCAGAATCCCCTCATGCAGTGCAGCGAGTGTTGGAGGAAGTCTTTCAGACTGGGCTTGTTTCTTGCGAAATAGCTACCATTGAAGATCTTTCACCTTTGTGAAGGTTGTCTTTGGTAGGTAAAGCTGACACACGAACCTCTCGATCGCATCAATGGTCTCCGTGGCTGGTATAACAGTTGTACCGAGATTTCCCAGTTCGGTGATGATGGCTTCATCGGCGTCGCGGAAAATCTTTCAGCATGCAAGCTTCCCTTTGCCCGAGAAGCTCCCGGTGTTATCAGATCCACAGATGGCATGGAATGCAGGAAGTGCGGCTGTTTTAGCTTCACCGAGGGCTTGGACAATCGGACCTAACTTGATTGCGTATTTCCGTTGCGCCAGCTGCTGTAGCATCAAGGGCGCGGAGCAAGATCTTGGTGTCTGCCTCTTCCTGGCTGCTCTTAAGATGTGTCACATCTTTGTGGGTTGCTTGACATTCACTTCCCCATGCTACCACTAATCTACTGCCCTGTTGTCTCATTGCATTGATGGCCTTCTCTGCTAGATACACCGTCAGATCTATCTTGGTTCTAGTATCTGATAACAGCCTCTTCATTGGCACTTTGGCGATGTGTGTAGAGTCAGTGATATGTTCTGCCCTATGGCAGAACATAGGATCTTGACCACCTTGCCATTTTACCCTAGTCGCTGATTTCAAAAACATCGGCACGTCATATCGGTCGAAAATCAACTGCAGCTCGCTACTTTGTCTGTACTTCTCGTAAATTCGGTTGTTGAAGTGCTCAGCCAGAAGGCAGCAGTTCTTGATCCAGTCAGGCTTATCTTGGGACTGTAGCTCAGCCATGCCGTCTACGATGTCTACTGTCATCTGTGTGTTGCCCATTCGAGGGCTATTCTCTTCGTTTACATTTTGACGAGGTATTCCGCCTTGGACGTTCTCAAGAATTAGCTAGTAGTGCACTTTTGCAAGAACAGTGAAGCATCGATCCGTCTGCGGCAAAAAGCGATCGCGGGACTACGGAGAACTCGTACTGTCCAACCGTCTCCTTGATGTTAATCTCTGGACGGCTTTTATACACCATCATCATTCGCGCAAACAGCGACCTGTCCCGTCTCTGAGTTCAACTTTCTTGTCCTTCGTCATCACTTTCACTACTTTTGCATTGCTCTTCCATGTCAAAAGCTTCCTTTTCTTTTTTTCTTTTTTTCTTTAAACTTATTTTTTCTCGACATTTTCTCCAAGAGCAAAGCTCATCGAGGGAGATTATGTCTGTATTGTTTACATAAATAGTGGAGAGTGCATTTAGTAATATTAATATTTAACTAAATTAACAGTGACTATAATGACAAACATAAACAAATATCTTAACAAAGTGTATTAACAAAGTGCGTAAACAAAAAACAAAAATAATAAATCGTAAGTCAATGGTCTGCTACTATTTTCATCAGTTGATTGTCTGATCAGTTGTTAAATCGTTTGGTTTTCAATATGAATGACTGAACATTACACATTAGAGCATAATTTTCTTCATTGCCAATCTGTTCTGAGCCGTGTAAAAATATATGATTTTTTTGTGAATCTGATAAACTTAACCATCTGGAATGGAATAACTGTGCAGAGAAGGAAACTAATTGCTGACGCTGGGCGGCATATCGGGGGCAATATAGAAAATAATGTTGGACAGTTTCAATCGTTTCCCATGTACAATCGCAGAAAGGAGAGGGTTTACAATTAATTCTATATAGGTGCGCATTGAGAGCGCAATGATTTAATCGCAATCTGGTGTGTAAAATCGAGCTATATCGACTCAAGGAAACGTTATAAATTTTGTTATATTTATTCCCACAAAAAGTGTTACGTAATCTAGTTTTGAATAAAGACAGAGGTTCGACAGAACGTGTAGCAATATCCAGATTATTCCATGATACTATTGTTGATGGGAAAAACGATTTCTTAAAGCGCTCGTTAAACGTAGAAATTAGCGTAAAATTTTCATTTGATCGTAATGCATATCTTGATCTTTGACTTACTTTCACAGGTAAAAGCTCACGAAGATAGGACGGTGTATATGAGTTAACTATTTTATAAAATAAAGTTAATTTATGTATAAATCTTCTAGTTACCATATCCTCCCAGCATAATTAATTTAACAGTCGCTTTCTATTAGTTCCCTTCATAGCTCCAGTAGCGATCCTAGCTGAATCACACTGAACACATTCTAAAAGATTAGCTTCTCCTTCATTACACCCATCCCATATAACATCTGCATACTCCATTAATGGTCTAATAAGGCTTTTGTACAGGGAAATAAGAGTGGACCTGTTGAGCTTGTATTTTACCCCTTTTAAAACATTCATACATTTACTAGCTTTCTGATGTACGCCAAGAATATGGTTACTCCAAGAGAAATTAGCCGACAGAGTTAGTCCCAAATGAATATGAGAGTCCACTTCGCTTAACGCAATATGATCCAAGTAAAGTGTAGGATGAATTATTCCTTTTCTTCATCGGTGACCAGAGATTTGTCCTTCCTGACTGGGTGCGCTCTTTGACAAACGTTGTATAGTGTCTGTCCGATGGTTCTCTGATAACACAGGTCCTCTTTTACCTTTTCGGGCATGACGCCTTACGTGACAAGGTCGAATAGCTCGCCAATTCCTCCAAGAATGGATTGGTAAAGCGTTGAATCGTCGCCAGTAGTGACTCTACACGCCTTTCTTCGCGAGTGATAACTGCTGTTACCAGATTGTGACGCCGTGTCTGAGCCTTTGAGGAGACACCCGCCATATCCTTGGCTTGTTCAGCAAGTTTGGAGAGTTCTGGGGCGATTAGGAAGAACTTGGTTCGAGCATTTGGATTGAGAGTGATCCCTACTAATCCTCCAGTGACTTTCATCGAGCGGTTGATATTCTCAAGGCTATTATCTGCACCTACTGCGCAAAACGGAACATTAGCGTTCTTATTTACTACCCAGTTCCCCTGCACAACTTCAGCATAGATCTAATGGTCAGATGTCGCAAGTGACTGCATCTATGCGAGATAGAGTGGGATCATCCAAGCATAGTTCAAACGATCGTAGGCGAAGAAATATTTAGTAAACATATCTAGTGCTTTAAGGTGCAGCTCCCTGTCTCCAGTTCTCACTGCTCGTAGAAACTCCAACATCTCCATAACCATGCGCATATACTGCCTCGTCACCTTGAACATCGGGTGTTTCTCGTGAACAGCATCAAATTCGGTCAGCTTATCTATGATACGCTGCGACTCGATCACTCTCTTCAATTCAGCATTCGCTTCATTCACTTCTTCCTTTGTTCCCTTGGTGCACGCCTCTGCAACCTGCTTCGACAAATCTTCAATAGTCTTAGTGTCTTCCTGAGAACTTCCGAAGAAGGCGTCTTGGTATAGCATAAATAGCGCTTGCAATGTTATTACATGTGCTGTCTCTCCTCTCTTGATGTGGTTCCCATCTAGAATCTGCTTGACTGTGACTGGACCATAGAGATTCGGTCCAGCACATGTCAAGCCCGCTGCTCTCGACGAATGCTCGGATGGTGCGCAATTGAGCCATAACTATGTGGAGTTCTCCCGGACGGAGGATCAGGTGGTCTAGATCACGTCGAGCCATCTGGCGCTTCTTGGCTGGCTGATAAAGCTCCATGTCAAGGGAAATGATTGTCTTCCTGTCCGGTCCTACCACCTTTGTGTTGATTCCTTGCGCTTGCATAAGGATGGTCAGCAACATCTGCCACTCATGTGCTGGTGCGGCTATCAAAGGCGGTGCTGCGACCCGTGTAACAGGCATCGTATCACTGATAATAATAAACGAAACATATTTTAGTATCAGGAGACACGTCGTTTACAGTAGTGTCCTGTAAATTACTTTTACATCAACAACTAGGGCCAAACATAAAATAAGATAAATAGTACTCAACTTACTTATTGAGTGAGTTGTATCCTGACCATACAGGCACATGCGCGGGTCTGACAAGCTCTTCTTCTGCGAGCTCCACTGTATCCTGGCAACGGCGGACGGGAGTTCTCGTGAAACTGCGTGCTAGGAGCCATAATCTTGTAATCTCACTGTAATGGGTAACTCGTCTTCTGAAAATCGCCCAAACGCGCGATACACTGGACTGTTATGTTATGTATAATTATAGTAAAATGAAGTAGAATGAAATGTTTCACAGCAAGTTTATAAAGTAAGGTAATTTTCAGTTCAGATAGCGAATGTATCATTTATATGCCCTCATATTTTTATGTTTATGATAAATGATAGCGTGTCGCATATCTTACCCACATGTCTCAAACGTCCTGCTTAAAGTAGTTTAAAAACATAGTACGCACAATAATAGCGATGTTTGATGTTTGGAAAGATGCGTATATGGATACAGCCTCGCTTTCATGCTATAAATCACGTGACACTTGTTAACTGAATTAACCCTTTTCGTTGCATTTATATGCCCTCATATATATGTATCATTTATATGCCCTCATATTTTTATGTTTATGATAAATGATAGCGTGTCGCATATCTTACCCACATGTCTCAAACGTCCTGCTTAAAGTAGTTTAAAAACATAGTACGCACAATAATAGCGATGTTTGATGTTTGGAAAGATGCGTATATGGATACAGCCTCGCTTTCATGCTATAAATCACGTGACACTTGTTAACTGAATTAACCCTTTTCGTTGCATTTAAAACACATAACTAGCCTGTCTAGGCCAAAAATGGAGGGGTGCTCAATCTCAGAAACGAAAAAGCGAGTGGAACTTTAAATACCACCGTTCGTAATCTTATCAGGGACCTACTAAGTGCTGAAAAAAATATGGGAATCGGCCGACCCCCATCTTTCGGTTCTGCCCGGTTTTCTCAGACAATGACTCTTAAATATTGGCAGGGTGAAGGTAAGGGAAGTGGGACATTGCACAAGTCCTATTTCCATCGTTGCCGTAGTCATATTGCATGGTATATTATATATAGTTAGTGGCGTCAGAGCCAATGTTCCATTTCACAGTTTGAGCGTTTGGTCGACAAATAATAGCTGCCACCAAGATGAATTAGTGGTTCTAGGTGTGCACATGTAGTTGGCTTGTGGTTGCGTGAGAAATCAATCTTAGATCCAGGGGACCAAGGTAAACCAAGCCACTCAATATTTGTTTGACTAGTTTTAGTACGTTAGTTGGAAAGACAAGCGTGCCATGTTGAGAATAGCACTTAGTTAGAGCGTCAGCCTTGACAATAGGTTTAGAATTAGGACATGTGATTTAAGCCTGGTTTCTATATAGTCGTCCGAGTCATCCCAAAATATGTTCAGGCGACCGGGACTACCCAGCAGTTTCCATATGGTCGTCCCAGTCGTCTCAAACGGTGAGAACGCGCGGTTGTTAGCAAACATTCCTGGGGCCGACAACACAGTTTTGGGTGGGTACGAGGCTTTAAATGGCGGATGAAGCTAACCTCGTGGCCTATCTTCTACTTGTTATTGTAATTTTTCGTCGACGAAGACGGAGAGGAATTGTGCGGCGAAAGCATAGATTTCGGGTTCGCCACTGCAAATCTATCAAAAAAGAGAAGAGCTTGGAGCATATCACACGCTTGTCCAAGAACTTCAACTTCACGATCGAGAGACTTTCTTCAGGTAAGCTCATTCGGTCATCTGCATGCACACAACACATTTTAGCTCAGATACAGGAATATTTGCATTCCATATCTGGAAGAACACTGGCTGTAAGTGCTATGAACTCTGGGATATCCAAATGTATTCTGGGATATGTTTGGGTCGTCCCGGTTGTCCCGGTTGTCCCGGTCGTCCCGGTCACCTGAGGGTAGTTTCCATATGATCGCTTCAGATCGTTGTCGGTCGTCCCAGTCGTACGGATAGAACTCAATTCTATCGGGACGACCCGGGTCGTACGGATTGTCCGAGGCGTTTGTGATCGCCTCGTAGTGTTCCATATGATCGTTCCGGTCGTCTGAACATATTTTGAGACGACTCGGACGACCGGGACGACTATATGGAAACCGGGCTTAAGGCAAGTTCGTCACGTGTCAATGGTCCTGAATAACACTTGTTTGAAATTTTGTATTCAATGGACTTAAGTATTCTATTGTGCAAATTGAATTCCTATTCAATACTTTAGGTGGCGTAACTAGAATAATCAAATTTGTCTACCAGCTCGATGTTCATATTCTGTAACTGGATTGATAAGTATCGGATAGCCTTGCTCAAGGGCTTCGACTGTCAATGCTATATGTTTTTGTGTTTTTGTAACTGGCAGATAATGCGGAGAGTAAAAATTTATGTAAGTCATTGTAGCCAATTAATTCCTTATCTTGAAAACGGGAAACTTGATTTACGGTATTTTGTATTTCAAAAAGACGTAAGATTGATGAAAATGTTTTGTTTGTTTCACAAGAGACTTTGGAAAAAATTTCTACAGCAGAATCGTAATGACATTGTTCATCAAAATTATTACTTCCTTTTTTGTAATGTAGTATCTAAAATTCACGTGTTATCCGAAAGCTAATTAACGTTAGTGGTTATTTAACAATATATTGATGAGTTTGGTATCTTCAAAAATACTTGCGGTCTAGGATTGCGAGGTAGCACTAATATGGATGGATAATACATAATCGGGTTGCCTGTGCTAATCTAAATTATCATTGGTATAAATGCGAGTGAGGTATGAAAGGATTAATTAATAAAAGTAGCAAGAGCACTGTTATTACAGGATTACCTGTAAAGAAAAGAAATAGCGCCAATTTAACTCGGCTGAAGTCAACTAAAGTCGATTTATGTTTTATGTTTTATTGCCACCATATATAATTTGCTAAAAGTTTACATCTTTGATAAAATCAAAATAAAGTAAGAGTACATTCTTACAATAGAAGTGTTCGATTACAATATTATAGATGATCGAAAAAAGTACGGGTAAATCTAATTTGTTTTATTCAAATACAGTAGTGGCGAGAAAGCCTAATAGAAGCTAGAAAAGCTTATGTTAATTAGGCTTCCTCCTAAAAGATAACTGAACGGATTTGATTGGAAAAGACGAAGCGACTATAGTGGGCTAATTAATTTTTCAGTTTTCAATAAAGTATTTTTTCACTGATTTCTTGAAAATTGAAATACTGGGCAAAGTTGTTAATTCACAGGGTAGGGAATTCCATATTTTGGGACTTTGATGAAGGATAGTGAACTGCTTGATGTTAGTTCTGCAGTGATGTGGTCTATAGTCAGTGGCATGTCTTGTATTATAAATACGAATTTCTCGATTAGTTAAAAAGAGGTTGAGAAAACTGACAGGTAGGAGTTGATTATGGTAAGAGTACATAAAGCTTGATATTAAAAACAAATTCACACTAAATACATCAATAATCTTTATTTAGCTCCTTGAATAGGAGTGCTGTATGCGCGCGATAATCAGCATTTGATATTATTCGGACGATGCGTTTCTGTAAAAGATGAAGTCTGTTTAAATTAGAGGGATAAGTTGACGACCATACAATATTACAATAATTCAGGTATGGGTACACTAGGGTATAATAAAATGACATAGTTTTCGAAGACAGGAAAAAACGAGATTTTGTTATAATGCCGATTGATTTTGACATTTTTTTACTGACAAAGCTAATGTGGGATTTCCATGTGAAATGTTGATCAATAAAGACTCCAAGAAACTTTACGACCTCCACTTGTCTTATATTTTTTATTTTCCATAACTATGGGGTTGTGTGAGCACAAAATCTTCTGCTTGGGGCGAAATATCATATAATTAGTTTTCTCAATGTTTAGCGATAATTTATTTGCTCTAAGCCAGTTCGCAATTTGCGTTAATTCATGATTTAATACAGATATTAGACGACAAAGCTTTTTATGCGAGTAAAATATACTTGTATCGTCGGCAAAGAGAAGGGATTGGGTCATTTTAGATGCATTAGGTAGATCATTTATGTATATAATAAAGAGTAAGGGCCCGAGGATTGATCTGAGGTACACCACAACTAATTGTTTTATAGGAAGAGCTATTTGAGCCAAACTGTACAAACTGTTTCCTGTCGGTCAAGTAACCTACAATCCATTTGAGGGCGGTGCCACGAATACCATAGAATTCAAGTTTCTCAATCAGTATTTGGTGATTAAGGGTGTCGAAAGCTTTTGACAAGTCTAGGAAAATGCTACGGGCGTTGAAGTGTAACGCAGAAAAAACAATATTATTTACCTTATTAGATGCAAGTTCGTTTAGCTGATCTTCTGTGTAGTATCCACAGGTGGTAGGCGCAGTATCAATTTTTTTATCAGGGTCAATATCATTTGATTTAGCAGTATTTTTGTCAATGTCAAGTGGGTTAAAATATAGACATTCAAAGTGGTCGATGTCAAAATTGACAGAACCATGGGACATTTCAAATATAGCCAGATTAAAGGAGAAATCATCCAGTTGATTAAAAGAAAAATATGCTCTAGGCAATTAGGACATAGCCAATTTAAGACGTTTGGAGGGACTGAACTTCATAAATTTATAAGACTACAGTTATTACACGACAAATTGAAACTTTAAGTTAGTTTAAGAGAATATTTACGAAATTACTTAGAAAAAGAAAAGAAAAGAAAAGCGAGTGTATTAATCTGTTCTACCTTACTGGCGGTTTGGAGGTCTATCTTTAATGATCAGCCTGTCTAACACGAAGTAGGCTATTTTGCCAGCTCTTTTAGCTTCCTGCAGCCTAGGTAAGGTATGCTAACCGCCGTGGAAAGCGAGTAGCAGCTGACGTTTCGAGCGCTAGCCCTTCGTCAGAGCAAAAGAGGGAATTGTGGGTGGGGAAACGGTTTATATAGTTTGGAGTGCATGATTACCGCTGAGGAAACATGTACTGGATCAATTGGGTTATACTAACGCTGTGACAACTGTATTGGACCGCGCCCGTGACATCGACAGAAGGACGGCTCTGTTACCGTCCAAACCGAAGACTGAAGATAGGATTCCGTTTCCATTGACATACCATCCGTCTAATCTGTCTATCAAGAAAATTATCCAGAGGAACTTTAAGATTTTACAGAGTGATCCAGAGACCGCCTCTATTTTCCCGCAGCCTCCTCTCATTTCTTTCAAACGTGACAGGAATCTCCGTGATTCCCTAGTCAAAGGATCACTACAGCCTGATCTTCAAGCAGGCACTTTTAAAGTGCCTATCACCCTTTTGCAATTTTGATAGCTTATGAACCTCCGAAAAGTTTTGAGTACTTCTGTGAAGAAAGTTTTGGTTTAAAGTGAATACTTTATGTTCCATGCTTGTTTGAAGTCGTGTAAATGTGACCTTTCCTGACCCATGACCGCGCAAGTAAAAGCCTGGTTCGAAACCTGGGTAGACGTCATCTTGACGTCATATAATTAATTCGGCTTTGCAATCATTTGAAGAAATACTTTAACATGTTGACTAAAATGACTTTTTTCTTTACTAACAACTCAAAAACTGTGTATATTTTCTATGCATCGATGTTGTTATGATAAAAAGGCGCCATGGATAATAATGCATTAATGAGATGACGTCTACCCAGGTTTCGACCCAGGCTTTTACTAACGCGATCATGTGTCAGGAAAGGTCACATTTACACGATTTCAAACAAACGTAGAGCATAAAGTATTCACTTTATACCAAAACTTTCTTCACAGAAGTACTCAAAACTTTTCGGAGGTTCATAAGCTATCAAAATTGCAAAAGGGTGATAGGCACTTTAAATGTTCTAGGACACGATGCAATACCTGTGCTTACACTAAACCTACGACATTCATTTCAGGACCTAAAGGCCCTCTTAAAGTCACTGATCATTTTGATTGTACTTCCAGTAATGTCATTTATTGTATCACCTGCACACTTTGTAACAAACTCTACATCGGAGAAACAGGGCGAAGATTAGGAGATCGATTCCGCGAACACTTGCTAGATGTTAGAACTAACAGCAAGGATCTCGCCAAACATCTAGCTCGTCACTATAACCTTCCTGGTCATTGCATTAATCACATCACTGTATGCGGCATTTCTCTGCATCAAGGTACTACCGACACGCGTAAATGCAAAGAACATAACTTTATTTTCAAATTAGGCACTTTAGCACCTCACGGTATTAATGAACGCTTTTTGTTCAATTAATTTCAGAATTCACGTATCTACCCACACTTAGATCAGCATATTTCCTTAGTTTACTCATCAACACTTCCTGTTACAACTATTAGCATTTCTATTGTTGGTGCACTTTTCTTTGATCCCAATTGATCCGAGCACATGTTTCCTCAGCGGTAATCATGCATTGGCGCAATTTTCTTTGATCCCAATTGATCCGAGTACATGTTTCCTCAGCGGTAATCATGTACTCAACACTATATAAACCGTTTCCCCACCCACAATTCCCTCTTTTGCTCTGACGAAGGGATAGCGCTCGAAACGTCAGCTGCTACTCGCTTTCCACGGCGGTTAGCATACCTCAATCAACTTTAGTTGATTATATACCAGTGTTTATCTTCCCCGCCGACGCAGATCAACACTAGTTTTTACAGGAACTAGTTGCCTATATAATCTATGTATCAGCCGAGTTAAATTGGCGCTCTATGTAGAAGATTGACTCGGGGCGAGGTGGCAAAATTAAAGTTTCCGACGCGTGGATCGTACATCGTTCAACCTGGCTAGGATTAATTGTATTGTGTGCCTTAGCGAGTGGCATATGAAGAGTACGGTTCTTTAAATATATATCAATTACCGCCTGATAATGTTCTAAAATATCTTTCCGAGAATGACATCGCATGAGACTTTCTCAGCTACATAGCCTGAGAAAGGATACACTCTGTTATCAACAGTGAAAGGGATTAAAATTTGCCCTAAAACAGGAATATTTTGAAGTTGAAACTTCCGGTGGGTGTTTACTTAGTTCGGGAATTTGCTGCCATGTGTCTTTACCAATGACTGTAACATTCGCGCCTGTATCCACTAAGAAAGTTAATTGAAAATCACCTATCGAACCTGATATTGTATGATTGCGTATTGTATTCTGAAAACATATTGTATTTATGTGTCCCTTCGTATCTTCATCTGGGGCTTCCGATCGCCCGTACTATTTGTAGATTCATGGCCATGAATAATATCATCATCATGCGTAATGTTACTTAACTATGAAACTTATCTAGTGTGGTTGGCCTTAAAATCTATTACTTCTTGTGAACTATCTGTAGTCGTAAAATTCGTATCTTCATATCTAATGTACTTGGCCTGAATATCTTTATATTCTTGTAATGTATTCGTATTCCTATGATTCGGAACTTCCACGGTTTCTGATTCCGTAACTATTGCTGGATCGCTTTCTTCTGCGACAGCTAAACACGGATACTGAATATTTGCTTCTTGAGCGCATTGCTTTGTCATTGTATTGCTATTGGGCTATCTATGTCTATATCTATATCACTGCTACTTGTAGCAGATTGACTGGGCGTTTCAACAATGTTTGTATTCGTATTGTTATTATTTGAAACAGGTGATTTCTGAGAATGAGAGACGCCTGTAAATAGAGTTTTCTATTGACAATCTGGTAATTAACTTTACAAGAAACAAAAGGACATGAGAGATCTGGTACTGTTTTGGAACCTGTCAGTAAATTTGAACATCTTACTAGGACAACGTCGATATTGGCTGAAGCTATTGTCTTATCGTACCATTTCCCCAAATCAATGTTGTGATGATAATTCATAACTTTGACCAAACAAAAACCAACATTGAGTGGGGGAGGGGTGTGTGACACGAACAAAGATGAAAAATTTGCTTCGGACCACCTTTTGGAAAATCATGTTAGATATTGGCCACATTTGAGCAGGAAATGGGTACCGATCAAGGCCCGGTACATTGTTTGTACGTGCTAAAGATGTCAAGTCCTCGATTGGCAGATTCAAAGCATTATCTAACTTGATCAGTTTTTCAAAACGTTGACCGCATGACGCTGGGGAACCTGCATTTATCAGACATTTCAGACTAGCTCCCAGGCTCCTGGAAGTCAGATCTGAGCAGGCGATCGACTTTATTTCAAGGACCCATTATGTACAGTTTTAATTTAATGCTGGTGAAGGACCGTATGTGCCAATTTGCCTGTTCCGTGGCTGGTGCACACCCCACTCACCCCTGATCTAATGATATATTATGGCCTAGCTGACAGGGCTAATGCATGCATATGGCTATAATTTATGTCAGACGTCCTGATCGCATGTGGCCCTTACTGCGTACATACATTAAAGAGTGTGCAAGAAATAATTATGAATGAAACTACAATCGTGGTCAAAAGAACTTGGGACACTTGTCACAAGTTAACACCTTGTATGTTGTCTCAAATAAAGAATACCCGACTGTGTAAAAGTTTATCTAAGTATCCACATGTAAAAGTTTATCTAAGTATCCACGTATCCACATGTAAAAGTTTATGTAAGTATCTGCGTATCCGCGTATCCACATATAACAGTTTATTTTTTACCACGTTTTATTGTTGTTGTTTATTCGATTAAAATAACATACATATATAGAATTACATAAAAAAACTACTTAACCATAGTTACATGTATACATTAACACACCAGTGCTCAAGAAAAATTAGAAGACAATAGTTTAATTTTGGCAGAAAAAACCATTGTCAACACTACATTTTAGGGTGTCTAACTCAAATAATCACTTAGGAATGTAGTTAAAACATCCCATTTCGACTTTATTTAGCGGGCAGTGAAACTGTGGTGCACGTGACGTCTATGAACCAATTGGAAACAAGAACTTGGTGTGTGTCTTCACCTGATGCTCGTAGCAGTTTCCTAGGAAACGATTTCAGCAGTAGCAAGAAATGATTGTAGACAGGTTTGACATTTGAAAACCACAGACCGACTGTCTAAATCGCTGGGAAAATGTTTTTCTCTCAACGTACTACTCTTCCCAATAAACTGCGACACCCCAAGTTTTTTTACGGCCCACTTAATGTGAATGTTCTGTACCACGCCATTACTGTTTGGATACCGCCGGTTAGTTTTTTTTTATCCACGGCATGAAGAGCCTTGTTGATTTCAAAGTCTATAAAGTCACTGGGAAAAAATTGCTTCTCGCTCTTCTTTGAGTTATGGAGTTTATTACTAAACGTATTTGAAGAACCACATAACGTGGCTTAACTTTGAAGGTAACTGGAGGAAATATTTTGCCAATTCATCTGAGATATTTTAAAGCATGCCAATCAGAATTAATGCTTTGCAAGCCCATGTTTACAATTTGAATAGAAAACCGTTACAATCGCCATTTTCGTACAGTACGAAAATGACGATTGTAACGGTTTTCTATTGTTAAAATGTAAACACGGGCTCGCAAAGCATTAATCCTGATTGGCATTCTTTAAGATTTAAAATGGTAGATCAGTCGTTCTGCGGTTTTGAAATGTCAAACTTGTCTACAATGTGTCATTCTACTGTCTACAACGAGGCATTCTTTGGTTGTTTACCATTTACACGGAAATTTCGGTTGGAATGTAAATGGTAAACGTTTTTTTCGGTTCGCCCCGTGGAAAACTTCCGAAATTAATGGAACGTCTGAAAAGGTAGTCCAAAATTCCCAACCGGAATTTTTGTCGGTCGTACCGGTTCCAGGCCTTATACGGAGCGATTTTCATTTGGGACGATAAAGTTTTTTCCGATCGATACGACGACAGGAAGTCTTATATTTTGGACTCCGAATCTTGAATTTTACGTCCGCCATTACGCGAACCCGTTCCTGTGGGCGAGGAAGGCCTGGTCATTTTTTAGCGTACGTGACGTCATACACTTAAGGTTACCGGATACCTTCAGGGTGCGTTTCCAGTCTAAATTATGTTGCGCCTCGAGGAAACATCGTAGATAAATCATCCATGTATCATTTTAAAGCTTATAAAATTGGCTACAAGAATACATAAAAAGTTTTGAGTTCTTTGAAAATCTCGTATTTTCCGCGAGTTTCTCCGGGCTAGTGAGATGGCTTTCAGAAGCTCCGACTCCGAAAATATTTTAAAGTTTTAAAATATGTTTGCTTTGTCGCATTTCAGAGGAATCGTATTACAAAAGAGTGTCGGGGAATTTGAAAATTCGATTTAGTTCAAAAGTTATCATGCTCTTCGTGAAAAGGCGAAAACAGTCCGAATAGATATGCGAGAAACGCCGTCAAGAGCTCTCTTTTTAGAATTTCCCAATTCCCCGACGTCATTTTGCAGCTGCGATATCAATTAACATTTTGTGAAAATTTCACACAAATTGAATAGATTCCTGTTGAGTGGGAGCTTTTTTAAAACTCTATTTTGGTTGAAAATCGAAAGCATAGAAAATAGCATTTCAAAAAATTTAGCCGTCTCTGAGGCCCCGTCTCGGAGGCCCCGCCTCTTCAACAATTAGCAAGCTCTTGGCCAATAGATTACTCATCACAGTTAAACTATCTGTCAAGATTTCCCGCCAATGTTGATTTCCGATCAATGCTGGTTGTTCTAGTTCTCTTGTGTGACTTGAAAAATGGGAAAGACAAAAAGACCTCGAGGGACAAAGCCATGGTGAACACCTAGAGACGCCTTGAATGCCAGCAGAGTTAGTAGAGGAGACAGCGATTTGCAGGCGTCTGAAACAGCACGGCAATAGCGAGATCGTTTCAAGCGATTCAGAGTCACCGTCAGACTTTTAGTACGTTTCCATCTAAGCTTTCTTGGCCCGGGTTTCTTGGAAGCAAATATTCTCACGGCTGGCTCCTATCAATTCTTCTTTTATGTTGTTCAGATGTGGCCACCTCGGCACTGTCTGAAAGTGAAATTACTAACCCTTGGCCTTGTCGGGTTTTGCGAGGACTTCTATTTATCTATTTGGCTCGTAGTCATATGCATTTGTTTGGCGTTGTTTTGCTTTCCTTTTTTCTCTGTTTTCCAAGCTAAGGGCATCCTGCTTGCTTTTTGGAAGACATAAGGCCAACAACCGATGGAATTATAGAATTGTGTGTGGAAAAACTTTCTCAATAAACGTAAACATTGGTATATGAAATGAATTTAATGTGCGCTAGCTTCCCACACCAAACAATAAACAAACTCCAGTTAGGACTTATAAACTGATCATTACCTTAGTGATTTCTCCGCTGAATTCTCACTGTAGCCCGGATCCAGTAACAGCACAACCTGAAAGCCGAACCAGGGAAAATACCCTGGGAAAAAATTACCCCCAAAAAGATAAGAAACCTCTGCTAGCTAAAACTACTTACTAGCAGGCCACTTCCCAAGCGATTTTAGCGACTATTCGTCCAGCTTTCATTACTCGGTTGCCAGCGGCTCTATGTCCCCCCTAAATCAACTACATCCGGCAATAAATTTAAACAGAAAGACACATTACTATGTTTTGAAGAATCTGATGCAGATTTTAGGTCGTTATTTACTAAACCACAGCAAAATTCGCAGTGCGAGTTTATAGCCAATATAAGAAGAAATGTATGGGTTCGAAGCAACTTGAGAACGATGCGTTAAGTGTATGACGTCACATAGGCTAAAAAAATGACTAGGCTTTCCTCGCCCACGGGAACGGATTCGCGTAATGGCGGACGTGATTTTGACGGTAAACTCTCTTTAAAATGTGTGGTCTAATTGGACCCTTTGCAAACTTTTTTCACTGATTTGGATATTTCTGCCACTGTTTGTTCTTATGGCATACAAGAAAGTGGCAAAAAAAATGGTCAAATTTCGTCGTAGTGGCACTTTAACCAGTGGAGGAAATCAGCATCTGTAACGTAACTGAGACCTTTTGCTTTAGCTGCATCCCTAGACCTGATTTGATCACTTAATTATCATCACAAATATCACAAACCTTTAAAACCCCCTTTAGTACAAAACTCATCTCAGGTTTGTTCCCAAGTATGCACTTTATATACTTGTTGTTCCACAGAGGTTGTCTCAGGCTGATATTGACGTCATTTTCTACCTCACAGTGGCTAATCTCCGCACAGCATTCGATAACCCTTTTATAAAAAACTGGGTAGTGTCGTGGGAATCACAGAGGCGTCGAAATTTTCACCTGTGCATTTCCTCCCCCCCCCCCCCCCCCCCCCCTATAGAATTAAGATACATTTTGGGTATTATTTTCCAATATTTGTAATCGGGAGCCAGGAGCTTTTTAACCCACATGCATAAATTAGCCTCAATGCTGGACTCAAAATCCGGCAGCTTCAATCCTCCTCAGTTCTTCATATTCGCCAATCAAAGTATCGTGCTTTATGTTGGGCTTTCTCCCATCCATATAAATAGGTTAATTTCATTTTGCACACTCTTAATAAACGAATGAGATACCTACAGTTTAGAACAGACAAATAGGAGTTTTGAAAGCGCTAGTGTTTTAACTATTTGAATTTTCCCGTAGAGTGTAAGGCTACGTGATTTTCATATTCATAATATGGTCTTAAAATTTTCCAAATCATCAGTGTTTTTTCTACAGTAAGGTTCGTTGTATGAAAAATAGATCCCCAGAATTCTTAAGCCATGGGAATTAAGATCAATCCATTTCATATTAAGCGTTTTTTCTTGTTGTTCCTCACCATAGAGGCAGCCAACCTCAGATTTACTAGAATTTAATTTGTTAAAAAAAGATCAAGCACTTCCATTGCCTTATTTGATGCACGTAATATGAAAGTATATAGTATCGTCTGCGAAAGGAATGATTTTCTTTTCTCGGCTTCCGAGGTTAGTTCCTCTGATGTCCTGGTCAGAGTGTATTAAAATAGCGACCATTGCTGTCACAAGTATGAATAGATATGGAGAATGTAATACTTAAGTACTGATGGGAAACCATTTGCGTGTTACTACCCGTACCAGCGTTTTTGTACACGTTTGCTTGTTCCTTGCAGACAAGAAATCAGCGTAAGTTATATTACTGTATTGGAATTAAAGGGGCTATGTCATGGTACTGCGCATGTATCGAGTAATCGCTAGTCTAGTGGATGTTAATTGGATACAAACAGTTAAACGTCCCTCCCTCAATGCTTGATTGAAAGGATTTTCAATATTTTCCCTGGAGACTGTTTATGTACACTGTTTGTTAGTCATTTTTTGCATATTTGCTTTCATTTTAAGCATCCCACATGGCCGAGAGGTTCGTTAGTTCATATCAAAATCGGTGGAAATAGCTCTTTCCGGCCCGGAAAAACGAATGTAAAGTCTTACCGTGACACAGCCCCTTTAATCAATTAATTTAATCGACTTTAAATTACAACAGACTGGAAACTTTCTTGTTTCTTGTATTCAAGTTTACAGTTTTCATAAAATGTATCGTCAAAACTATAAGTTAGTCTGAGAATTGGTGCAACAATAAATACCTTCTTCTTTAGAAACTACATGTAAGTGACAATGAGTTTGTTGTCCTGGCATTGTTGGTGGTGATTTTGTCGCAAATCTAAAGAAACTAGTTGTTGGTGGTGATTATATTTTGTCGCAAATCTAAAGAAACTAGGCATTGTTGGTGGTAATTTTGTCGAAAATCTAAATTACAAATGGCCTGCTACAGGTAATTTTCTTATGTATACATAAGTCATGAATGATATCAAGTGAGTATCTTTAATCTAAATTACAAATGGCCTAACTATATGTATTCTTATGTATACATAGTTACATACAAGTCAATGATATCAAGTGAGTGTCTTTAAGTTTCCCAGCTTTAAAGTCCGTATTCCAAAGAGAATTAACTCACCTGCAGCTTGACCACTTGGCATTTTGTCTCGTTGCTCCTGTTTGGTGTTGGCTATCATATCAAATGAAAAGAAAGAAAGAAAATTAAAAATACGTTCACTTAATTATTTATTACACAGAGTATCAAAATTAGAGAATAACTATTAAGTGCGAGCTGCAATCCATTTTTGCGAGGCACTTTTGTTGCCTTAATTTCTTTCCGAAGAAAAATCGTCAGTTTTAGAAGAAGGAAATGTGAGTAATATACTGGGCTTTTAAAATTAAGATTAGGTTTTAGACTCAACCTCGTGATTTCGATCGTATCAGAAGCTTAAGTACTAGCTCAGTACTAATTCTAATATGAGAAGCTTAAGTACTAACTAGTACAGTACTAATTATAATATGAGAAGCTTAAGTACTAGTACAGTACTAATTCTAATATGAGAAGCTTAAGTACTAACTAGTACAGTACTAATTCTAATATCAGAAGCTTAAGTACTAGTACAGTACTAATTCTAATATCAGAAGCTTAAGTACTAGTACAGTACTAATTCTAATATGAGAACCTTAAGTACTAGTATAGTACTAATTCTAATATGAGAAGCCTTTAACTACTAGTGCAGTACTAATTATAATATGAGAAGCTTAAGTACTAGTACAGTACTAATTCTAATATGAGAAGCTTAACTACTAGTACGTAGTCGACCCCACACCGAAATTTTAATATGGGCCATATATGGGCCAAATGTGGATTTAACATGGAACTTAATATGGGTAAAATGTGGGTATTATATGGTTTTTATGTGGCCACATTAAACTCACCATCTCTGGAATAATATGGGAATAATAGAACAAAATGTGGACAAAATGCGGTTTTGGTCGATTTCCATGTTTTGCCCACATAATATGGTAATATGGTAGTATTGTCCATATGTGGACCATATTACTAGTATTGTATGGGCCATATGTTGGCCCACATATTACCCACGTATTTTCCATATGTGGGCCATATGTGGGCCACATATTACCCACATATTTCCCAGATTTAGTAAATATACTTGGGTGAAATATATGGCCCTTCTCTGACTCCCTCTCTCGATTACAACAGAGGCACCATCTTCTCTCCTTTCTCCCTTACCACCTTTATTGTATTTCTTTGGGATTCTGGAACCCAAGGTAAAATGAAAAGTAGCCTTGCTAGTGGTATTCAAACCACACTTAGAAAACTCGAGCTATTTGCATATTTTCACCTTAATGAAACACAATTTTCAAGAGTAGATCAATATCATATCTAAACTTTTAGTTTCTAAACTTTCAATATCAAAATGTTTAGACATTGATCTACTCTTGAACAATGTTTTCATTATGATCTTTGACAATTTGTGTCTTGCTACTGGGTAGCCATTTAACTGTAAGTGTTTCCTGTTTTATGTTTCTGTTTTGGGGTGCATATATAAAACGAAGACATGGAAAACAAAGATCGAAGACCCTAGATAACGAAGACCCAAAACGAAGATCCTAGATAACAAAGACAAAGTCCCATCTTTAAAAAGAAGACCCTAGATGATGAAGACCAGAAAAATTAACATCTCTAGACAACAAAGACCTTTAAAAAAGCGAAGACCCACTAAGCATTTAGATCAAGTAACAGAGCGATTTAGAGTTGTCATCAATAAGCTGAGGCCACAAAATACGAAACATAGGGCAACTCGCAGATGGTCAGATGAGCTATTTTGGCATTATACTAAAATATCACGATACCGATGACGTCATCCTTACGTCATCACTAAGTGAATCGTGGGGACCCAGTACCATGTCTGCCCACGTTTGAGTTGCCTGGCATCAGAAATGAGGGATACTAAGAATTACGTGGCCGATGACGTCATCGTTATATCACAAAAATGTGATTTATGGGGACCCAATACCACGTCTGTCACGTCAGTGGCACAACTAATAAATAACCCAACTGAAGTTGCTGAGAATTTTAACCAATACGTTGTAGAGATCGGACCAGGCCTTGCTAAACATATTGATGATGTTGACGCTTCCTATAGTGATTATTTGAATAACACCGACAATCGTTTTTCTTTTAAGGCAACAGACCGATCGTCTGTTTTCGTATTGTTATCACAAACTTTGCAAGTCTAAGGCAACTGGCCTAGATAATATCTCTGCTAAACTTCTTAGGGAGTGCCCCGACTTGATCTCTGACTCACTGACTTATTTATTTAATCAATCCATAAAAACAGGAATCTTTCCCGATGAGTGGAAGAGCGCAAGAGTTACTCCGCTTTATAAGAAAGCCGGGAAACGTAGTGACATGACCAACTATCGGCCGATATCGATCATTCCAGTAGTTGCAAAAGTGTTTGAGCGCATAATTATGATCAGCTTTATAAATATTTGACTGACAACAAATTACTCTCAAATAATCAATCTGGTTTTCGCTCAGTTCACACCACCGTGACTGCGCTACTGGAGGCGACTGACAGTTGGTCATTAAACATTGACCGTGGCAATATTAATGCAGTTATGTTTCTTGATTTGAGAAAGGCCTTCGGATACAGTAGACCATGCCATCTTGCTATCGAAACTGGAATACTATGGAATAACGGTCATACCCAAGATTGGTTTTAACTCATATTTAAATGACGGTACACAAACCTGCATTGTAAATAGTTGTAAGTCGTCCAAGATATTGGTTAAAAGTTCGTTTGGAATAGAATGCATAATACTTAACCAGTGGAGGAAATCAGCATCTGTAACATTACTGAGACCTTTTGCTTTAGCTGTATCCCAAGACCTGATTTGATCACTATGATCATCACAAATATCACAAACCTTTAAAACCCCCTTTAGTACAAAACTAATCTAAGGTTTGTTCCCAAGTATGCACTTTATATACTTGTTGTTCCACAGAGGTTGTCTCAGGCTGATATTGACGTCATTTCTACCTCACAGTGGCTAATCTCCGCACAGCATTCGATAACCCTTTTATAAAAACTGGCGTGTCGTGGGAATCACAGAGGCGTCGAAATTTTCACCTGTGCATTTCGTCCCCCCTATACAATTAAAATACATTTTGGGTATTATTTTCCAATCTTTGTAATCGGGAGCCAGGAGCTTTTTAACCCACGTGCATAAATTAGCCTTAATGCTGGACTCAAAATCCGGCAGCTTCAATCCTCCTCAGTTCTTCATATTCGCCAATCAAAGTATCGTGCTTTATTTTGGGCTTTCTCCCGTTCCATATAAATAGGTTAATTTCATTTTGCACACTCTTAATAAACGAATGAGATACCTACAGTTTAGAACAGACAAATAGGAGTTTTGAAAGCGCTAGTGTTTTAACTATTTGAATTTTCCCGTAGAGTGTAAGGCTACGTGATTTTCATATTCATAATATGGTCTTAAAATTTTCCAAATCATCAGTGTTTTTTCTACAGTAAGGTTCGTTGTATGAAAAATAGATCCCCAGAATTCTTAAGCCCTGGGAATTAAGATCAATCCATTTCATATTAAGCGTTTTTTCATGTTGTTCCTCACCATAGAGGCAGCCAACCTCAGATTTACTAGAATTTAATTTGTTAAAAAAAGATCAAGCACTTCCATTGCCTTATTTGATGCACGTAATATGAAAGTGTATAGTATCGTCTGCGAAAGGAATGATTTTCTTTTCTCGGCTTCCCAGGTTAGTTCCTCTGATGTCCTGGTCAGAGTGTATTAAAATAGCGACCATTGCTGTCACAAGTATGAATAGATATGGAGAATGTAATACTTAAAGACCCACGACGGACCATTACGCTTTGCGCGCTTAGACGCTGGCCGCCATCTTTTGTCGGTGTTGAAAAATGCACAAGTTTCAATCGCTCTACGCAATCCACTTCCATCGGCCGTTTTTCCAATCTGACTTTCAGTATATTTATTTTCACGTGTTGCCAAATTGTAAGGCATCATTTCTGTAGCATTTTAAAGACATTTAGGCCACAATGTAGGCGAAATTTTTGTTACGAAGAATGTGATGTATGTTTTATATGAAGAGGGCATCATGGCGGACTGTCGGTAGGAAGGCTCTGTTCGGCAAATATGACTCTATTCTTCTGTATTTGACCGTCAGAACGAGAGGAAGCCACATCTGGGTTTTTCAGGGAAAAGTATCTGTTTTTTTGCGTTGTGCTGTGCCACTGTCGTCATCAACGGTAAGCAGTCTTCAGTGATCTTATAAACTGATCGAGTGATTCGCCACTGGCACTCTATCCTAATACGTTGCAAGTCAATGCTGGAGAAGTGCAGTGGATTTTCTAAGCGTATTTTTGACGAGCCGATGGGCATGATTGGGCGTTTGTCTGTGAATTACATGTATGTGAACCGTCGCCTTCGCGGACTGAACTGAAGCAACAACAACAAACAGTAAATGGTAAAATGACAGAAAGTCAGAATACTGTTACGTTCATTACAACAAATATTTACCAGACTTTTCTAAATTCACAACAAAGTTAATTATTATAGCTGAAACATGAGAATGAATTTTATAATATAAATATTGTAGATGAGAAAGCCAAGAATCCCTTCCACCTCCCTGCAAGAATATAGCCCAAACATTTTGAGACATGCATTTCAGTGACTGTTGGAATTGACAATATGAGAAACTTCACATTAGTATTTTCATAAAAATGTTGATTCTAACTATGGAGTGGCAAAGAAATTGGAACAATTTGAGTGTTCAGGGTTCAAGTTCAATTTATTCACACTTGTTTGTAGGTTACAATATTATTATTGGTTGAATTGTATAATAACAAGCCATAAGAAAGAGAAAAATAAATAGTAGATAATAATTACGATCTTTAGATGATAGTGTGTAGTGGTCAAAGGAGCAAAGCTTTCGAGTTAACCACTACCATGTTGAAGTTAATGAGGGGAGGAATAAATAAACGAATAGGCTTGATTGTATCTTTACAGGGTTTTAAAAAGTACGACTGTTGGTTATAATGAGAGAATTAAGAGGAAGAAAATAAAGGCTGTTTACATGTACAAACTAAGTTTGGATATATGGTAATTTTACAATACAGAATAATGTAGACATTTACAGTAAATATTTATAAATAATAGTTGATACATACATATATTATAGATGCAGCTAACATTTTATATCTGGCTTCCAAGGAGGAAGAGCTTATATTGTTTTTTAAAACTGTTATGAGGCAAACATTTTATCTCGATTGGTACTGTTGCCCATATTTTTGATGACATTACTTTAAATATTGTAAGTCCATAATTTGTTCTTGAGGCTGGTCTGTATGGGTTTTGGTTAGAGGAGTACCTAGTGTTATAATTGAAGGGCTGTGTGCAAAAAGGGCATAAGTGACTATTGATCACATTCTAAATTCTCCTTCAATTTCTTTGTTTTCCAAGGAAGAATTTAGAATGTGATCAAGAATCACTTAAGCCCTTTTTGCACACAGCCCTTCAATTGTGAACTTCAGAGGCATACAGAAGTCAGGGAAAAGTCAGGGAAAAGTCAGGGAATTTTGCATATGGTCAGGGAAATTCTAAATTTCTTGTTAAAGTCAGGGAATTTTATTTTCCAGTTGCCACACGTGCTCCTCATCACGCCTCAAAACATCTGCGAAGGGAGGCTACAGGTTTTGATAATGACTTGTTTTGGACGAGAGAATGTCGAACAGTCTTATTATGCATATAGTCAGTGAAAATTGTTTTCTGGTCAGTGAAAAGTCAGGGGTGGCAATTATACTAGCATGTTTTTATAAACAAAGCACTACAAATTTTGAACTATAAGGATGAACATGTAGATTTTAGAAAAAAAACTAATTGTGGTTTAATGAGGATTGAGTAGTGCATTTCTAACTTGTAATATTAGAGTACTAGTGCAGAATGACATGTTTTACCAAAAGAACCAGAATCCTCATGGGCTCTGCTCTTTAGTTTTCAAGTTTTAGGAAAAAGGGATAAAATACTGGAGTGAGATTAAAACAATATGACATGTTGACCTTATCCATAAAACTTCAGTCATATTAATGTTATCCCTTCCTCTTCATTTCTGGCCTTGTAGTCCAAGACCCCAGCTACCTATTGATAGGAGGGATGCGCAGCAAGAATGGTGTATGCAATTTGTTTTGGTATTTCAGTAGTTCCAATCAGAAAATAAATTGGAGAACAATATTTATAACAATCATAAGTAAGATAACTAAACATGGCAATTCATTAAGGTTTTGGTAAAAGTGCTGAAATCAAAACTTTAACTAAAGTTTCATACACCCTTTTTACTGCCACCATTCCAACCATTAGTCATATCTTCAACATATATGCTATGAAGGTAACTCCAGACTGTAGAATATTGGCAAATATGTTGCCTGGTTCAAAAAATACTATACTTGATGTTATCTTCCGGCCCCCACAAATTCTTTTTCATGGTCCAATTTTTCACTGGCAACCAATTGGCTATCTTAGGGCCAATATTATTTCTTTGACATATGCTGCCATTTTACCTCTACTTTGCATTAAGCATCCAAACATTGTACCCAACCTGACCGAGTCCTGTCGCCTTAATTTAGGAGGCTGCTCTTTGTATATTTCTGATTTATCTGGCAGAAGGGATATAGTTGTTTACTGGCCATGCCATGAAAAAATACAGCCAGTCAGAAGACTGGAAATCTGTTGCACATTCGGTGGTATCCCACAGGTTGAATCAATGTTTTTTACACCACCATGTGCTGTACATGCACTCATCACAATATTTTGGAAGGAAAACTGGAATCTGATGCAGCACATGTGCCAGGTGAGGTCAGAGTTCTTTATTTAGATTGGCAATGATGGGATAAAATAGTTAATATGCAATGTTTTCTCATAGTATGCCATGAATATTCCACTCGTGACTATTTTTCTTTGTTTCCACATGCCTAAGGGCTTCTGTGTATACTGAAAAATCAAGTTACCAGCGTTTCGTGATTATAGTATGCAATATTCTGTGTGTGTCTGTAACAAGCTAAGGGAGTGTTAATTATTTATGGCTTTGGGGGGTTGGCTAAATCATAGGGGGGGGGGGGGGGGCAAAACAAATTTCAGTGCTTTTATAGGGGGGGCATTAAAGATTTTACCTACTCCTGAGTGGGCGGGTCATCAAAGTTGACGTACCTGTCGTGTAAAATAAATTTAACTGAAAATGTAACGAAATTGTTGTAATCCCAAGCCAATGTTTAGTCTCCAGAACACAGGAAACCAGTGTTTTAGAGAGCAGTCAAATCTCAAATATTTTGAGACTACAGAACAATGCACTAGAATGCAATATGATGCATGAACTAACAAGTACAATTTCGAGTATCCATCTGGGAAGGAGGTAGAGATTTCCAGGGGGGGGGGGGGAAGACCAATAAAGTTTTGAGCAATTTTATAGGGGGGTCATCTAAGTTTTAATTTCACTCATGGGGGAAATGCAGACACCCCAAGCCATAAATAATGAACACTCCCTAAAAATGTTAAACACAAACTTGGTAATCACTGTTTTGTATTCAAAGTGAAAACAACAATATAGATGATATTGTCACTAATTTCTTAAATTGTCCAGAAACCATTAGCTTCTGTGCTGTAAGGGGATACCTGTATACCATAATTTTATCTTTCAAACATATGGGTATGCATGGCATTGGACTTTCAGCCATCCGATCAGCCTTGCAGTCTTCATAATAAAAGTTGACCTTCAAACTGTCCCAATCTACACAAAATAATCTTAGTAAAAAATTGTGTAGGAGGTGATGCATGTCAAACCTTACAGCAGACAATTCCCATTTATCTGCATATATACCACAGTGGTGAATCTGAAGGTGGGGACTATTTATTGTCAATTTCTTGGCAAAGTCCATACTTCCTCTTCCCACACTTTAATAACAGATTGAAGAAAACAATGCATGCCCTTTTCCTGAAACAAATAGAAGAATATTTCTTATCAAAGGTGGGTAAACTGTACTGGAATATTGATGTAATGCAATGTTGAGAAAGTGTGCTGCTCATTGTCCCAACAACAACCTGAGCACTATTCCATTCGATCTGGACAACATGCACGCCATGTTCGAACTGCAAATTCCCATAAAGGATATTTCTATTAGGGCAACGTACAAATGGACAGATTGTGCTAATAAACAAGTTGTCTTCGCTTACCTTATTTTTACATTTGCTTCTGTCATAAGCTGGAAGATTTTGATACATTCGGCCTTGTTCTCGCGTATCTTTATACAAGCACCCCTTCCTCCATTCATGGCACACTGACCTTGGCACTGCACTTGGCTTTGTTATTACGGGTTCTTGGTTAGTAAAAGGAAAAAGGAAACCCCGACAGCGACCATTTTACGAATCAAGAGAGTAAATTAAATTTTCATTTTCTCGGCCTGATTGCTCACAGATATTTACTTCGCCTCTAACTATGTTGATAAACTTCCATCAACACTCGATTGATAACGAAGAGTTCATTTCCTTGTTTTGCTAACATACAAACAAATGACAAAGGTGAGTAGAAGGACGATTTTCTACTTCACACGAACCGAAGGAATCGCGCGCGAGGCGAAAACAATAGAAGCCTCGGTTTCATGAAAATCAAAACAAAAACAGAGGCGCGCAAAGCGTAATGGTCCGTCGTGGGTCTTTAAGTACTGATGGGAAACCATTTGCGTGTTACTACCCGTACCAGCGTTTTTGTACACGTTTGCTTGTTCCTTGCAGACAAGAAATCAGCGTAAGTTATATTACTATATTGGAATTAAAGGGCTATGTCATGGTACTGCGCATGTATCGAGTAATCGCTAGTCTAGTGGATGTTAATTGGATACAAACAGTTAAACGTCCCTCCCTCAATGCTTGATTGAAAGGATTTTCAATATTTTCCCTGGAGACTGTTTATGTACACTGTTTGTTAGTCATTTTTTGCATATTTGCTTTCATTTTAAGCATCCCACATGGCCGAGAGGTTCGTTAGTTCATATCAAAATCGGTGGAAATAGCTCTTTCCGGCCCGGAAAAACGAATGTAAAGTCTTACCGTGACACAGCCCCTTTAATCAATTAATTTAATCGACTTTAAATTACAACAGACTGGAAACTTTCTTGTTTCTTGTATTCAAGTTTACAGTTTTCATAAAATGTATCGTCAAAACTATAAGTTAGTCTGAGAATTGGTGCAACAATAAATACCTTCTTCTTTAGAAACTACATGTAAGTGACAATGAGTTTGTTGTCCTGGCATTGTTGGTGGTGATTTTGTCGCAAATCTAAAGAAACTAGTTGTTGGTGGTGATTATATTTTGTCGCAAATCTAAAGAAACTAGGCATTGTTGGTGGTAATTTTGTCGAAAATCTAAATTACAAATGGCCTAACTATATGTATTCTTATGTATACATAGTTACATACAAGTCAATGATATCAAGTGAGTGTCTTTAAGTTTCCCAGCTTTAAAGTCCGTATTCCAAAGAGAATTAACTCACCTGCAGCTTGACTACTTGGCATTTTGTCTCGTTGCTCCTGTTTGGTGTTGGCTATCATATCAAATGAAAAGAAAGAAAGAAAATTAAAAATACGTTCACTTAATTATTTATTACACAGAGTATCAAAATTAGAGAATAACTATTAAGTGCGAGCTGCAATCCATTTTGCGAGGCACTTTTGTTGCCTTAATTTCTTTCCGAAGAAAAATCGTCAGTTTTAGAAGAAGGAAATGTGAGTAATATACTGGGCTTTTAAAATTAAGATTAGGTTTTAGACTCAACCTCGTGATTTCGATCGTATCAGAAGCTTAAGTACTAGCTCAGTACTAATTCTAATATGAGAAGCTTAAGTACTAACTAGTACAGTACTAATTCTAATATGAGAAGCTTAACTACTAGTACGTAGTCGACCCCACACCGAAATTTTAATATGGGCCATATATGGGCCAAATTTGGGATTAACATGGAACTTAATATGGGTAAAATGTGGGTATTATATGGTTTTTATGTGGCCACATTAAACTCACCATCTCTGAAATAATATGGGAATAATAGAACAAAATGTGGGCAAAATGCGGTTTTGGTCGATTTCCATGTTTTGCCCACATAATATGGTAATATGGTAATATTGTCCATATGTGGACCATATTACTCAGTATTGTATGGGCCATATGTGGCCCACATATTACCCACGTATTTTCCATATGTGGGCCATATGTGGGCCACATATTACCCACATATTTCCCAGATTTAGTAAATATACTTAGGTGAAATATATGGCCCTTCTCTGACTCCCTCTCTCGATTACACCAGAGGCCCATCTTCTCTCCTTTCTCCCTTACCACCTTTATCGTATTTCTTTGGGATTCTGGAACCCAAGGTAAAATAAAAAGTAGCCTTGCTAGTGGTATTCAAACCACACTTAGAAAACTCGAGCTATTTTGCATATTTTCACCTTAATGAAACACAATTTTCAAGAGTAGATCAATATCATATCTAAACTTTTAGTTTCTAAACTTTCAATATCAAAATGTTTAGACATTGATCTACTCTTGGACAATGTTTTCATTATAATCTTTGAAAATTTGTGTCTTGCTACTGGGTAGCCATTTAACTGTAAGTGTTTCCTGTTTTATGTTTATGTTTTGGGTGCATGTATAAAACGAAGACATGGAAAACAAAGATCGAAGACCCTAGATAACGAAGACCCAAAACGAAGATCCTAGATAACAAAGACAAAGTCCCATCTTTAAAAAGAAGACCCTAGATGATGAAGACCAGAAAAATGAACATCTCTAGACAACAAAGACCTTTAAAAAGCGAAGACCCACTAAGCATTTAGATCAAATAACAGAGGGATTTAGAGTTGTCATCAATAAGATGAGGCCACAAAATACGAAACATAGGGCCCCTAAGGGCAACTCGCGGATGGTCAGTGAGCTATTTTGGCATATACTAAAAAATCACGTGACCGATGACGTCATCCTTACGTCATCACTAAGTGAATCGTGGGGACCCAGTACCATGCCTGCCCACGTTTTAGTTGCCTGGCATCAGAAATGAGGGATACTAAGAATTACGTGGCCGATGACGTCATCGTTACATCACAAAAATGTGATTTATGGGGACCCAATACCACGTCTGTCACGTCAGTGGCACAACTATAAATAACCCAACTGAAGTTGCTGAGAATTTTAACCAATACTTTGTAGAGATCGGACCAGGCCTTGCAAAAGATATTGATGATGTTGACGCTTCCTATAGGGATTAATTGAATAACACCGACAATCGTTTTTCTTTTAAGGCAACAGGCCGATCGTCTGTTTTCGTATTGTTATCCAAACTTTGCAAGCCTAAGGGAACTGGCCTAGATAATATATCTGCTGAACTTCTTAGGGAGTGCCCCGACTTGGTCTCTGACTTACTGACTTATTTATTTAATCAATCCATAAAAACAGGAATCTTTCCCGATGAGTGGAAGAGCGCAAGAGTTACTCCGCTTTATAAGAAAGCCGGGAAACGTATTGACATGACCAACTATCGGCCGATATCGATCATTCCAGTAGTTGCAAAAGTGTTTGAGTGCATAATTTATGATCAGCTTTATAAATATTTGACTGACAACAAATTACTCTCAGATCATCAATCTGGTTTTCGCTCAGTTCACTCCACCGTGACTGCGCTACTGGAGGCGACTGACAGTTGGTCATTAAACATTGACCGTGGCAATATTAATGCAGTTATGTTTCTTGATTTGAGAAAGGCCTTCGATACAGTAGACCATGCCATCTTGCTATCGAAACTGGAATACTATGGAATAACCGGTCATACACAAGATTGAACGCGTTCCAAATACAAATGGGTTATTCCAATATGATATATTTGGCACAATTTAGACATTAATTGCCATTTCCTCCCAACTTTCTATATAAAAAGTGGAACAAATTCGTTATTTTTATTTAATTCTTGACAGCAAACAAAACTTTGGGGAAAATATAATAATAAATACCTATTTTGTTATCAAAGTACAAAAAAAAAACGATGGAAACTATCATAAGATTGAATCCTTAATGTTCCATAAGAAAACAATTTTAGGAAAATGGAAAGGAAAACGAATTAACAGCTGTTATTTGCATAAACCGTGAGAAACAAGTCATGTAAAATTTAATGAACTTATGATGAATCCTTCTAACGACAATATTTCCATGGTAAAATATTGAACATATTACATTTTGCAATACAGGAATAATAATGACACATTTACGAGATTTTGACACGTTTTAAAATGAAAGTCTTTTATTCTCTTGTTGAATCAGACATGATTCTGAAGACAAAATGTAAAACTGCAGCAGAAATTTCTGCTGCAACCACAAGGGCAAATGTTAAACTGCAGCAGAAATTTCTCCTGCAACCACAAAGCCAAATGTAAAACTGCAGCAGAAATTTCTGCTGCAACCACACAGCCAAATAGAAAACTGCAGCAGAAATTTCTGCTGCAACCACAAGGCCAAATTAAAGGTAAACTGAATGCAGCAGAAATTTCTGCTGCAACCACAAAGCCAAATGTAAAACTGCAGCAGAAACCACAAGACCAAAGGTAAAACTGCAGCAGAAATTTCTGCTGCAACCACAAGGGCAAATAGAAAACTGCAGCAGCAACCACAAGACTAAATAGAAAACTGTAGCAGAAATTTCTGCTGCAACCACAAAGCCAAATGTAAAACTGCAGCAGAAATTTCTGCTGCAACCACAAAGCCAAATGTAAAACTGCAGCAGAAACCACAAGGCCAAAGGTAAAACTGCAGCAGAAATTTCTGCTGCAACGTTCCACAAGACCAAATGTAACACTGCAGCAGAAATTTCTGCTGCAACCACAACTCAGAGCCGAAATGTAAAACTGCAGCAGAAATTTCTGCTGCAACCACAAGACCAAATGTAAAACTGCAGCAGAAATTTCTGCTGCAACCACAAGACCAAATGTAAAACTGTAGCAGAAACTTCTGCTGCAACCACAAGACCAAATGTAAAACTGCAGCAGAAATTTCTGCTGCAACCACAAGACCAAATGTAAAACTGCAGCAGACATTTCTGCTGCAACCACAAGACCAAATGTAAAACTGCAGCAGAAATTTCTGCTGCAACCACAAAGCCAAATGTAAAACTGCACCAGAAACCACAAGGCCAAAGGTAAAACTGCAGCAGAAATTTCTGCTGCAACCACAAGGGCAAATAGAAAACTGCAGCAGCAACCACAAGACTAAATAGAAAACTGTAGCAGAAATTTCTGCTGCAACCACAAAGCCAAATGTAAAACTGCAGCAGAAATTTCTGCTGCAACCACAAAGCCAAATGTAAAACTGCAGCAGAAACCACAAGGCCAAAGGTAAAACTGCAGCAGAAATTTCTGCTGCAACGTTCCACAAGACCAAATGTAAAACTGCAGCAGAAATTTCTGCTGCAACCACAACTCAGAGCCGAAATGTAAAACTGCAGCAGAAATTTCTGCTGCAACCACAAGACCAAATGTAAAACTGCAGCAGAAATTTCTGCTGCAACCACAAGACCAAATGTAAAACTGTAGCAGAAACTTCTGCTGCAACCACAAGACCAAATGTAAAACTGCAGCAGACATTTCTGCTGCAACCACAAGACCAAATGTAAAACTGCAGCAGAAATTTCGGCTGCAACCACAAGACCAAATGTAAAACTGCAGCAGAAATTTCTGCTGCAACCACTAGACCAAATGAAAAACTTCAGCAGAAATTTCTGCTGCAACCACAAGACCAAATGTAAAACTGCAGCAGAAATTTCTGCTGCAACCACAAGCCGGAAGGCTTCGTCGGTTACCGGATCTAAAAATTATTAAGAGTTGCCTGCGGAGGAGGTCTATAGGTTACTTTATTTTATCAACTTTTCACATTCCACATCATTTAAATCACAATGCTGCTATGCACCACATTGGCGCGAAGACAATGTGTTTGTGTGGCAGGTTGTATTTAGATTATTGTTGTCCTTGTGGCTTAGTACAGAAAGTCTTAACGATTTTGGAAGGTTTTGTGTTGGCTTAGATTTGCTGTATTAAGCCATTTGGACGACAATACACATCAGTGGAGCAAATTTATATTTACTTCGTGTTCAAATATGCATCTTCTTTGCGATATTTCGCAACACTTCGACCTCCCGGTAATTCTCATATACCTCAGTATTATTAAATACAAACGGCCACATAAACACAACCGCCAACTTCTAAACAACAGACATTTCTGCGCACTCACAACACCGAAGTATTCATTTGCAGTTAATAAGATGAATGGGAATATTTACTGACTTTAAGCTCTGGTCGATCCTTTAGTATAGTACGTTAAATAGGCGCGAAGCTAATGTAGTAACGGCCGGGAATAATAGAGAGTATAGACAATTATTAAACATATGGTCTCTCAATTGGCATAAAAATGCACACCTTTTGGACATATTCTACCCGAAGAAAGATCTCCCTTTGATCTTGATGAATCTACTTCTTGCTCAGTGTTGTTATAATGCTTCAAACTCATTAAACTGTTCGGCTTCACTGACGGTTACTGTTTTGGTTAATTCAAGTTCCTTTGAGTTAAATCTGCTCAGTGCTTCAGTACCATTGGATGCGTGATTCACCGGCCGGCAGAATTTGTAGTAGATACAGCTATGCAGACTTAAAGCGATCGTCTGATACTTTTCTATACGTACCTCTAGATTTGAAGCGGCATAAGATACTCAGTCATGATCACGTTCATGTAGTTGGCTGGAGTCCCATAGTCGGATCGGAGATCAGCAGGGGAGTCATGCTCTCAAGCCACTGCAGAAACTTCATTCGCCGAAGAATTTTTCGCGTTCTTGTTCTCTGGTCATCTGATAACTATTAGTTTCGGATGGACAGGATTTGGGGGATTTACTATGAGAATAGAGATGCTTCGGCAGTCTTGAATACAATTTGAATATTCAGAGCTAATCCAAGGCTAACACCTAAATGTGAAATTGAAAACACCTTCACCAGCGGGATATTCAATTCATGTTTGTAATACAAACATGATTTGAATATCCCGCTGATGCGAAGTGTCAACTTTAACCAATCGGATCACAGACTGGTACAATTGAAAGCGCGTGAAATTAGAACACTGGCAAAGACCGATTAACTGTCACTAAAGTTTTAGTTGCACGGCGGCATTTTCTGATCGCCATTTGTTTCTCTTGCAAGCCTTGTTCTTAGTAGGAATCTTCAAATTGCACGCACATTGAAGGTAAGTAGATTTTGCTCTATTAATGTGAAAAAGATAATTGATAATACATTCAGATACTTAACTTGGAGGAAAGCGTGTCATTTAGGTCAAAATTACTTTCACTGTACCGGGGTGTGTGAGCTGTACCTCGACCGTATCGAAGCAAAAACAATTGAAGTCTGGTCGACGACATATTTCAGAACCGATATTTTCTTTATGATCAGTCCATTAAAGTATATTGGGCTCCGTATATTGTAGTATTATTGTGTTTCTGAAATAGAAAGTCAATCGATATATATACTGAGAAGGTTTCCTTTCAGCACGGTTTCAACGATTTAATTAATTTAGGATTAGAACAAATTTGCAACGAATCCACCGGTATTACAATGTATTACCGTTCCATGCATCCGCAATTTTGTGAAGCGAGCCTCGGAATCGGGCGTTGAGAAATTTGGGTTTTCTCTCTTCTCTCCTCGGCGCCCGCGGCTAGGTAGTGGATTAATTCAATCATCCTTATTCTTCCGCCATCAATAATTTAAAACATATCAGGACATAGTGACCGGTCAGCTTGCTCGCCGAAAAGTTTGCAAAGTTTTAACATTTTGTGTAAAAAGTAGATATGTTGGGGGAGAGGGAGGCTGGGGAAAGCACGCCGGAACGACGAACGGCTTGTATTTATAAGAAGAAGCCTAGCTCTCAGGAAAAATAAACGGGTAATTATAAGTGATCGATCATCAGATCTGAGATACAAACACCCCTTGTCTAGAAACAGCCAAAAAGTTAACTTTAATACTTGCGAAATGCCTCTTCCCCTTTTAATTATGCGAATCATAGAAAAGAATCGAACCTACATCATGCCAGTATAAATAAGCGGCAGGCCAAGCGCAAATTACCTCAGGGTCAAAGATTGTGCTTGACATGATCATGACTAGCGACTGGACAGCCCCTCCAAGAGATGTTTGACGCCATTTGGAATGCAGCGTACGATCGGCGCATTTGCCTTTGCCGGTGGAAATGAAACTGATCTGGTTTATTTGAATACAATATATCCTAGCAGTCTAGCAATAACGTGGTAGTTGATGGTATTTGATGCGAGAGTCTTGAGTGATTGTTAAGAATATTGATCTTCATCTTCAAAACTGCGCGCTTAATATATCAGGCGGACTGACCCATTCCAATTCAGTCCCGCTTCCGGAGAAATTACTAGTTGACGTTTTTAAGGATCCAATTGCCCACGTTTCAGTCGTACTCATTTCGAGATTCTGATTCAACCAACTTTCTAAAATCTCGATTTACGTGTATCGTAAAGGCTGTGAAAATTACGATGCCAAACCTAGTTAAAAAGTGCGGTATACAAAAGAGTAAAATTTGCATGTGTGAAATTGACACTTAATGACCAGGATTTAGTTTAGGAAGCCGACTGGAGTTTTCAAAGTGTGGCCAGACAATGCTGCCATTGTGATATTATTTCTGTATCATGGCATCTGACAGCTATACACCTATTGTTTATTTATCTCGACTTAAGCCTGAGTCTCGAACTTCAGTCGTTTTTGCAGCAGCTGTTGTCATCAAACTTGCGGGAGACGGAAATTCTTCTTTAACCGCTCTAAGAAGTAGATTTTTTTGCTGAAAATCGGAAAAGCAGAAATGTTTTTTTTTAAATTAGTATTTACATTCATGTCACAAAATGTTAAGATTCTTTTGAAACGTATGTTTTTATCACCATTTGTTTACGAATCTTGCAGATTACAGCATTTAGAGTCCTCTTGCCTGCTCACTGAACTGCCATAATAATAAAATTAATTATTTAGTCTACTATATAGTGGTGCAATTAATGTGTTCTCTCCCTTAGTTCTTTTTTCGTTTGTTTTCTTAAGAAAGGCAACAATTTATGTTGGTTTGAGAAATGAGTAAAAGTGGCCAATTAGGGATTGTTCGAGTGATTAAAACATTATGTTGGATTATTTGTAGCTGGAAGCCTTGAAACTTATGATGGAGATGAACTCCTGCCAGATGATGATTATGAACATATACTGATGATCGACCAATGCATGGATGAAGAATTCAGTGATGCATGAGAATGACATTCTCAATTATGATGATGATAGTGGTGGTGGCCACTGCAGTCCATGCATGACCACAATGTAAAAGTACATTTAAACAAAAATTCCAAACACATTCTGTTTTATGCAAACAATTATATATCTATCATAGATTTAGAAGGGAATGACATTAAATATTAATGGCCAATGCATATATTTCGTGTGTGCGATATATATCGGATAAAATTAAAAGTATTAAGATTATACATGTAGATGCACATGCCTGTATATACGATTCATTGGTATATACCACGCCAGTGAATATCACTTTTCGCGCGCTCTGATTGCCTATACTCAAACAGTGAATATGATTTTATATTCACCTCCGAGCAAAGCAGCGATCATCTCGCGCGAGTTTTTGTCCATTTGACAGAAAATAAAATAACTATTTGGTGCTGGCTATTCACCTGGAGTGTGGTATATACTAAAACAATTATTCACCTCCACTTCGGTGAATAATTGTTAAATATTCGGTTGGTAGTTGTTTACTGGCACAAACAGTTTAAGTCTCCTTTCGATACCTATAGTGTATCGATCTAAACATAGTTTGTTCGTATTTTTTAAGTACTTGCTCTCAGATTCTAACATCCGACATGTGAATGAAGCACAGTTCCACGCTGTTTATGCTGTTACATGGACGTCAAATAAAGTCATATCTACGAAAAGAATGGTTCTGAAAATTATTAGATTTCAAAGTATATGCACTTCCTTTCATTCGACTTGAAGCAAATAATGCATTTATAGGTACATCAGAATGTTTGCTTCAGTTTTACACTTGGTCTTGTGGTTGCAGCAGAAATTTCTGCTGCAGTTTTTCACTTGCCTTGTGGTTGCAGCAGAAATTTCTGCTGCAGTGTGACATTTCGGCTCAGTTGCATGTGGTTGCAGCAGAAATTTCTACTGCAGTTTTACCTTTGGTCTTGTGGTTTCTGTTGCAGTTTTACATTTGGCTTTGTGGTTGCAGCAGAAATTTCTGCTGCAGTTTTACATTTGGCTTTGTGGATGCAGCAGAAATTTCTGCTGCAGTTTTACATTTGGCTTTGTGGTTGCAGCAGAAATTTCTGCTGCAGTTTTACCCTTAGCTTTGTGGTTGCAGTAGAAATTTCTGCTGCAGTTTTACCTTTGGTCTTGTGGTTTCTGTTGCAGTTTTACATTTGGCTTTGTGGTTGCAGCAGAAATTTCTGCTGCAGTTTTACTTTTGGCCTTGTGGTTGCAGCAGACATTTCTGCAGTAGTTTTCTCTTTGGTCTTGTGGTTCAGTCTGCTGCAGTTTTACCTTTGGCCTTGTGGTTGCAGCAGAAATTTCTGCTGCAGTTTTACATTTGGCTTTGTGGGTGCAGCAGAAATTTCTGCTGCAGTTTTACCCTTAGCTTTGTGGTTGCAGCAGAAATTTCTGCTGCAGTTTTACCTTTGGTCTTGTGGTTTCTGTTGCAGTTTTACATTTGGCTTTGTGGTTGCAGCAGAAATTTCTGCTGCAGTTTTACTTTTGGCCTTGTGGTTGCAGCAGACATTTCTACAGTAGTTTTCTCTTTGGTCTTGTGGTTCAGTCTGCTGCAGTTTTACCTTTGGCCTTGTGGTTGCAGCAGAAGTTTCTGCTACAGTTTTACATTTGGTCTTGTGGTTGCAGCAGAAATTTCTGCTGCAGTTTTACATTTGTCCTTGTGGTTGCAGCGGAAATTTCTGCTGCAGTTTTACATTTCGTCTTGTGGTTTCTGCTGCAGTTTTACATTTGGCTTTGTGGTTGCAGCAGAAATTTCTGCTGCAGTTTTACATTTGGCTTTGTGGATGCAGCAGACATTTCTGCTGCAGTTTTACCTTTAGCTTTGTGGTTGCAGCAGAAATTTCTGCTGCAGTTTTACCTTTGGTCTTGTGGTTTCTGCTGCAGTTTTACATTTGGCTTTGTGGTTGCAGCAGAAATTTCTGCTGCAGTTTTACTTTTGGCCTTGTGGTTGCAGCAGAAATTTCTGCAGCAGTTTTCTCTTTGGTCTTGTGGTTTCTGCTGCAGTTTTACCTTTGGCCTTGTGGTTGCAGCAGAAATTTCTGCTGCAGTTTTACATTTGTCCTTGTGGTTGCAGCAGAAATTTCTGCTGCAGTTTTTCATTTGGCTTTGCAGTTGTGCTTGCATTACATGTTTTTTTGTGTTTACAGCCGAACGTCGTCAATGTTTGTGCATTTTGATGGCATGACGCATTTTAGGCCTCTTTTAAAATATTTTAACATTTCATTATTTCACTTGGTAAGATTTAACATGATTCCTTTGATTTTGCCATTTATTATTCCTGTATATCTCCTTTTGCAAATTTCATCTATAAACTCCTGTATTGTTCGGAAAATCACAGCTTTGGAATATTCCATCTGTGTTTGGAACGTGTTATTGGTTTAAGTCATATTTAAATGACCGTACACAAACCTGCATTGTAAATAGTTGTAAGTCGTCCAAGACATTGGTTAAATTTGGAGTGCCTCAGGGGACCATCCTAGGTCCCTTGTTATTCTTGTTATATATTAACGATCTACCCAATTGTCTAACCTATTCTCAGCCAAGAATGTATGCTGACGACACTAGCATAATATACGCGAGCAATGATATAAACGATATAAATAAACGAATTAATTTCGATTTGAACAAAATTCATGTTTGGCTTGCAGCAAATAAGCTCACTTTAAATATGACAAAAACTGAGTTTTTACTTATTGGCTCCAGACAGAGGCTATCTAATCTACCAGAAATTCCAAACATCGCAATAAAAGGTAACCCGGTGAAACAGGTCCAGGTATCGAAATCACTTGGTGTAAAAATAATCAAAACCTGACCTGGAATAGCCACATTCACATGATATCTAAAAAAAATTGCCTCTGCGATAAGTGCAATCAAACGCATTAGGTATTTCGTTCCTCGCGAGACACTCCTCACGGTGTACAATGCCTTGGCACAACCTCACTTTAATTATTGTAGTGTGGTTTGGGGTGGCTGTAACAAAGGCCTTTCTCTAAAACTCCAAAAACTCCAAAACCGCGCTGCGCTCATAATTACTTTCTCAAGTTATGATGCTAACGCAGACGAACTGTTCCATTCGTTGAATTGGAAAAAAACTAGATTATCAGCGCATAGTTGATAAATCCATTTTAATGTATAAAGCTCTTAATAACGAAACACCTGAATATTTGAGCTCTAAATTCATCAGTCGAATGGACATAACGTCTTATAACTTGAGAAATGCTGAAAATAAGCTAGCAGTACCGCTTCCGCGTACAGATTACTATAAAAAACAGTTTCCGTTACAGCGGAGCGGTGCTGTGCAATAGCTTACCATTAAATTTAAGACAGGCGTCGTCACTGACAAACTTTAAGTCACAGATACATTGCCACACTTTTCAGAGTGTTTAACCCAGTTTAAGCACGGCGTCCTTGGAAAGCAGGATTTTTTCTTTCTTTCTTATTTTAGATACATATCTACAAATTACAAATTACAAATTACGCGTGAAATTTCAAGTTGAAATTAGGGATTAATTTGTCCTCTATGGTATTAAAAGCGAAATAACCTCGGCCTCCTGTGACACATCCCACCACCCCCGCGAGAGTTGTCATCTCCCATAAGCCTTAGTAGATAAAAAGAGGGAAGAGAAGCACACAGGCGATTGTCGTTTGGATTTTTTCTTATTTTGTTTTGTTTTACACTATTGGGTATTGTTATCACAGAACCAGGCCAAATACCTCTCAGTGAAGTAAGTTACATGACAAACCTACATGTAGAAGTCAACCACCCTTTTTCACCACTGATAATGTGAGAGCAAAGTGAGAGTTTATCGAGCGACGAAGTGAAGGACTTTGAGAAAGTCTAATGCAAACCCAGTATATAGCCTCGTTTTGGTTGTCTTCACCCAGCAGGAAAATGGCAAAGGAATTTGAGAAACTCTAGGCAAACCTATAGACTTGCTACAAGTCGACCATACTTTTTCACTGGTTATTTGCGAGCAAAGTAAGAGTTTAGCGAGCGACAAAGTGAAGGACTATGACAAACCTGGCTCGCTTGGGTTTTTATTAATTAATACTAGTTATGTCAATGAAGTAAGTAAGTAAGCGACTTTATTTAACCCTTTCGCTCCTGAACCGGCCGTAACCGGCCAATATGAAGCATGTACCTGGAGAAAATTATTGCATCAAACCTAGACATGCTGGAAATACGATGTTGCGATATTATTTCAAGGGATGAATGACTTCAAAGCCACAGCTATAACTGGGATCGCTTGACTCTCCCACTTTGGAGAAAAACTCATTTGTTTTCGAGATCGTTTTTCGTTTCTCCGATTTTCACGAATTTGGACGAATTTGGACGTTTTTAGTAGAAATATGCCTCCAGGCGTTGTGTTCTGCAGGCGAGCGTTAAGTGTATGACATCACTTCCGCTGAATAAACCTTTATTTAAAGCTGAACAAAGGGAACGGCCTCCAGTAATGGCGGACGTTTAGATTCAATATTTGGAGTTCAAAAAATAGGACCTCCTGTCGTTGTATCGAAAAACAATTATTTGAACTGGTAATAATATATCAACTCCACTTTATGAATATGCAAAAACATTGATAGGTCAAAATTTGAACGTAGTGGCACTTTAAGGGGACACTAGTCCTACGGTTTACGTCGTTACTGTATTATGTAAAGGCAGCATATTCTACTCAGTTATTGTAGGACCCTCAGTGTTGGTCTGGCCGGGATTTAAACCACGACCTTCTGCTCGAGAGACCGGGGCTTAACCACTGAGCTAACCGGGAGGCAGTGTACATGTACTGCCGAATGTAAAAACAATTCTTTGTTCGACTTCAGTTGTTTTAAATACTGTTATTCAGTTTACACCTAATTGTATTTCTAGAGTCGTCAAATTTATACTATTAAATTTCATACGTCTGCCTGTATATATGACAGTATGTTGTATGTATGTTTGTCTCAGCAATCTGATTGGTCGATTAAATATCCGCCGTTCAGCGATTTAATTGGTCAAACAAAATCAAAAACTTTCAATCCACTCTGAATTAAAGCTTTATATAGCTGTGTTCGTATCGCTCTTCTTGCGTTTTAAAAATGCGCTTTAGATTGAACATTATCCCCTTTTACTCTACCATTTGGCTAGGCACTAATAAGATCTGGAATTTTATGTTTGTGAAGTACTTTCTCGATAAAACATCTCTAACATCACAACTGAAAAAAAAAAAAGAAGAAAAGTTGTTCTCACTAACGATAAATTATGACATATACTCCATGGAGGAATGCCATGGATGCACCGAGCATACAAACCTACTAAGATCCTAACCAACCAATTCAAAAAATCTCTAACCTTTGAACCGAATTGGCATTCCCCCATGGAATATATACCGAAATTACAGTAGAAATTTCAATCTGTGCTGTCGCGTCCCGCCGGTGCGCATTGAAACGGCTCGATTGGTTAGCTCAGTAGGTAGAGCACGGTCTAGAGTGAGGGGGGTTTCTTGACTTGAGTTGATAACAGGAATCACAGCATGGTTTTAGTTACTTCGTACTTTATTCTCTGTTACAAGATGTTCGTTATATATTTATGTCATTTACAACCAATAGTAATTGAGAACCATATAGGTGTATTGAAGATGTTCCAAAGATAAAGTTAATGTGTACAATATTAGGTTTTGGCTTGATTAATGGAAAACTGACCTTGAAAGAAAGTTGATTTCAATGAATGTCAAAGGTGAAACTAGATATCAAATGATATACTTTGAGCGTAAAACATATTATTAGTCTTTAAAGATTTTCCGTAGTACTCTAACTTAAAGTTCGTAACTGATCTGTATTTGGAATGATCAACAGATCGCTCTTTCAATACAACTTAATGAAAAGCAATATACGTCCAGAATAGGACGGATTACATCTTAGCTCAATTTGTATAGTATCATAAACGTACAGGACTTGTAATTAAAATACTCAAATCTTATTGGCTTGTTGTCATGATCTATCAATAGCAATAAGCTTAAGAGATTAAACTTAATTCATATCGGCAAGTGGAAGACTGGCTCTTGAAAAATAAGTTCTATTCAATGTTGTCAATTGATCAAACGTAGCCTTAGTGAATAGAGGCTCATGCTGGACTATTCTCATACAAATACAAACCAATTTAACAAAGAAAGTTTTAAATAAAGTAAATCAAATATGGACGCGTTAAGCGTGGGCTAAACTAGAACTTTTTAATTTATTATATGTTTTTCCTGAAGTAGAATTTTATCTAAAATTGTGAAATGCCTTTTCCTAACATACGTCCTTCTTCAGCCACGAGCTCCCGCGAGAAAGAAAGTAGTAACTTTTTTTTTCTATATTACATATAACCCATAAGAAGATAAATCTATTTAGCTGTTGCGAAATAGTAAAATTTTGTACAATTACGTTATTAACATCAGTCGTCAGGCAGCTTTGTGGGTGAAATAGCATGCGGACGAAGTCATCATTATAATGGTGTCGATCAGTAGGTAGTTCAGTGTGGTTTGGTTTGAATAATCAAGTCATCTGAGGTTGAGAGCCATGGTACATACTTGACTGAGTGGCGTTTAAATATTGGCAGGGTGAAGGTAAGGGAAGTGGGACATTGCACAAGTCCTATTTACATCGTTACCGTAGTCATTTTGCATGGCATATTATATATAGTTAGTGGTGTCAGAGCCAATGTTCCATTTCGCAGTTTGAGCGTTTGCCGTTTGGTCGACAAATAATAGCTGCCACCAAGATGAATTAGTGGTTCTAAGTGTGCACATGTAGTTGGCTTGTGGTTGCGTGAGAAATCAATCTTAGATCCAGGGTACCAAGGTGAACCAAGCCACTCAATATTTTTTGACTAGTTTTAGTACGTTAGTTGGAAAGACAAGTATGCCATGTTGAGAGTAACAAGTAGTTAGAGCGTCAGCCTTGACAATAGGTTTAGAGTTAGGACATGTGATGTAAGCCTGGTTTCTATATAGCCGTCCCGGGCAAATTTTTTTTTGGGGCCCCAGTTCAGATCAGTGAGCAACTTTACCATGAGGCCTTGGGCGCCCAATCCAAGAGGCGAACAAAGATGGCGGACATGGAGAAAGGAAATTGTTCTCGGGGTGGTGCTAGTAAAATGTTGACAACTGTGATGACGTAATTCAAGAAACCACGTGTATTGCCATAATAAAGGGAAGAGTGGGTCAGTAAGAAATAATACGCTGTGGGTGGCTGGCGGCAACTTACGGTTCAGGTTTCACTTTACGGAAGATGACCGGCTTTTGCACGGATCGTGGGATATTTAGTATTCTTACTAACATGGATTTTTCTAAATGGAGCCGAATAAGGGTTCGAAAAATCTCGGAAACTTGTTTCCTGAACAGTGCAATTCAGTACTCGATCGTCGTTTATCTCGTTTATTAACCTTTGAGACATTTTTGGCGTGGTTTCCGGACATCAATCGAAAAGCTGCAAATTTTAAGACCTTGATTCTTTTCCCGATATAAAAACATTAGGATATGTTTTTGTTGGTAATGACTAATGTGCGAAGCGATTTAAATATCCCGGTATATATTCTCTTCAGAGAGATGACAATTAAGGGGATCTTTTCAAATATGAAAGGTAATAAATACCCGTAAGTGCTAATGTAAAATAAAGTGAATGTTTAATAAAAAAACGAATTTCCTTACGCAAAGCACAAAGATCAACGCAAGTTAATTTGCTTTCAGTTTCGTGTTCGCCTTCCACGTCTTAATTCACGCACTTGACGCGACGTTTTTGCGCGCTAAAATTATTTTCGGGGTCAACAGAGAGTGAGTGCCCAATTTTTATTTATAAAGGGAATCGCGAAGACGCACTCCAATGGCAGATTCCGACTTTCGAACATTGGTAGAGCCCAAAAATTTATAAAAATTGTGTCGTAATTTCATAAGAAAATATATTGTTTTTAATTTGTAAAATATATTATAATAAAAAGTCATTTGTATAGCACTCCCAGAACCCCCCCCCCCCCCCCCCCCCCCCCCTAACAGCACTTATGAAGCCTTTTTTTACTTTACCAATACATGGTGCAGTTGTAAAACAACATTCAGATATATTTATGTATTTGTTACAGGTGTACCAGATAGAGAAAGGCAAGTGTACTAATCTATAATTTAAAATTTCTTCAGGGAATATGGGTTATCCAACAATCTTTATTTTTTTGAGTAGTCATTTTCAATCAAAATATTTGAGGTGGAGTACTTGTAAATTTTAGACTTATGAATATATTTTGAGTATGCTTTAGGAATATTTTATAAGGGTTGGGTGGAGATGGAGTGGGGGAGAGAGGGAGGGGAGGGTTATACAGGATATGTGTTAAAGACTAGGACCCCTTCCTAGGTATACTGATTTGTTTCAGTTCCACCTATTTCCTTAGTTGAAGTCTAGTATTTCTTTACAGTAACAACATTTGCAAAAAATACAACAAAATGTACTTCTTTGTTATCCAACACTGAACTGATTATTTGTGCCTGGTCAACTGAAGAGGATGCATGACTGGACTGGACTGGACTGGACAACTTTATTTACCCACGGTAGGTCCATCAGGATATAAATGTATAAAAATATTAAAATGTATAATATATATTAATATATTATAAATATATACTATAATAAATGCTAAAATCAAGTCTAAGCTACGATAATAATCTATATTTAAGAAATAGAAAACGTTTACCGTGTTTACATAGCCTGATGCAAACACGAGGGGAAGTTTGGGAGAATTCTCAAGTTGTTGTGTAAACCCGAGACCGAAGGTCTAAAAAAAAATATTTCTACTTATTCAATGTGATATATGATATCTTATAAAGTTGCAGTGTCTGTAGTTTTTGTCACCGGCGTTTGAAAAAACGTACTTGAATAAACAACAATTGACCTTCCCACTCTGACTTTGTGTACTTGATTATTAGCACTTTGTACATTTGCTGAATGTTTCTAGTACATGTATTTTATTATAATTGTTTTTCTATAGTATCTGAAGTAAATATTTAAACTTAAACGTTAACAGAAGTAGTGTATTTTGTGCGTATTTCATCGAGTTTGCTAATGAGGCAGTTGAGCTCCGACTGACTCAATCTTGTGAAAATTCTGTCCAATTTAGCTTTTTTTCTCCGTAGGTTCTTCTGAACAACCTTCCTTTAGAAAACTAGTTACATGTGTTTTTAAGTTAGTCAGTTATTTTCGCCATTTTTTGCAGAAAAAAAGCAAAAACTACAATGTATGACGTCATTTCCATGTTTACATAGCCTCATGCAAACACGGCTTTCAACCAATCAGAGCGCGCGTTTTCTTTGGGTTATTTTATAATAATTTATAGTAATATTCTAATGTAGTAGATATGTATCTAAAATAAGAAGAAAAAAATCCTGCTTTCCAAGGACGCCGTGCTGAAACTGGGTTAAACACTCTGAAAAGTGTGGCAATGTATCTGTGACTTAAAGGTTGTCAGTGACGACGCCTGTCTTAAATTTAATGGTAAGCTATTCCACAGCACCGCTCCGCTGTAACTGAAACTGTTTTTATAGTAATCTGTACGCGGAAGCGGTACTGCTAGCTTATTTGCAGTATTTCTCAAGTTATAAGACGTTATGTCCATTCGACTGATGAATTTAGAGCTCAAATATTCGGGTGTTTCGTTATTAAGAGCTTTATACATTAAAATGGCTTTATCAACTATACGCTGATAATCTAGTTTTTTCCATTTCAGCGAATGGAACAGTTCGTCTGCGTTAGCATCATAACTTGAGAAAGTAATTATGCGTGCAGCGCGGTTTTGGAGTTTTTGGAGTTTTAGAGAAAGGCCTTTGTTACAGCCACCCCAAACCGCACTGCAATAATTAAAGTGAGGTTGTACCAAGGCATTGTACACCGTGAGGAGTGTCTCGCGAGGAACGAAATACCTAATGCGTTTGATTGCACTTATCGCAGAGGTAATTTTTTTAGATATCATGTGAATGTGGCTATTCCAGGTCAGGTTTTGATCTATTTTTACACCAAGTGATTTCGATACCTGGACCTGTTTCACCGGGTTTCCTTTTATTGCGATGTTTGGAATTTCTGGTAGATTAGATAGCCTCTGTCTGGAGCCAATAAGTAAAAACTCAGTTTTTGTCATATTTAAAGTGAGCTTATTTGCTGCAAGCCAAACATGAATTTTGTTCAAATCGAAATTAATTCGTTTATTTATATCGTTTATATCATTGCTGGCATATGTTATGCTAGTGTCGTCAGCATACATTCTTGGCTGAGAATAGGTTAGACAATTGGGTAGATCATTAATGTATAACAAGAATAACAAGGGGCCTAGGATGGTCCCCTGAGGCACTCCACTTTTAACCAATGTCTTGGACGACTTACAATTATTTACAATGCAGGTTTGTGTACGGTCATTTAAATATGAGTTAAACCAATCTTGGGTATGACCGGTTATTCCATAGTATTCCAGTTTCGATAGCAAGATGGTATGGTCTATTGTATCGAAGGCCTTTCTCAAATCAAGAAACATAACTGCATTAATATTGCCACGGTCAATGTTTAATGACCAACTGTCAGTCGCCTGTCAGTCATGATCTCTTTATAAATAAGCTACCCTGTGGAGCTTTTGAACTTTTCAGTTGTGATATTTGAAGTAAATGTACAGCATGTAAATTAGTTGGACTAAGGCTGTGTTAATAATAATAAGTAATAAGTCTTTATTAACAAATACTAGCAACAGACGTGCGAGTTTACAAATATGCTAAAAATAGTTTTAAAAAGTATACAAATTCTAATAATTAAATATAATAATAGTAAAGAGAAAAATGTGTAGTCTAAAGAAATGATTTAAAATGTTTAGAAATGTTTTGCGTATCCACTACAGAAATGAACATGATGAAATTAAATAAAGTTAAAAAGGCATCTATTAATGTAAGTTCGTTTAAAACGTTCAGTACGGACACGAGGTAAAATAAAATTATGGCCACGGTCGCGTAACTGTCTTGTTCTCTTTTCCGGAAGTAGATCATAAAGGTGGTGATTAGGATTTAGAATAATTTTCTTCCAAAGTTTAAAGTCCCTTTCTCTAATGATGTCAGTAATTGGTACATATTTAGTTGTATAGCCAAATCTAATGGCTCTTCTACAAAATTTGTCAATACGACTTAGGTATTTATCCTCATAGGCGCAGGCCCATACCTCAATAGCATACTTAAATAAAGACATAATTAAACTTGTGAAGTTCTTGTGAAGAATAGCCATAGAACTTACATACCCTTATAATATATAGGCGACAACTAGCTTTGTGTAGCAGATTGTCTATATGTAAATCCCAATTACAAGGATCTTCATTAAAAGTAACGCCAAGTAATTTAAGCGAGGTTTTTCTCTCTATTGTAGGTACTGGATCCGGTAGAGGCTTACATTTCTTGCCCCTAACTACCATCTCCCATGTTTTACTGATGTTTAATGTCATGAGATTATTTTGAGACCAACTCTCAATATTTTGAACTTCTCTTAAGGAGGGATCTGGAACATTCGTCTTGACAGGCACACTTAGGGTCATGTCATCTGCATACTTAATTAATATATTCCTACATGGGTTCACAGCCACAATATCATTTACCATGATGGAAAACAATACAGGGCCAAGAACAGTCCCTGTGGAACACCTCTGTTAATACAGACAAACTCTGTAGACACACCATCTACAACAACCCTTTGTTTTCTATTACTAAGGAAACTGATGATCCAGTTGGTAACATATGGGTTAATATTGAGTGACTTAAGCTTATTGCATACTATATTATGGGACACCGTGTCAAAAGCGGTTCATTAAGTATACCACAGGGGTGCAGGTGATTTATTCATAGTAACCCCCCTCTATCCTTTCAAAAAAATAATACAACCCCCCCTGGCCATTTCCATATGCAAACCAGCATTAATTATTACAAGCATAATTTTACAGAACTGTGATGTTGGGTCGTGAAACTCAGTTTGATACTATGTAGAAAAGCTAAGAATAAACCATAAAATTACTGTTATTACTATCAGTACTTTGGTGTAAATTATTCTAAAAAAGTATTTGTTGCTGGTATTCCAAAACTACACAAGAATATATTGTTCTTTGATATAAAACATTCATTAATTCCTTACATCAGGCAACCTAGCTGCATGCAACCCTAAGAAAAAATGTTTTTAGGGAAGGTGGGAAAGTTTTTACAAATTTTCAGATTATTGGAAGTGCATTCTCCTGCATTTCCTAGCTCTATTTAGTGCCATTCTATTCACCTACCATTTAAGTGCAGGTCTTTATTTGACAAACATGCATTAAAAAAAAATTACATATCCCCCCAAGTCCTTTCATTAATGAATTTTAAGATCCCCCTTCCTTCTGTTAAAAAAACTTGGGATACCCTTAAAAATGCCCCCCCCCCTCCCCATGTGGTATACATAATGAATGCAGCCTAAAGGAATAAAAAGAACCCAGTACGTGTCATTCTTGGGTTGCAATTTTGTCACAATTGTTTTGTCAGAAAACCTAACACATTATTTTTCAAGTGTTGAAGCTGTGTTACGACAATTATATAAAATTATATATATACTATAGTACACTTATATAAAAGCATGTATGTATATTTTTATTTTCTGATAAAACACTTTCACATTTACATGTACATATGGCTGTGTTTAAAGGTTTTGATTACCAATGAATTGATCATTAGTATTTAACACAACTTTTAAATTTAAAATGCATGTTAAGTGTGTTCTAGTATATAATATTATATATTGGCACAAATAATGGATTCAAGCAATGTGTTGTTTAATTATAAATTAAAGAAGTACATTATATTGTATTTATTGTATATATTGTTACTGTAAAGAAATATGAGACTTCAACTATTAGTCAAAGGGTTGAACTGAAACAAATCAGTATACATGTGGGGTAGGATTTATGATTTAATAAGTGCAATTGTTAAAGTCACCCAAAATTACAATTACCGTAGTACCCTAATGCTCTTTCTCTTCCTGGTACAAATGTAACAAATATATACATGTATACATACATATATATGAAATATTTTTTTTATAACTCTGCATATAAAAGTATTGGAAAAGTAAAAAAAAAGGCTTCATAAGCATGGATGGGTGGAACTAGGGGGGAGGGGGGGGGGGGGGGGGTTCCTCAGGGAGTGCTATACTTTTTAAAATTATATTAATATATTATACAAAATAAAAATAATATAATATTTTCTTATGAATTACGACAAAATGTTTATAAAATATAATTTGTTCCTTTGTTCCTTAATAAAATATAATTGCGTAAGGAAATTAGTTTTTTAACATTCACTTTGTTTTATCGTAGCACTTAGGGTATTTATTAAGCTTGATCCCCTTGTTCTCTCTCAGGAAGAGAATAATTGCTTTTCACAATCGGGAAAGAATCATAAGTAATTAAAGATTACAAGGTCTTAATTTTTTTAATAAGGAAACTTAAAATTTTCACCTTTCAACTTGCAGCTTTTCGGTTGATGTCCGGAACTGAACGCAAAGAAATGTGTCAAATTAAACTAGGTATCGCAACCCGAACAAAATTGCACTATTCAGGAAACAAGAGTTTCCGCGATTTTTCAAACCCCTTCTTATTCGGCTCCATTTACAAATCCAGTTTAGTAAGAATACTGAAAATCTGCCCACGATCCGACTGCAACTTCCGTGAACTATTATGTTCCCTCTAGCTACCCACTGCGTATTATTTCTTACTGACCCACTCCTCCCGTTATTATGGCAATATCACGTGGTTTCTTGAATTACGTCTTCATAGTTGGCAAAATTTTACTAGCACCACCCCGAGAACAATTTCCTTTCCCAATGTCTGCCACTTTTGTCCGCCATCTTGGATTGGGCGCGCAAGGCCTCTTGGTAAAGTTGCTCACTGATCTGAAGTGGGGCCCACAAAAAAAAATTGCCCGTCCCGGTCGTCCCAAAATACATTCAGGCGACCGGGACGACCCAGCGGGTTTTCATATGGTCGTCCCAGTCGTCCGGTGAGAACGCACGGTTGTTAGCAAAAATCACTGGGGCCGACAACACAGTTTTTGGTGCGAGGCTTTAAATGGCGGACGAAGCTAACCTCGTGGTCTATCTTCTACTTGTTATTGTAATTTGCGTCGACGAAGACGGAGAGGAATTGTTTTTTTTAATCTGGCAGATAATGCGGAGAGTAATAATTTATGTAAATCATTGTAGCCAATTAATTCCTTATCTTGAAAACGGGAAACTTGATTTACAGTATCTAGATGAAAATGTTTTGTTTGTTTCAAAAGAGACTTTGGAAAACATTTCTAGAGCAGAATCGTAATGACATTGTTCATCAAAATGATTACTTCCTTTTTTGTAATGTAGGATCTAAAATTCTCATGTTATCCGAAAACTGATTAACGTTAGTGGTTATTTAACACTATATTGATGAGTTTGGTATCTTCGAAAATACTTGCGGTCTATAGGATTGCGAGGTATGTCTGACACATTCCAAAGGCTCCAAAACAGAGCCGCCAGAGTGGTCACTTTTTCAAATTATGATAAGCGGTCGGCTGAGTTGCTGGATGAGCTGGGGTGGGAAAAACTTGAAGAAAGAAGATTGAAACAATTAGAAATATTAATGTATAAAACCCTAAACGGGGGCACTCCAAACTACTTGACTAACGTGTTTGAAAATCCAAACAATATTCATTCATATAACTCGAGAAATTCGTCTAGTAATCTGTTTGTGCCTAGACCAAACAGCGAAAGTGGTAAACTAAGTTTCCAATATAGAGGGTCTGTTCTCTGGAATAGCTTTTCTAACAATATTAAGAATCAGACCAGTATTGCAGCTTATAGAGACGCATTAAATGATTTAGAATAGTTTTTATAAATACCTAGTGTCGCCATTTTTTATTATCAATACGATTTTGTATTTTTATGAATTTTGTAGTTATGGACACGGCTCTCAGGAAGAGCATATGTATGATGAGAAACCGTGTATAAATAAAGATTATGTATGTGTGTATGTATGTATGTATGTAGGTAGGTAGCACTAATATGGATGGATAATACATAATCAGGTTGCCTGTGCTAATCTATATTATCATTAGTATAAATGCGAGTGAGGTATGAAAAGATTAATTAATAAAAGTGGCAAGAGCATTGTTATTACAGGATTAACTGTAAAGAAAAGAAATGGCGCCAATTTAACTCGGCTGATACAGAAATTATTTAATTAAGTAATCTCTGTATCAGCCGAGTTAAATTGGCGCTCTATGTAGAAGATTGATTCGGGGCGAGGTGGCAAAATTAAAGATTCCGACGCGTGGATCGTACATTGTTCAACCTGACTAGGATAAATGGTATTGTGCGCCTTAGCGAGTGGCATATGAAGAGTACGGTTCTTTAAATATAAGTCAATTACCGCCTGATAATGTTCTAAAATATCTTTTCCGAGAATGACATCGCATGAGACTTTCTCAACTACGTAGCCTGAGAAAGGATACACTCAGTTATCAATAGTGAAAGTGACGAAAATTTGCCCTAAAACAGGAATATTTTGTCCACTGACCGACCGGAGCATATTTGAAGTTGAAACTTCCGGTGGGTGTTTACTTAGTTCGGGAATTTGCTGCTATGTGTCTTTACCAATGACTGTAACATTTGCGCCTGTATCCAAAAAGAAAGTTAGTTGAAAAGCACCTATCGAACCTGATTTTGTATGATTGCTTATTGTATTCTGAAAACATATTGTATTTATGTGTCCCTTCGTATCTGTAATCTGGGGCTTCCGATCGCCCATACTACTTGTAAATTCATGGCCATGAATAATATCATCATCACTGAAATCCTCAAAGCAAGTAACCAGTAAAATACATCAAATGACGTCTACCAGCGTGAAAGGGTTAAGGCATATATTCAAAGAACATTTGTACAAAAACAGGAGGAGATCTATATATGTTGATGTCATGGTATTGATTGAAAAAATCTCTAAAATGTCCTTAACGTAAAGATGTATGACATTAAAAAGCAAACAAACAAACAAACCAAAAAACAAAACATTTTCTGTGTTCTTCCTGTATAGATTTTTACTTATTTATTCATAGTTATTTTAAAATTGTATAATTATTGTAAAATTTGTACAGTTATTGCAATGTTGCATGCAAATAAGAAATATTATAGCACTACCCACCTCGATTAGTTAAGCTATCTGCGGGTGCGCTAAGTAAAATGTAATAATAGATGCTTATCAATAAACTTTAACTAATATATATTTTTTTCTTTTACTGACTCCTTTCGTGGAATAAGTTTGGTAAATAGCAAGCTTCCCATTCTTGTACAAAAAAGGATTGGTTAGTTGAAGATAATGCAATACAGTGTCATTAGAAATCAAAGCCCTTATTAGAAAGACACTAATACAGCCTTTTTTTTTGGGGGGGGGGGGGGGGGGATTACCCTGAAGTTTGAGTGGGAGTGTGCCAAATAGGGTCAGGCTTTTGATACCTGTGTGAGACCAAAATTAAGAAATCATACCACAGGTAACCCAAGCTCTGTAAGTGGCAATATTTACTTATAACATTTGTATGGGGTTTAAAAAGTCTTGAATTTTCAAAACCAATATTGAATAAAAAGCGACAATACTTACAGGATGTGTTTATTTGCCCATGGGCTGTGTGCATTGTTACAATTTCAGCGTTTTTCGTTGAGTTTTACCTCAGCAGTTCTGTACACTGTATTTTTGGCGAGTTTGACATCAGCAGTTCTGTACACTGTAACTGCTGAGATCAAACTCGCCAAAAAACACGGCAATTACAACCACACACAGCCCATGGACAAATAAACACATCCTGTAAGCATTGTCACTTTTTATTCAATATTGGTTTTGAAAAATTCATCCAATATTAATATCCCATACAAATGTTAGTAAATATTGCCACTTACTTACAGAGATTGGGTTACCTGTGATCATACCCTTTCCTGAACTTAAAAAGGCACTATTTTAAATCCTATTTTAGATTAAAACAGCTCGAGAACCATACTCTGGAGTATGAAATCAAAGACTACACTAGTCTATTAGAACTGGATATTTCCATGCACATGCAATTTTGCTAGTGAGCCAGGCAGGTTTAACTGTAATTCAGAGTTTTGTCAGAGTAAACAAAGTAAAATCCCACCACGTTACAGGATGCATCAAAACATATGTCCTATTGTCCTGGGACAAGTAAAAATTTGATTAGGGCAATGAAAACTTTGACATGTTACTTGACTGAAGGACAAGCACATTTCTGTTTGCAGTTCTAACAACTAATGCTTTTGGACAAGCACTTTTGGGCTTCAGACAAACAAATTGTTCCTGATGGTTTTCCAAAGGACAGGTGGATCATGAAATGTTTCTCTTACCCTGTATTAGCTCTGAAGTACCTCTTTGAAATTCGTATCTCACGTTCTAGATCACTGTTATAAAATAATAAATTAAATGCCATCTCCAATTTTGAAGCAAATTCTCTCGTGACTTAATTAATATACTCAAGATCTGTTTATTTTGAGGTTTTTGCCTATGTTTTTTATATCAGAACTTTTTTGTTCGAGTCAGCAAAAATATTTTTAATATTTCAGTCGAACACCCTTTGCCCACCCATAATACACCACAGTATTGGTTCAATGTGACAAGAAAGTGAGTTGTGTGTCACATGGTTACATCACCAATACATGTATATGTTAGGAGATCGTTCAGTAGCATCATGGCTTACACCAACAAACTGTGGACTAGCTGTTAATCATACTTTCACTAGAATTATGCAAATATTTTTCAAAAAGTCATGACCATGTGTATAGAATCTATAGCATTAAAGGTTTGAGTCACATTATGTGATTTGGTTAGAAGATAACTGTGTGGGGATTTATTCAATCAAAAATGTGGGATTTGGCATACTTTAGTGAGTACAAGAGAAAGGCAGTATAAAAATGTGGTATATTTTATAACCAAACTAGTTTGGTCAGGTTTACTCTCTTAATGAGTTTCATTCAATATTACAATTTCAAAAATATTGGAAACGACTCATTAGTTTAGGTAGACTCCAATTTTAGTAATGTACCAGCAACAAAAATTGAAGCGTTTCTTTATAACGTAAAACATCATTGTAACCTCAATGTCAATAGAATTTGAACTGGGAATTTGAATCTGCCACGCTGTGTGCGAGTGCGGTATTAAATTAGCACCTGAACGTACAACCACCTCAGTTACAAGTTTGCACGAGAAATGTTTACATTGCAGGTTGGCATAGTTAAACACTCGCCTCTCACAGCTGCGGTCCCGGGTTCGATTCCCGGGTTCGATTCCCGGCTTGGGCACCATATGTGAGTTAGGTTTGTTGTTGATTCCTTATCTGCATTCGAGGGTTTTTCTCCGGGTTCTCCGGTTTTCCTCCCTCAGTAAAAATCAACCGTGAGTCGAGTGTAATGTGTCCAAAACAGTTAATGTAGTGGGGAGTGTGAGGAGTAAAAGCAGGCCCCCACCAGCTGTAAGCTCTAATACTCAGCCTGCTATAACAAATAACATATTTATTTATTTACAACACCAAGACCCAAAGTTAGTCAGTGGATAATTCTGTATTATTACATTTGTACATGTACCTGATAAGCTCTAGAACTAAATAAGCCAGAGTCAGCAGTTCTCTGACTGGTATAAACAATGAATCACTGAATCACTTTGACTTACAAACTACTTATAAATACTAGTTATTAACATTTAGTAGTTATTCACAGCTTTATTTTTGAAATGGAACGGGACAGCATGAGCCGTATATTTAGAGCTTCAGAGATCATAATTATGCATTTTACATACAGTTTATATTAAGTACATGTACCTATGAACATATTTATTTACTCAAAATAGAGTTATTTATGGCTGGTTATAGGCAGTGCCATGTAATTGACAAATTTTGCTATCATCTTATTTATTTCTTCTTCTTTCTCTGATTTGTGATGCCCTTAAAATTAAGAGAAAATATCAGTTGAACGTTTGCCCTCTACGTACAATTAGCTTCGGAAGAAATTTTTAACGGGCTATACATGCTAAAGGCTTGCTTAGTTTTGGTTCTTTAGCTGCGCATTTGTTGTTGTAGCCTGAAATGCAACCTGGCATATTCTATCTGGGAAACACGTTACATTTGAACGAGGGGAGCATGGGGCGAGGACAAAAGGGGAACTAGGGGGAACGGGAGAAGGGAACTTCACTCCCTACTCCCTGCTCCCTCCTCTTTTTCCCTTCTCCTCCCTCATTCAAATATAGTACGGTTTCCCAAATAGAAGGCCTGTTGCTCAACCCAGTTATTTGTGCCATTTTGTTTTTCTCTCTCACTCAATCTGACGAGCGTTTTGCATGCAATGGCGGCCAGGAATATGTTCACTCTGCTCATATATGACTTCACTATTTCTTGGCAATCAGTTGGATTGAACGTTTCCATACTACATCCTTTACATCAGTAACGGATGTTACTTCACCATCGACCAGGGGCAGAGCCCTCTGGTGGCCAATTGACCTAAAGACTGGCCAAATCTATATTCGGCACTGGCTGATCACAACTGGTTATCACTTCTCAAAGCTACCTGTGAATAAGGAGACTAAACACGGGATGACTGCACTATACATTCCTGGACACGCAATTCACATTGAGGCATTTCGACGCGATCTTACCAACTCGCCTCTGATCTCCTCGACCGCGACTTCATTGCTGAATCTGTGCGAACAATACCACTCTGAACTTTCTCTCTTGATCGATGCTCACGCACCCCTCCGCAAGTGTGTTGTCAAGTCACGCCCAGCTGCACCATGATTTACTAAGGAAATCTCTACTGCTACGTCCAAGCGTCGTCAACTAGAGAGGCACTGGCGGAAATCCCAATTGCATATAGACCGTCAGTTATATGTAGACCAGTGTCAACTCATCAGAGATCTGATCAAAACCGCTAAGATGAACTTCTACTCAACCTTAATCGCTGAAAATAAGTCCAACCACAAGACCCTATTCAATGTTATAGATCATGCAACAAATTTGCAGATTATTTCAAAAATAAAATATCAAAGATTAGAAACCAACTAGACATTGACAGTTCTTCTACGAAACCTATTAATATGTATCCTGACTTATACAGTCTCCAATGTGAACTTATGTGCTTTACTCCCACAACTATCCAAGAACTCTCCACAGTGATTGGCCCCAGTGCTAAGAAGTCCTGCATGCTTGATCCGATTCCTGCTATGTTACTGCGCGGTTGTCTTGACGACATACTTCCAGTCCTCACAAAGATAGTTAATCCGTCTTTTAAAAACAGTGAAATGCCGTCCACGCTCAAGAAAGCAGCACTTTGTCCTAAATTGAAGAAACCCTCTTCTGACCACCAAATTTTGTCAAGTTTCAGACCTGTGTCCAACCTAAAGTTTGTCTCCAAAGCTATCGAGAAATTTGTTGCCTTACGTCTGACAGATCACCTAATTTTGAATAATCTACATGAACTCTTCCAGTCTGCTTATAAACAATACCACTCTTGTGAAACTGCACTTATACGCGTCCAATACGATATCCTTATGACCATTGATAACCAGCATTGTGTCATTCTACTACTACTTGACCTCTCAGCCGCATTTAACACCGTCGACCACACTATCCTGTTGAACCGACTGTCTTATCAGTTCGGAATCAAAGGAAAAGCGTTGAACTGGTTCCAGTAATATCTTACCGGACGCAGTCAGTTTGTACATATTGATAACTCCTCCTCTCCAACACATGAACTACAATATGGTGTACCCCATGGCTCCGTCCTTGGTCCTATCTTATACCTACTATATACTGCTCCCCTTGGAATTATCTTACGAAAGCATATGTCCTACCATCTCTACGCAGATGACATACAGATCTACTCCACATTCACGACAAATGATGATACTGATCTTGCCTCGACAAAAGCTAACATCGAATCTAGTCTACTTCAAATCGATCAATGGATGTCCTCTAACAAGCTTAAACTAAATAATGATAAAACCAAACTCCTAATAATCCATTCCAGTCACCGGCAATGCTCTCACAAGTTATCTCTTGCTGTGGGAAAAGACATCATTCACCCATCAAACCATGCTAGGAACATTGGAACAATTTTTGACGATACTATGAATATGACTCGACATGTTACCTCAATCTGTAAATCTGCATTTTTTCATCTAAGGAACATCTCTAAAATACGGAAGTTACTGTCGCTGACCACCACTGAAACACTTATTCATGCATTTGTTACGTCCAAACTCGATAATTGTAATTCCCTATTACATGGCCTCCCTAACTATCTTATACAGAAGTTACAATCTGTTCAGAATGCTGCTGCCCGTATCTTAACTTATTCTAAGAAAAATGATCATATCACACCTGTCCTTAGAGAACTCCACTGGCTACCAGTAGATAAGCGTATTACATTTAAGTTATTATTGTTAACGTATAAGACACTTAATAACCTAGCTCCTGTCTAGCTACAATAATTATTAACTATATACAAGCCTACCCGAACACTCCGATCCTCAGCTGATACATTACGCCCTGTCCGTCCTACTGCGAGACTTAAATCCTGTTGTCAGCGGGCCTTCCAAGTATCTGCACCTACATTATGGAACTCTCTCCCGTTAAATATACGCCAAAGTCCATCCGTTAATGAATTCAAAGCAAAACTAAAACACTAGCTTTTTGACCTACCTATAATCTGTACACATTAATCAGTCTTGTTTTCAGCTAAATGTAATTTATGCGCAGATATTTATATTTACACTTATTTAGTACATGTAGTTGTCAAGCGCATAGAATATTTATGTATATGCGCTATATAAATGTCATTATTATTATGCAAAAACTCATTTCTGCACCGAATTAAGTGGAATAAAAGCTAATGGCAGTCTCTTGGATAATTATTATCCAAATGTAATACAATATTTGGCCATACAAGTCGGTCTTTCCACATCAAACATTTGAAAATATAATTCATTGCGATCGATTTCGCGATCGATTTCGCGATCGTTTTTGCCTAGTAATTCCAGGCCTCATGCGCTAAGAACAGGTATTCCGCGATTAAATATACTAGTAATTATTTGTATCTCGTGCATGAGTATTGTATCATAATCATGTTTGTTTTATTTATATACAATCATAGCTGGAATTTCCAAAGGGGTGGGGGGTACATGTGGCAAAAGTAGGGAAATTCCGGAGGGAAGGTGGGGGATACAATTTGGGCACCCATTTCGGAACATCCAGAGGTGAGGGGGAGTCAAAGACTTCGTGGGAGGAGAGGGAGGGGGGGGGGGGGTATGGATATTTTCTGTAACTACACAATCCCAAAAAGGCACACCCCATGTCATGTGGTATGCATCGCCAAGCTGTTCTTCTGTATCAATCCAGTGTTTGAGGTTTCCTTTTTATTGCAACTTGCAACGCAACGCCATAGCGAGACAAGTTGCAGAAGAAATTGCGCGTGTACTGACCCCTCTTTACAACTCGTCTCGCAACGAAAAATTGCGAGACAAGTTGCAGGAAAAGTAGAACGATCTTAATAATAATAATAATATTTATTTAGCCACGATAAATTTACAGCGTTGCTGATGTGGTCGTGCTTATAACTACGCTATTCTATCCTAATAATAATAATGATAATAATAGTAATAATAAAACTAATTAACTTATACTTACTCTATTCAGTTATTTACAGTAGTTCAGTGTTTCTTTTAAGATTACTTTTAAAACTATTAAGTGATGTAGTTGACCTTAGGTCGTTACCGAGACTGTTCCAAAGCCTCGTACCTCTGTATGTTATTGACAATTTCAGGTAGTTGGTTTTCGGTGTGGGTAGACTGATACAGTGAGTGTTACGTAAGAAGTATGTAAGTATTCTCTTAGGAAAGGCACTACATAATACAGGAGGAGCTAGGTTGTGAAAATATTTATGTACAAAACAGGCAAGTCTTAGGTTATAGTAATTGTTCAGTGGCTTCCATTTGGCAGAGGCAGTTACGTCCTCACGTGGTGTTAGCCAATGGAGTCCAAAAATTATCCTTGTAGCCCGGTAATGAATTCGGTTTATTAACGATTCTAGAAGTATTATATTACACGATCCCCAACATAGAAATCCATAAGTGATAGCAGGAAAAATAACCTTGAAGTAGAAGTCTAACTTAGTATTATCAGGAAGAAAATACAGGGACTTTAGAAGGTTTAGCTTCTGGACATACGATTTAATTAGGTCAGTTAAGTGCTTGAACGAGCCTAAGTTGTCATCTATAGATAACCCGAGGCAGCGTGTGCAGGATACTCTTCTCAAGTTGGAAGATCCAAACCTAACGGCTGCAATGGGTCCCGTAAAAGAGCCTCTGTGTAATAGCATATATTTACATTTTTCCGGGTGAGCTGTCATTCGATTTGACATACTACTTTTTCTACTTTTCGCAACGCTGCTCGATCGGTTGCACCGTGTAACATCGCTCTTTGCAACTTGTTGCAATTTTAGCGAATCAACCAATCACAATTCTCATAGCTATAGCCCAAGGGAGAAGGGAGGGAAGGTGAAATTCGCACCGCAATCCAAGAAGGATTTGTTTACGTTTCCCGGCGAAGAGGTAGACAAAGAAAACAGCTTATTTTGCGTCGCCGCAAATGTAAATAGGAAGTTGATGGATGCAGAGAAGGTTGAGCTGTTGAGTGAGTTGAACAATCGTCTATGTATTAACCACGTTATTCTGCGTCTCTTTTTATCGTTTTCTTCTTCATGTTCTAACTCTTAAAACATTTAAATACACATCGATTTTCTACGGCGATCCGCGGCCATGTTGCCATATGTTGTAATTTACTTGTTTTTTTATTTTATTGAGGAGTTCCCGCTGAAAATTATAACTATGTGGCGGCGGGCTTAAGTATATCGTATTGCAAGTTGCAAAAGAACGTTGCGTACGTCTAACATCCCACAACAACTTGCAATGAGTTTCGATCGTCAACATTGCGTTGCAAGTTGCAAGAAAAATTGCATCGTGTAACAGGACCTTAAGGTGTACCAGAGATAAAGAACAACCAAAGAAGTTTTCAAAGGAAAATGACATGATTCCATCATTAGTACCTTTTCAGCTTCAGGAGTTAACCCAAGTAGAAGAAATGCTAATCGCACCTGCACTTCCTATTATGCGTGTTTATTTAAAGCCTGGAGGACAAAGGGGTTACTCAGGCCACTGTATCAATCTGCCTCAGAATGTAGCAGAGCTTGCATATTCTTTACCAAGATACCCAAAGAATGTATCTGTTATAGTTGTTAAGATGAAAGGTAAAGATAACAGCTTTAAAGATGTGACACTTAGTAGGCAAAATGTTGCAGAGGCACTGCAGTGGCTTATAAATAATAATTCACATTACAAGGACATAACTATCAATCAAGATTCTTTGAATTCTTTGCCTGAACATGGTGTACCGCATGATCTTCTCTCAGTTGAAACAGAAAGTCTTGTTGAAAGTGATGTTTGTGAGCCTGACTTAGGTCCTCAAAATGAAGATGACATTGTTTATAATGAGGGCACACAAATGAGTAGTTTTCTACCCATTCCTGAGTGTCAACAGCAAGAAATAGAAGCTGTTCAGCAACAACTATCTAAGCAGGCTACTCTTACATGTATGTCATGGCCAACAGTAGAAAATGAACCATTAAATGAGTATCTAACTCCATTCTTAGCAACATTGGCTTTTCCTACATTATTCCCAGATGGTAAGGGTGATCCTACTAATCCATCGCTACGGCGAGATATACTGCTTGGAGATAGAGTCAAGCACCTTTTAAAATTTGGAGAAAACAAAGATGGTAAATGGGTACACCGATTTGCTACTCACCCTAGATTTGCTTACTGAGCTTTGAATATGATCCAAAGAAAACGTTTATTTCTGCAACAAAATAAATGGGCATGTTTCTAAAACAGAATCCAGGAGAAGCACATTTGACTGCTGAAGAGCTGCGAGAAATGGTAGCTAACAATGATACAGGTGTATTTACATGTATGTCTAAGATATCACGCTACCTAAGTAACATTACTGGCTCAAATGCTTATTGGCACAAAGCTAAAGAAGACTTAAAAGCAATAATAACACACGTTGGAGCTCCAACATTCTTTTTTACATTTTCCTCTGCTGACACGCATTGGCCAGAACTACATGCTCTCTTTAACAATCCACTCAGTAGTAGCATATAGCTTAGTTGAGAACAAACGGCAGAATGTTATTAATAATCCTCATATTACTGACTGGTTCTTTACACAGCGCTTAGAAAGTTTTATCAATCACTGGTTGTATGCTTCACTAGATGCCGAGTGGCACTGGTACAGATTTAAATAACAAGCCAGAGGAAGTATACATTGTCACTCAACAATTACCCAGGACTATGCAAACTATCAGAAACAGCTCTTAAAGGACATTTAGCTCAAATATCCATTGATACAGCTGACCAAGCAGACATTCCAGAAATGAATGAAAAGGTAGTTGAAGGAAAAAAGGCTTCTCAGACAATATGTTACTATGTAGACTGGTTATTATCTACATATAATCCAGACCCACCAGAGGATGGTACTTGGGTAAAGCCCTACATTCATCCTTGTCAAAAACAACACAAGGACATTGCCAATGCTGAAGACTATCAAAATGATTATGTAGATTTGTTGAATACTGTGCAAAGGCACACTCGTTGCAGTAGAAACTACTGTCTTAGAAAGAAGCAGAATGAAACAGATCTTAAATATAGATTCAACTTTCCATTTGAACCCTGTGTCAGTACAAAACTAGAATTTGAGCCCATTCATACAAATGATGGGAATGGCTAAAGTGAACAATCTGCACCGAAAAAAAGTGGTCGGTAAGTGGTCGGTAAGTGGTCGGTAAGTGGTCGGTAAGTGGTCGGTAAAACTGTGTCGGTAAGTGGTTAGTAAGTGGTTGGTAAGTGGTCGGTAACTTGTGAACTCGAAAATTACGTGTTTGTCATTTCTTCACTAGGTCCAGTTGAAATAAAATACCATATAAGAACACTTAATAGCTTCTTATGATAGTTTCACAACACTTTAGTGTTCTTGCAACAATGAGGGCAACAATAACATCGATAGTTCTTCACAAGCGTAAACCCGACGCCATTTTGTTTTGACCGCACGGCATCACTTGTTACTAGTCCTAACCTGACATTAATTGGTTTTAATAAAAAAAAAATCTTCGCGGCACGCTTACGCTAATAACTAGTAGTAATCACATATTTAAAAAGCGCGTTCGTAAGGGAAGGTAGAGCTGAGAGATTGGGATAGCACAACTCCTGAAGACTTCGATAAATGTTACCTGGAAGATTTCGAGGCAGGCTCACATCTGAACGCGAAAAAAAGTACTGGCCAAGCGCATATTTGCTGCAGTGTGCCGCAGTGCCGCAGTGCCGCAGTGTGCCGCAGTTTGCGAGTATTTGCTGCGGGCTGCCTGTGTTGCTTAATGGCTAGATGGGAATCCAAGATGGCGTGGGTTCGCTAATTCACGGAATGAATGCTAGCTGCAAAGAAGACGAGCAAAGAAGAAGAGACAAATATAATGAGTACACTATTTTCATCAATATCCAACTATCTACAACATAGCAAGCGATTTTCCAATGCATAAATGGCATAGGAAACCATCTAAACTGCAGTTCTCAAATATTGTCGGTAAGTGGTTGGTAAGTGGTCGGCCGACCAGATACCTATGGCGTCATATCCCCGCCAAAATTCAAGTTTGCTTTTCGATGTTCAAGTATACAATTCAACTTTGTTATTCACGTTGCGACATTAGATGTTCGCAATTCAACATTGCTGTTTGCTATTACGACAATCAAGTTTCACCATGCGACATTAGATGTTCGCAATTCAACATTGATATTCACTATACGATATGCAACTTTCACAATTTTCCATCGGTGCAAATTTCCACACTTTGTTTTTCCGTAAGCATCGCAAGTTTCGCCATGCAACATTCAAGTTTCGTCATGCAACATTCAAGTTTCGCCATGCAACATTCAAGTTTCGTCATGCAACATTCAAGTTTCGCCATGCAACATTCAAGTTTCGTCATGCAACATTCAAGTTTCGACATGCAACATTCAAGTTTCGCGATTGAACTTCACGCATGAATGGTTCACCTTTCAATGAAGATTCCGCTGTACCAAGATAGCGCGGGCGCAAAAGAAGGCAACACGTGGGAATCACTGTGTTTCTTCTCATGATGAATAACAACAAAAACGCTAGAACGACCCTTCGTCTAGTGGCACAACAGCTGCTATCTCTTGCGAATGAAGGTGAGTATTTTAACTATCAAATAATTCACTCTTAGACTAAGGGTGTATTCGTTTGGGAAATCCGTTTTCGGATTTCGAGATCCGAATTCGTTTGGCAAATCCGAAAACGGATTTCGACTTTAGCATGATCCAAGAAATCCATCTCTGAGAAGGATTTCGTGAATTAATCCAAATCCGGATTTCTGTCTTTGTGTTTTTTTGGGAAATCCGAAAACGGATTAGTAAAATAGTACTAATGAACAAACGATATACGATTACCTTGCAGACTCGGTGATAAACTTCAAAAGCAGTGCATGGATGTCGTGACATCAAATCGATCTGACACTGACCTCATGTCATGCAATCGGGATTACCTCGTATGCTTTCTTAAATCTACTGGAGCCCTGCCTCCGTGGGTTTGATGCTGAGGTAGCTCTAGACAAAGAACAAGAAGAATTGACCCGCGAGACATACGGAAACAGACAGACGGTAGTGTGGTACAACCTCTTCAAAATACAATGATATTCGCACTCGGTTCTTCTGTAGGTTACTTTGCTTGAGAAGCAAAAGAACAGCTCATTAAAAATATCTGCATCTATTTCAGTATCAAAAAACTCATCAAAAAGAAGAGCGCAGCGAGAGCTCTTCGCCAGTGTGCCATTTTGGATAGCGTGACCAATTTAATTTAGACGGATTAGACAGTTGCCGTAGCAACAAATCCCTTTTCGGATTTCGTGTTTTTGTGAGAACTGGATTTCCCAAACGAATACACCCTTAGACTAAGAGTGAATTATTTGATAGTTAAAATACTCACCTTCATTCGCAAGAGATAGCAGCTGTTGTGCCACTAGACGAAGGGTCGTTCTAGCGTTTTTGTTGTTATTCATCATGAGAAGAAACACAGTGATTCCCACGTGTTGCCTTCTTTTGCGCCCGCGCTATCTTGGTACAGCGGAATCTTCGTTGAAAGGTGAACCATTCATGCGTGAAGTTCAATCGCGAAACTTGAATGTTGCATGGCTAAACTTGAATGTTGCATGACGAAACTTGAATGTTGCATGGCGAAAATTGAATGTTGCATGGCGAAACTTGGGATGCTTACCGAAAAACAAAGTGTGGAAATTTGCACCGATGGAAAATTGTGAAAGTTGCATATCGTATAGTGAATATCAATGTTGAATTGCGAACATCTAATGTCGCATCGTGAAACTTGATTGTCGTAATAGCAAACAGCAATGTTGAATTGCGAACATCTAATGTCGCAACGTGAATAACAAAGCTGAATTGTATACTTGAACATCGAAAAGCAAACTTGAATTTTGGCGGGGATATGACGCCATAAATACCGACCACTTTTTTTCGGTGCAGATTGTTCACTTTAGCTGATGGGAATACACAATACAAGGGAAAGATAATAACAAAGAGAAATGATCCCAGGCTCAATAATCATCAACGCCTCCAACTACAAGGTTGGAGGGCAAACTGTGATATTCAGGTAGTAATTGACTATCATGCACGTGTTGAGTACCTTGCAAAATATGCAACCAAAGGTGAACCAAGGTCACCGATATTGAAGCATGCATTCAATTCTATTGTTCGTAATTGCAACAACAACAGTAACCCTACAAAAGTCATACAAAAAGTCATCATGAAGTCACTTGGACAACGTGACTTTTCTGCACAGGAGACTATGCATCAGCTTACGTCACTGAAACTGGTCAGCTCATCATTTAATGTGGTGCCTATCAGTCTAAATGGTTCACGTAGAATTAAAACTAATTCAACAGATGTAGATCCTGTAACAAATGACTCTCTGATTGATGTTTATGCCAAGCGTGAAAGCTATGCTCAAACCATTCCAGATATAATGACTCTAAATTTCATTGATTTTGCCACAAACTACAAACTTGTCAACAAAAAACTGTCAAGTCAGCCCAAAAATATGGTTCCCAGAGTTTTTCCAGTATATTCTTCACATGCAAAAGGACCAAATTGTGGACTTTATTGCAAATATCAGCTACTTAGGTACCAACCTTGGCACACAACATAAGACAATGCTTGGGGTGATCAACCAGGCACCGATGAAATATATACCAAGAAATGGAAGGAGTTCCTAGAATCACCATATGCCAAACAGCATATTCCTGACTGGTATGAAAAACTACAAAGTGTACAAAATCAGTTGGAAAAGGAGCCAGATATTGAGCACACTTTACAAGAGCTTCCACAACGTGAAGAGTGGATGCATTTAGCAGATATTGATCCTGGGTCTTTTATTAACACAGGCAATTGCAATACACGAGAAATACTTCACCCTGATTATGACTGGCAAAGTGACAAGCTCAAGTATGCAGATCACCAAGTAGGAGAAATGCCCTCCTGGATAAAAACTAAGAATGATACATTAGGTCCTGCAGTTGTGTTGCAACAAAAAAATGTTAATGTTAATACCTTCAGTTACATGCAAAGACATGCATAGGGGGCACATATTATGCTAATTTACCATGAATTTGTGGAAAGATGTTGGACTTTGCAATGGTGCAACTGGAACTCTTATAGAATTTATTTATGCGAACAATCAGCAGCCTCCTGACTTACCTGTGGCTGTTATTGTGAAATTTGATGACTACAAAGGTCCATCTATAAGTGATAGTATTCCAGCATATGTGCCAATATGCCCAATAACAGTTACCTCTCAAACATTAGATGGTTTGCATGAGAGACAACAGCTGCCTTTGAAACTTGCTTGGGCAATAACTATACACAAGGGCCAAGGATTAACCCTTCAAAAGGCATGGATTGACATAGGTCAGACTGAAAGAACTGCAGGAATTTCATATGTAGCCATAAGCAGAGGCAGAACACTTTTATCTTGCATTGTTGAACCGATGACTTTTGAACCGATTGACTTTTGAACGGCTGACAAGTCTTAAAAAATCTATCAATTTAAAATTCAGACTTGAAGAAGAAATTCGACTTGATGGACTAGCTTGCCAAAAATATTTCATAATATCAACTGCTAATAGTTATATGCAACATGACATAAAAATGCTAAAGTGATCAGTTATTGCACTTCAAAAACATCGGAAGTCCTGCATTGTTAGGACATTTTTCCACATTTAGCTACAAAGGTACATGTACGTCCCATCTTATATTTTAGTCAAATTTAGGCACAGGCTCATGAGAGTACTGTATTTATTACTTTACATTACAGATTGATTGTTCTTCGGTTTGAATAATTGTAAGTTTTTTTTGTTAATTCTTTACGGAAATAGGGGCTAAACTGAATAAGTTGCACTGTAAATATGTGATTAGTAAGTGGTCTGCTAACCACTTACTAATCACATATTATTTTACAGTGCAACTTACTTCACTTTAGACAAATAATGTATTGTAAGTTTATAGAACAAAATGGAGATGAAACATTCAAACACAAATTCTGTCAGCATATATTAATTACTCACTGTATTAAATTGTGCTTAAATTTCTTTATGCAGATACCAAAACTACAGATATCAAGAACTAGACATATGCTGTACCTTGAGAGCAGTACCTATGAGGCTGCTTAACACCACATACAGTACATGTTTGCATCTTGGTTATACAAACCACTAATGGATCATGATATTATGAACAAATGGATGTTGTTTGCAATCATGCATTAACAGATTAACATTGTATCCAGGGTACACAATACGTAAGAGGAATTATTCGACAGTATAACAACACCTGGATATATCAAGTTGTACTCAGTTAATAAACTTGGCACGGTGGGCACAAACGAGCATAAAAACGGTATCAGTTCTATATTTTAAAAAGTTTTCAATGCAGACGATTGAATTTTGGTAGAAGGATGTAGAATCGCAAAAGGAATATAACCTGATTTTTTAAGCTGTTACTACCATCGTGACGTCACAATGACGTCATTTATCCATTTGTAATACGTTTCTTGCAACTATTCATTATCTCTAAAAACGAAATGTCGTATATTGTTAAAATCTACTCGTGATGAGAATGAAGGAATCGAAAACCCGATGTCGATTGGTTAAGGAAATCAAAAGTTATGAAAGTTTGAATTTTGTCCATTTTCCCGCCAAAATTTGGCGGGAAATAAACAACACAAAAGCATTTATGAAAACATCGCTTCATTCAATTTTTAGAGTTGTAAATATTGTTGCATGACATTTTGTCCAATCATAAAACACGTTGGTGGCTAAAATCGTATGTTTTTTGAATTTTGATTTTTTTTGTCCATAACCGGCTTAAAATTAAAGTCATATTTTCGGCAACGTCATTATGACGTCATACTTTTTTATACATGCCCTTAGAAAAAAATATTTTGAGTGATTTTCGAGTTTTAGTGATGAAATGCGCTAGTCTGGTACTCAAAACCCACATTATTTTATTTTCTTGATTTTTTAACAATAGGCAGCCTTATTTAGGTATGACACCTGACGTCACTAAGTATGACGTCATAGCAACAGTCATTCCTCTATAACTTTTGCTATAATAGTCGTAGAACGTTCAAATTTGCGCCAAATGAATGTGTGGCATGACCCTTGTGAAACAGGATTCAAGCTTTAGTCTGAATGCTAGAATATTCTAGAATATTCTGGGATTATTCTAGAATGTTCAAGAAATGAGCATCAAAGCAATTCAAGCTTTTTCATGTTCTAGAAATTCCAGCTTTTTCCAGCTTTCTTTTTCTGGAAAAAGCTTGAATAACCTGGAATGGATATTACATTCTAGAAATTCCAGCTTTTTCCAGCTTTGGTAATCTTGGAAAAGCTTGAATAATCTGGAATCTGACAGGTTCTATTTAACATTCTAGAAAGTCCAGCTTTTTCCAGCTTTGGTAATTCATGGAAAAGCTCGAATAACCTGGAATGGATATTACATTTAGAAATTCAAGCTTTTTCCAGCTTTGGTAATTCTTGGAAAAACTTGATTACTTTGACAAAAATGAACAGTCGTATCTATTTCCTATCCACATGCTTAAGTTGTCACAAATAATTGCACACATTTACTATAATTATTTTTATTATCTGAGCAGTTTATCGGATAGTCCACAGTTATACTTTCACTACCTTTTGGCTAATTAATAACTACACTGTATATGTTACAAAGATAGTTAATAGATAGGCTATCTAAAAACTATCAACACAAACCTATCCGAAAACTATCTGCATTTAATGTAGTAGAAAACTAGCCTATCTAAAAACTATCCGAAAATGATAAAAAAATTGGATAGTAAAAAACTAGCCAGGTTTGTGTTCTTGCAGTTAGGTTTCAGATTATCCGAAAACTATCTGCATGTATGATAGTACAATGTAGAAAACTAGGCTATCCAATAACTATCTGAAAATAATAATAAAATATGGATAGTAAAAAAACTAAGGAGCATAAAGGAGGGCTAAGGAGCGTAAAGGATGGCTAAGGAGCGTAAAGGATGGCTAAGAAGGGATAAGGAGGGCTAAGGAGCGTAAAGGAGGGCTATTGAGGAGCGTAAAGGAGGGCTAAGGAGCGTAAAGGAGGGATAAGGAGCGTAAAGGAGGGCTAAGGAGCGTAAAGGAGGGCTAAGGAGCGTAAAGGAGCGTAAAGGAGGGCTAAGGAGCGTAAAGGAGCGTAAAGGAGGGCTAAGGAGCGCAAAGGAGGGACTTCGGCTACTAAGGAGATGCTTTCGAGACACTATGTGTCGGGACATTATGTGCAGCTACATGAAGTAGTTCCATCGTGGGGACGTGTTAGACTATGGACATGCGAACCTTGTTTATAAGTTACGAATTAACCTTTGACAATATCCGGGTATTATAATATACTTTCAACCAATCACGTCGCGGAGAATACCAGGTATCGTGTTCGGTAACCAATCCGATTCACGGGACGCACGCTTTCAATTAATTTGGCGCTCAAACTCAAAGTACGTACATTGTACGTATAATATTACTCGTCAACCGTCTTCTACACGTGAAGTTGGACTGTTTGTTACAAATTCTCTGTCTACTGCTATGGTTTTTAGCATTATCAAACTCTTATTTCTTTAATAACAATCTTCAGGATTCCTCAAGAATCGAAGGTAAGTGCAGCATTGTCAATTTCGCTCAGAAAAGTACGTCGATTACGACGTTAGAACCGATTTCAGTGTAACGTGCACGGCGCAAATTTAGCCACTTCTGAAGTCTCTCGAAGTCTGAAGTATTTGGAATACGAAAGAGCACCAAGTTATTTGATTCAGTACCTCAAAACCATGATAAACAAGTGAGAGCATGTATGTATCAAATAAGTGCGTCGAATGTATTAATATAAACATTGAAATCCGTTGTATTATTTGACCGCTTTTTACGGTCGATCTGCCAGGCACTTTTAATATTTTCCAGTCGTTGTACACGTATATCGATCGCCCTTTGCCCATGGCTAAAGGCTCTTTGCTTTTAATAGGTTTTCTAATTATTTAGCAGTATGTATGTACATGTATAAAAGTGACTAATCGTGTATGTTGTTGTTTTCTTGTAGGGCAAACCAATATAGACAAAGGGTTTCAGAGAATGGGCTAGAAAGCTAAAACTGGAGGGATAGGAGAACTAGTGCAGCTGAGTGAAAATTAAACCTTAATTTAGTTGGCCTGATTGCAGAATGACCTCAGTTCACTTGAAAGTGACTAAAGACATTAAAAGTGGTATTGTTTTTTGAAGGCAAGGGGTTCGAGCTAAAAAAACAGATGAGATTTTACAAGGGTTTGTTTGGTACAAGAATGTTGGCTGAGTTCCTGGAACAAGATTAAGTTTAACATTATAGGATTGCTGCATACATGTAGATCCATTTATATCCAAAGATTACATTACAACTGTAGGATTTATTTAATTTTAGACGCCATGACCACAAATGGTTCCATTTTGTGTTCAACATAACCCAATTTTGTAAGTCTAGTGTGATCTAATAATTATTATAACATGCAACCAGAGGAGCCAGGGTGTTGCAGTGGTATTCACCTTTGTGACCCGGATGCAATTCTAGTTCGTGGGCACCACATGTGAGTTGAGTTTGTTGGTATTCACCCTTGCTCCAAGGGTTTTTATTCGGGTTATCCGGTAAATTCCAATTTGATCAGTGGTTTAGCATAGTCCTGGCTTTGATCACCCCCTATGGTAGTTGCAGGTCCCGTTAAAAAAATCAGGGATTTTTTACCCGAACAGTGGCTGTGAGGTGTATCACCAGATTGATTGGCCTATATAACCAGAGAAGAAGGGGAGGCAATAATTATAATTTTATGGTATAAGGATTCAGGGTTCATTTAATGGGACACTTCGAAAATTAATTAGCTATATATAAGTCTAGTGTCTGAGTATTCTGCAATCTCTGCTACCTATAGCTCCTTGTGTAGTATATTTGTACTGTCAATTGAAAGTTAGCAAATCCCATTATAAATATTGCTTTTAAATGATCTAATTTGAGTTTCCAATTTTGTTCTTTTTAAAAATAAACAAGATTGAGCTATTATGAAATGTTATATTGTGTTTTCATCTTTTCTCCATGCAATACTATATATTATATACATGTAGCTTATATGCTGTTTCATACGTTCGGCATGTAGTAATTAATTTTATTATTTAAACTCGTAAGCTTAAAATATCTATAGATACAGTGTACATGTATTGTTTATACTTAATATATACTTACATGTATCACACAATGTTATGTTTGTATGGCAGTTACTGTTTACAGTATATTATTACATATATGTATGCCTCATCAATTTAATGCTACATTGACATGTAATTAATCTGCTTTCTACATGTATATTAATATAGCTAGCAATGTACAACATCAGTTGCGTTACCTGTTTGAAAATGCTGTTTTCCTTACCTCCATTATTGAATGCATGTCTAACTTTCTGCATTTTTGAAAATGGCTTGCCATACAGCATCCAAATGGGGTTAGGGTTCAATTCATTCATCAATGAATTAAGTAAGTATTTATAATACAGGTTAATATCATCATGTGGCTTGAATTAGTGTGAAAATGCTGGAATTAATGTAGTCCTAGTGCAACATGTATATATAAAAGCTTGAATAAGCTTGAAAAAGCTGGAATTCAGTATGTGCTAAAAGCTTGAAAAAGCTGGAATGCCATTGACAAAAGCTGGAATTTGCTTGAAAAAGCTGGAATATCACATGCCAAAAGCTGGAATTTGCTTGAAAAAGCTGGAATATCACATGCCAAAAGCTGGAATTTGCTTGAAAAAGCTGGAATAGCAAATGCCAAAAGCTTGAATTTGCTTGAAAAAGCTGGAATATCACATGCCAAAAGCAGGAATTTGCTTGAAAAAGCTGGAATATCACATGCCAAAAGCTGGAATTTGCTTGAAAAAGCTGGAATATCACATGCCAAAAGCTGGAATTTGCTTGAAAAAGCTGGAATAGCAAATGCCAAAAGCTTGAATTTGCTTGAAAAAGCTGGAATATCACATGCCAAAAGCAGGAATTTGCTTGAAAAAGCTGGAATATCACATGCCAAAAGCTGGAATTTGCTTGAAAAAGCTGGAATATCAAATGCCAAAAGCAGGAATTTGCTTGAAAAAGCTGGAATATCACATGCCAATAGCTGGAATTTGCTTGAAAAAGCTGGAATATCAAATGCCAAAAAGCCTGAATAAGCTTGAATGATGTTCAACCAAAAGCTAGAATTATCTTGAAAAGCTTGAACATGCTGTTCCAGAAATTCCAGCTTAATCTTGCCTAATTTGCATAAAAAACTTTAACAAACTGGAATATTCTAGAAAAAGCTGGAACTTTATTCTAGAATATTTCTAAGCTTTTTCTAGAATATTCTAGAAAATTCAAGTTCTGTTTCACAAGGGGAAGGCCCTTTGATGGTGTAGTCTGTTTGTAACATCTATTAAAGGGGGAATTTTACCAAAAAAGGAGGCATCACTTATAACGTCACAACAACGTCATCATACTAACATAAAATACCTAAAATATGTAGTTTCATTTTGTTAACAAGTCACCAACATTTCTTCAAATTGAGACTACAAGTAAAGAAATGGTGTTAATTTTAATTATTTGTCCACGCTCACTGATGCCGATTTTGACGTACTTTATGCCCGACGTGGGATATCAATACAAAATGAAAGAACTACAAAGTACTCTTCATTACAACTGTGTAATCTTCATTTGTAGCTACCAATATTGATCAGACATTATTTTGAAATGAAAGTGAACACTTGGTCAATATTCAGCAGCCAACCTTGATCTCATCTGAAGAATACTGTTGTGGCACTTAAAGGAACTGGAGAATAGTGTACTATACAGTTATACACATGTATTACATGTATTTAATGGTTTATGTTTTACACTGGAGTGCAGTCATCAACATCAATTAGTGATTGTTAAATGAGCAGTCATGGAAACATAATCAATATTCTGCATCCAGCCTTGCATCATCTCACTTGAAGAATAATCTGGATGGTTTACAGCAACTGGAGTGCAGTTTATACACATAAATTATATATGGTTTATGTTATACACTGGAGTGCAATCATCAGCATGAACAACAAATTATCAAATGACCTCCCAGCAGTGAACACATAATTTATAGTGTATCATGGAGCCAGCCTTGGTTTCACTTGAACAGGCATGAAGAATAACCTCAATCGTAGGAACTGACATGCACATTTGTATTTGGTTGATTGTGTTCTACAATAATTCCAATGACAGTATTTTACACTGTACTCCAGACAGCAAAATCATTGTTCAAGAATATTATACTCTGGTGGCAGCCAGGAACTGGAGGGCAGTTTATGTCTATTATATAGCTACATGTACATGTATGTTCTAAGCTGGAGAACAATTATTGATGACATTGACTAGAAATCATTAAATTACCTCCTGAGGACAGTTAGCATTGTGGAGCCAGCCTAATGGTCTCACTTGAACAGCCTTGAAAATCTGGAATGCAGTTTATACACATCCATATTGGGTTGATTGTCTTCTATATTAACTCCAATTCATTGTTTGCAAAATCATTGTTCAAGAACACTCCATGAATGAACAAACAAACATTTTATAGGCACATACATTGTATGCATCAAATTACTACATGTATCTACAGTTTTATACTCTGATATAGGCAAAATACAAATTACATGGCTTCCTCACATGTATTCCCTTTTTTAGCAATTCTACTGATAACTACATCTAAATACATAATCAGTGTTTATACAATCTCAAAACATTGTTTTCTGTATCTCTGTCAATTATTTGATGACCTACATGTATTTAATTTAACCAATTGATGTATCCTCTTGTATAACTTTTAGTCAAAACATTCAAAACTATTCACATTATTTAAAGAGAAACATTTTTGCTCAGAATATTTTATACCCACAGTAGGCTGAGTCACTCTGTTAATATTGACAATGTTCCGTTACCACAGGAAGCCCAGTCCTTTCTTATACAAAAATATTTACACTGCCGTCCACATCATTGCAGCAATCTTTTAGCCTTTTGTGTTTAATACCACAGTCCTTTCTCTTACAAAATAATCAGTCGAATGCACTTTGATAATCTTTGATTACTTCTAGTTTTTATAATAAATTACATGTACTTATTAGTCGGCTAAGCATCTACTAGGGGTTGTATATTAATATACATATACTGACAGATTTTTTCATAACTGCATGACCAAAAATATTGCATGTTCACTTCAGAAATGGTGATCAGGGAAGCTATTTGACTGTAACTACCTGAAATATGTGGTTTCATATTTGGTGCATTCTTGTGCATATTTGGTGCGTTCTTGGCAGAATTAGATTATGTATAATGGTCATGTGTGGGTTACCTGTGCTTTCCCAGGCGAAAGAAATCTAGAATTTTGGTGTGGCACACTTTCGGAATAAATGATCTCGACCGAGAAACTGGTAACTACACGATGCTCGCTTCGACTTCTTTGTCTTATTTTCCCCATTCTTGAAAATGCAGTGATGTTTAAAAAGTTCGCAAGTACGATTTATCAATGCCCGAGGAAAGTGTGTACTACTTCGATCTGGAGCATTGGCAAAGTCTGATGTCCGAACTATATCAAGTCAACCAATTTTGGTCTGTTTTGTCGGCACAGTTGAAGACGAACATGTTCTGTAGATGAGTCGAATGACAACTCGGCCAAAAATAGTTGTGCTGATCGAACTATTGACAAACCGAGCGAATCTGCGATCGAATATTCCGTTGGCCGTTGGCTTTCTCGCTGTATTGGATTGTGCTTTTCGCTGAACAGATACGAAAGCTACAAACATCAAGATACTCTATGTAAATATAATCATACCTGAAGAGAAATATTTGACAGGTTGTGTGACTACACGTGTGTGCATCTTGCCGTTGTTTTGGCGTTTATGCATGTGAACACTGTATTTAGGCAAATCAAGAGTTGATATATAATCACACTTGGAGTTGGATAAGTCAAGGAACTTTTAAAAATATCAACAGAAGGTGAGGGAAATTTAAAGTGTTTACAGTACGTGCATAATAATGGCAAAGCCAAAGATCATGTGTGCATGATATATTTTGTTGTCATTGATCAGAAAAACTTGCAAAAGCAATAACCAGTGGTTACTTTCTTTTGGTTTCGTGTAGTAATTATTTTCTTTCAAAATGTCATTTTATGGAACCTTTCCTAGATTGTCCTGTAGATAAGCTCAACCCTGATCTTGAACAAAAATTTCAGGTAAAAAGGATTTTTACGGTAAACTAAAATGGCAATAACACATTTCTCTGCTTACCAAGCGACCATCAACAATCAGATAATTCACACTCCATTGAAATCAGGTGTCATTAACAGACCATTTTCTTTGAGAACGTGACCTTGTTATTCCTATTACAGCTACATATATGTTTGTGATATCACATAACCAGTTATTGCCAATAACCAAATGTCGACACGAAAGCCACAGTGGCAGTCTTAGACTTTTGTATTTAGATTTTGAACTTAGACCCACGGCCTTGGCATTTACAGCACTAAATTAGCAAATTGAGAAAAAAAAAGGATTATTTTCTTGTCAATGACTATGTCATTTAATTTTATTCTGTAAGAATTACTACACTGTTGGAGGTTATTTTGACACAAATACATGTACTGGTAGTTGTATTCGAATTTTCCCGGCACATCATAGATTTCAAACCATCATTTATAACTCCAAAATTCATGTCAAGACTTTGAAAAGCTTTGTGAGTATTGGTGTTACTGGTCATGTGTGACAACACATAGCTCTAAAGATATTCTCTTCTCCATACAGACAACCCAGGGGCATATGGGTTGCCCTTGCACCAAAAGCCCGGAAAAACCCGGAAATTACCGGGCTTTCCGGACTATTCACCATGCTTTTTGCATTAGTTTTGAATGGAAAAAGCCCGGAAATCCCGTTTTTTTTCACCTGGAAAAAAAATCCGGGCAAGTCTGGAAAGCCGAGAAATCCCGGTAAAAAATCAAGATTTTCCCGGTAATGTCTACTTCATCAGGGAAGCCTAAAGCACGGAAAAAGCCCGAAAAACTCGGTTTTCCGGCCTTTCACAGAAAGCCCGGAAAAAAAATCCCGGAAAGTACGGAAAATTATTAATCCCGATTATGGGGGAAAAATCACTCCTTCCCGGTTACATGTAAAAGTCTGATTTAATACATGAGAAGACTTGTGCACCAAACTAGCTCTCCATATTTTCTCCCTGCATTATCAGTTTCACGGAAAAACAAAAAAAATCTGTGAACTATATTTAGTGCGAAAATCCATTAGAAAAGCTGGAAAACATTCTAAACTTTCCCAATAATTGTTTGATTTATCTAAAGCTATACGAAACACGGGTTTCCTGCCTTTCATAGAATGTCAGACTGTCAGTTTTTTTTAATTAATAGATTATTACTAAAGTTTCAGCCGACTCAGTCATGGAAGAAAAAAGGCCTGCCAACAGCGTACTTACCTTCTAAAGGCTCTATCACCACCCAAGGCGTTTTTCTTGACAAGCATTTAGGTGCCCAAAAAAAAAGCTTTCTTCAAGTGGTACCAAGAAAAACATTGAAGAGATTTTCGTATATAAATCTTCTTTCAGAAACGAACTGTTTTCCTTCACGTTTACAACACATTGCCGCCATATTGATTTGGAGGGACATGCGTTTCGTGGGCAGCGGATGCCCTTCTCATGTTCAGCTGTCAAACTCTGTATCAAACTGACTATAATCGTACTCTGATTGGTGCATGTTTCAGAGGCGGGAAAACAAAACGTGTTTTTTTAGTGCGAGCGCGCATTTACTTCCAGTATCGCTAATGCAGTTCATTTGGAGAAAGATAAAGAAGATGGAGGTTCTCGGAGTGTTTTGTCTGTGTAATTCTAACAAACAGCGAGCTTACAATTCTCCAGCGAGCTTACAATTCTCCAGCGGTCCTTCAGGGTTCCAAAGATCAATACTACATTAGCCACGGTAAGTGTACAATTGTCATTTTGCCTCTCACACATTTCTCGGCGACAGTGCTTTTAAGAGAATTTAATTTGAACAAAACCGCGTATATATTGACTTTATTGTGTGCTAAAGATGGAGTTTTGTGCCGAGCTAAAATCGATTTTAGCAAAGATTTCACAATATTGGTGTTGCTTTTTGAATGGACTGAAAAATAAATTGGAGTGTTAAATAAATCCAAGCTAAGCGAAAATTTAAAACAAACTTCTCTCATCAGATAGTGCAAGACCTGACTATGTAGCTGACCAAACTTAAGGCGGTTTATTTACAAAGAAAAGCAAGAAACTAACTTTGTGCCAGGCTAAAACAGTTCATAGTCATTTGTGTTTGTTTGTGACTAATAAAATTGTAATTATAGAGTGTTAATCCAAAGCGAAAAATGGAATTCAAGTTAGTCTGCGGGTTAGTATTTGGCGCTTTTTGCAAATAATACATACGCGACAGTTAGAAAAATCGTCTCTTAAAACTCATTATGCAGCCATATATATTTTGGGGGGGGGGGGGGGGGAGGGGAGAAGGCCGGTTTGCTTTACACTCAATAGCAAATATACCGTATATAGTAGTTATTATACACTGTAAATTATATCATCTGTAAGGGATTTAGGGCGCATTCGATTGACCGTATTCCGGAATAAGAATAGATGGAATAATCTCTGGAAATCACTGGTTCAGGCACATTTCGCACTATAAGCTACTAACGTTTACTGAAATGTGATATTCAGGATACATTTAGTGTTCCAGTGACTAAAAATTCCCGATTATTCTTATCCCGGAATACGGTCTATCGAACGAAACCTTGTTAAATTTAAAGCACTGTTCGGTCAATAATTTTATTGCTGCTGCGTGCAATTACAAAGATGCAAACCTGATAACAAAGTACAAATGGCATGGCAGCTGGCTTCAATTATAAAATCCACCATCCCAAGATACATAACTGGCGAGAGTTTATATGAATGCAAACATTACCGGTAAACGTGCAACTGTCCCAGTGAAAGATTCAAAAAGAATCGATTATCTAAGATCGTATACTACTCTTAATTTGTGTTTCCCCCTCTCTGCTGCCTAATCTTTATTTAGTACTCACGTTAGCAATTGTTTATCATTAACCTACAATCACAGAAATGCGAATTCGGCCGCTCATTGGAAGAATAATAGCAACTTATCATATGACCCGTACGGCCGCGCGCACGCTTTCCTTTCAAACCCATTTACAAAAGTCACGTGATGAGGGCCGGACGTGAATGGCGTGAGCGGGCCGAAAAAAGCCGTCCGGCCCTGCACAACTTTTTCTTGCTGTTTTGCGGTTTGATCTACAAAAAAATATGGTCATATGATAAAAAACCTATTGACTGAGTTAGGTCGAGCCGGACGGGAAAATATTTGGCTCTCGGTCATTTTGTACGTGCGCTCGGTCAGTACCTCGAGCCAAATATTTTGCCATCCGGCCCTCCCACTCAGTCAATAAGTACCTATTACTCGTTCCAGCAAAAAAAGGTTTAATTTTACTTGCAAAGCTGAGGGTAACTCTGCGAAAGCAAATAATATTCCCCTAGGGTTTTAAACCCTGAAAAATCGTGGATTTCCTAGAATTAGGAAATCCGGGAAAGCACGGAAAATGCTCGGGATAGCTAGGGATTTTCCGGGCTTTCCGCGGATTTCCAGGGTTTTTTTTATTCCGTGGTTTCCCGGAATATCCCAGATTTTTCCGGGCTTTCCGCGGAATTTTACTCGCGCGGAAAGCCCGGATGGATTCCGGGAAAGCCTGGAATATTTTCCGGGCTTTTTCCGCGGAATACCGCGGAATTTCCGGGCTTTTGGTGCAAGGGTGTATTTGGTGTGAGTGAGTGCATGACTACTTGCATAGCCTGCTTAATGCAAACGTACATGTATTTGAAGGAAAAAGTAATGTCTGCTCAACCAAGCACGTGATTAGTTTCCAATATGCAAGCACTGCATGACTTCAGAGTTTACATTTTTTTCTGGCTCAATCAGAGCAATTGTTAGAAAATTATTGAATTGGAGCACCAACTGTTGTAAACTCTCAACTGGAACTATGGTGCAAATATATAAAACAATCAAGTTACAAGAACTAACTTGTAAATTCTGCTTTTAGATTCTCCAAATCCAAAATCTTAATCAATCCCCTTCTGTTGATTGTCTTATATTACATAACTATTTCTTAGATTTTGGAGGACAAACATACAAGACAGAGGACAAGGAGAGACAACTTCATGTTCAATTCCATGTTAAACAATGATGAAATGTACAAATTTGTTTTGTTTCGATTAAGAGTCCGGGAACAGTCTCCGATCCTGTGATTGGCCAGTGGCAGACCTATTGTCTGAATTCCTTATATACAGCTGTATGTAACATGTCACTTTCCAGGATATGTAAAGTAGAATCTGATTGGTCCATAAGACAATTAGACTTGCATATTGGAAACTGTAATTAGGTGCTTTGTCGAGAATATGCTACTTTTTCTTCAAATTTACGGGAGTGAAAAAATATGTCTGCATTAAGCAGGCTACTAAATGGAGAAACCAATTTTAAAAATCCCAATAGTCCTACACCGATCCAGGAATTAAAAATATGTCTGGATTGTATGGGCAGTTTTAATATACTGACTGGGTACTTTTTGCTAACATTTTAGTAGCAATATATATAGAATTGCTAAGTACTATTAAATTGCATCTAAATTTGAAATCGTTGCAAGCAGCAGCTATTGAAAATCCAATAAATTCCAATAACATTTTCAGTACACACAATTTCAAATTATCTGAAAATTACTACTGAAATAGCAGCCACAGTTGCAGCTCAAATTGCAGCAAGAAATCACCAGTGTTTAAAACTCAGATCTCAAATTTACGTAAAGCTGCCAAAGAGTAGAGCAAATAAGTAGATCGAGTATTACTTACCATCAGATGATTTTTCCTCCAGAAAAGATAAGTTACGTTCAAGTTCGACGGCCAGATACTTCTGGCCTGTTTCACGGAGAACCATGCAAAATGCATGAAATGCCTCATCTTGTTTTGTCAGCAGAATGTCAATGATCTTGGTAACTTGTTTAATTCTTGATCCTTGAGCTGCAATGATATCTACATTATTTTGGCGATTAAAGACTTCCAGACTGTAAAGATGAACTGCAACAATTGGATCCAAACCGTCTGCCAATGCCACTACTGTCTTTTGGATTGCCTTCTTGTGCAAGCGGGTCATTGGTACTGAAGCCATGCCGGACGATTAGTTAGTCTTGTACATCTTAGATGTTATACTGAAGCCTGATGCTCTGACCTTTTCAGTTTATTTTTCCTAAAAACGAAAAATATCATGTTAATAAGGCCATGACATGAATGAAATTAGTGATTAGATTTTGCTGAAAGGCAAGGGAGGGCTTGCTTACGAGGTAATTTAGAGATTATGGTAAATGTCCCTGCAAGAAGAAAGGAAACCATAATTTGTCATTATGGTATTTAATATTTAGAATACACCTTAAAACGTGTCTGGACTCTCCCCCTCAATGAAGAAATGCCTGCCCTTAATTGCCACCAAAATATCAATGGTGGAGGGAGCTACAAATGTAGTTTGTTTAACGTACAGGACGAGAGTATAAAGATGTTGAGGAGGAACCTCTTACATGTTAATTCTGAGGATACTCTTTAAAGGAGACCCTTGCCTCTATTTCAGACTAAAACAGCTTTAAAACCATATCCTATAGAGCATGTACACATACCCATATAGTTTCTTACCCCCCCCCCTCCCCCTCCCAAAAAAAGGACAAGAAAAAAAGAACAGCTGCTTTGATGTAGAATGTGAAACAGGGAAAAAGAACCTAGAACGGAATACTCAACTCAGGAATTGCCTAGAGCTACTGTATGAATAAAGAAAAGAAGGTTCAAAAATATTTGTAAATACATTTACAAGAAAAACTCCTTTTTCAAAAAGGAAATACAAGAAATAGATTTTTTAAATCGAAAGCATACCTGGAAACAACAAAAAAATCATTCAATCTAAATGACAAGGAAAAACATTCTAATATATCGATCTTTATAAACAACTGTATAGATTGTTTACCAATATTAATGATTCCAACTCAGCCGCTATGGCAGCCGATTCACAGGGTCCACTGGACTACGACATAACAGAAAATGATAGGTCACCTAGCGGCAGATATACATGTAACATTCGTAATCAATTATTGAAGACTGGCAAAACATACTTGACATCTCCACTCTGAAAACTTTTCAATTTAATTCTTAAAGCTGGCAGTTTCCCGGAAGTGTGAAGCTTCAGGCACAATTAATATACATGTACGTAATCAAAGGTCACCAATGGATGAAATGATCTCTTTGCGGGTATGCCAACACATACAGCTGGGAAGCAATATTTATCTGATACTGCAAGATTCCACAAACAGATTACGTTTTATTTTCCTATTCTAAAACCTGCGCATGCGTATGATTACATGTGCATCCCACATTTGTTGCAATAAACCAAAGCTGGCTGTATGTAAGTTGTTGATAACTAGGACAGACAGGTTATAGGTGAGCGTATACATTGAAATGGGGAGAGGGGTGGTCAGAATAATAAATTATAAGTAAATAGCAGCAGGGAATTCTGCTGCTGCTGACCAAAATAATCATGGGCGCTAATCCACATGTGAATGAAAAAGAAGTGTTTGGATAGAGATGAATGGAAATTTAGCTTTTACAGAACTCTGTTCACTCAAAAATACCTTTTAAAGTTTTTGTACCAATTTGCTGGTATATTTTTTTAATTTCAGATACTTGGGAAGCCAGTAAGTACTCCCTTTGAAGGAAAATTTACCAAAGCGTCGGGAAAATCAGGACTTTCCCTCGTGCCAGTCGTGGGATCTTGAAAAGAAAATGCCTTTGTTTACAACTAATAATCACTCAGTGATATGTTGAGCCACATTGGCATTTCCCAGGCACCAAAAGCCTGGTAAACAGCCTGATCAGCCCAGTTAACCCCGGCTTAACCGGGCTCGCTCTGAAAGGCTGGTTAAGATAAGTTTGAAAAGGTCTGAAATTCCAAGCTTTCCTGTTCAGGAAAACCATAAAAGCCTGGACAGCTTGGAGTTGGTTGCATCATTCCAAGTTTTGACCCGGCTTTCCTGGTGAGTCCAGTACAGTTTAACCGTCTGTAAAGGCCTGGTAAGACTAGTATGAAGTTCCATTTAATTCCAAGTTCATTATAAACAAGAAGCTGCACGCAGCTTGAACTCCGGCGTATCTTTTGTAACGCGGACGATCTCAGATACCTGCGTGGTTTTTAAATTATAACGTACAATCAGATGCGAAAGTACGCACACAAAGTTGATCTCATCTAACACTCCACACGAGTGAGAACACGAGTGAACACAAGTAGAATACGAGCGACTTAAAGTAAGCCAGGGTACCCTAGGATAACACAGGTAGCCCAAAAATACTAGGATCCAAATACTAAGATGATCTCATCTAAAACTCCACATGAGTCAGGACACGTGTGAAAACGAGTGCACAGCTGTTTATTACGAAAGCCGAGGAGGGACTTCAGACTTCAGACTTCGGACTTCAGACTTCAGACTTCAGACTTCAGACTTCCAGTCGGATTTTCGAGGGTGTAACTGTTTCAGGATCAGAAACTCGGCGTCCTCGGCTTTCGTAGAGGAGGGACTTCAGAAACTCGGCCTCCTCGGCTTTCGTAGAGGAGGGACTTCAGATTTCAGACTTCAGACTTCAGACTTCAGACTTCAGACTTCTAGTCGGATTTAAAAATAAAAATAAAAAATTGACTAGTGTAAAACGTATTTATTTCCTACGCGTTAAGTCTGACTACTGCATACTTCATCAGGGAGTTTTATAATACAACGTTGGTTGCCTGTATATATACCGAACGTTACCATTACATTTCGTAAAATTCCCGCACGTCCGTGAACGGATGTGCGTCCGGGAAACAGGCGAATTATATTACAAGGTGTAACATATAATCTGCGTGATAATTTTATTTTTGGGGTAAAACTATACCTTCTAATATAATTCGCCTATAATTCGCCTATAATTCGCCTGATGAAGTCTGCAGTAGTCAGACGAAACGCGTAGGAAATAAATACGTTTTACAACTAAAAGTTCGCAGACGTGCTGCTCACTAGTCTAGTTTAAAAAAAATTGTTTTAAGTATTAAATATAGCGACACCAGCCAAATATACACTCTAAGTTGGCTTATAGTCTGAAGTCTGAAGTCTGAAGTCTGAAGTCTGAAGTCTGAAGTCTGAAGTCTGAAGTCTGAAGTCTGAAGTCTGAAGTCTGAAGTCTGAAGTCTGAAGTCTGAAGTCTGAAGTCCCTCCTCGGCTTTCGTAGTTTATAATTTAATTAACAAAACAATATAATAAAATATAATTATAATTGTTTTATCGTCTTAGTTGTTTCGAGTTACCTGTGTTATCAGTGCGGTACGGTCTTTTTGTATTTCCGGGCTACCTATGTTATTCTAGCTTGGCTTAGTTTTGTCGGGTTACCTGTGTTTTAAGTAAGGTGTCTCTCATTGTATTTTAGGGCTACCTGTGTTCACATCGTTATTAGCATGCACACAACCAGCAGTCACTGTTAGCACACACAGGAGCCCATTACCAGGAGCGTCCATCTTCCACACTGTGTCTGTACCCCCAGCACAGAGATAGATGAGGCTATTTTTAGCATTGCGTTTCGCGCGAAAAAGAACAAAGGTAGGCTATTCTTAGCCAATCAGATAGCTAACGTCACTTCTCATTATCATTCTTCTCACTTTCAACGCGGGAATTCGAATTGCTGGTTTTCACTCAATCCCCAGAGATTCAAATGTTGGTGCCCCAACAAAAGAAGCTAACGAGGAATCTATTGTTTAAGGGCACCAACATCGCGGCAACCTCTTTTCGCATCTAAAAATAGCCTCATCTATCTAAAAATAGCCTCATCTACTCCTGTGCTGGGGACCCAACCCATAACAGAGGAACGCTCCTGGTAATGGGCTCCTGGTACACACGCATAATCAGTCAATTGGATTGGACAATCAGATGCAAAAGCATGCACGCCCAGTCGCATCACGTACCACCACCAGAGTAACAAGAAGCTGCACGCACCTAAAATCAACCTAAAATCAACCCAATGTCTATGCAAAGAATACATTGTGCTATTTAATGTTTCTTTGTTACGCGTCTGTGAAGAGAAAGTCTGAAACCTTCCTCACAGCCTCCGCTCAGACGGCTCATGTGTGATATTTTGTGACGTCAAATCCCGACATTGAAAAGCTGGACTAACGGCGAACCATTGTATTTTCTTTGTGCTGGAGGTCGATATGGGGAAATTTGCTTTTAATTGAGCCGCTAAACAATCTAGATTTATCAGCGGAGAATCGAACTTTAAAACTAATTTTCTATTCAAAGACGCGCAACACAGACAAATAAAATAGCAGAACTTATACCTTCAGAATACATCTTTGTGTAGACGTTGTGAACACAAGTAGAACACGAGTGAAGGCAAGTAGAACACGAATAAACATGAGCAACTTCACGTAAGCCAGGGTACCTAGGATAATACATGCAGGTTAGGATCTGAAATATAATTCAACACGTAGCGATTCATGATTTAATTAACACAACATCATAATAATAATACAGTGTAAAATAATCAAACTTGTGTTATCGGCTTAGTTGTTCCGGGTTACCTGTGGTATCAGTGCGTGCCGTCTTTGTATTTTCGAGTTACCTGTGTTGTCCTGTTGTTATCCTATAGTCTATGTAGTTTCGGATTATTGTGAGTTATCGTGGGAGAACGCTATTCAATAAATTGTTGTATCATAGCTCACCAGTGGTAACGAGTTCCATAAAATAGGAGGAGATACCGAAAAAGCCCGGAGTCCATATTAAGTAAATTGCTGACTTGCCGAGCGCAGCTTCTGGACTTGTCGAACCCGAGTAGGCTCTCGAAGTAAAATGCTCTTGATTGTTTATTTGTTTCATGAAAGAAGTACACATGCGCTTTGGGTAACAAATTTCATTATTTCTACCGGATTAAAAACACAATCGAGCCCATGAATTTTACCGGCTGCTTCGAATATAATTTGACTTCATTTAGATTCAAATTGGGCTTTTCACAATCCACTTTTGGTAGCGTGAAATGTACTCGACATCACAGACACAGAGACTTTAAAACAGAGCGATAATTTATATAATAGAACCAAAAGCACATCAACAGACAATAGAATCTATATTCGTAGTCCTTGCAACGATACCGAAACACAATCCAATAAATTTGAATGAGTAAGTCTAGATTCTTGACAACACAGTGAAAAATCCCGTTAGTTAAGACTTAATAAGTCTGGCACACAATCTTGGCCCGTAGATAATTCCGACAGAGTCATGCCTTTGTATCCTTTGTCAATCTTTGGACAATCTTTAGAGAATTCTGTGTGCCGGACCGACGCCGATGACTGCATAAACTAAAGTATGCAAATTCACAAAGGTTAATGCGGGTCGATCTGATATCCCTTGAAGAAACAGACTTGTCATGCAACTGTCTAGAATCCAGAACAACACTTTTATTGAACGTGCAACAATACTGAATGTCTAGAGTCTTGACAACACAGTAAAAAGTCTTGGAAAAAAGCGGCACACAATCTTGGCCCGTAGCTCGAAGATAGTCAACAGATCCGCGACAAAAGCAGAGACCGCTGCAAGTGGACAATCTTTAGAGAATTCTGTGTGCCGAAAAATAAACGATGTCGATTGAGTTGCTTTCTTTCACAACAGGATCAAAGTATGGTAACGATCGAGAGTCACTGGTATTACATCTCACTGTGTATAAACAAATATAATAATTAACTGGAACAAGATATGACAGACCATAGCGGCATGCAACGCAACATCGAATCAAATGTATTAAGCGGTGCCCAAAATAAACCAATTATCTGTCGATTGATCGATGTTTCATCTAATTGCTTGATTCCGTTATCTGCCATCCGCCTAGAACATCTGACTCAGATTGTATTTCGATACCTAAGTTTGTCAAGTTTATCAATTACTTATGCGGTCGTAGACTCAATCAATCAATCAATGACCTTTATTTATCCACGATAAAGTTTAAAGCTTGGAGCTTGTGGGGTCGTGACTTAACATAAATGTAATTAATTAACGAGCTAAAATAAGTAATTTGTAAAACTAAGATACTAATACTAATACTTATATTAAATAATGCTAGTATATAACAATAACTGGAATTATAATAATAGTAATTAATACCAATAAATAGAGCTGATGATGCTAAATCTAAGCCTAAAACCTAAAATCTTAAATATCTCTTACGTTTCTATTAGTTTGCACAGATATATCCGTAAAGTCAAGATTTCTTATCAGATCATATTTAGAAGCGGTTTCGGTGAAGGCTGAAATAGTGGTCGTTTGGTTGCATTTACGTGGGAGGGCGTTCCACAGCACAGATCCTCTATAGGCTATTGAGTATTTCATAATATTCGAATTGAATCTAGGAGTGACTAATTGGTTAACTCCCCTAAGGTTGTATTTTGATTTGCGCTTATTTATATGAGTTATCATACGTGATGGGGTAATATTATAATAGAGTTTATACATCAACTTGAGTATAGAGATTTTGTAGCCTAAATGTAGTGTCCCATCCGGTCTTTGTTAGGACCTCATCAGTAGGCGTGTCTCTGTGGAGATGGTAAATGATTTTAGCCGCCCTACAATGAAGAATTTCGAGGGCCTTAAAGTTGTCCTGACAGTTTAAACCTCCCCACACGGTGATACCGTAATTTATAGACGGGAGTATTACTTTGAAGTATAAATTTAAAAGTACCTGTCTTGGTAGGAATTTACATCTTTTGATTAAGTTTAACTTATTTGCGAAGTTCTTTCTGACATTACATGTGTGCTCAGTCCAACTTAGCTTGTTGTCTACAGTTAAGCCTATTGGTCTAGTATGGGTAACCCATTTAATACTTGATCCTCCTATGGTCATTAATGCCAGTGGTCCAGTGAATGTACTCCTGTAGAGTAGCATTGCTTCGCATTTGGTGGGGTGAGGGGTGAGCCTGTTTCTAATACACCAAATGTAAAGTTCTTCGAGAGCCTGGTTAAGCACAGCTGTGGCTTCGTCGACGGTGTTACTGACGCAGAACAGGGACGTATTATCTGCGTACATATAAGCTGTTGCTGATTTGACTGCTGTAGGAAGATCACTCGTGTACAGGGTAAAGAGGATGGGCCCTAATACGGATCCCTGAAGTATGCCAGTCTTAACTGAGGTCAGTTCTGATTCCTTGCCGTTTACTACGGTAAACTGCTTTCTGTCATTAAGGTAGTTCCATGCCAGCAGTGGGCCGCCTATGCCGAACTGATGTTGCAGTTTATGTTCTAAGATAGGGTGAGATACGCAGTCGAACGCTTTCCTGAAGTCCACGAATACTGCCCCCACTACTAGGCCGGAGTCCATTGCTTTTCTCCAAGTTTCAGTCAAATGAACGAGTAAAAGCTCAGTAGAATGACCCTTGCAGTATGCCCACTGTCTGTCAGTGACTAATTGATTTTCCTCGAAAACATGTTCAACCACATGTTCAAAGACTGGAAGGCGCTAGCCTGCGGAACAGGCGCTTTGCCGATACGAGCGGACCGAGTTATGTTACCGATCCGAGCGAAGTGAGCATAGGCGCCTGCCGCCATCTTACGGACATTTGAATTCTGCCCTTTTCCGCATGGATTAACATGATTATTAAACATGTCAATCAAACTTTCTGTGCTTGTAACTTTGTCGGTATCTGAGATATGTAGTCAAAACATTGCACAGTTCATTGTTATTACCTTTATTTCTCCTGTCCAAGTCTCTACAGTGTGGGATTTATTCACGACCACAGCCTCTATAAAGTCGCTCAGTCCCCGCTCAGTTTTTCCTTCATCAGTTCATGTACTTGACCCTGACTGACTCTTTCACTCGAACAGTCTCTGACAGCAGGAGCGAAAATTACTTTAGGGTACTCCGTAATTTCCTTCAGTTCTACGTCTAGATCGTAGAGGGAGATGGCTTTTAAGTCCCAGTGTATTTAGTTTCGATTAACTGATCCTTCACAATGCTTTGCAAATAGGACAATGCCGAAGCGCTAAGTCCTGTCTGAATCGACTTCCACGGCAAACAGTTGGAAAATAAGGCCTTTACCTGTTGGTAAAACCTCCAAAATATCTTGCCTAGAAAGTACAAATGTAAACTATTCACTGCCTGCTTTGTTCTTCTCAATACTTTCCTGAAATAACGCTCAACCGCTCGATCACTTCTCTCTTGTCGCCGCCATTTCAGTCAGTTCGCAGGAGGAATGTGCGACATTTCGTGACACATGACAGCGATGACAGCTAATTGACCACTCAGTATTTCCCGTCCAGAATCTGAACGGGAAATGAAAATGTATAAGGGATGGCTGCAGGCCCTCCTCTCCTCTCTCGTGCCAGTCTCCTTTTCCATTTTCATGCGGCAAAGTCATTTTATCACTTCCTTTGCGTTGAAATAACACTGAGGGCCTGTTTCGCAGGCAATGAAGGCGCCGTAGTTTCGCCTGAGTCAACAATACTTCATCCATATTAATAATTCGGATAGAGGCAAATTGAGTACTTAATGACGTCACGGTAGCCTTAAACACTCTAAAGCTCTCTACCGAGCGTTTATCTTTCAACTAATGCGCATACCTCCTGGGTTATCGCTTGATCACAGCGTCTCCGACTCACATTGTTAGCGGCACAGGTCTGAACTGATCAACTTCTGTAGACGATAGAACAAAAATAACAAGAAGCTGCACGCAGCTTGAACTCCGGCGTATCTTTTTTAACGCGGAAGCTCTCATAAACCTCCGTGTTTGGCACATTACGAACGCACAATCAGATATGCGAAAGTAAGCACGCACAGTCAATCTGATCTAAAACTTCACACGAGTGGACAGAAGTAGAACACGAGTTAGAACACGAGCGGCTTCAAGTAAGCCGGGTACCCTAAGATAACATCAGGCTGATAAGCAAATACCGTATACAAAAATCCTGCAAAAAGAATACCGGATCCGAAGTGTGGACCTACCCAGCCAAAATATAAAATTATGACAACAAGTCCGAAGACTACAATGGCACTACTGCTAAGATAACACAGGTAGCCCAAAAATACTAGGATCCACTACTACGAGAATCTTATCTAAAACTCCACACGAGTCAGAACAGGGTGAACACGACTGTACTAGCACTTCATAATTTAATTAACAATAAAATATAAAAAATGAATAATAAAATTCGTTATCATGTTAGTTGTTTTGGGTTACCTGTGTTATCAGTGCCATACCCTCTGTTCGTAATTTCGGGCTACCTGTGATTGACTTAGTTATTTCGGGGTTAACGGCAGTTTTCGTACTGTTTTCTAGGCGGGCTTGACCCTACTAAGGGCCAATTGAGTTGTCACGGAAGCCCGTAAATTAGAGGTACTAGCGGGTTTCTAGTACTTCGAGCTATCGGTTGTCATGGACTGGAAACTTACTTTTACAGTCAATTTGTCAGAAGTCTATGCTCTTTGTGATGCTGATGTTTTTTGGCCATCAGAAAGTATTTTTAACTTACTTTTCGTACAGTGTTTGGACGAGATTGGCCGATATTAGATTTTACGCATAATTGTCAATATCATTTATGTTGTACATCTAAGAACAGAACTATTTGTCCAAATGTTTTTATTTTTTTCTTTCACATGGTCAGCATCCCTGTTTACTGCTATATAAAATTTAGACAATTGCAATCAATATTTCTGGTCCAAAAGTTTGGAAAACTAAGACGTGTAGCGCATTTGACGCTCGAAAGTTCAGTACGGAAGCCCGTGACGGTGACTATTGACTTTGAAATAGTTCGAACTATAGGCTGTCATGGACTGAATAATTTATTTTACAGCTTTATATGTATGTCGATTGGTCAGAAGGCTATCCTCGTTAAGCTGCTGTGGTCCTTTGGGCTGAAGGATTTTTCAACGTGAGTTTTCGAACAGTATTTCTAGCTTCTACTTTGTAGCCCGTTGGACACTAAAGCCGATATTCAGTTGTCACGGAAGTCCGTAAATTAACTTTATTAGCGGATTTCTAGTACTTCGAGCTATCGGCTGTCATGCACTGAAAACTTACTTTTACAGTTTCATATGTATCTCAATTGGTCAGAAGTATATGCTCTTTGTGATGCGCATGCTGAGATTTTTTGGCCATCAGAAAGTATATGTAATTTACTTTTCGTACAGTGTATGGACGAGATTGGCCGATATTAGATTTTACGCAAAATTGTCAAAGTCCGTGAAGTGACTAGCGACTAGACGGTTTTCCTATAAACGATATCCAGTCTCATGTTTCCAAGTCGGTTTTCCAAAACTAGTTTCTAGTTCTGTTTACAATTACACAGTTATCCAACTCCAATACGATTTTCTCTCCCGATAAAACCCGCAGGGGAACTATACTCTGTCCAACATATCCTGCCACAACGCCGGTGAGATCCGCAAATGAGCACTTCCAAAACATACCAAATGTCAGTTGAGAAAACAACCTTACGAGTTTGCTAGAAACGTCCGGCAGTCAACCTTAGTTTGTTTTATTAACCAGCAATTTTGCATATAGAACACAAGAGCCTGCTTGTAAAAATGTGACCTCGTTTCCAGACATGTTTTGACTTGTTCTAGACTTAGGAAAACAGAATTAATTGATTGAATAACAAACTCCCTCTCCTGTCATTCACTTTAATTAGTTATCAGCCGACAAGGCGGACAAGTTATCTCGAGTTGTCTCATATTGATGAACCCGTTATCTAAACGTTTTTGCATAAGATGAGAAAGTAGTTAAAAAGAACTGATAGCGCCTTGAAGTCTCACGCGTTGCTAGTTTCACATTCCCATAGTGGCGATTATTCGGTGATGATATTATGTGATCTAAACAGTGTTAAATAAATCTATAACGTTTACGGCGCATGCCTCCTGCTGTATCGCTCGATCACAGCGTCTCCGACCCACATTGTTAGCGGCAAATGTCTGAACTGATCAATTTCTGTCGTCGATAGAACAAAAAAGGATTAATAAAAAAAAGACACAGACTGCATTTTAAGACTCCGGCCGCTGCCCTAGCAGCGCCGGAGTAATGACCCGGCTAAATCCTGGTTCAGCCCAGTATACTGGAAAACTATAAAAGCCTGGTTAATGTACATTAGCCTAATATATTATTATTAACTTCTATATTCCGAGTTTTGACTCGGCTTTCCTGGAGAACCCGGTATACTAGAAAACTGCAAAATGCAGTAAAGCTGTAAAGCTGGTACAAGAAAAACAGCACTGAAAAGCCAGAAACTAATTGGAAAATACTTTTTCACCTAAAAAGTCTATTTTACTAGTTTACAAAACCCTGACACTCAAGTCATGAATCACTGCTTTTCAACAAATTGAAGTCACTGCTGGCTACAATTAATGATAAATATTGATAAATATGAAAAAGTACACTTGTGTTTACCTTCGTTTGATTATTTTCAGGATATTAACACTTAGTGGACTTGGATCAATGTACCATACAATGCATCGTAAAGTGTATATGGATTGAAAAATTATTATTTTTATATTTTTAGAGATACTAATTTACAGTTATATAATATCCACAAAAAGTTTATGAAAAGAAAAAAATTGTGGCAAAACAGTTTTCTGTAATGCACTTCAGTCAAATTTTATGCAACAGATTTTATAGGGCCTGGAACGAAATTGTGACATCAGTTGGTTTGCAGTCCCTTATGGAAATCACCCATGTAATAATAGAGATATGACAGAGGTGGAATCCTGCCAATCCCAGGTGTGATTGGCAGGATCCCATATAATTTGACGGGATCCCAGCTATCCCGTCTTAAGCCTGGATAGCTTATGGGACAGACAGGATCCCGGGTGGGACGGTGGAATCACAGCTATCCTGCCTGGGATAATAACAATATCCCACCTGGGATCTCAACTATATATCCGGGATAACTGTTCGGATGATGGGCTCCTGGGTGGGACTTCCCAGTATCCCGCCTGGGATGACAACAATATTCCACAAGGAATTCCAACTCTAAAGCTGGGATAGCTGTTGGGACAGATGGAATCCTGGGAGGAACATATATTGGGATCCCATGCAGCTATCCTGCCTGGCATGATATTAAAATCCCACCTGGTATTCCAGATCTATATATTATATTATTATATTATAAAGTATTAAGTGATATAATTACAGCAGTACCACAAAATCCTACACAAGTTAAGTAGTATTCAAAAACTCATGAATAATTAATGAGCATTTTGTCCAATCAGATGAAGCAAATCAGTCACGTGCATGCTCCTTTATACCTAATAAAATCTCATCATTCTAAAAGGCCCGCGGAGGGATTTGAATTCTGTCCCAGAGGGAAACGGGGTTAATGATTGAGACAATGGAATTTCTATTGATGTTTCAGCTTTCTCATTGAATTGCTAATTAGGATGAACGTTTTATATAAAGAATACTAATGAACATGAAATTTTATATAAAGTTTCATCCTAATTAAGAATTCACTGATAAAGACCCAAAGATAGCAAAAAGTACACGGAACATAAGGTACCTAGATAATAATTTTTGCACTAAATTTACTAATATCAGCAGACTACCGAGATACACAGATAATATTTTTTAAATGAAGTTATCCAACTACCATTAATTGTTTACCGAACCAAAGTTTAGTTCCAATTATTAAACCAAACTCAAAGCCGTAAAATAATAAAAACGTGCATTAAACTTACATATTTTGTGCCGGAGTCAAACATTTAGAGGCTGCCGTCATATCAGTCACATCGCCTTCCAAGTCTTGAACTTTATCGAGGTAAACCACGACACCAAATCCTTCAAGTGCAGGTTCTTGTTGCATTGCGAAACGCCGCTTCAAACAACATAGTATGGTAATTTCTTCATGTCATTGAGATGTTCATTGAGATGTTCATTGAGATGTCATTGAGATGTCATTGAGATGCCCTTGAGATGTTCGTAATTGCAGGCGGTGATTACTCGAATGTTTTGCATGGCGTTGTGAATACAAAGGTTCAATGGTTCATTAAGTAACCATTCCCTTGAGATGTGCGTCTTTCTTTCATTGCATTCTTAAAGCGTTTTTGAAGCCGTTTAAAACACTCACAGCACGTGTTTTATCAAGTCTAAAAATTCTCGGGCTTCGCCCTCGAATTTTTAAACTTGATAAAACACTGCTGTTCGTGTTTTAAACAGTACATAAAACAGCTGGATCAACAACTACATACACAAATTATAGGCTTTGATAAACAAAAGTAAAAATGTTCACAATTTATTATTATTATTATTATATGCATCATAATTTAACCATGTGTGGTTTATTTCTATACATACACATGTACATCTTTCAAACGTACGATGAGTATTTCATAACTTTCTCCAGGAAAGAGGAACTTTGATGACTGGCTGAAACATTATGAGATTTATGCAAACACAAAGTACAAATTACCAGTTGCATGAGTTGGCCGGCAGTATATATTTAAACTTGACGTCTACGGGGTACATGCATGCTCAGCAATTGATCGAGTGGACTCAACGTTACATGTATTTCCGTTAGAAACAACAAAGTCCTGATACATATCATTGCTGGTTGCACTATAGGTCAAGGCTTCATGCAACCAGAACAGGAGCAGAAAACTTTGTGAGACGTCACAGCAAGAATAGGGTGGGCATCAAATAATTTATAGAAAAAGCAGTGGTCAGAAAAATATTGATCATCGATGGAAAATCTTAATTTTTATTACAATATAATTATAGCTGTTTGAAACTTCGTAAAGTGTACCTAATAATTCACTTTGGTCATAAACATTTAAAATCAAAATACAAACCTATTAAGCAAAACTGTGATGTTTAGTAAATGATGTTATGTTTGTATTTATGCAGCATCAGGAGGCAAGGGGGGACCCCCTGCATTTTAAACGTTATATGCCAGGGGATCATGATGCCATTAGTTTTAGTCTGCATTGATGACAATAGTAAGGTATTTGATTTAGTAATGTACTTTAATGTACTTTAATGTACTTCATTGGGCTATTTGTATGCACATTCCAGATACATAATGCATATTTTGGTGGCATACAATGAGTTTATGATGCATTTACATGTATAATGTAATAATATATATATTTATAGTTCAGCCAGCATTTGTGATGCTGTTTGGGCCAGTAGCAAGGTTGTCTTCACCTCAACAAAGTTAAGAGAATGCACCATTTGTGGCCAGAATACAAATAAGGATGTTGACCAGTGAGAACCCATAGCCATGAGTATTTCACTTGTAGATTGTGTAGTTTTAGAAAATATCCATATTAACCCTTCCCACAGACTGCAGGAGCTTTTATTTAGTACCTCCTCCCCTCTGGAATTTCCTATTTTCCCCATATAATAAATGATTCCCTATAATTTGCTGTGATATCCCTTAACACGATGGGGTCAAGGCTAATAATGGATCTTTGGGGGAACCAAAAGGAGTTTTATTATATTGAATTAAATCTCCAATAACTTGGTCTCAACACGACCGCCAGAACTAATTGGAATTCCGCGAACCCTTGCTAGATGTTAGAATTAACAGCAAAGATCTCGCCAAACCTGTAGCTCGCCATGTTAACCTTCCTGGCCATTGCCGGTATTAATCACATTACTGTATGCGGCATTTCTCTTCAATAAGGTACTACTGACAGGGGTGGATCCAGGGTAGTTTATGTGATTTCCGTAAACTACTCAACTTTTTTCAAACCTCTAAATTTTAGGTAGTTTATTACTAGGAGGGGTGGGGTGGGTGGGGTAAACTACTCAGAGTAAACTACTCAGTCCAAACCCTGGATCCACCCCTGACTGACACCGTAAAAGCAAAGAACAGAACTTTATTTTCATAATTAGGCACTTTGGCACCTCACGGTATGAATGAACGCTTTTCGTTTATTTAATTGCAAAATTCACGTATTCACTCACAATTAGATCAGCATGTTTCGTTAGCTTATTCATCAACACTCTTTATTGTTACAGCTATTAGAATTTCTATTAATGCGCAATGTCCTTTGATCCTAATTGATCCGAGTGCATGTTTCCTCAGCGGCATTCATGTACTCAACACGTACTTTGCTTGGCGCAATTTCCTTTGATCCCAATTGATCCGAGTGCATGTTTCCTCAGCGGCAATCATGCACTCAACACTTTATAAACAGATACTTATGTCTCCCCACACAATTCCCTCTTCTGCTCTGACGTGGGGCTAGTGCTCGAAACGTCAGCTGCTACTCTCTTCCCACGGCGGTTAGCATACCTTAATCGACCGTAGTTGATTATACCAGCGTTTACTTGAAATTTTGGCTTCGCTGAAATACAGGTTGTTTACCATTTATATGAGCGATCCAGTCGGGATGAGTTCGTGTAACTGGAAAGCAATATTCCAACCGGTAAATTCCGTTCGGCAACTGAACGTGTTCCATACAAACTGTCCAGACGAGGAATAGCCTGAGTCACCACGCAGAAGTAGCAGCCGAAGGACCAATATATTGTTGCTCTCGTCCGTTTGAAAAAAAAATGCCCCTGTTTAGGAAAACCGATCGGAAAAAGTGCATGTCCCATTTGCACAAACCATCCGATAGTTACTGCATGGGCGCTATCCATTCGACAATAAAATTATATATACAAAAATTGAGGCTGGGAAATCAAATGGCAGTGAAATTTTCGAAAATTGTAGAATATGGCGAATATTTCAGTTCTACTGATTTGATTTCCCAACCAGAACTAAATATACGAAGTGCATTGTGGATAGTATTTTTGCTTGTCTTGTTCCAAAACATGTATAGTCGGGACCTTCGCTCGCGGGTTATTTGGCTGAAGTTCGGCCTTGCTTATCGATGTAGTAAAACAGCTAGAGTACTACAACTTTCTTACCGCACTGGTGATCGAATACTAAGGAAATTTGTTCAGACGGGTGAGATAAATTGCGGCAAAGTTGGGAGGCCACGTGCAACATCGCTTCACATACACGAGCAGTATGTTTTGATGGAGGCATGCAGTTTTGAAGAATCCTTCTCTCTCCCTGCAAGAACTGAAACTGGAAATAAACAGGTCTACATGCAGGTGGAGACTTCCACTCTTCCACTATCTCGAGAAACCTCAGAAGATTTGGGGTGTCTATAGGAAAATAGTGAGATACCATCAATTCTATATTTGCAATTTATTTATTTATCTTTACCAACTTTAGAGTTGAGATTTATATTACTATACAATATTATAATTTGTATTACGTTAATAATCGTAGGCTTCTTGTAATCCACAGCTGAGGAAAATTGCACTTTTTCTTGGATGAACGTCTCAACAGAAGATGCGGCTATTCTTTCAAAGGGACGAGGGCAACAGTAACTCGATATTTTGTGCGCTCACTGAGGATTTCTGCTGTGGCCGCTATTGGTTTGGATGGCTTTCGTTGCGTAAAAATGACCCACGGTAACGTCAACGCCGATAAATTTGTGCGATTCTTACAGGGCGAGCTGGTGCCAATTCTGCAACCGTATAATGGTTTAAATGAAAACTCCGTTGTCGTAATGGGTAAGAAAAGTTAGCATTGCCTACGGTAAACTTTGTATTCTATTTTTAGGGTATCAGGGCCCGCGGCGCAGATTTTAGAGTGAGGGCCTAATACGCGGACTTACCCATTCCCCTTCATTTATTTGAAACAATTTTGAGCTGCTAATAAAGCTTATTTTGGCCTGCATAGAAGCTCGCAAACGACGATAAGCCTTGCGTAAGGACTCTAATAAATTTTAATTGACAGTACAGTTTTTTTTTCAATATTGTTGAAAAAAGTGCGGGCGGGGAAGTTAGTATACTCGGTTTCCAGCCGTGGGGGTTTCGGTGAGCCCGCGATCCTCTCCCCACTCACGGCTGGGCGCGCGAGCTGAGACATTGGCGGGTTTTAGCCAATCACAAACTTGCCACTCAAATCCTGTCGCTGAATTGATTTGCATAATTTACATTGTAAACTTTTGAAAGCCGGACCAAAGACTTTCGATTGCTGTTCCAAAATGCGTTTAAATTTGCTCTGGAAAAGTTTGGTTTCGAAGAATTCAAGGATTCACACAAAGAAGCAGTAAGAGAGTTAGTTTTCGGGTGAAAACACTTTGTCAGTAAACGCACTGGCTCTGGAAGTCACTTGGGAAACCGTCGGCTCAAAGGTCGCAGCTCGTAATGTTGAGTCATTTCTCATTTAACTTTACCAATGCAAGTCCAGGGTAGCCCGGCTATTCTTACTTCAAAGAAAATTAGTGCTGCCTTTATCGGCGAAGAAAAGACTGACGACTCCATATTAAAAGAGTTTATAGAAGAGAGGAAATCACGTCTGACGCAGGCCATGCCTTCAAGTCCTATGTACTAAGGTTGTACAATTTATGTCTCCAAGACATACTCTACACAAGTACTAAGCGGGAATACTCGACTCTAGCTCAGAGTTCCGAGATAACATCTGAACTTAATTTTTATCCTCGTATAAATTTCGGCTTTTAATTGTCTCAACAGCCGGGTTTTCCTTGAAAACTTGGACTGTGAACATGAGAGCTAAAAATAACAGGTATTAAATAAAACCTTTACCTACGTCGAATTAATTTCACACTTGGAGTTTTAGTTTAAAGAATTCCAATGTGTTTTGAAAGTTTACGCGGAATCGAACCTACGCTACACGCAAATAAATAAATAATATTGAAGTTAATCAGATGACGTCACGGACACGGTGTGTTGACCGCGCGCCCAGCCGTTAGTGGGGGGAGGCTTTGGAGAAACGACACCCCAACGGCTGAAACCGAGCTTAGGAAGTTAGCCTCATCCGTGAAGATGGCCGAGATTATGTTTCTTTGTAATTTATGTTTATTATACTTTACTACTGAGCATGCTATGTTTTTTTGGATAACGCACTGAAAAGCAACATTAATCATATTCGGTAAATGTTTTAGGATAGTCCTGCCCTATGACACTTGAATTGATCATGTTTTCATCCGTTAATGTTTCCAGATAATGCAGCAATCCATCATGTTGACCAAGTGCGGCAGGCAATTCAATACACTGGTGCTAAACTGATATTCCTCCCGCCTTACAGCCCTGATCTTAACCCAATTGAAGAAGCATTCAGTAAGGTTAAGGGTTGGATCAGGTGCAATGGTGATATCTGGGCAGCAGCAGAACGCAACGATAAGGTGTGCATTCTCCATGAAGCCTTCTATCAACTGACTGCTGATGTTGCCATGCATGGGTACTTCATTGATTCTGAATACGTCTGACTAGCTGAAAAACTGGTCTCGATTACAATAAGGACTTATAGGTTTTGTAAGCTAAGAGGTTCTACATAACTCTTTACATTCCTGCCTATATTCTGGTGACTCAGTAACAGATTCTTTATATCATTCAGTTGGAGTTTTGGAGAAATCATCTGCTATTCACCTCCCAAAAACAGACAAAGATCTAGAAAATGTTAACTGTGGAAAACATGCAAGTTTAGAACATCGATTGAAGTGATATATAGTCAGTGGTATACCAGGCAGCAGCTGATATCAAAATTGTAAACATAATATATCACACTGAATTCAGTGGAGATATCATTTATATCAACACCAGAAATTAAAACTTGTTTTGTCTGATTTGCTCTCTTTTACAACGTAATTTCGAGCAAATGCGTTTGATTTTGACTTGGTTTCAAAATTAGAATTGAAAATGTTCCCCAACTGGTTTCCGTGTAATAAAAATAAATTACATGGCTGCTTGCATGGAGATACAGAATTTATCTTCTCGTGTTTAACTTAATAACTCGTTCACTGCGATCACTCGTGAGTTATCGAACTACGAACTACTGACACTCGATGGTAAATTCCGTATCTCCGCGCGGCTATGTAATATCCTCTATATATCGAAGGGTAATTCTGAATGTTTATTTATTACTTTGACACTCCTATATATTGTCGACTGTTTCATTGCCGTCGTACATGATTCGAATACTGAATACACCAGCCGATCTCCCTGTCTAAAATGACCGGCTTCGTTTTATCAGCGTCACTACGGAAGAAAGTCACAGTTGTGACCAGAGTGTGCCCAAAGCCTTGAAAAAGAAGTGCAAACTCCACGTTTAAAAACAATCACCGAAACCAGGTTTAAGTCTAGTTTCCACATAATCGTCACGATGGCTCCAAACGAGACGACTATATGGAAACCCTACCGGGACGATCGCAAACGATCGCGGCGATCACAACCGCCCGGGTCGTTTACAAGCGTCCAGGTAGGGTTTCCATATAATCGTCCCGAACGATTTTAGTAGGAACGGCTTGAAGTCATCTGGTATAAATATAAGCACCTGCTCGATGATGAAGTAGAAAAACTTTTTTTTATTCTTGCCGCAGCCATTGCGCTTCAAGTGGCCATGCACAGATCGTGACAATTGAAATTACGCGCTCATAACTGTGAGGTGGATGATATTCCAATTAATACGACTTAACAGGTAAACACAATTTAGGTATCACGGAAATACTAAAGCAGGAACAATTTCTATTCGTAACTTCTTCCAAAATCCTCAGATGCATGCTAAAGGTAGCCATTATTGCGTCGGTCTCGTGTGCGGGTCAACGGGTAAGAGTAGTCGAGTGACGAGTAATCCTTCCCATAATGCACCCGATATTGTTATATTGTGATATGATTGGGTTTGACAGAATTTTTCCAATTCGCTGTATATATATATATATACAGCAAAGTGCAAAAACTTTGACCCCCCGCACCTCAACTATATAACAATATCGGGTGCATTATGGGTAGGAGTAAGTTCATTAAAATGCAGCAACAGCCAATATCCGCGCGCGTTTCCAAATCATCATAGCGAAGACTTATGTAGTTGATTTAAAGTTCAATAATTTATCTAGAATACAACACTTTTACTTGGAACAGGCAGGAAAGCTTAAAGTAAAGTAAATGCACTCTCTATTTACTGTTTGGTCAAATATTTTTCCTGATTTTATGAATTAATGTTTACGTTAGCAGAACGTAACCCGGACGGAACTATCATGCCGAATTTCATCTGCGAAGCAAGAATTCAACGCTATTTTTGAAACTGTTTCGCGGAAAATTGAAGAGATGAAAATGGCTTAAAGGTTTACACAATTTACAAATTTATTGACAACAAATCATAAATATTTTAATTAAGAAACGGATAGAAATAAACGTACCCCATATCATTGCCATAGTACTAAACGATTCTAAAATTTTCTAATAAACTCTTAGGTGTTTCTCTTGAAATTCTCTTATCCAGTTTTATTCAAGGTTCGGCAGGATCCTGTTTTTATGGGGTTTTTTTTTTTGTGAATGCTTTTATGGTTTCGCATCGCTGAATGTTCTTATTATTGTTGCACAGTTTACATTTCTTTCATTATTAAAATTAATTTTCTATGCTATTTAAATCTCATAATTCTGACGAAATTGTTTATTATTTGCAGCTTCAATAAACAGCAGTTTGTGAATTTCCTTTCACCGGGTCAGCTAAAAATAAACATTATATACACACAGCATTTAGGGAAGCGTCACATATCGATTTTTCCACGAGAAACGTCCAGCGAAGTTTGGGGGTGGGGGGGTTTTGACTTGTGACGTTTCTCCGTGGAAAAATCGATAGTTTTCAGAAACATCACATCACATATCTCTGCGACGATATGTAAAGACTCCTGAAGAGAAATGGCAGATTGCTGTTGTCCCAAATGTGTGTATCTTAGGGTCATTAATTTTTCTGGCTATTTGAAAAAATGAAAGCAGTTGAAAGAAATAAAATTTCATTTTAGAAAAAAATGAAAAAATGCCGGAATCTTGGGACAGTCAATTTTCATTTTTCAAAAGCTATAAAATATGAAAAACAAATATTGCGACAGTCAATTTTCGTTTTTCATTAAATATTGCGAATGTCAATTTTCAAGTCTCACTGCGTGGGGACAATTTAGCTAATCATGTAGTCACATGAGGGTCTTTTCGCGGGAATCTCGATCGAAAATAGAGGAACATGGTGGGGACGCCGACTTCCTCATTCTGTCCAAAGGACAGCCGAGGGAGCGTCGAGGGTTAACAGGAAGTTGAAGAAAGGCCAGATAAATGCAGAACGGCCGTCGCTTATGTTTGATGTAACGCAAGTTAATAAAACTTCTTGAGCAATGTACACTTTATTTCAAACACGTGAATGGGCATTGACGTATTCCAAGTCTTCATTTTGCCGGAAGCTTAAAGATTATGAGAAAACTTTGAAGAGCAAAAAACATTATTGGAATACTTTTCAAATGTTGATCACTAGGTCGACAATCAAAGAGAGCGATTCATTTCCGGGATGGTGGGGGGGAGGGGGGGGGAGAAAATGGGGGTCTTGTAAAAAAATATTGGAGAAAAGGGGGATCCCAAAATATTTTAAGATTCTCTAGAGGGATTTTGAAAATTAATTGGATACCAAAGGGGAGTTGCTTTAAAAAGAAAATTTGCAGGCTAACAGGCCTAGGGGTCTTGAATTTTTCTTATTAAAATAATTTCTCCTCCACTCCCCTCCCCCCCTACCCTCCAAGTTAAATACTAACTGGTCACTAGCAAGTTTTCATTTAACACAAATTGTTGTTTCAAAAATTTTAACATACAGGGTGCTATCAAGAGAGTATAACTAAGAGAAGGAATCTCGTAGTGTGTGGCGTGCAATGATAATGTTGAATCAAATCTATTTTTAGTAACTTGAAGCAGCTGCATTGCAGGCTAATGCTCACTTTACTTCAGGCGTTTCATTTGGGAAACCGCAATATATTTGGACGAGGGAAGAATGGCGCGAGGACAAAAAGGAAGTAGGGGGGAGGGGAGGAGAAGGGAAGGGAACATAGAGAAAACCTCTGGAACCAGGGTAGCCTGTCTGTAATTTGTATTGTAAATCTAGCCTTCAATTCCATTTTAGAGGTGAAACCACAACGACTTCGTCTTCAGTTTCCTTCATACGAACAAGGAGCATACGAACAAGGAAAATCAAACTTTTTCCCAAAACCCGGGTGCTAGGACTTACTCGCCATTCTTCCAACCTAAAGACAAGTTGTTGCAAACCTTTAATATTTCTATTCCAGCCTTATTTAGCTTTAGAGCAGGAAAATTAAGACTTTGGTATTCACTGAATTGGTGGGAAGTACATTGACCTAGACCTTGAAAGTACCTTTGGAAACATTTCATTTGACCGGTTACACACACTCTGCTGACAAAAATCACTGAAAAAAATGTAGAATGTCAAAGTTTCAAACGAATTGATATTCATTTGGCCCTGAACTCACAGATCAGGTGTAATCATGTCTCCTCTACATGAGTCATCTCGATATACTACATAAGTCTTCGCTATGATGATTTGGAAACGCGCGCGGATATCGGCTGTTCCTGCATTTTAATGAACTTACTCCTACCCATAATGCACCCGATATAGTTATATAGTTGAGGTGCGGGGGGTAAAAGTTTTTGCACTTTGCTGTATATATATACATATACATATATAATCAGAATAAAGGTGAAAGAGAAAATATGTGCCCTGAGTGGGATTTGAACCCACGGCCTCGGCATAGTCTCGGCCTCGGCACTAAATAGCTTTTAAATGTCGTATTTATTTTAAGTAACATCCAGCAATAATCTCCGCAATTATTAACGCGTAGATGAAAGATAATTAGTGTGTTCGTGACTAGCGCGCTGGCTTTTTGGAACGTCAAGCCCAGAGTCGAAGTAAATAAAAATATATTTTGCCATTAGCCTCATTAATCTAAGGTGCAGACAATTTCCAGCCCTTCCTACGAAAAACCTTCCAACCTTTACCTACAATATCGGGCCGTGTTCAACAAACAATAACATACAAAGGAGCTACTGAAATATAAATTCGAGTTTCTGGACTTACGATTAGGAAGCAATTGTTTCTAAATCATTTTCAAAAGCCCATGTTTGTCGAAAAATAGTAAACAACGCGAAAAATGAAGTCTTTTGTGAATTTTGCAAATCGTAATTCATTGGAAGGTTTGATATTAGATCGTTATAACATGTTTTGTAATTATCGCGTCAAGCTTGCTCGAACAGTTCGAATGTTTCGATGTTTTCATAGCTAATAAAACCTTAGGAAACACACTTTTACTTCCAAAATAACATTTGAACCTTCTCGGACGATAAAGTGGCAAACCTAGGCTTTATTTACATGTACTTCCGTCTAGTACTCTCAGTTTTAGCCAGCGCGCTATTCACGAACCGCGACAATAACTTTCATCTACGCGCTCATAACTGCGGAGATTATTGCCGGATGATGCTCAAATAAATACGACATTTAAAAGCTGTTTAGTACCGGAAAAATTAGTTTAGTTACTGCGTCCAAAACCCTTAGTTGTACATTAACAGTACGTAGCCATTGTCGCGTCGATCTCTGTGCGGGACAGTAACGGCAAATCGTTCCCACAATGCACCCGATATGTTGATATGTTGGACACCTCATAATTTTTGCAATTCGCTGTGTATATATATATATATATATACAGCCGCGTGCAAAAATTCTGCCCCCCCCCCCCCCCCCCATGAAAATTATACACTTATATCGGTTGCATCATGGGTAATCCAAAAATGTGCTTTTCAGATACTTTTCTAACAAAAAATATGTCAGGTAGGAATGAAAAATGTACGAGTAAAACATTGTTAGATTATATGGGCCCATCAGTTGAAGAAAACAAGTTTTATTTACAGTTTTAGTTGAACTAATTTCTTCCATGCGTTTGCCACTGGGCCAGTCAACCGAAACGCTGCTGTATTTGAACTTTACTTTCTCCATGTCTCACTAGCTAGCTTTAACTCTATTTCCCTGAATGAGGCTAAAGTATTCACTAAATTGATTTCAAATCTTGGAGCCTAAGTTTAAGCATATTATCAATGTGAAACACGTTCTATTTTATCTTATGGTACCTAATTAATTAAACACAGCACAGCTAAAAACGTTTTTTTTTATGAAGTCCGCAAACGCGGTTACAAAAGTCGCATTTAGTTATTGAAAAGGAAAGAAAGATCAGAACCGAAGTTGTTTTAATCTGTTTAAATTATCGGACCAGAATTAAATAGTTTTGGTCTTGTGTAAAAATAATTTCTCCTGCGTGTTACATAAATTTTACAATTGGTCATCAATTAAACTCACATTAAGACTTATTCATAAGTAAATCTATTATTTACTTTGGCCTCACTAGGTTGTAAAATTATTGGTATTCCCAAAAATCATTCAAAGATAATCTTTAGTAATAAAATAAATCAACTGATACACAGTTTGGTTAAATCTTAACCATTTTATATAACTTAAAATTTATCTCGCGTAGAGTTCTAAAGTTGTTAAATGCAAGATGTCAGAATTTAATTAAATATGCATCGCGAATAGCAAAACGCGTACGAAAACCGGCCGCATTAAATTCTGAATAAAATAAAATATGTTTGATCCAAAGTATATAATTTTCATGGGGGAGTCAGAATTTTTGCACGCGGCTGTATGTATATATATATATATATATATATATATATAATTTATCATTATTTGCCACCTGGAGCTAAGCTCACTCAATAGTAGAAACGAACTTGTATCCACTTGTAGGCATAGAAAGAAATATTTGTTGTGCAACCAGTAATTAGTATCACACCTTAACAATAAGCTTAATCGCCGTCGTGTGCTCTGTGTATACGATTCAACTTCTAGACCATGTAAACAACATTTATTACGTAACCAGTAAGTAGTATCACACCTTGGTTATTACCATTACGTGTACACGATTCAACTTCTAGACCAGGTAAATTCGAGTGTTCCATGTTATTAATTAACATAAGTTGCAGCATTCACCTGAAGAGTGTGGTTAGCTTCGCTTGCCATACGAAACAGATTTGTAGTGAATCAAAGTTTTATGAAGTAACCTAAGTTTGTCTTCTTGTTTTACATCCTGCTCTACCTTGGTATCGAGCATATATATATATAGTTTTGCACGTTGCTGTGTATATATATATATATAAACAGTATAAAGAAGAAACCCATCTCTATATATAAATAATCAGAATAAAGGTGAAAGAGAAAATATGTGCCCTGAGTGGGATTTGAACCCACGGCCTCGGCATAACTAGTCCGCTGTGTTACCACTACACCATCAGGACCAACCACGCTGGCAACGCAGCCAGTTGATGGTATCATTGTGGAACGTAACCGTAAATATATAGATGGGTTTCTTCTTTATACTGTTCATATGTGTTTATTAAATAAGCCTGAATCCTTTGGGATCCTTTAAACCTAGTTATTCCTAAGTTGGCCCTAGGTCAGCTTTGTCTGTCCGCCTGTGAATCAGTATGATCCTTAGGTTGAAAGCTAGTTTAAAGTTATAGGCTTTCCCATCTCGACCCAGAAAGAGAAAATGCCGGGAGTACCCACGGTTACGTTCCACAATGACACCATCAACTGGCTGCGTTGCCAGCGTGGTTGGTCCTGATGGTGTAGTGGTAACACAGCGGACTAGTATGCCAAGGCCGTGGGTTCAAATCCCACTCAGGGCACATATTTTCTCTTTCACCTTTATTCTGATTATATATATATATACACAGTCGTTGCCGTTAAGGTTGTCCTAGACATATCCACATATGGATTTATAGCCTTTGTTCAGTTCGCACCTTTACATAAAGAACGGTAATCAGCCGTGAATGCGCCCTTTGTATTTGGTAACAAAGAGCCACAGTGGTCTAATGGTTAACGCTCTTGCTTACCAGTTCGAAGCCCCGAGTTCAAGTCTCAGTATTGGCATCGTATCTTCTTTTTTTCTTGTTTTCTTTTTTGTTTCTTCTTGTTTTTTCCCCCTTGTTTTTTTGTTCTGTTTACATGTGTTTCTTTTTGCAGTTAATTTTTTTATATTGGATAAGAACGGACGCTGTAGCTAAAATAATACTGTCAACCTGAAACGGTCTCAAATTTTCCCATACTTTCAAAGTAGATAATTATACCAGCACTGACTTACGCTATTTTCGTTTAGAACGGTGTATCGATTCTGTTGATGGTTGTGGGTTGAATAAACATATCTTTTTTTCTTACACTGTACCGGGCTTACATGTATATACCAGAAACAGTTTTGAAAATACTAGATACCCACTGATTCAAAGCCGGTATTATATCTTTGTTTAGAAGTAGGAAGCGATTTTAGCAAGTGTTATGAATTTCATTCGTACTGATTTTCTGAACTTAGGCAGACCGAGCGAGGGACCTAAATTTTTTTCGAGATTTCGAAAACAGCGGCCGCGAGACACGGAGCGGACAGTTTTGAAAATATCCGGCAGTCCAAAAACTGTCCAGAATTCTCTTTGAAACCCATAGTAATGCTTACATAAGTTGACGAAGCTTACTCACAAACTGTTGAAGCTACGCCATGGACGATGTCGATGATCAAAATACTACATTCCCTGCGGCAGTCGAAGCTTTTGCATAAGAAATGTTCGAACATCCCTTAATAAAATATATGTGGATGATAGGTGTCCTAGGCATTTCAAAGGTTAAAAAGAACTCCGTTCTTGTAGTCACGTTTGAAATAAAAGCTTTTAAGGCAATGCAGTCCGGCAGAAAAAAAGGGGAAAAAGAAACGAAAAAAAATGTTCGCAGTGAAAAAAAAAGATGAGACTTGAACTCGGGGCTTCGAACTGGAAAGCAAGAGCGTTAACCATTAGACCACCTTTGCTCTTTGTTTCCAAATACAAAGGGCGCGTTCACGGCTGATTACCGTTCTTTATGTAAAAGGTGCGAACTGAACAAAGGCTATAAATCCATATGTGCATATGTCTAGGACAACCTTAACGGCAACGACTGTATATATATATATAAATATATACACTCGTTTTCAAAAACATTGCACTGCAAATATATATATATACCTTTTGTATTCTTGTCAAATTTGACAGCTAAAACAATGGAGAACAAAAGGTATATATATAAAAATCAAAAGCAATGTTTTTGAAAACGAGTGTATATATATACATATACATAAAGAACGGTAATCAGCCGTGAACGCGCTCTTTGTATTTGGTAACAAAGAGCCACGGTGGTCTAATGGTTAACGCTCTTGCTTACCAGTTCGAAGCCCTGAGTTCAAGTCTCAGTATCGCCATCGCGTCTTTTTCTACTGCGAAGATTTTTTTCATTTCTTTTTCCCCTTCTTTTCCGACTGCATTCCCTTAAAATATTTTATTTCAAACGTGACTACAAGAACGGAGTTCTTTTTAACAGACACCTATGATCCACATATATTTTATTAAGGGATGTTCGAACATTTCTTTTGCAAAAGCTTCGACTGCCGCAGGGAATGTAGTATTTTGATCATCGACATCGTCCATGGCGTAGCTTCAAAAGTTTGTTATCGTTTGTCAAACACTCGTAAACCTTACGCCATGTGAGTTCTCTTCCTTCACAAAGAAAAAAGCTTCGTCAATTTATGCAAGCATTACTATTGGTTTCAAAAAGAATTCTGGACAATTTCTGGACTGCCGGGTATTTTCAAAACTGTCTTCGTGTCTCGCGGCCGATGTTTTAGAAATCTCGGGGGGAAAAAAGAGGTCGCTCGCTCAGTCTGCCTAAGTTTAGAAAATCAGTACGAATAAAATTCATAACACTTGCTAAAATCGCTTCCTACTTCTAAACAAAGATATAATACCGGCTTTGAATCAGTGGGTATCTAGTATTTTCAAAACTGTTTCTGGTATATATGCATGTAAGCCCGGCACAGTGTAAAACAAATTATTCAAACCCACAACCATCAACAGAATTGCTATACCGTTCTAAACGAAAATAGCGTAATTTGGGCGTACTCAGTCAGTGCTGGTATAATTATCTACTTCGAAAGTATGGGAAAAATTGAGACCGTTTCAGGATGACAGTTTTATTTTAGCTACAGCGTCCGTTCTTATCCAATGTCAAAAAAGAAAATGCAAAAAGAAACACACATGTAAACAGAACAAAAAAACAAGAGGGGGAAAAAAGCAAGAAAAAATAAAACAAGAAAAAAAAGATACGATGCCGATACTGAGACTTGAACTCGGGGCTTCGAACTGGAAAGCAAGAGCGTTAACCATTAGACCACCGTGGCTCTTTGTTACCAAATACAAAGGGCGCGTTCACGGCTGATTACCGTTCTTTATGTAAAAGTGTGAACTGAACAAAGGCTATAAATCCATATGTGCATATGTCTAGGACAACCTTAACGGCAACGACTGTATATATACATATGTATGTGTGTGTATATATATATATATGTGTGTGTATGTATTTATACACAAGTGCATATATTTATTTATGTATATGATAATTCGCAAAGGTGTACAATCAACTGCGAACATATAAAATACAAAAACATATTTAAATTTAACTAAATAATTTACTACTAACAAAAAAATGAAAATAAATAATAAATTGAGCATTGGTCATGGCTGAGATGTTTAACTGTGGGCTTTTCTAGAAGATAATTATATAATTAGGCAATACCACTCCTTAATAATAATATAATAATAATTAAGTTATTTTGCCAGGGAGCCCACTCACAATAGTGATTTTCAGTGAGGCCCTGCAGGAACATAGAAAAGTAAAGAGAAAAAATATATATATATACATACATAAATAAATTAAAAATATAAAAACAATAATATATATAAAATTTCGGTTGTAAAGCTAGGGTTAAAATATTGGTTAAAATGTGTCAATAATTACTTATTACGTATAGCTAACTTAAAATTATTAAAAGATAAAGTTCTAATATTTTCGGGCAGACTGTTATAAAGACTGTTATAAAGACTGTTATAAAGACTGTTATAAAGACTGTTATAAAGAAACTAAATTTATAAGTAATACTCGAACTACCTAGTTTACAATAAAGCGTTTTGGGCTTTGGGCCTATTTTATTATTTGACCAATAAAACTTCAAGATTTGTTAGGTTACTATGTGGTAAAGTAAATCAAAATTGTTCTGGTCGATGTAAACAGCTACCGGAAGAACATTCCACACATTTTGATAAAATATATGCAATGAAAACCTAACTTATTTTCTTACGGTATATTTTACAACGAAGACTTACCTTAGAAAGTCTTCAATGCGAAGGACAAAGAGGTACTTCTGGAATATCATTTGCGAAAATATTAAAAAGGGAAGGGCTTAAGTTACATCCTTGTTTCACCCCTACTGTAGACTTGAAAAAATCAGTCAGTCCATCACTGGTCTTTACACATACTCTAACAGAGTGATACATATTCATAATGATATTTACAAATTTTCTACTTGCGCCAGTATTAATAAGCTTGTAAAACAACCCATTTCTCCATATGGAGTCATATGCCTTGCGGAAATCAACAAAACAAACATATAATTTCGTATTATCTCGGAAGTAAGAATCCATAAGAGTTTTGACTACGAAAATATGGTCTGTCGTTCAGTATGATTTACGGAAACCGATCTGATTTGCTTTGATAATTTGATTAATTTCTAAGAAAGCTGTTAAACGAGAATTTAATATTAAAGTAAAAAAACTTTCCCAGACAACTATTAATGTCAATCCCACGATAATTATTTGGATCCTCGTGAATTCCCGATTTAAAAATGGGTGAAATATACCCATCATTCCAACATTCCGAAAAGTGCCCCGTATGGAAAATTTTATTGAAAAGTTTAGCTAAGTATTTACTATGAACTTTGACGCAGCATTTAATCATCTCGTTACTAACCGAGTCGACACCGACTGCTTTGTTATTTTTCAATTTCTTACTCATCTCCTCTAATTCTTTCACAGTAATAGGTTTATCTAAAACTTCAATAGTTGAGTAGGCTAAACTATTAATGTTTGAACAAAAGAAATCAACTCCTTTATCAAAAGGGTCATTACTATCTTGGAGATAAGAAAATCATTCATCAGCGGCAATAATGGCTGTGCTCTTGTTACTAGAACCTACTGAAGATCTCAGAGATTTTACCAATTTCCAATATTCTTGAGGGTTTGAAGATTCAAGAGTTTCAATTTGTTCTAAAAGATTTTTTTAACTGTTTTTTTTTTTGTGTTTCGTTAACTTTTTATATTCTTTTTTTAGTATCCATAATTTAGCCCTTACAAAGGGGCATGTTGGAAATTGAAGTATGAGTTTACTGACTCGAATCAATTATTTATTTAGTTCCCAGCATGATGTATCATACCACCTCTGTCGTTTGACTTTAATTTTGTTGTTGTCTCTATTCCTGTTATTTTTCTTAATTCGAGATGTAGTTTTTGCAATATCAGTGATAATAGTGCCAAAACTTTAACCACATTATCAATATCGTGATTTTTTTTCAACCGAATAATCTAAAGTCTCGAATTTTTCTGAAATTTCCTTTGATTTAATAGACGCTATGAATTTGTTTTGGGCTTCAGCATCCCATACAAAGGAAGTAGGAGGGTTATTTAACTTGACACGGTTTTCAATCTAAGATTTGCGAGCTTTTAAAACCGCAAAAGTGATCGGTGAGTGGCATGAATTATAACAAGGTGGGTTTACGGTAACAAAGACTATGTTAGGGAAAAGATTGACACCCGGGGGGGGGGGGGGGGGGGGGGACTCCCTTATGTGAGGGGTACATGGATGCTCGTCGTACCTTTTAGGGGTCAAAATCAGGAGTTTGGTACCACTTAGGGTATCCACCATCAAACACAGACATTTCTATGTAAAGCGGTACCTTTTAGGGGTCGGGTGTCAATTGAACAAAAAAGCTGTTATCAATTTACATTTTTATTATCTTTTAGGGGTCAAAATAAGCTTGAGCCACGCCCATTTTAGTACCTCTTAGGGGTCAAATCGAAAATGTCCGACGAGCATCCCTACCCTTTTTATATGGGAGTCACCCCCCCGGGATTGACACTAACTATAGTATAATCAATTCAGTGTACTTGACCCACGCGGTGTAAAACATGTAAATTGCCTGACAAGTCACCTTTGGTCCTTCCGTTAAGTATAATTAAATTAAAACCGACACAAATCTCCATCATTGATCTTCCAAAAGGTGTTATGTGATTGTCACGGTTATACAGAGGCGAAACTGAGTCCGGAATAACAGAACTGGAGGAATCTAAGTCGAAGTCAGGCGACGTTTCTACGTAATCCTTTAACTGACCTGTTCTAGAGTTAAAATCACCACATAAAATGATTTGACCCATTTTACTGAATTGCAAAAGCTAAAAATGAGGAATGTAGGCTGTACCTAAGCCGCAAAGTTCACAAAACTGATATGCTCAGTTTTATACCCATGTATACGAACATTCGCGGCTTGGGTAGGTTTAAGCCACGGCTACTGAATTTGCTCTCGTGATTCGTATAAATGTGACATTACCCAGCTCTCTACTGGGGAAACGAAAGTGAGGCTGTTTATTTGGTTTGGTGAATTATAAATTCGTCTCCTCTAGCCCTACAGGATGAACCTGACAGTGCATACGAGACTAAAATGACCGCACATTCTTCGTTCTGAAACTCCTGAAAATCCCTAGCTTCAATATCAATCAAACAAACTTTGGAGCAATTGGATCAATGTTGGATTTCAATTCCCGTTTCAAACTCATTAGTTCTCACATTAGAACGAGTATGTGACAAGCTCTTAGGTATAGTGGATAAATAAAGTATTGTATATTTAAAATGATTCAGAGCTTCCTACTAGAGATATAATGAAAGAAGAACAAGAAATAGCGCTTCGGCCCTCTTGTGACAAAACATAGAAGAACGTTTCTCAATAGACCAGTTCGCGGTAAATTCCGACATTTTGAAAGGGGTGCAAACATGGCGCGAAATACAGTGTTTGTATGGGAATCGATGGGAATCCGATCCCAATTAAAATCCGTAAAATCGAATTTCTGAAATATTCTTCAGATACAAACTTAAGATACCAGGTAAAAGATTAACATATCGATTGCACGCGGCTTCCCAGCACAGCTACATCCCTCAAATTTCGATATGTTAATCTTTTTCCTGGTATCTTAAGTTTGTCACTGAAGAATATTTCATAAATTCTATTTGACATCGGATTCCCATCGATTCCCATACAAACACTGTATTTCGCGCCATGTTTGCACCCCTTTCAAAATGTCGGAATTTACCGCGAACTGGTCTATTCATACCATATGGTTCTAGAGTTTTAGCTTTATCTATAATGTGCGCTTCTCTGGATTTCTGATATGCTCAGTTTTATACCCATGTATACGAACGTTCGCGGCTTGGATAAGTTTACGCCGCGGCTAATTTGCTCTCGTGATTCGTATAAATGCAGGATAGGGAAAGTGCGAGTTGAAAAGTGCGAGTTGCGAGTTAAAAAGTGCGAGTTGCGAATTGAAATGTTAAAGAAAAAAATGGCGGGAAAATATATGATCTGTCGTAGAGTGGATCTGTCGTGTGGAAAGACCCAGACTCTGGAAATTTCGAAGGCTGAGCCAAGGGGGAGCTACCCTGGATACCAGAGGCTCGAAATCGTCGGTCGAGCGAAGAGAGACCAGCTGTATTATCCGTACCTGAGCACCTCTGGAACCAGGGTAAGAGGGAGCCAAGTCCAAGAGAATTTGACTTTAGGTCATGATTTCATTTGTTTCTGATAGAAGATAAACGATAAGAAGCAAGCATTTTTTGACGAGCTTTCGATTCGGAATCAGTATTCTCCAGATACAAAACCGAGATGAACAGAACCGAGATGAACAGAGAATGAGATGTAAAGTGGTAAGCTGTAGTGCTAAGTGTGCACGCCCTTCGAGGGAAAGAGAAAAAATATCTGACCCAAGTGGGACTCGAACCCAACGACCTCCAGGTTACATGTCTGGCGCTCTACCAACTGAGCTATCAAGTCAGATGAGAGCAATCGTGGGTATTGGTGCGTTTTATGGGGTCACGGCGATTATATATGTATATGGGGTTATGATATGAAATCATGTTTGCCGCGTAGCACTAGTAAGTGTAAAGTGTTACGAGAGGTTATAACTCGGGATCTTCACTTCATTTCTTTGTTTATTCTTCTTTAACTTCTCAGGCACACTCTCTCGCTACAGAAATTATTGGCTTTCTTTTAAGCTATCGGACCAGACAGCATATCCGCGGGAGTCCTTAGATTGGGTAATTTTTGAGGAGCTATCTCCTTTTCTACCAAATAAGGTTGCATAGTTTTGATGTTTTGATAAAGTTGTCAACGATGCCAATTTAATGTAGGTACGCACGCTGGTGTGATACTGCCTGTTCCTGGAACGGCCAAGGGTACTATCCTGATATAAAGTAGGATTTATTGCCGGGCATTTTAGTTCTCGCATCGGTCTAGTACCCGGAGGTGAGAGTTGTATGACTAATAAACCAAAGAGTCGCCATAGAAATAATACGAAACGTCTCTGGAAGAATCAGAGATAGAAGAAAGTGAATAGTTTAACTAAGTAATTGTGATTGCAATCGAAATATTGTAAATTAGAAATAGAAAGGACTTAGCTCTGAGGCATAAATAAACGCTGGTATAAAAAAAAAATCATTTTTCTAGGGGTTTCATCGAAACTCGGAGTTCCTGTATACGAAAAATTTGATTATTTTTTCTCCCTCAAAAATCATTTTCCATCGCAGGAACTCTAATCTCATTGTTCTTACTTTTTCTTGCAACTCGCATTTTTCAACTCGCATCGTCCCTATTCTCCTTGGAATTTGGCTGCCGACAGCCAAAATCGATTTTCTCGATTTTCTCAAAATTCGGGCGGTTTTTTGAAAAACAAACTCCAGCACGTTTATTTACTTCGTAATACCTATCTGTAGACCTAATATGAGCGAATTTTTTTTCCGAGTTTGGCCACCAGTTGATCGATATTTACAGGCATTCGCTCTTAATGGCATCGGATATGCTGACATCATTGAAGGGCAGTGAGCTGAAGACACATCATGAACACGCTAAATTTCAATTCGATCTGTGGATTAGCCGGGACCTGGCTTTGATCAGCCCCCATGGTTGTTTCAGGTCTCGTTAGAAATTCGAGAGTTTTTTTTTTAGAAATTCAGAGCTCCATGTCAATAGTGACGAGGAGGAAAACGACTTCAGGTTCACAACGCAGTTGGAACATCCAGCATGGGTAAAGTCATGACACACTTCGCAAACAAGGCGTTTGTGATTTTTAGCGACAACTCTTTCACAAACAGTGCATCTCGAGGCTGTCCATTTGTTTGATTTTTATTTGGTTCTCTTTTGTGGCCCAGGATTGACTTCGATATCACCAGCACATAACAACAACTCAGGATTACAAGTATCCGTACCATTCGACGAATACAGTATCCTGCATTTTAAGAACTTCTTCCGAGTGTACTGAGGTCCGCAATTAGTGGAGTAGTACATTTTTCACCGAGCACAGAGTAAATGTTGAAGAGTTGAAGTAAGAGGTCTTCTGCAGTAGCTGATTCCAGGAATCCAAGATGGCAGACCCAGCTAGTCGAAGGCAATCCACTTTTAAGCTTTGGATCATAACAACATCGGTGCAAAGTACTTTCTGATGCGATAGCCAAGTACTAGTGGTATTTCTTGGGCCATGTTGGTGGTATTGGCTATCGTATATGAACGAGAAACTCGATAATATTGTGAAAATTACCGAGATCAGAAATACTTGACCGAACGCGCGCCATTGCTGATTGATTAGAGGTTAAATGAAATAATGATCTCCGCCCAATATCCATTCTGCCGGTGCTCTCCAAGGTATACGAACGTCTAGTGTTACGCCAAATGGCTAGTTTCCTATCTGATGAAAATGTGTTAAAGGACTCACTCAGTGCATATCGTAAAGACCATACAACTACCACTGTCATGCTTGCCATGAGAGATGACATTATACGTGCTATGAAACGCGTGGAGGTCACCATGGCGATACTTGCAGACTTTTCAAAGGCATTCAACACCGTTGCCTATGAAACGGTACTGGTGAAACTACACAAACAAGGCTTTTCGAAGTCCTATTTGAGATGGGTTGTCAACTTTCTAACTGGACGCACACAGTATGTCCAGATTGATGATAGGACATCTCGAAGAATTAAAGTTACGTTCGGGGTACCCCAAGGGTCAATCCTTGGACCAGTCCTATTTAACTTGTATGTTAATGGATCGTATGAAGTTGGTGACATCATATCAGTATGCCGATGACACTACGATATACACTCACGGCAAGCCCATGAAAGTTAAAGAGTGCGAGGACCGGCTACAATATGCCCTTGACCAATTAACATCATGGTCCGTCGCTTCTAACCTCGTGCTTAATCCCAAAAAAACGAAAGTCATGCTGTTCTCCACTGCTCAGCTCTCCCGGGTTCATAATCTGGATGACTATACTATTCGTCTCTCTGTGGGTGGCAAACAGCTTGAAAGAGTGACTTCTGCTCGCCTTCTCGGGACACAAATTCAACAGCACTTAAAGTGGACCGATGACGTAAACTCTACTATATCATCTTATTATTCTGTTTTATCCATTATTAGAAAACTGAAACATTTAGCACCTTTCATGCTTAGGAAGCATTTAGTTGAAAGTCTCATTTTACCAAAGCTTGACTTTAATGATGTTGTGCTACATCCAATTCCTGGCTATCTTGTCAAATGCTTACAGCGTGTCCAACTTGCTGCTGCTGGTTTTGTTCTCAATGGTTATGCTAGTAGAACCGATATCTTAAAACTTTGTTGGCTACCCGTCGTAGAACGCAGAAAATTCCACTTGTTAAAGCTTGTATATAAGGCCCTTCATTATAGTGACTGGCCACTTTATCTTCCATTAGAATTGTACATACCCAATAGAACACTACGGTCAGCCAGCAGTAAACAGTTAAAGGTCCCACCTGAAAATGTCACATTCCAGGATACCAGTTCATCCGTGTTCAATAATCTACCTGTAAATATTAGGAACTCTGCAACCTTTGCTGAATTTTGTCGGTTATCGAAAGGATATCTAAAGAACTGCGCTGCCGACAGACTCCATTGATTAATTTTACAATAGTTACGTATAGCCATATTTTAATCCTTAGTACGGTTATCATTACATCTCAGTTATATCTTAGTCATATTTTATCAACATTTTATACTTTACATTATTTAGATTAACAGGCTAAGAGCCACCCAGTGGAAGTACTGTTAATAAACCATTATTATTATTATTATTATTGTTCTTTTTCTTCAACCAGGCGCGCACTAGAAGTGCTTTGATGTCAGAAGTCCACTTGCGCGCGCAGGATCCGTTGAAGTGAAGCCGACCGTTGGCTGATGATGTTGCACTTCTTGGCGTGTACAATAACAACTAAAATTGATGATCGTTTGAACGTGTACGAGCTTGGTCCGTAAAACCGCAGAAAGTGTGAAGACTTGAAGAATAATTTCCAAAATAAAGCGTTGATGTAAGGTTGAGAGTTCCAAATTTCTAGTAGAAATAAGTCCTGAATAGTTAGCACAGATATAGGTAGTATAGTCCAGACCAGAGGAATCTTGATACAAGTACAGAAGAAACTGGAGCTCAGATTGGCCAACCAGTCCGCTCAATAGCACGCGCCACTATTAATAGATAATGGGCTGCATTTTCTCATTTTTCTAAGGCTTCATTATAAAATATTAGCCAGAAATACTGGGAGGTCAAAGCTACCCTAAATTTACGTCAAAATCCCTGGAAATCATTGGTTTTGAGATACTTTTTGGAAATGTTTGTGCTGTCGAGGTCCGATCTCCTAGACATTCAACGTAAAATCAGTTTGGAAATGCCGTTTTAGCAGTGCGCGCACATGTACAGCACATTTTAAGGCACGTCGCGTCTCGTCGCGCATCCGCGTCGGGTTCCGCGCGCCACACGTGTGGATTACCGGAAGTCGTTATTTTTTTGCTCTCATCCTGTACAGGCGGTGTGCGTCACGAGCTGGCACAAAATCATGGATAAATTTGTGAGAGAGCTCATTGTTGGCATAACACGATGGAGTGAGCATGTCAGCTGCCAAAATAAAATATCCCGAAACTAAAGTTTATGTCGAGATTCTGGTGTAAATATACCTTAGTTATAATAATAATAATGGTTTATTCGACGGCGTTTCCTCAAGTGGCTTTTCATCCGTTGAAATCTAGCTATATTACAAGATAAAAATAATAAACTCCTACAAATTATTACTACAATAAAAGCTACAATTATATCTAAATTTAACAAGTAATGACTAATTAGAACAGTGTATAATTAATAAAATCTGATATGGAACAAAAGAGAATGAAACTTAAATTTAAATTAATTAGGATGATAATAATGAATTGAGGTTAAGCTACGTATCAAAGCGTTGTTTCAGAAAACATTTAGTAAGCGAACAAAACCTATTGTAATTTTTGCATGTTCTAGTAACAGCTGGTAAGGAGTTAAAATGTTTAGATGTACTACCCTGGAAAGTATTGAACTTAGTTAATGAATACCCGTATATATTTTGCACATATTTGATAAGGAAAGCCACAGAGAAAGGGGGAAAACTTCGGAAATTTCTGTGTGTTCAGTTAGTGAAAGATTCATTTTTTGTTTGCACGTGCTGTTGACGCAATTATCACGCCATTTTCGAAGCAAACACAAAATAAAGCTAAGACGATATTTTCAACGACTTTTACCACGAAAACTAGTTGGGGCATAGGCAAACCACAATAATGAAGCCGTAAGCTATAATAAAACGTGTTTACATGTTGTTTGTGAAGTAAAAACGAGAATAAAACGTGTTTTACGTACTTTTTGTTATTTTGTCATTTTTACCCTCCCTCCCCTTCCCCCCTACTTTTAAGACTGCTCAATTCAAATTATATCTATAACGGATAACAAGGTCGGCAACTTCAAGCCAGTCTGGTGGCAAAACAGAAAACGAAATCGTCAATATCGGAAACTAAATAAAACTCAAACACAATTTCAACACCACACAAAGATAAACCAATGACCAAACTACCTTCGTAGCGTAAATTTTAAGTCGAATATCAGAAGAAGCGATTGTTTTGGACGACGTTGCCAAGTACAGAACGGCTTCGCGGTTGTGACTTGAGTTAAGGTTCAACCAGCGCGGTTACTGCGAGTCCTGGGCACGAGACCAAACGCTCTCCCTACCCTACAGGAAAGAAAAACGAGTCGACAAACAAATAAACGGACCTCAGTCCTCAAGGGATGCAGTTATGTGCTGAAACGTTTCTTACGATCCAAAACTAAAACCATAAGAGTTGGAGACTCCATGGCTAGGAAACGACTTACCTAAATCTAGAGCGAGAGCCGTGACTGAACTAGGACAGTGAGAAAACTTGGGAGGAGGTAAATCGCTGGTAGGCAAGACGAGTTGACACACCGACGGCTGTGATCGCCGAACAAAGTAACTCTGGTAAAGCTGACGGGGCAGAGTATTGTGTGCAACTGCAGATCGACTTTTTAGAGAGGTCCTTCGTGGTAAGTGGTGGAGCAAACAAGTTATCTAAATTTTACGTCGATTTGCAGTTCGGTGAAAGTGACATAAACATCAACCTATCAACTACTTGGGACTTATAATTGTACATACGATTATCTAAACTTGGAATTTGTAGTGTCAGGCTTTCAGTTTGATCCAGCTAATCTTCCCACTGTTATGGGAAACTTTTCAACACATAACTGCATCCCTTGAAGACTGAGGTCTGTTTATTTGTTTGTCGACTCGTTTTTCTTCCCTGTAGGGTACTAGGGAGAGCGTTTGGTCTCGTGCCCAGGACTCGCAGTAACCGCGCTGGTTGAACCTTAACTCAAGTCACAACCGCGAAGCCGTTCTGTACTTGGAAACGTCGTCCAAAACAATCGCTTCTTCTGATATTCGACTTAAAATTTACGCTACGAAGGTAGTTTGGTCATTGGTTTATCTTTGTGTGGTGTTGAAATTGTGTTTGAGTTTTATTTAGTTACCGATATTGACGATTTCGTTTTCTGTTTTGCCACCAGACTGGCTTGAAGTTGCCGACCTTGTTATCCGTTATAGTTAATTTGAATTGAGCAGTCTTAAAAGTAGGGGGGGAGGGGAGGGAGGGTAAAAAATGACAAAATGACAAAAAGTACGTAAAACACGTTTTATTCTCGTTTTTACTTCACAAACAACATGTAAACACGTTTTATTATAGCTTTCACTTCATTATTGTGGTTTGCCTATGGTTGGGGTATAGCCGGGTAAGCCCCGATATTTTAAAAGAAGAATGATCAAAGGCGATAAGTACAGCGAATTTGAAGTAGTTGATTTCGTGTGAAATTTCAACACAAAACATGGCGGCTTTATACGAGAACATGGCAGGGACCTTACTTTGAGATGTCCTTGGCAACGGAAATAGCTCAAAAGTAAACAGTTGCTCTTACTATAGCACAGCATACATGCCCCATTTCAATTTCCGAAATACTTTTTCAAAATAGGCAAAGGAAGACCTTAAATATGGAGCAATTTAGAAAACTCAGTTGACCAAATGTTGCATTCTCGACAGCAATACTTTTGTTATTATGGAGCTCGCTGATTGGTAAAAACCCGTGAAATCTCGTGACGCCTGCATCCTGTATGGTGCTCCGCTATTATGTATCATACTCGGCCTTTGAAAATAAAGAGCACAAAGTATTGCGTATGCATGATATAAAATCGAGATCGATTTTTGAATGTATGGTTGTGGTTCGTAGGGAGGACTTATGTATTTCTGAAAAATACTGAGAGTCTAGGTGGGAAATATTTGATTGACTGTTCTGAACTCACTTACCACAGTGTAACGATTAGGAATGAGTCTGCCAAACAGCCAGGACGGTAATTTATATATACCAAGGAAAGTAAGGGTCCTAAATTGGAATCTGGGGTATTCCGCATTTAACCTCTCTGCTGTCTGACAAGCCTACATTTACAAAGCAATTCTCTTTGTCAAATAATACGACTTAAACCATTTGTGTTCTAGATTTCTTAGGCCCAGGCGGTTCATTTTTTTCCCCACAAGAATATTGTGATCTACCGTATTCAAAGGCCTTTTCGAGATCCAAAAAGAGAGCCGGTTGTTATATTTTTGTACCATGTGCAGACCATAGTTGCTTTCAACAAAGATGTCAGTGTTGAATGGCGTAGTCGGATGCCTGACTGATGTTCAGAGAAGTTATTTTCTGACAGATATTCAAAAGTATGAAGAAAAAACAATTTTTCGAACAGTTTTGAAATTACTGAAATAATTGAAATTGGTTTATAGTTACTTCTGTCCGACTTGTCGTTGGCTTTATAAACTGGTACTACCTTAGCAATTTTCCAATGATCTGGAAAAATACCAAGTGAGGGATTTGTTAAAGACATCCGTCAATGATCGTGAAATAACAGATGCTGCCACAGGGGCGTATGGACGTCCTGAAAATGTGGGGTGGGAGGGGGGGGGGGGGGGGGCAAAATGATGAATTCTGGGACACTTTAATTGATGACTTCTGTCAATCTCTCTTCTGGGATTGGGCATGTGGAACAGCAAGCTAAGCTTATTGGAAGAATCTCTGAGGTTATAATTTGTCAGTTCATTGCGAGGTATGGATTTGTACGAAAGGTATTCTGGAGTTAAACCATTCAGGGACTTCAAAACCATCATTATCAAATGAGCTAGACGCTGGGTTTTGATATTCTTCCAACCCATCTTTTTGAATAATTGCTCGGCATTGGAGTCATTCAGCGATATAATGAGGATTTGTATGAGTCTCCTCATCCACCTTAAGGTTATTTGTCACTGTGTTTTTCGACTTTTTTGCTTAATAGGCCATTGATTACTTTCCAGGTTCTCTTAACGTTACCCCGCCTATCCTTAATGTGAGACGTAAAATACTCGCGTTTCGCCTTATGTATTGTACGGTCGACATGATTTCTGGCAAGTTTCCCACTTATGAGCAGAATTATATTTTATAGCTCATTTTTTCACTGCATAGTCTTTTAATACCGGGAGATAACTATGGCGCCACAACATTTCTAACTCGCTTTTTCCAAGTACTTCTTGGAAAAGTAATTTCCAAACATAAAACGTTATTTGAATTGGATCATCGCTCGCGTCAACTAAATCCCAGGGTTGGTTCCCCGGTCGGTCCTTAAATGAGATACAAATAAATTGTTGTCAAAATATTTAAAGCATCCGTCACGTTTCGACAATCCGAGGGTTTTGTCGTGGTAAAATAAGGCAACCAACAGCACAGATAAGGCTATGGTCGCTAATACCTATGTGAGAAACACCCGGTTTGAGAATACGGTAAGGCATATTTATAATGATAACGTACGTGCTCAATAAGAGTACAGGTTGAACTAGTGAGAAAAAGCAACCGAGAGCGCAAGTCTTGCTCGAAAGCGTTCAATGTTTAATTTCAGAAGCTCAAGTATCGACCGGGGCCCAGTTGTTCGAAGCCTGATTAGCGCTAATCCTGGATTAAGGAAAGCGCATTCTTCACAATATCCTGTCTGAAGCCAAAGTATAAGTTCCTAGCTCCTCTTGCGGCTCTAAATACTCAGACATGCTCTTTGACCTTCTCAAAACATTAAAAAATTGCACAAGCAAGCACTGGGCCTCATTATTTGAAACGATAAAGTAAAGCTTAAATTAAATAAAGTAAAGTTGACTACAATCAACTATATATCATACTCTGTTAGCAAATGTGCAGCAGAAAGTTTGCACGATTTTAATTACCTTTTCTTGGCGAGAATAAACAGCAGTCAATGTTGAGCAAACTCTTTCGTCTCCTTCGTGGTGTATGTTATCGCTTGTTGGCTGTAGAATAAACAGATGCCAAGCTAATTAAAATGCCAATGCATGTAGCATAGATCTATAGCGTTATCGATTCAGAGATGCGTCTTGGTAAAACCGCAACCAAACTAAGCACCTAACATTGAAAAGGCCTCCTGTTTTCATATCGCTATAGGCCGATGGCCCCTGTTACTACTGAGTTGACCAATAGAACTACTGCAAGATGTCATCCCACTATAGAGTTGTCAACTAAATCAAAACCGTTTAGAGTGATGGAATATTCATTAACATTTCAGAGTGATAATCTCGGTTTTTGTGGTCTAAGTTGACATACTGAATCTCCGAAGTTAAATAAGAGTTAATTAAACAAGAGAAAAACAAAGTACAAGAACAAAGCGCACTCATCAGAATTCACTTAGAAAAGATACTGGAGAAACTAGTCCTATATTCAGACTGAGGGAGAAACTGAAATGATCTCAGCAAGAGAGTCGCTACGTCTTCTCATCAATCGGTCGAGTCTTGACAATTCATCTCTAACGTTTACATGGTAAACTAAGCAAACCTGGTCAAAAGGGCTGGGACACTTAGCTATTTTTAAAATTAATTTTTTTTCGTGTCACACCCCGCCGGTACCAGTAGAGAATGTCGGGACGGAAGTGGTCTCATCAGATCAATGGCCAAATCTTGCCATGTCGGTGGTAGATGTAATTGGTTCTCGTCTTGCCACTAACCCCGGAGGGGGGGGGGGGGGGTACTTACATGAAAAATGGGTATGTATGTGAGGCCAAGAGGCTCAAACCCTGACCCTGTTTGACCCAATCCGAGCTCCAAAACCCTGATTGCCCCCTTTTGGGGGGAAAAACCCTTATTGCCCCTTCTTTAAATTGTTTTCAAAACACGGTCGGATATATACCCGGCCGGTATATCGCGTACCGGGATTGCATGCAAAATACGGAACCGTTTCAAGTCGGGACGTGTCATTGGGTAAACAAATCAGCAGATGAAGTGCATAGATAAGTACTGAAGTACGAATTAGCGGCGTCACGATGTATGGGAACCTCAGTGCTTGCATGTGGGCAGGCGATAAAAATGCGGCAACAGAATGTCGTTTTTTGACATAGTAGCTAAAAAGAACTGAACCCGAACTGCCTAAAAAATCCTTAACCCCGACCCTGACTGCACCCAAATTAAACTCAAATCCTGACCCTGATCTGCCCAAATAAGGTCAAAACCATGACCCAACCTGTCCAAACCGAGCTCAAAACCCTGACCCACCCCCGCGGCACATACATAATACGTCACAAACAGGAGTACCCCCCCCCCCCCCCCCCCCGGGCCACTAACTGACATCCATGAGAAGCTCGGAAGTGTCGCTCTGCAGCTTTATCTATCTCCCCGGCAACCTTTGTTTCGTACCAATAACTCCCAAGTGCCCTTCATGAGCTAGGGTTAAGACTTGCTTGGTATGACAATGCGCGTATCCGTGAGTACCAGCTGTCCGATGACACATAGCTCTCCAGCAAATGGCATGTACTGTTTACAACTCTCAAACTGCCCCATCTCGATGGCTTTCCTCGCTTTACTGAGTTTATCATCTACAGCTCAATCTTCTTCAATCTCACGAGTTGTAAGCGCCCTTGGGGTTGCAGTTATAGCAACGAATCTGACATACACTTCTGCATCACGCTCGTGTATGGAATGCTTGGCATCCTTGTGAAGCAGTCGACGGTGGGTACAAACGCCCATAAAAACTGTATGGGTTCTATATTTTAAAACGTTTTCAACGCAGACGAATAAATTTTGGTAGGTGGATGTAGAATCGTAAAAGGAATATAACCTGATCATTTAAGCTATGATAATACTATTGTGGCGTCACAGTGACGTCATTTATCCATTTATTTCTAATACGTTTCTAATAACTGTTCATTACCTCTAAAAACGGAATGTTGTATATTGTTAAAATCTCCTCGTAATGAGAATGAAGGAAATGAAAACCCGATGTCAAATGATTAACACGAAATCAAAAGTTATGAAAGTTTGAATTTTGCCAATTTTCTCGCCAATAAATATAAACAACACAAAAGCATTTATGGAAATATCGCTTCATTCATCTTTTAGATGCGTGACATTGTGTCCAATGATAAAACACGTTGGTGGATAAAATCGTTTTTTTTTTTTAGAATTTTTTGTATTTGCTTATTAGTTTTCTATATTTAAAATTTAAGTCATATTTTCGTCAACGTCATTATGACGTCATACATTTTTATACATGCCCTAAAAAAAAAAGATTTTCGAGTTTTATTGATGAAATACAATAGTCTATCATTCAAAAGTCACATTGCTTTCTTTTCTTGATTTTTTTACAATATGCAGCCTTATTTAGGTACGACTCCTGACGTCATAACAACAGTCATTCCTCTATAACTTTGGCTGTAATCATCGTAGAATGTTCAAATTTGCGCCAAATGAATGTGTGTCATGAAGGCCTTTTGATGGTGTAGTCTCTTTGTAACGTTTATTAAAGGGGGAATTTCAACAAAAAAGGAGGATGCACTTATGACGTCATCATACTAACATAAAACACCTAAAATATGTAGTTTCATTTTGTTACCAACTCACCAACATTTCTTAAAATTCAGACCATAAGTAAAGAAATGGTGTTAATTTTAATTATTTGGTCACTTTCAACGATGCCGCTTTTGACGTTCTTTATACCCGCCGTGCATATATTTTTGTGGTAATGATCGGCAACGTTTCCTCGCCTTGGAGCATACACAACTTTGAAGTCGTAAGACTGTAATCTTAGAACGTTAACCCATCTTTCTATTCATGCACAAGGTCTTCAGCGTGGACCATATATCGTCTCCAGGGGTTTATGGTCTGTCTCCAGGAGAAATCTTATGCATTAAACATAAGCGTGGCATCTTTCACAGGCCCATACGACGGCCAGTGCCTCCTTTTCTGTTTGGGAATAGCTTTGTTCACAGTCTGTCAGGCTGTGGCTGGTATTGCATATTGGCGACGATGTTCCGCTTTGCTCTTGGACAAGAACAGCTCCTAAGTCAACGGGGCTAGCGCTGGCATCAGTGATGATCTTCGTTGTTGCAATTTTGTCAAAATATGCCAATGAACATGCCTCGGCCAGCGTCGGGCCACATTCTTGAAGCCGCTCTAGGGTTTGATAGAGCCGCTGATTATGGGTTTCTTCATCTGGCCCATGCACGACTCTATCATCCGATTTGTTTTCCTGCACGCACCGTGGCGATTTCGTGCTGGTACTGCTCACTTGCAGAGTTGACATGCTTATAGCGATACAAGCCTACATATGTGACAAAGGTTGTGATTTCCCTTGACTCGGGACTGAACTCTAACTGGTGGTACCCCCATTTGAGGGCTAGTTTACTGAAGACATTAGAACCACTCATAGTTAGTAACAGTTCATCTACTGTTAGTATGGGGTATCGCCTACGCATGATTGCTTGGTTTGCCTGTCTCATGTCAATACATAGTCGGATTTCTCCATTGCTCTTTGGGACTATCACCATGGCTATGGGATTGACACAAGGGGTGGGGCCCTTCACTGGTCCAATTATTCTAGAAGATCTTTAATCTTATCTTGAACCTTATCACGGAGGTTGAAAGTACTCGTGTATACTGGGCTGCACTACGGGTTTCATGGTGGGATATATGTGTAGTGTTATCATTCTGCTTGTTTCTCAAATTGCCAGTACATTTAAATACTTCTGGGTAGCGTTGGTTTAAGTCTTTGGCAACACTGGTCACCATTGCTACATCAATGCCAATTCTAAGCACTCCTAATTCGGTTGCAGTAGTCGTTCCAAGTGATCACATGCCCCTACCCATGACGAAATTCAGCTTGGACGGCACTCTCGCTAGCACTGACAGTACTCTTAAACCTTCCCTTGACTGTTAATGGCTGGTTAGAAGCATACGTGTAGAGCTTTTTGTCAGTAGGCGGAGCCTGTGACTCGCACTTTACGCTTTTGGTATTTAGCTGTTCCCATGCATCTTCAGCAATGATATTGTTGTTGGCTCCACTAACATCTCCAAATTTACCCCTCCCACACAAGCAGTGAGCAGATTGAATCTTCGCCGTCTGTCGCAACAAATGCATAATCCGGCGCACTGGGGGTCACTTGGCTCCTCCCCTACCTGGTTTACATCTGCCTGTTTTTGTCTTAGAAACGTTTTCAAAACGGTCCTTTCCGTAACACTTTCTGCATGTATTCCTCTTGCAGGACCTGATAATCCACATCTAAAGCAGGTTTTGTCTTTACTTTTAGGTCTTTCTGGTGTATTTTTGCTCGATTTGCCGCGTTTTGGAAATCTTGCGCCCTTCTCAATCGCCCTGTTTGTAACACGTTTTTGTTCATCGCCAGTTTGAATTAACATCGGTTCTGCAGAGATTCTGTGTTCTATTTACTTCCTCGTCACCAGTGTTATGTCACCTATCGGCTGGATAAACTAAACTTACTACTCGGATCAAACGGCTTCCTTCTTCTCTCTGTTACGTGTGCTCCCCCCAGACTCCTCACGGGTACTTAGTCCTAGTCCTACTTATACACTACACATAGTATAGGTACTTAGTCCTTTGTGAAGTGCTGCTGTTCTCACCTTTCTTCCTCACCATCAGCTCTAGGTGCACATACCATACAGTGTATGTACTTAGTCATTAGTTAAGTGCTGCTGTTCTCACCTTTCTTCTTCATCATCAGCTCCAGGGTCATATGCCATACAGTTATGTGCTTAGTCATTAGTGAAGTGCTGCTGTTCTCACCTTTCTTCTTCATCATCAGCTCCAGGGTCATATGGCATACAGTGTATGTGCTTATAGTTACTATAGTAAAGTACTGCTGTTCTTACCTTTCTTCTTCATCATCAGCTCCAGGTGTACATGCCATAGTCATTAGTCACACATGTTACAGAGAATGTTGTACCATCACATCTGGAAATGAAAAACAGAATTCCTTTGATGTTGTTATTAAATATTTTCTTTAGTCAGTTGTGCACAGTTTGCTAGTTGTCATAAATGAACAGTGTAATACTTTATCTGTTCTCGCATAAGGATATATACAATGTAGTTTTAAAAGTGTAACACTTTATTGTTTAATTGTTATTCATCTACAGATCAATGTTACTCGCTCTCTCCCCACAGAACACTAAAACCGCCTCCTGGTTAGCTCAGTGGTTAAGCTCCGGTATGTTGAGCGGGAGGTCACGGGTTCAAACCCCGGCCGGACCAACACTCAGGTTCTTAAAATAACTGCGCAGAAGGTTCTGCCTTTGTGAAACAACTGCAAATGGTTAGACCTCAGCGTCTTCTCGGATAAGGACGAAAAATCGTAGTTCCACTGACGGAGGCAGGCCTAAAAGGGACCTTGAGTCCCATTGTTTGTACTTCTGTGATCAGGCTCTGATCAAAATGTCTCAAATCAACACTTTTACTGCTTTCCCACAGTATACGTTTGCATAATCAGTTTTATATTATAATGCTTGTAATTCGATTTCCTAGTTACCATAAAAATAATGCTTACTAAAAATAGTGTTTTTAACTAAGGGTTATTGACCTGGAGCGAGGGGTTATGGGATTTATTCACCGAGGGTACCCGCGCGAGGTGAATAAATCCTATACCCTCTAGTGGAAGGCCGATAAAATGCTTATTTTTCACAATGGCTAGTTTTTCTCGGTGCACGAAATAACAAAGATCTTTTCATAAATCATAAGGAAACGTTGTTTCCCTGGTTTATTGTTGCATGGAATTACCGTTCATATGGGCTTTCTCTCGGGTTTTTTTTCATCCAATGAAGCTTATAGTGTAGTGGATAGTACAGACGACGAGTAACCATAAGATTGAGAGACCGAGTTCCGCTCAGGACACACGTTTTTTCATGTTCTCATTAAATATTACTTCTCCGTACGTAAAGAGTACGTAGAACTTAACTAGGATTAGGTAAGTGTGAGGCAAATATGTCGAGGATACAACACAGTTTGCATTGAGCAACTGATTCCTGTTTCAACCTGGTATGGTACTCTATTAAGTTATATGTAAAACGTCTGTTATCTCCTCGTTTCAAGTCCGAATTAAATGTATCTTTCAAACGGATGGTGATTTTGAGGAACGGGGAAAGGCGAAATTCTCCCGGAATTATATAGTCGTATAGATATATAGTAAATGAATTTGTCCCCAATTATAGCAATATCATGCTAAATACATTGACACTCTTCTCTGTTAGTAGTACTTATAGTTCCCTTGGTGCCACTATATATTATAAATATACAGGCTAAATCTAGTAGATTACATACTACATAAAACATAATCGTGACTGCTGCCTTAAAAAAATCTTTGTTGTTGTTGTTGTAAATGGATGAGTAAATAATGCATGTATCAGCAGCTTCCATCAGGGGTGAATCCATGGGAACCTTGTTAGAATTGTTTGTTGCCCGTCGGTGAGGGGGGGGGGGGGGAGGGGAAGCCCACTTTGGTTCATGGATCAGGAATCAAGGGGACCGACCTTGTATGAATCTTTAGAAGGTACTTGCTTGCAAGTGGGCTATTTGGTAGGTCATTCTTACCGCGGAGGCCTGGGTCCAGGCCTGGGGCGTTTTGGCTTTCCTCATTCCGCCATCTTGCTTTCTTCTTTTCATGCCATTTCTAAGTCTAGTTTTATCGTGATTTGGTCAAATTTTCGATAATGAAAATTTCCGGGAATATTTAAATGGCTCTTGTGAATGGCTTTGGATGAAATACTCGCTTATTTGGACGATAGATTCGACATACCCGGCGATGGATTCTAACGTGGCATCGAGGGAGTTTGACACATAACAAACTGATTTAAGTATTCCCTAAATTTGCTGTTATTCTTGAAGAAAATGACGAAGACGTGAATTAGCAGCTCTTGTGGTATAGAAGAACCGCCTACTTGCGATTAATAAAACTGCCATGGACACCTCTTACACAAGTTACAAGCCTGTAGAAAGAGTGTACTGGATACAAGCAATGCATTGCTTTAAAATCAAGTCTCACAAAATACAGTGATGTAAGTTAAATAATAGAACTATTCCGTGTGTTTAATACTAATAGGACGTTTGCATTATAACTGTTATTACTCAGAGTTTCATTGAAATACTTCTAGTTAGTAACAATTTATGCCCAGGGAGGTACTCCCTATAGTAGACCATTGACAGGGATGCTCCGCCCGAAAGGGGTAGGTTTTTTGGGCTGGAGGTATATCAAAGGGTAGGGAATTCGCGAGTTTAGGTATATAAAAGGGTAGGGTTTTACGAGTTCAGTCAATTGATTTTTCACATTTCCATGAACCGTTAATTTTTCTAATTGGTGCAACAGGCCTATAGATTTGATAGAAACCATGGTATAGTAGGTATAAAAGGGGGTTCCTTTTTGTATGATGCATATAAAAGGAGTACCTTTTTGCAAGAGGTATATAAAAGGGACACCTTTTTGCCCAAATTTGGTATATAAAAGGGTAAGGGGTCGAGAGTCCAGACGGAGCATCCCTGTACAAAATTTCTAGAAGTACCCCTCCCTCCGGGAATTTATGTCTTCATTACTGTCATAAGTTAATATCCAGTATACCCGGGAGACGCCCACATAAAATAGGGCTGGGATGCTCATCTGGAATTTTCGTTTTGACACCTAACAACCAAAATGGGCATGACCCAAGCTTATTTTGACCCCTTACAGTCAAAACGGCTCAAGCGCATTTCGAGCTGTAGTTAGATAACAAGTCAAACAAAGCTCGAAATTTGAAGATTTAAAATTTTGAACATTTGATTATTGGTTTCAATAATGCATTCTTCAACAAATAATGAAATCAATAATCGACTCTAGGGGGTACACTTGAGCCGTTTTGACTGTAAAGGTACCAATAAAATCAGCCAATTTATTGTTTAACTACATGTAGCTTGATAATTAAACCATGTACATTAATAACAGTTTTGTCTGGTAGTGTAGAAAGTTCATGCATTCTACTGATGCCCAACCCCTAAAAGGTATCTCGTCATATAAAATATGTAAACAAGTTTACGTGATATTTGTATCTAGGCCTACTAATGGCAGTCATTTTGGTGTTTTGCTCACCAAGTTTGGCCAAATGTAGTCAAGTTCTAGGCTTTTTCCGACGACCAAACTTCAGAAGAATTATGCCTATGGCTGTGTCTAATGGAATATTGAACACTATTATATAATGTCAACCAGAAGGCAACATACTACAGAAAACAATAACAACGATCCTGCTCAATAAATATATGGAGGAGATAAAACAACTATCACCCAGGACTTCAACAAGCCACTCTAACAACTTCAGAAGAATTATGCCTATGGCTGTGTCTAATGAAATATTGAACATTGTCATAGAATGTCAACCAGAAGGCAACATACCACAGAAAACAAAAACCATGATCCTGCTCAATAAATATATGGAGGACATAAAACAACTATCTCCCAGGACTTCAACAAGCCACTCTAACAACTTCACAAGAATTATGATTTGATACCTAATGGAATATGTAAAAATATAAACTCTGAACACCTCAAGGAAATATAAACCTGAATGTCAAACATTGAATAATGATATTATATAGCCTAAATTAATTTGCACATTATGCTATTCTACACAAAACATGCACTCAAATGACAGGATACTTGCAACAGCTACAATATGAAAACAATCTGTCACTACAAATTAATAGGATAAATGGATGGAGTAGTGAAGAGTGTACTAGATACCATGCATTGCTTTAAAATCAGTTCTCAAGAAATACTTGTCATGTAAATAAATAGACCTATCCCATATGTTATAATATACTAATAAAATATTTGCATTACAGCTATTATATAAACACTGGGAGTTCCATCGAAATACTTCTAGTTAGCAATAATTTATGCCTTCATTACTGTCATAAGTTAATGTCCAGTTTATCACCAAAGGTATCTCACATAGCTTGTAAGAACTTGCCATTCTTGCAAGTACCTTCTAGTATGCATTGCGTACCTATGTTTACTAATTGCTGTGCCCTATACCATAGCCATTTGGACGAATCCCCAGGGTACCTCGGGGTTGACCCCTGGGGGAAGCCACTGATACATGCATAATTAACACTGCTGTAGTAGCTGCCAGTAAATATGCAAAGCTACAGTGGAAATCTGAATGCTAAATCACTGGGAGGAAGTTCAAAGGAACATTGCATGTGTTATTTTAAAGACTTGTTGTTGAGGTTTTACATGGCCTCTTGTATTCTTCTCGGAAGACCATGCCTTGAACCATGTGAAATGAAACTTGTTTTGTAAAGAGTTGCAAGTCTCATAACAGCAGAGCATGATGGAATTAATCATTCGTCTTCACTATATTATCACTGGTCTTGTGTTGCCACATGTATATAGTCTCAAAGACATGTAGCCACTGTTAATATCACAAACATGGCTGCAATATGCTTTCCGCTTTCCATGGCAGTTCTTATCACAGGCACTCTAAAATAGGATTCTTTTTACATGAGTAACATAATATTCTTATTATATGGCTTCTCTGGACACAAATAATCACAATTCTTTTTCAAAATAATTTATATGTAACTTTTGTAAAAAGAATCTAAAATAATTTATTATTTTCTCAAAGGTTAAAAAAATTGCAAGACAGTGTAAAATACTTTTTTAATCGAACCTGCAAAGTTGTACCAACTATTCCTTGTTGAAATTCCGTATGGCCCGAGTAAAGGCTGGTACAGCCTCTTGTTTGGTAATGTGGTCAGGGTCAGAAATATTCATAGTCACAATATTGACATTTAGTATTAATAAAAATAATGTACAAATACATTATAGATATGTGATTCGTTTGTATTTATGCAATCTAGAGCTGGGTCAGTTTGCTATTTTAGCATGTTCTCACCTGGTAGACAATACGGACGAAAATAAGGGGGAAATTTTCAAGGAAGACAATGACCGGTGCGTTCCAAAACAAAACGAACTAAAAGCAGTACATGTTGACTGTCAGAGCCGTCATGAAACGTTTTCTTCTATCTTAAACTTTTTATAAAAATTAATGTTGTTATAATAATGCTCATTTTGGCGTAATTAAAATACACCATCCGTTTTTCAACTCGTGTTCTCTTCAGCGGAAATATTGTTTTCGTAGGTTGTTGTGTTCTAAACTTCTTAGTCAATTTTCAATAATCAATTACCTTCTGTCTAGGAATTACACTGTTTTGCAGATAATGAAAACTATTAGCAAGAAACAAATAGCCAGACAAACCAAAGCGAGAGTCGTAACCTCTTCAAAACAGATATTTCGCTTAACGAATTCTGTTACTGAGATGTCCAAAATTTATTACCTAGCTTTAGCACTACGATGCTCTAACACTAATCGTTTCGAGCTTTTGATTCCCCGCTTTCAGCCTGGATGGTCTGTTAGGTTATGACGCTGAAAGATTAATAAACATCCCAGGGGGGTACTCCCTAAAAAAATTGGATGGGTGTGTGCCGCTGAGCCCTTTTTTCCAGACCAATTACTTGTATATTTGCGTCGCTGTTCCAGACAAAATAGCAAAAAAGGTACCCTGTTCCAGACTAAAAACAACGAAAATATACCCTATTCCAGTCAAAATGGCAAAAAGATATCCTGTTCAAGACCAGGCTAGCGGCTTATATGATACGTGCGAGACGTTGCGCTCCACTCGCCACTCGAATTATAAACAGATAAACGGACTCTGCGTTTGCAGCAGCCACGGAGCGTGAATAACTTAAACCGGCCTGAGGCCCTTCCAAAAAATTACGATCCTATTCCAGACCAAAACAGTGATTTATATACCCTGTTCCAGGCTAAGAATTGTCAAAAACCATACACTGTTGAGCGGCACGTACCCGTATATAGCCTATATATGGGAGTACCACCCCCAACCCCGGGCTAAACAGGCATATAATAATAATAATAATAATAATAATAATAATAGGCCATATTTATATAGCGCCATATACCACAGTCTCATGGCACTTTACATTTTACGGCACATACCCCGTCAGTGATTTTTTCGGCCTGCTGTTACGGCGCCATGCAATGGCTGCCACGCAGTTTACAATGTTGAGTGTGTGGTTAGTGCAATGGCCAGGCTGCTGTACCGGATGACAATCCCCTTCTCTTGTTCGAGAAGTACAACAGGTTCTTTCACGTCCCCTTCAAATACTGATTAGAAGTAGATATACTTCTAATCAGTATAGATTTTGTGCCGGCACGAAAATTGTAAAGGATAGGTCTCTTGTTCACACTTTCGGCGCGATTTCTGTGCCGGAGCGATGTTGCTTACCCTGGGTACCATGCAGATGTTCTACTGCCTCCCTTCTCAAAAGTTAGGCGCGATTAAAGCGCCTCCGTCGCTCCTCGATGGAGGCACTTCGCGCCTAGCTTTCGCGAAGGGAGACAGGTGTTGCTCCGCTCTGACAGCGATATACTTTGTATCGGATAGGTTTTTCTGCCGAGTTGCTCCGTGCCAGTTCACTGACTAAATCCTATCCGGTATAGTGCGAAAATGTCCTAATATTATTTTTACATATCTTCCGGCATTAGTCATACGTATGTACATACGTATGACTAATGGAATGCGCCTGTCAAGGCTGCCTGCTTTCGCCGTAAGCTCCGTCTATTTCTTCAAATATTTCTCCTTTGGGGGATTTTATTGACTAAGGATGTACTCAAGGTTCAATCCAAAGCCGTTCTACTTCAGCCTGGACATTATTTATCGAAACCTAGTGTCTTCTTGGATCATTTTGAATGGTTTTATGGCCATATGCGAGTGAGCTTCGAGTTCGTCAAGTTATCATCACATTATAACGTTAACTATCCTACTCTAAAGGTCTCGAAACATGGAAATACAACCCTGGCTCTTCCTGGAAGGCTGTTTGTTATGGACCTGACCATCTTTATGGATGTAAAGGCTAATCCAGGCCCTGGTTTAGTGGAAAATATAGCTGTTTCTCGGTCTAATGACGCCGCTGTTAAATTTAATTATCCCGCCAAAGATACGAGTGGAACAATAGGCTATTCAAGACAACGGCTCTTCGCCCTTAGATCTAATTTTGTCATACCAATGGAAGTCTATATGACCCTCAGGCAACAACGAATACTTAAAACCCGTCGCACCAGAGCTGGGAAGTGGATAAAGTCCAAGATCCATAAAATACCGGTTTATTTGGCACCGCGTTTTGCTTCTCCTGCTGGAATAAATTATTCAAGCCAAAGACAAAGCTACCTTCGCCTAATACAAACAACTCCATCTACTGAATCAAGCATGTCGAACAATCTTCTTGACTTTTGTCTCCTAAATGCGCGCTCTATTAGAAACAAAGCGCTTTATATCAAGGATTATATTGTTGAACACGATCTCGATGTGCTTGCACTAACGGAAACCTGGCTTGATCCTGGAGAAAAAGATAATTATTACGTAAGAGAAATCTGCCCAACGGGTTATATCTTCCACCATATCCCGAGGGAGGGCTCGAACGGAGGAGGTGTCGGACTCCTAACAAAGAAACATATGCAAGTAAAAAAACAGTCTCAAATAGAATTCAGATCGTTTGAGTACTTAGACCTACTGTTGAAATATCCTCGTGGCTGCATCAGAGTTGTTACTATTTACAGACCCCCGCCATCTAAAGAAAATGGTCTGAAGGAAAACGACTTCCTTGCTGAATTCCCGACTCTACTGGAACAACTAGCAGTGACTTCGGCCAAGCTACTGATAACTGGTGATTTTAATCTCCACGTTAATAAGCCATGTGAAACGTATGCTAAAAAGTTTCTTGGTATACTTAAGTCATTTAACCTGAAACAACATGTCAGCGGTCCCACCCACAAGGATGGAAACACTCTTGATCTGCTGATAACTCGATCTGAAGATGATATTGTGACTGGCGTCAACATCATTAACTCAGAAATCGGCAAGTGTGATCACTTCACAGTCCACTGTAAATTGAGATTTGTGAAACCACCTTTTGAGAAAAAAGTGATTGTAAACCGAAAGCTTCGACAAGTGGATATGGATTCTCTGCGATCCGATTTGGGGAATTCGAGCCTCATAGCTAACAATATGGATACGGATGTTTCTTCTCTTATCGTGAATTACGAAAGTACACTGATTGGATTATTGGATACCCATGCACCTGCAAAGAGACGCACCATCACTCTCAGGCCGCACGCACCCTGGTATAATGACTCTATCAATGATGAAAAAAAGAAACGCAGGAGACTGGAGCGTCGGTGGCGTGCAACACGCCTCTGCATTGATAGGGAACTTTACGTGAATCAGTGTGCTTCTGTGAATCAAATGATAAGTGATGCGAAATCGAATCACTACTCTGCGATCATCGCCGAGAACAAATCTAACCAGAGAGTTCTTTTCAACACTGTAGACAAACTACTTCACCGGAAGACTGAAACGTGCTATCCAACAGCTACCTCCAAAGATCAACTTGTCGATAATTTTGCGGTCTTTTTCTCTGAGAAAATCTGCAAAATGCGTTGTGAGCTATCTGCTGGATCTGACTCGGTTGTAAATCTATTACCTGATGTCCCGTGTTGCAAAGTGGAATTTTCACAGTTCCGATGTATGAGTTCTGATGACGTAAGTAAATTGCTGGTTTCCGCCAGTCTGAAAACCTGTGACCTAGACCCGCTCCCTTCCACTTTAATGAAAGGCTGCTTGGATATTCTACTGCCTGTAGTCACTAGAATAGTCAATATGTCACTGGAAACTGCAACCATGCCGCAACATTTTAAGGAAGCAATGGTGAGACCGAAACTTAAAAAGGACTCCTTAGATACTGAACTGTATCCTCATTTCAGACCAATCTCAAATCTAAAACTTGTGTCTAAAGTTATTGAGAAAGGTGTCGCCTGTCAACTAGTTGATTATCTTAAGGCAAATGGACTTGAGGAACTTTTGCAATCTGCATACAAAACCTTCCATAGCACGGAGACTGCACTTGTGAAAGTGCAAAATGACATTCTATGTGCAATCGATCAACAGCAGAGTGTCATATTACTTCTCCTTGACTTATCAGCCGCGTTTGACACTGTGGACCATGAGCTTTTAATATCACGGTTGCGGACTAGATTTGGAATCAAGGGAAATGTCCTGCGCTGGTTTGAGTCCTATCTTCGGGATCGTAAACAGTTTGTCCAAATTGATGGCATACGGTCAGCATCTAAGGATCTACAGTGTGGTGTACCACAGGGTCAGTCCTGGGACCTATTCTCTATTTACTGTACACTTCCCCACTTGGTGACATCATCCGAAGTCACGGTCTATTGTTCCATCTCTACGCCGATGATTGCCAGGTATATGTGTCATTTAAGCCCACACCAGAAGAAACCGCAGCTGCAGTCTCCAAAATCGAGGCCTGTGCTCGAGACATTGATGCTTGGATGCTATGTAACAAATTAAAGCTGAATAGAGGAAAAACGGAACTCCTTGTGCTAAGTGTTCAACATCGCCCGCGCCCGCAAATACAAGTTGTTAATGTCGCTGATGCAATCATATCTCCATCAACTTCAGCCAGGAATATAGGAGTAATATTCGACCAATCCATGAATTTAGAGCAACAAGTTCAAAATGTGTGTAAAATAGCTTTTTATCATATCCGCAATATAGCTAAGATTAGGAACTGCCTTTCCCAGAAGGATACCGAGACACTAGTGCATGCTTTTATATCTTCTAAACTGGACAACTGTAATTCATTGCTTACAGGACTTCCTACTTATCTGATAGATAAACTACAGAGAGTGCAAAATGCTGCAGCGCGCCTGGTCACACGCACCCGAAAGTTTGATAGGATAACGCCAATTTTGAAGCAACTTCACTGGCTACCAGTTAAAGAACGAATCTCCTATAAAATACTTCTGCTGACCTATAAGGCTCTTAACGGCATGGCACCTCATTATATTTCTGACCTCCTCGATAAATATGTACCTGTAAGAACTCTTCGCTCCTCGAATAAGTATCTTCTTAAAGTACCATGCTACCGCCTAAAGACGTATGGAAGCCGCGCGTTTCAAATTACAGCTCCTACTCTTTGGAACTCGCTTCCTATGGGGGAAAAGCGGTCATGCTCACTTTCACATTTTAAGTCTAATGTAAAAACATTTCTTTTTAAGCAAGCGTTTGTATGAACTTTAGTTATTTTTATTATTTATTTAATGTTATTTTTATTTTATTTTATTATTTCTATTTTATATTGAATGTGAAGCGCTTTGAACTATAGGAATATAGCGCTATATAAATCTACATATTATTATTATTATTATTACTACATACTGGAATGGAAGTAAATATCCAAGATCCATTATAGAAGAGTGGAGAAACTATACTTTGATCACAAAACGTGTTTTAAGAAATATCACAGACCTAAGGGTCTTTAACTTATATCGATGCGTTTAATGTTGTCTGTGGCGAGCTCCATACTGTTGTCAGTGGTTGTGTACATGTGTTTAACAGTAAACTTCGGTCCATAGAGAAGTGGAGACGTAATGAGAAATAAAATGTAATTCTGATAAAGCACAAAATTCTCGTGTTCTTAGTTTGATTCACTTCGATGAAAAAGTAACGGACGCTGGCACATGCTAAGATATTAGAGCCATTTATATACGAGAGGAATGTAGGCTGTATCTAAGCCGCGAAGTTTACAAAACTGATATGCTCAGTTTTATACCCATGCATATGAACATTCGTGGCTTGGGTAGGTTAATTTAAGCCACGGTTACTGAATCTCGTGATCGGATTCATAAATGTGACATTACCCAGCTACTCTACTGGTGAAACGAAAGTGGGTCTGTTTATTTGGTTTGGTGAATTATAAATTCGTCTCCCCTAGCCCTACAGGATGAACCTGACAGTGCATACCAGACTGAAATACACGTTCTTCGTTCTGAAACTCCTGAAAATCCCTAGTTTCAATATCCATCAAACAAACTTTGGAGCAATTGGATTTCAATTCAAACTCTCATTAGTTCTCACATTAGAACGAGTTTGTGACAAGCTCTTAGGTGTAGTGGGTAAATAAAGTATTGTATATTTTAAATGATTCAGAGCTTACTACTAGAGATTTCATGAAAGAAGAAAAAGAAATAGCGCTTCGGCCCTCTTGTGACAAAACATAGAAGAACGTTTCTCAATCGTTCACTGATCATATACAGCTATTTCAATTAATCATTGTCTCGGAGGTAGGGCAATAGCGAATAGGGTATCAGAGAATAAGGCATTTTTAAAATGTCGTACGGCTGTACCCAGGCTAAAAATGTATAAATAAACCGTAAGCTAAGTCGACTAAGTCGTCTATAACTCGTAACCATAATAGACCAGTTCGCGGTAAATTCCGACATTTTGAAAAGGATCCAAACATGGCGCGAAATAGAGTGTTGGTATGGGAATTGATGCGAATCCGATGCCAAATAAAATCCGTAAAATCGAATTTATGAAATATTCTTCAGATACAAACTTAAGATACCAGGTAAAAAAATAACAAATCGAGTCGAATTCCGCGTGAAAATTTACAGACAATGTATGGAAAACTGAAAACACGATTGCACGCTTCCCATCACAGCTACATCCCTCAAATTTCGATTTGTTAATCTTTTACCTGGTATCTTAAGTTTGTATCTGAAGAATATTTCATAAATTCGATTTTACGGATTTTATTTGGCATCGGATTCGCATCAATTCCCATACAAACACTGTATTTCGCGCCATGTTTGCACCCCTTTCAAAATGTCGGAATTTACTACGAACTGGTCTATTCATTTCGGTCTGGGAATACCCCATACAATGCCCTATCCCCTAATGTCCTATTCTCTATCTCCCAGACAACATTAATTGAAATAGCTGTATATATTGTATTGGTATAAGGTCTAATAAATTTATTTATATGAGACGTTCAAACACGCAATCGCTGTTAGCTCTTTATTACTAAAGTGGTCATTTCTTATTCAAGTCAATTGGAATCACTTGGAAGCAAACGTTGCAGTCAGTAATTGACTTCAGTCCTGACTGCGACTGCGGAATGCTTGGGATGTTCGGGTTTATATACAAACCTGCATATTTAGCACAAACGAACACGAAACTGAAACTCACCTTTTAATTTGGTAGTCTTCCACGCGAAGTTCAAAGAAATCTAGCTGACGGATTCGATAATTCGATCAAGCATGTGTTTCACAAGGCATGCGTTGCTAAAATACCTTCAGTAAAATAATAAAATAATAATGTTATTAACACCTTATCCCATCAGCAAAAATAATAAACAAAATTACATTTATGTACGAGGTATTAAAACAGGCTGCTCGCCATTTTCAAAACTTCATGAAAATATTATAGCTTTGTCTTTCATTGGCAGAATATATAACAACAGTGATCTCTTATCGAAGGAACGAAAATTATCATTTACTCTATATATATTATAGGTAAATTCATTGCCTGACGAGAAAATTTGACGTTAAATTTCACGTGAAAAACCGATATCGGACGAATCGCGAAGCGGAATTCCCGAGTCGGGCAATGAATTTTCTTTGAATCCCATAGCATTTAGTGAGTTTAAAAGTTGCTGAAATTCCCGCCACGCGCCAGGAACCCATTGCGCGGTAAACTAACGAGCGAACTGAGGAATCAAGCTAAAATTAGACTGAAACTCACACGATGTTCAACTAAACTGCAGTCGTTACTCACAAAATTTGGTTTTCCGACATCAAAACATGCATGAAAAGACCTGTATTGTATTTAGCTAGGTACACTTAATTTCGATCTAATCTTTACCAAGAAAGCGAAAGTGCATTAACTGGAGACAAAATTGTGAATGTTTGTGAAAGGTTTAGAAAACCGGCGGCCTGTTGAAACCAGTTGTCGATAAGTGAAAATCTAAAACCTGACAAACCGAAGAGCTGCTGCACAAGTATACGCACAAACTTGTAAGTATTAAGTGTTCCTTACTTTATAAGCAGATTACCAAATGTTAATGCTCAATTTCTGTCTCACAATAAATAAGCATTTTTCAGTAAACTGTTGAATGTTGCTTGTGTTCAGTCCACTTGTTTCCAAAATTTTCATTGTACCACGATTTTAGTACCGTTCTGTAGCCGTGCTTTTCGTCCTGTTTTCAGTCATTTAGCTTCTCTGTGTGAATCAATCAAGCTTTTATTTATACTCGTAAATTTACAAAGAAGAATACAGAAACTAACAAAATATAGGAAAAGAAAATAATCTGTTGCTAATGGTACTTAAGACTTAGATGGAGTCAAAACGCTGCTTAGATTAACCATGAGGGCTATTCGAGCTAAGTAGCGTTGTTCGAGCTAAGTAGCGTTGAATACATGAATTAAATCAGCAAATCCACGAAGTCCCAGCTTTTCCGTTCAAAATCACACATTTTTGCTGCAGTTGTTTTTGTCGATTCCTCGGATCAGAGTCGGTTGGCTTCTTGTTCAGTCGAGGGCCAAAACATATCATTTCTCGTGAAAAACAGAATAAAAGATATATAATTTTCACGTTCTTTGACTACTGTTAACTTTGCCGTGAATATCCTGGTTTGTAATTTTAACATGATTTGTCGCTGTTTGCGATAATAAAAATAAACAAAATATTTACGCGCGGGCTTCCTGTCAACGTTGAATACAGCTTTTCAAACCGTTGAATACAGCTTTCAAACCATTGAATTCCACAAAATATTAAACGCTTCGTTAGCCAACATCGCGCGAGTTGGGGTCGTGCTATGGGATTCTACTAAGAAAAGGGCAATCCCTTTATGTAGGACGACACGAATTTTTACCAAAAATACAATAGAATACAACACAATACCATTCAATACAACAATAGAACGCAACACAATACAATACAATAGAATACAATTTGGTAGCAATTCGTGTCGTCCTACATGAAGGGTGGCCAAGAAAAGTCTCTCTTATGTTTGCAAATTCACTATAATCACATTCCATTGTATAGTGAAACTCGTCACAGTGACCTTATCACCCACACACAAGGGACAAACACGTGCATCATAAGGGATTTTCTTATAGCGTCCTGTCTCAATTTGTGTGCAGAAATTCTCAGTTTGGTAATAGCTTGTCTATACTGTACCGATTGACAATATCATTCAAGTACGGCTCATATCCCACATTTGACTTAACTAAACGGAAAGTGCGCAATTTTCCGCCAATGTTTGTATCATGAGGGTCAGACTGCCCATGTGAAAAATTAGTTTTCCAAAAAAATGAAAATAAATCCCACTACTTCGATTTTATGTGTTTTGCAAAATTATCTTTATTTTAATGGCAAGTTAAGATGTGACACTTTGTCAATTCCGCATAATTGCAAAAGATAATTAGTAAAAACCACGCTTGGAGAATTTAGCTTAATACAAAATCGTGACGCTTTGCCAGCCAAAGTATCACTGTAACAAGGATCGTTTAGACGTAACCAGAACTTCGCAACTAAAACAGATACCTGCAAGATTAAGGGTGGCCTACCTAACTCTGCATATACTGCCGGATTCGTTGCTTTGGCATGAACTCCTAAAACACGCTTGCAAAGTTTCAAATGGAGCTTCTCGATATCAGATCACCTTTTGAGCCGTCATGAAACGTTTTCTTCTATCTTAAACTTTTATAAACGTTGTTTTAACGATGCTCACTTGGCGGAATTCCACCGTTCCGCGAAATACACCATCCGTCTTTCAACTCGTGTTTTGTTCTCTCTTTCGTAGGTTAATTGTTGTTTTCTAAACTTCTCAGATAATTATTCATAATTTACTGTAGTTTAACCTTGTCGTAGTCTTCATGCTTTTGAAAGGAAAATCGCACACTATAAATGTATTTGTTCTATAAACTTCACCATGATTTGAATCGATAAAGCTTGTACGAAATGATGAAAAGAAGAACTATAAGTGATTATGTTTTATATTCCATCCACAAATAACAGCACAAGGTATTGTACGACGTACTTCAATAATTAACTACCAATACACCGTTCCCAGAGAAGGAAAACTAAGCTTACCAAGAAACAAATAACCAGACAAAACAAATCGAGAGGCGTAACCTCCATCAATGTATTCAAAACAGATATTTCGCAATTTTGCTGAACGAATTTTATCACTGAGATGTCCAAAATTCATTACCTAACTTTAGCACTGCGAATGACGATTGTCAGAAAATCGATGTTCTAACACTATTAGTTTCGAGCTTTTGATTCCCCGCTTTCAGCCTGGATGGTCTGTTAAGTTATAATATTATAGCCTTGAGTAATCACTTCATTTCTATTATATGAGACGTATTAACTGATCTGATGACGCCGGAAGATTAACAAGTTAAGGCGATGCGGATAAATTTGTAGCATCTGGTATATATGCCTGATTAGCTTGCAGTAACACTTGGAACACATTTAACAGTTTTATTTTTGTCTTTGATCCGTTGCTTTCAGGCCTAATGGTTTAATCCAAGTTACTTCAAGACGGCGTCAGTAATTTAATTTAATTTATATAAACTGAGGCCATGTTCACACTTTTGTGCCGGCACGATATGTCTCCTGTTCTCACTTTCGGCGCGATTTTTGTGCCGGAGCGATAATTTGCTCCGCTCCGAACATGACAGTGTTATACTTTGTATCGGATAGGTATTTCTGCCGACTTTCTCCGTGCCTGTTCACATTATAGTGTTAAACTGGCCTGAGAGTGAGATACTTGAAATATGCGTTGTTACGCATTAGTTTCTTAGTTTGTACATCGGTCGGCCATAATTCAAAAGGTGTACACTCATGACGCACTGGTATATTGTCATCACGTAAGAAGGAAATAAGTACCCAGATGTTATAGTTATGCACATACACAAATCTCACCTCAGAACAGTCTTCAGTACTGAGTTCCAAGCGGAAATTAATTGAAAGTTTGGGTGCGGTAAATCACTATGCATAAATTGTGCTTCTATAGACAGTTAACAATGAAACTTGTTGACCCTAAGAAGAGAGGAGAAACTATATATTAATCACAAAACGTCAATGTTTTAAGAAATAACACAGATCAGGGTCTTTAACTTATATTGATGCGTTTAATCTTCTCTGTGGTGAGCTCCATACTGTTGTGGTTGTGTACATGTGTTTAACAATAAACTTCAGTCCACAGAGAAGTGGCGACGTAATGAGAAATAAAATGTAATTCTGATAATAAAGCACAAAACTCTCGTGTTTTGCATGTTCTTTGTTTGATTCACTTCGATGAAACTAAGGGACACTGCCACATGCTGAGAATTAGAGCCATTTATACCCGAGAGGAATGTAGGCTTACCTATGCCGCGAAGTTCACAAAACTGATATGCCCATGTATACGAACATTCGCGCCTTGGGTAGGTTTTTGCTCTCGTGATTCGTATAAATGTGACATTACCCAGCTACCCTAGCTACTGAGCAAACGAATTTGGTTTGGTGAATTATAAATTCGTCTCCTCTAACCCTGCAGGATGAACCTGACAGGCATACAAGCCTGAAATACACGTTCTTCGTTCTGAAACTCCTGAAAATCCCTAGTTTCAATATCAATCAAACTAACTTCGGAGCAAACTCGTTAGTTCTCGCCTTTAAAATGATTCAGAGCTTCCTACAGATATCATGAAAGAAGAACAAGATAAAGCACTTCGGCCCTACTGTGACAAAACATAGAAGAAAAGTTTCTCAATCGTGTTTATATACAAACCTGCATTAGTACAAACGAACGCGGAAAACTCACCTTTTAATTTTGTGGTCTTCGACGTGAAGTTCAAAGAAATCTGCCTAACGGATTTGGATTCGCAGCCGTTCACAACACAGGCGCAGGCGTTCCTAGGACCAGAATGATCTGGGAGAAAATACCTTTTGATCACATTATACATGTCGAGAAATACATGATCACAAGGTATGTTATTTCGACTATTGGTCGGCGAAGGCTTATTTTCTTATGGAGAGATTATAAAACAAATAATATCACATTATAAACCTGGTAAAAGTCAATGTACTAAACAAACTTTACACTTTATACTTTATTCTTTATCACTTCCCCCGGATACTTAGCCTGCGAAAACAGCCGCCTCTATATGGAAATTACGTCTAACCCTTGCGGGCTATCTGTAAAGAGGAAAATTGGGAACGGGGAATAGGGAACGGCACCGAAGACCGTCTATATCATAACCAGCAGCTAAAAAATACAACCTATCAAACTTCAATTCTTCTGTTGGTTTGTATATTACATTAACTCAGTAAAAACTTCCAAGGACCAACAGACAAAGTAGAAGGACCGAAGTAATAACCAAGAGCCCATAACTTGTAATAACAGAACGATACCAGGCTGATTTGTACGAGTTGGGAATAATTATATTTTACCAAATATAAGAAGGTTAGCCGTGCCAGCCGAAATATTGGTTAAATATAATTATTCCCAAACCGTGTAAGGCACATCAACCTTGCATCGTTCGAATATTATGTACCAGTTACCTTTATTATATAAATTATATGTATGTATTTATTTTATTTTTGGCAAACTTCAGAAAAAGCCCTGTTCATCATTCCCGTTGACCTGAATTTGTAGATAGCCCCTCCCACGCCAAACATTGTATCCTAAAATCCCCAGATTTCTTGTTATCGTGAAAATAAATCCGCACGATCACCCTGATTGATTATTCTGAGTCAGCTTTAACAGGAAATTCGGCCACGCACATTTTTTTTTACACAAAACCAGCATCCTGTACCGCCGTACATATAATACGTCATAAACATGAGTCCCCCCCCCCCTCCTCCCCCCGGACTCCTTCACAACAAAATGAATTCCAGACAAACATAGAAAAGTGCTCCGAGGAAAGTATGGCCTCAAAGAACTATTCTGCCGCGACCCTTATAATAAATCTCTCTCTCTCTCTTTCTCTCGCAAATACCGTGAACAAAAATCCTGCAAAAATACGTTGGATCCGAAGTGAGGATCTATATACAGCCAAAAGATAAACAATTAAGAATGAAAAGTCCGAATACTACAGCAAAACTGATATACCAACGTAAAATTCTAACACAAATCACTACGGTTAGCTACGTCTGACACGAAAAGCGCTCGGACTTAGTTCTTATTTAATAGTCCGAACGCTTTTCCTGTCAGGCATAGCTAACCGTAGTGCTTTGTGTTGGAATTTTACGTTGTATATCAGCTTTGCTGTAGTCTTCGGACTTTCCTTTCTTTATTGTTTTACGGCCGGAAAAAAGGCACAGTTTGTCATCACACTAGCTAGTTAGCCGGTGGAGAACGAGCGAAAAAGAAAAGAAGCTATCGCACTAGCTAGTGATGCACCGGTATATATATACTCTAGCAAGGCAGTGCAGTTTTTGACTCGAGATGTCTGAGATGTTGCAGAGCCAAGAAGCAGGCGATGTTCGGGTCGATTTAACTCAAACTAATCCGAGCTGTAAACACACTCAAGAAGCAGGCGATGTTCGGCTCGATTCAACTCGAAATCCAAGCTTTGAACACACACAAGAAGCAGGCGAGCGATGTTCGGCTCGATTCAACTCCAAATCCCAGCTTTGCCGAACACACGCAAGAAGCAGGCATGTAAATGACGTCTCTACAACACTCTTCCCAAATAACAATGACGCGGTTAAAACGGGCGTTACTAGCAGAGCAGTTTCGATCCTTGGACCTCTGGGTTTTGGGCCCATCATGCACGCTTCCACTGCGCCGCTCTCCTTCAGTTCGGTCCAGATAAAGGATTTTAAGTAATAATTATCCTAAGAACGATAGCAAAAGACAACAGGCCGCGGCAATGAGCATATCCTCAAATACAATTTTGCTTGAATATCTTTGCCTTAAATGCTGTCTGAGTTGTCCACACTTAACAAAGCCAAGATCCAAGACAGTCGACAATAAAGCTTTTTGACCACTTTATAGAAGAGAGGAGAAACTATACTTTGATCACAAAACGAGTGTTAAGAAATATCACAGCCCTAAGGGTCTTTAACTTATATCGATGCGTTTAATGTTCTCTGTGGCGAGCTCCATACTGTTGTGGCTGTGTACATGTGTTTCACAGTAAACTTCGGTCCACAGAGAAGTGGCGACGTAACGTAATGAGAAATAAAATGTAATTCTGATAATAAAGCACAAAACTCTCGTTCACTTCGATGAAACTAAGGGACGCTGCCACATGCCGCGAAGTTCACAAAACTGATATATGCGAAATTCACAAAACTGATATGCTCAGTTTTATAACCATGTATACGAACGTTCGTGGCTTGGGTAGGTTTATTCGTATAAATGTGACATTACCCAGCTACCCTAGCTACTGAGGAAACGAAAGTGAGGCTCTTTATTTGGTTTGGTGAATTATAAATTCGTCTCCTCTAACCCTACAGGACGAACCTGACAGTGCATACGAGACTGAAATACACGTTCTTCGTTCTGAAAATCCTGAAAATCCCTAGTTTCAATATCAATCAAACTAACTGGGAGCAAACTCACCTTTTAATGTTGTGGTCTTCGACGTGAAGTTCAAAGAAACCCTAACGGATTTGGATTCGGCAGTGTTCACAAGACAGGCGCAGGGGTTCCTAGGACCAGAATGATCTGGGAGAAACTACCTTCTGATTCAGAGCTTACTAGATATATCATAAAAGAAGAACAATATATAGCACTTCGGCCCTATACTGTGACAAAACATAGAAGAAAGTTTCTCAATCGTGTTCACAAGACAGGCGCAGGCGTTCCTACAGAATGGTCTGGGAGAAACTACCTTTTGATCATATTATACATGTTAAGAAATACATGATTACAAGGCATGTTTTTTCGACTATTGCTCGGCGAAGACTTATTTTCTAATGGAGAGAATATAAAAAAAAAAAATTATATGACGTTAGAAACCTGGTAAAAGTCAACGTACTAAACAAACAGAGGAATATGAAGAACGAAATTCTTTCTACTTCCCGGGATGCTTCATTGAGCTTCATGCCATGCGATATGGAAATTACGTATAGTCCATCTTCGCTGACCCTGAGCGGGCGCCATCTGTAAAGAGGAAAATAGAGAACGGCGAATGGGGAACGGGGAATAGCGAACTGCACCGAACACCGTCTATATTATAACCAGCAGCTTGTTTTCATTCAGTTAAAAAAAGAACCTACCGTGTAGCATGACAATTTTGCGGGTTTTAATTTTTGCGGATTCTCTTGGGACATGATAGAATACAGAATACACGGAATACTAATTTCGCAATGAACTTGATGGAGGTGACCTGGGACTAATGATCGGACGTGTGCGCCAGGTTTCCCAGCCAGAATCAATACCGTAAAATCCCGGTTATAAGCCCCCCAGTTTTATAAGCCCACCAAAAAAGCCCTTACGAATGAGTATAAGCCCAGGGTTTATAACCATTATTTTACGAAGCAGGCGCATAAATGACGTCTCTACAACACCATTCACACGCTCGGTTGTACCAGTAAATCTAGAATGCAGAAATAAATGAAGAGCATATGAACTCCCACACTTTAAATAACAACACTGACTAATCACAATGACGCGGTTAAAACTGACGTCACTAGCAGAGCAGTTTCGATCCTGGGACCTCTGGTTTATGGGCCCAGCACGCTTCCACTGCGCCGCTCTCCTTCAGTTCGCTCGAGATAAAGGATTTTAAGTACTGTTTAAAACACGAACAGCAGTGTTTTATCAAGTTTAAAAGTTCGAGGGCGAAGCCCGATAATTTTTAGACTTGATAAAACACGTGCTGTGAGTGTTTTAAACGGCTTCAAAAACGCTTAAGAATGCAATGAAAGAAAGACGCACATCTCAAGGGAATGGTTACTTAATGACCCACTGAACCTTTGTATTCACAACGCCATGCAAAATATTCGAGTAATCACCGCCTGCAATTACGAACATCTCAAGGGAATGACATGAAGAAATTACCATACTATGTTGTTTGAAGCGGCGTTTCGCAATGCAAGAACCTGCACTTGAAGGATTTGGTGTCGTGGTTTACCTCGATAAAGTTCAAGACTTGGAAAGCGATGTGACTGACATGACGGCAGACTGTAAATGTTTGACTCCGGCACAAAATATGTAAGTTTCATGCACGTTTTTGTGATTTTACGGCTTTGAGTTTGGTTTAATAATTGGAACTAAACAGTGGTTCGGTAAGCAAGTAATGGTAGTGGATAACTTCATTTTAAAGATATTATCAGTGTATCTCGGTAGTCTACTGATATTAGTAAATTTAGTGCAAAAATTATTATCTAGGTACCTTATGTTCCGTGTACTTTTTTCTATCTTTGGGTCTTTATCAGTGAATTCTTAATTAGGATGAAACTTTATATAAAATTTCATGTTCATTGATATTCTTTATATAAAACGTTCATCCTAATTAGCAATTCAATGAGAAAGCTGAAACATCAATAGAAACTCCATTGTCTCAATCATTAACCCCGTTTCCCCCTGGGACAGAATTCAAATCCCTCCGCGGGCCTTTTAGAATGATGAGATTTTATCAGGTATAAAGGGGCATGCACGTGACTGATTCGCTTCATCTGATTGGACAAAATGATCATTAATTATTCATGAGTTTTTGAAGTAATAATTCTCCTAAGAACGATAGCGAAAGACAACAGGCCGCGGCAGTTAATATATCCTCAAATACAATTTTGCCTTAAATGCTGTCCGAGATGTCCACAAGAACAGCATAAAGAAAACTGTGTGCTGTTGGCCATTTGTACTGTGGAAATGTAAAGACAACAGCATCCAGCCAATAGGAAAGACGGGGACTTTTGAATTACAAATTTGAGAACTTTCCTCACATACGATTTTCTTTGAAAATCAAACCATATATATATAGATGGCTTGATCAAAACCGAATTGACACTTTCAACATTGTAATCAATGAAAAATCTCGTTGGTTTTCTATTGAATATATGAGTATCCACCAATGCAATTACGAGAAAGAAGAGTAAAAAATTAACACGTTTTACATTCGATCCTTTGCCGTTCATGCTGTCGTTCTTAGCCGAACCTTGACTTAATCGTTTTTAGGCTAAGAGTATATAATTTATATATTCACGTTCATTTCTAAAAAGAGTGTCTCGTGTATATTGCATTTTTCATGCCGCAATCACGGCATGCCGCATATTGCATGCCGCATATTGTATGCCGCATATTGCATTCCGCATATTGTATGCCGCATATTGCATATATTACGCATATTGTATTGCGCATATTGTATGCCTCATATTGCATTGCGCGTTCAAAGGCAAAGTGCATGGACAAGCCTAAAAGTGGAGCTTCCGATTGACTGGAGGGAATCTGGATTGGATGAGATTGTTATCTGGCTCTACAGAGCCATGAGTATGATCCTGATTGGTAGAATCGCAGTACCGGAATACGAAGAGAAAAACAAGAGATAAAATGACAGATTGAAGGGAAATTAATGTACATAAGGCGGCTTAAAAACAATATTTAAAATAGAGGAAACGGTTTTAAGAACACTGAACCAAAACGCACGTTTCTTCGCTTCAAAAAAGCAAAGATTGGTTTAAAGAACAAATACTAGTGCGCTTTCTGCAGACAAACCAGACTCGATCCCTGTCCTACTAAGTTATAATTGGCGGCGAGGTACTAAGACTAGCAAGCGCGCGGGCTGTCACGGGAATGGACGCCATCTCTGATCAAAGGCACACCACGGCAAAAACGGTATGCTCCGCTGGCCGAAAGAATGAAGGCTCTGGTTTCAAATACAAGTTTCCGAAGTCTTAAAGTGCAGCCAATGAAATGAAAAAAAATATCCCGTTTTTATTTTATTTTATTACATTATAGGCTTCCCTTAGCCTTTTTCTACAATTAAAAATCAATTTGGAGAGCACGAACATAATTTTATTTCGTATCGAAGTCAGGCATAATTGCCAAAATCAGGCGACAATTTTTGTGCCGTTAAAGATATGCTAATCACATGCGTGACGTCACGGGGTCTGCACATTTATATTCACAAAGCCGACTGCAAGGCTTCTATTAGAAAAGTGATGGTCATCTTTAACAAGGTTTCTCTAAGTATTACATATTTAAATTGAAAACTGGCCAAAAATGCACTTTGTTGTAGTATTTATAGAGACGAATATAAATGCGCAGACCTAGTGACGTCATGCATGGGATTACCATATCTTTAACGGCATAAAAATTGTCGCCTGATTTTGGCAATGCCGCCTGACTTCGATACGATAAAAAATATGTTCGCGCTGTCTATATTGATTTTTAATTGCACAAAATGACTAAGAGAAACCTAGAATTTAATAAAATATAATCAAAACGAGATTTTATTTCATTGCATTGGCACTAAACTTTTTTAGTAAATAATTTTAAGAAAACTTAAACCTGTTGAAGTCTTTAATATGCTTAGCTATTATTAAAGTAGTTTTCTTGTTTTTCGCGAAACATTTCATATGTAAATACGCGTATGTAAGCAAAACTAAAAACACGGGTGATGGCCTCGGTTTTCTCAACGTCGTTCCCAGGGTCTTCTCGGTCATATCCAAGATGGCGGCTACCCGAGAGAAGACCCTGGTAAAGGCTGGATCACGTGATCAAATAGTCCCAGATTTTGGGAGTATTTTGTCACGTGATTTGGCGATCTAAGATGGCGGCAAAGCTAAATACGGGTATAGTTCATGACGTGTACAAACTATAGGTATCCCAATCCGGAGTAAGCGAGAAGCGATTAACGATATTTACACGCGGCGAACGATGCAGTGAAAACAAGTCTACTAAATGGCTCGTAATGGAGTTTACTTGGATAAAGAAACAGTGGAAAGGTGTCACAAAGCTACCAGGATGTATCTAAGCTAGAAGAGAATCCTAAAAAGCCGTTAATTTTCCGTTAGCGTTGAAGCGAAGCGATCGATAGCACATGTTCAGACTCCATTGATTAATTTTACAATAGTTACGTATAGCCATATTTTAATCCTTAGTACTTTTATCATTACATCTCAGTTATATCTTAGTCATATTTTATCAACATTTTATATTTTACATTATTTAGATTAGCAGGCGAAGAGCCACACAGTGGAAGTACTGTTAATAAACCATTATTATCATTATTATTATTATTATTAACGGCTTCTCCTGGCTTTCCCACTGATGAAACTTACCAGAAAACTACCCAGTAATGCACTTGATCTATTGTTATTTAAAATCGTTGAATTGATAAAATTTGAGCAATCGAATCTACATACAAGTTCACCTCCCTGGACTCAGTCCGTTTGGCCAATGAAAAGCATTGTTAGAACAACCCTTGCGTCATAATCGAAGAGCCAATCAGAATACGTGACAGTTCAGCGTTTACCAGGGTCTTCTCTCGGGTAGCCGCCATCTTGCATCTGACCGACAAGACCCTGGGGACGAGGTTGCGGTTTTCTTTTAGTTTCGGCGGGAAACTGGGGCGGACGCGCGCTGGGCTCGTCAAAACGCATGCGCGTGACGTTTTGCCGCGGTGTGAATCTGAGGAGTGATGAAACTCGATAGAGTGGGCTACCTGTGGTGATACCCCCAGTCTTATAGCCTGTCGAAATGACTAGCAATAAAACCGCGAGCGGGCAAGAAAGCCTTTTAGAAGCCAAAAACCCAGATTATACTAACAGTGGGCAGTCTGCGGCTATATATATAGATGTGTTTAGACTACTCAACAGGGGGCAGTCTCGGTGAAGTAAGGTGAAAATGGGAGAACGACTAGGAAAAGGAAGCCGTTTACTTGTCGACCACTCGAGAGCCCCATTGGTTTGGGAGCGCACAATCTGGTGTCAATATATTTTTTATTTACATTGTCTTAAGAATCCAATCTTAAGTTGGTAAATGCTCTGTTCTGATATTTTCATTGAAATTTCATTTTAATTTCTCTTCCCTAAAATTAAATCAATTCTAAAGACCAGAATGTGTAACAAATATTGTCCAAACTTAACGCTCTTAAACGCTTCCACGCTATGTCAGTCGAATTTACCCTTCATGCAAGTTTCTTAAAAAAACAGAACTACAAAAATAGGTACCCTGAGATAGAAGAGAAATACCATGTGAATGTCCTGATACGCTTTTCAAACCGTTTCGATAGAGAATAGGAATTGCAAATATTAAATTGCGTTATAAAAGCTCATTCTAGAAACGTGATTTCGGTAAAAGTGAACCAATTTCAAGTTGCTCTAAAGTTATCCGAAAAGCAGTATTTTTCATCCACTCGAATTGTTGTTATCCTTCATCAACTGTATCACATTTGCTCCAGTATACCTGGAAAGCATACTCTGCTAATCTGAGTATTCATTTTTGTTTTTTGTCATAAGAAAGTTTACCATTTGGAGGTTGAAAGTACCCCTTTATCGACCTTTAAATACTTTAAATTGTAGACAGTGAAAATCCTAACTAAGCCATTATCGTCACTTATTAAGGTACACTCATTCTTGACGTTCAAAGTAAAAAATATCTCGCATTAAGATTAGCAGAGTATGCTTTCAATACATACTGGAGAGGGTCGCGAATGTCCAAACTGATGAAAAATACCGCTGCATGTGGATTTTAGTCCACCGAAATCAAGTTTCTATACTGATTTAAAAATACAATTTTATAAACCACTTTAATAATTGCCAACCCCTATCGAAACGGACGTATAGTGGGAGAGCGATAACAGTACAGGTGCCTGTCTTCTCAGGCTAGTTTCTGCTTTGTTTTTGCATGAAAACACTGTGCCGTATTAATAGTAAATTTATAACAAGATCAAACCCAAAGGTAAAGTTATATTTGGACTGAACCTCGATCACAACAACCCTCACTTGTGCTTTAACCGTCTCTTTTAGCTTATCCGTGAAACTTAAAGAAAAGAAAGGAAGTTTCTTTTTTTACCGAGGAATCAGCAGCATAATCTAAGCAATAAAGGTATAAAATGCTGCCAAGCTGAAGAGGTTTGTTTTCGCTTTACTGTAATGCACACGGCGTCCATGTTGAAAATGAGACGTCGCGGGGGAAGGGGGGGGGGGGGGGGGGGGGGTTGGGTTCGCACGTAATCATGGCAATGCACCATCAACACTGGAACAAACAGAAACAGACTATGTTGAATTACAAAACACTCAAGTGAGTTGTCTAATTTACGCAGACGATGTAGTTATACTATCTAAGACAGCACAAGGACTTCAACAATACCTGCGAAAACTAGAAGAATACTGTAATCTCTCAAAACTTACAGTTAATATCGAGAAAACTAAAGTGATGATAATTAATAACTGCGAGAGAAGATTGAATAAGTATACATTTTACTATAAAGAGGAAAAACTAGAAAATGTCCAGCAATACAAATATCTCGGCCTAACATTTAGCACATACGGAAATTTTAGTCTTGCGAAACACGAACTTAAAAAGGTAGCTCTGAAGGCACTATTTAAACTACGAAAAGAAATGGGTGACAATTTCAAATCGAACGTTAAGCTTACACTCAAACTCTTTGACGCACTTATAAAACCGATTTTGCTATACGGAAGTGAAATATGGGGAACTGATCAGAACAAAACCAAAATAGATAATGACCCATTAGAATTGGTACAAGTCAAATTTTGTAAGATGTTACTCGGAGTATCTAGAAATGCAGCAAACAATGCTTGTCGAGCGGAACTTGGATGTTTACCTCTCAAAGTGGAGTACACATATCGAGCTATAAAATACTGGACAAAATTATTGACTACTAGAACTAATACACAACTCTCACACATTGCATATACAGAGAGTATAAACTCGCCGAAACCAAGCTACTGGAGTGAAAAAATAAAAATAGATGCTGTCTTCTAATGAGTATGGAAATGTGTGGTCGTCAATAGATCAAACGACAAATGTGAACAAGTTTTTGGAAAATATTAAACAAACATTAAGAGACATTGAACAACAACACTGGTTCAGCGAGATTCATACTGACATACGAAGAAAACAAAACGAAAGAAACAAATTAAGGCTTTGGAACAGTCTCGGTAACGACCTAAGGTCAACTGCATCACTTAATAGTTTTAAAATTAATCTTAAAAGAAACACTGAACTACTGTAAATAACTGAATAGAATAAGTTAATTAGTATAAGTTAATTAGTTTTATATTACTATTATTATTATTATTAGGGTAGATTAGCGTAGTTATAAGCACGACCACATCAGCAACGCTGTAAATTTATCGTGGGCAAATAAATATTATTATTATTATTATTATTATTAACATATTGGATATTCAAAATAAATTATAATCTGGAGGACTATCTCAGCAAAGTAACTATTATAGAACACAGATAAGCCCTTACCCGAATAAGAATAAGTAATCAACCGCTACAAATTGAAAGAGGCAGATATTTGAAACCCTACCTGAAACCTCAAGAAAGGATACCGTAAAGATTCGATTAAGCGCCCTCCTTCAAATAAGCGCCCCCTCTCGAATAAGCGCCCCCCTTCCACTGCGTTTTCTGAAATAAGCGCCCCCTCCCAAATAAGCGCCCTCCCCCCTCTCGATACGGAAGCACGTGTTATCGGTACAAAGTCAACTTCGACATTTTATTCAGCCATTGACTGACACGCGACCAGTTTTTGTTTTACATGTTACAGTTACAGTTCTTGTTAGGATCTTAATAAAAGTTGTGTTTTATCGACACGGATTGCAGCATCTTTTCAAAAATGAAATAAGCGCCCCCTCCCGAATAAGCGCCCCCTCTCGACTCTCAAAAATTAAATAAGCGCCCGGGCGCTTAATCGAATCTTTACGGTATGTCCATTATGTCAAAATGGGGTAGAAGATGATGAAATGCACTTTATTCTAAAATGTAAAACATACCATGTACGTAGGAGTAAATTATTTCTTACTTTCGAAAATATATTCAATGTTAACAGCCGGCACATGAATGAAAACGAGCTTTTCAAACTTATCATAAATCCACCAAATAAGTTCGCAAAACAAGCAGCTAAATACATACACGACTGCCTCGTCATTAGGAAAAAGATATTAACTGAATAAGTATTGTATGCTTCCAACTCTTAGTAACTGAACTACCTCATATTATGCTCGTTCTTAATTATTAGCTATTTACCATAGCGTTCACGCCATGTAAAGTATATTTGGTGAAAACCCAAAACGCACTAGATTGTGTACGGGTCCAAATAAATAAATGATGTTGTTGTTGTAATCCTCCTTTATCTAGCCTGACACAGACCTCCGTAATCCCTTCAAAGGAAGGAAAAGGAGGTCTGTACTACGGATGAGTTAATCGTGTTCTAAGTCTGGGAAGAAATTATTTCTCTCGAACTTCAAGTGAAAAGTCGGCCTCAACATAAATGCAGAAAGTGCCTAGGAAGTTTGAAAGAATTTGCAGGAAACAAACGAAATTCTTCTTCAGATATCGTCTAGTTCTTCGAAACGAAAAGAAAGTCCATGTTCAAGAGCTCTTTTTACAAAGCGAATGGCTGTGGGAGACTGTAACGATATACTGTCGTACGTGTTTGTGACATCCGGTGTCACAAACTAGACTATGTTATCGGTGTTATCTGATCCCACATTTTGGGATATCTATGTCAGTCGTGCAATGACTAGGACGCACTGAACGCGACATGTTTATGTAATAACTGCGGGTTTAATAATCGATCATTAAATACAGTTCACTATCCAGGTTTGCTCCTCTGATCTTTACATGGTGGCAGCCAGTAAGAGACCGAACCTTTAGACGACTGAGAATTTTCCAACAGCACAAATGGCCACAGGATTCGTGCTACCGCCCCCGCCAGCACTCGACATCCACGAGACTAATGTCGCTGAGAAATGGAAACGTTTCAAACTCGCTTGGGACAATTATTCACTAGCAACAGAGCTGAATAAGAAGCACGAGGCAGTACAGGTAGCCACGCTACTAACGATTATCGGAGAAGAAGCGAGAGAGGTGTACTCGACGTTTGCGGACTGGGAGGACGAGGCGAACAAAACAAAAATTGAGCCAGTTCTCTCAAAATTCGCCGAGTATTCCCAGCCGCGAAAAAACACTCCTTTCGAACGCTATCGCTTTAACAAGCGATCCCAGGAGCCAGGGGAGACGTATGATCAGTACCGAACAGCCTTGCGAATACTGGCAGAGGGTTGCGAGTTCAATGCAATAACTCCCGAAGAAATATTACGTGACCGGTTGGTGTTTGGTATCAGCAATAACAAAGTAAGAGAAAGGCTGCTGAGGGAATCCGCACTCACGCTGCGGAAAACCGACGAAGTCTGCCGTGCATCAGAGAGTACAATAGCACAAATGAAGGAATACGGTCATGGCGAAACCGTAAGTGCAGTTCATCTCGACAATAAATTCCGTCGACAACGTGGCCGTAACAACGGGGTCGGCGACCAGACAACAAAGGAATGTGGGAACTGTGGTCGAGCACACGAGCCAGACAGTTGCCCAGCTCGTGGCAAAATATGTAATGACTGTAAGAAACTCAACCACTTCGCTGCTGGATGCCGTGGAGGAAAAAAGGCGAGCAAAACGACAAGCAAAACAGTACGAGTCGTCGAAGAGGAAATCGATTCTGACGAAACCGAGTTGTATGTTGTCAGCAATATCGCCGCAGTCACGCTTGATGACTCGCAGATCGTGACACTGAAACTTGAGTCAGGGAAGTGTTTACGATTCCAGCCCGATACAGGAGCTCAATGCAATGTCGTCCCGCTTCACCTCTACAAGAAAGCCTCTAAAGACTACGGCCTAAAGCAAGTCCAACCAGTCAAGACGGCAATCACAGCATACGGTGGATCGCGACTTCCGGTTGTTGGCCAAGTAATTATGAGAGTGTGGCGTGACAAGTTTAAGTGTCGAATGGATTGCAAACTCGTCGATTGCACTGACATGCGCCCAATTTTAGGCAGGAAAGCGTGCATCGGCATGAACATAATTAAATATACGGACAATGACGCGATAAACAAGCCGCAAACAGGAAACGTTCCGGTCTACGCCGTAGAGAATGCAGTAAACAACACGGAAAACGCTGCCCGTTTGTCAAAAGAAAGGCTGGTGGGAAAGTTTTCGAAAGTCTTCGCAGAGGAGGTCGGACAGTTAAGAGGGCGAGTACCACATCAAACTCGACGCCGCCATTAATCCTGTCCAGCATGCACCGCGCCGCGTGCCAGTCGCACTGAGGGCCAGACTGAAGACCGAGCTGGATAATATGGAACAGCAGGGGATCATCGCCTCGGTTACAACACCCACAGCATGGGTCAGCTCGATAGTAGTCGTACCTAAGAAGAACGGGAAACTTCGGATATGTCTGGATCCGAAAGACCTCAACCAGGCGATCCAGCGTGAACACTACCCCCTGCCGACCATCGAGGACGTAGCTACGCGTCTACATGGAGCCAAGGTGTTCACAAAGCTTGATGTCAGAAACGGCTTCTGGCATGTGAAACTGGACGAGGAATCCTCGTATCTCACCACTTTCAACACGCCTTTTGGCCGGTACCGCTGGAGGCGTATGCCGTTCGGCATCCGATCGGCGCCTGAAGTTTTCCAACGGAAAATGCACGAACTTATTGAAGGGATGCCACATGTCGAAGTGGTGGCCGACGATTTTGTCGTAGTTGGTTACGGAAGCACCCTTCAGGAAGCTAATGAGGATCATGACAAGAACCTAACGGCATTCTTACAGCTCTGTGAGCAGCGAGGGCTCAAGCTTAATATGGACAAGCTGAAGCTACGACTACCGGAAGTGTCTTTCATTGGACATTTAGCTACGGGTCAGGGTCTGCGGGTGGACCCAGCTAAAGTTAGAGCCATACAGGAAATGCCGCCAACGACAGATAAAGCGGAAGTACAACGATTGCTGGGGCTAGCCCAGTATTTGAGCAAGTTCCTGCCTCATCTGTCGGACCTGACAAAACCACTACGCGAGCTCACACAACAGGATGTGGAGTGGGCCTGGGGTGAGGCCCAAACAACAACACTAAACAACCTGAAGGATGCCGTCACCAGCACACCAGTACTCAGGTACTACAAACTCGAGGAGGAAGTGACCCTCCAATGCGATGCATCGCAGTCAGGGCTAGGGGCTGCGCTGCTACAGAACGGGCAGCCAGTCGCCTATGCCTCCCGAGCGCTTACGTCAGCAGAGACACGCTACGCGCAAATAGAGAAAGAGTTACTAGCTATTGTCTTTGCGTGTGAGAGATTTGAGACTTACATCTATGGGCGTGACCTGATCAAAGTCGAAACTGACCACAAGCCATTAGAGTCTATCGTCCTCAAGCCACTGAACTCCGCACCACAGCGCTTACAGAGAATGCTGCTTAGACTGCAGAAGTACAGCCTTGAATTTAAATATAAGAAAGGGAAGGAGATGTTCCTGGCTGACACTCTGAGTAGAGCATACTTACCGGAAGTCAATGCGTGCGAACACATTCACGAGCTTGAGGAAGTAGATCACACATCTTCGCTCCCAGTCAGTGATGCGCGATGGCATCAGATTAAGCACGCTTCAGCAGATGATCCTGTGTTCAAGGAACTGCGCTTAGCCATACAGCAAGGCTGGCCTGAGAGCAGATCAGATGTTCATAAGTGTCTCTGTTCGTATTACGACATACGCGATGAACTAACCATACAGGATGATTTGGTCTTCAAGGGGCAGCAGCTTGTCGTACCAGCCTCCCTTCGCAAGGAGCTCATGGCAGTAGTACACGCCTCCCACATCGGTATCGAGGGTTGCCTTCGGCGAGCGCGCGACAGCTTGTACTGGCCCCGGATGTCAACTGAGTTGAAAGAATACATCTCAAAGTGTGATGTATGCCTAGCATATCGCAGTTCGCCAGGCAAGGAGCCACTCCTACAACACGAGGTCGTGGCTAGACCTTGGTCGAAAGTCGGGGCAGATCTCTGTGAAGTAAATGGGCGCACACTGTTAGTCGTCGTCGATTACTACAGCAACTTCATTGAGGTTGCACGCCTAACAACAACCACCTCGAGGAGCATCATTAAGGAACTGAAAGCAGTGTTTGCCCGATATGGTGTTCCTGACATCCTTATGACGGACAATGGTCCTCAATTCGCATCGGCTGAGTTCTCCGTGTTTGCGAGAACCTGGGGATTTGATCACGTGACATCCTCGCCGTATCACCCTCAATCGAACGGCAAGGTAGAAAATGCGGTGAAGACCGTGAAGCGTTTGTTCAAAAAATGCAAAGACTCTGGCCAGTCAGAGTTCTTGGCACTACTGGACTGGCGCAATACGCCTACAGAAGGAGTAGGCACAAGTCCGGCGCAACGGCTTATGGGACGTCGGTGCAAGACACTCCTTCCCATTGCGAGCACTCTGCTGCGGCCTAAGAGTGCGACTGAAGAAGATGCTCGGGCGATCACCGGCATGAAGCAGCGTCAGCAGTATTACTATGATAGGCACAAGAAACCACTGAAACCTATCACTCCAGGTGAGACTGTGCGCATGAGGTTGCCAGGTCAGGACCGCTGGAGCGCTGGCACCTGTACGGAGCAACTAGACTCCAGGAGTTATGTGGTCAAGGTCGGTGACACCGAGTACAGGCGTAACCGCAAACAGCTGATTCAAGCAGGTGAGCTGCCCATCCCTGACATACCGGAAATGGCTGAGACAGCACCGACACAGACAGCCGACCATACAAAAGAGGTACCTGTTGTGCCGTTAGCTGTTGACACACTTCCTCATGCAGGTCTCCGCAGGTCTGAACGCAGCCACAAGGCGCCAGCCTGGCAGAGTGATTATATTACGATCTAATATGATACACTGCGGGAGTATCATCGGAACAGCATATTGTAAATAGTACTTATATAATCATTTGTTTTGTTGAGAGGAAAGATGTAACGATATACTGTCGTACGTGTTTGTGACATCCGGTGTCACAAACTAGACTATGTTATCGGTGTTATCTGATCCCACATTTTGGGATATCTATGTCAGTCGTGCAATGACTAGGACGCACTGAACGCGACATGTTTATGTAATAACTGCGGGTTTAATAATCGATCATTAAATACAGTTCACTATCCAGGTTTGCTCCTCTGATCTTTACAGAGACGATCGACCAGAAGCAATATCAATAGCCTCGGCGGTCAGGCTAGTTGCTACGAGCGCGACTTCTCAAACCTCGAGTTCACGTGGTTCTCAAACTCTCGAATTCATCCAATCTTCCACTTCCTCGAGGAAAGAAAGATCTCCAAATCCCTTCCTTTGAAGGGATTACGGAGGTCTGTATATAGGCTATCGAAGAAGGGAATTTATTTTATTTCCCCCGCTGCCCTGAGCGCGTCCTCCCTCTTTGTCTCTTGCATTGCCGTTAACAATAGGAAATGAACAATCTGAAATCTACAATGTGTACCGTCTAGTGTTTCTCGGCCAATGGAAATCGAGATGTAATTTATGCAAATTTATGCCGGAACACGATTAACGACAGTGTAGCACAGACGTCCCTTCCCGAGTTTTGAGGGGAGACGGACGGCTGAACACAGGCTACCTTTATCAAACCCTTTGGTTTGTGGAGTGGATAAAAGATCCGCAACACTCGAATGGCTTTCCTGTACTCAGTTTTCATCCGCATGACGCATGTTATACACTCAGTGATGTTTTGAATAGTTTCAGATGTTTTTTAAGAGTTGCTTCACAAAATCCACATTCGTCTATCTTTGCATCAAGATTATAGAACATGATAAAGTCTGGTACATGATTAACTTCTTATTAACCGAGAGCGAGGTCTTTATGGGAAAATATCAGACCGAGGTCTTGACAGTACGGATCGAGCGCTAGCGAGGTCCGTACATAAAAGACCGAGGTCTGATATTTTCCCGTAAAGACCGAGCGGACGAGGTTAATAAGTAGTTTATTATATGGCACTTGTGATAAACAAAGAATGAGAAAATAAGTGACTCGCGTGACAGAACGTGAGATACCTAATTTGCATAAATGTACATACCAAAGTAGTGGAAGCCGTTCAGAATTTATTCCGCGATCTATTTGACAGCTCCGTAAATCAATACAAAAGATGAATGGAAATACAATGTCAGATGTCAGAATCAATTCAGAATTAGAAAACTTTGCTAATACAAAGTGCACGAAAGGTGGAATTCGTAGGAAAAGCTATCAGAAAAGAACATATTTCCACTAAATCAACTCGAAAAACAAACCGTTCGCTCAACTCAAGTGACATGTGGTCGGCCAAAAAATCAAGATCTTCGTCGGATCAGTTTCGGCGATGACAGTTCTATGCTGTTTGTTTCTATCCTGGATAACTTTGACTGAGACATGGAAAATCTGGAAATGACAATCCCTGATATTTGCTACTGATCGGCAAAATTGGTTGGCTGTGGAATCAGAACTTCCCTGGTTTATATAGTGAGGGATTGTAATTTGTAAACTGGACCGATGCTGACTGACATTCAAGACAAATTTCTTAAAGCCGATAATTGCAGAAAGAAAGCCGGCTGCAGAGGAGTAAACTTGCTGAAATATGGACTATGACTTCTGGCTCAGGTGATAGTCGCTGGCAGACTTGTTGTCTTGTAGTTTTACTACTTCCACTGCCACTGGACGGATCGAGGCTCCCGCACAATTCTCGTGTGAACACTCAACAGAGCCACGAAGCTATCAGAGTTTATCTTTATTGAGTCGGATTGTTCAGTTATTTCGCTGCTGGGGTGTTTGATTCCTGCATTACATGATACATTACTTAGCTATGTTCTAATTTTGTTTCTACCGAGTGGAGACTTCACGTCGCTGTTTGGAACTCGCTTGTAGTTGACGGCCAGGGGAAATGGTTCTTCCGTACATTGAACTCTGCTAGACGGCAACTTCTGAAACTTCTGTAGAACCTAACAGGATATCTATCTTGTCCCTGTAGCTAGCATAGACCTTTGGATGGCATTGTATTTCAACTAGTTGACTTTGCGTATACCAATAACAATTTTTGACAACAAATGGTCAAGTTCGTTTTGGAGCTAAACTTTGTAATTATATTTACAGGTCACAATTTCGATGGACCGGCTTTCTCTCTTTTTAAAACGGTATTATTACGATGTTTGTGTTCCTAAACTGCATCACTAAGTGCCTAGTTATCTCTGTTTTACCCGGATTGATTTCCTGAGCTTAGACCAAAATATGCGAATTGTGACCGTTGTCATGGTAACGGTCCGTACGGCAAAATCCCGACCGAGCACCAGCCAATCAGAACACTCGATTTCACATTGAGAGTGGCTTGCCATATAATAAAGAAATATATTTTCCGGTCCGGAACCATTTTTGCAACCGCGCGTTGTGATTGGCTGGTATATAGCCTCCTATATATGTAGCCGTTCTTATTAACTTCATAAGAAATGGTTCTCTCTCAGACACCCAACCCCTAACCTGTGGCATTTCCCAGAGAACAATCCTAGGTCCTCTTCTCTTTATACTTTACATAAACGATTTGCCTAATTGTCTCTCTCATTCTCAACCTCGGATGTACGCCGATGACACGCAATTAACTTTTGCCAGCAATGATATCAATCACATAGACCATGAGTCCTATTAACTATGGTTGAACCAAGATCTTGTGAGGGTTAGTGAATGACTTATTGAAAATAAGCTCACCCTTAATACGTCCAAGACTGAGGTACATGTTAATAGGGTCAAGGCAAAGGTTATAAGTAGTACGTTTGACAGAGCTCCCTCTCTTTTTATTGATGGTGCCTCTGTTAATCGAGTTACATCCACAAAATGTCTTGGAGTGTATATTGACGAACACTTATCTTGGAATGTGCACATAGCCAAACTGTCAAAGAAAATTGCCTCTGCCATTGGCGCCCTGAAACGCACGAGATCTTTTGTACCTTTTGAAACACTCTTGTGTATCTATAATGCTTTAGTGCAGCCCCATTTCGACTACTTTAGCGTCGTTAGGGGAAATTGCAATAAAACTCTTGCCACTGAACTTCAAAAGCTACAAAATCGTGCTGTACGAATTTTGACATTTTGCAATTACGACGCCAATGCTGATGATCTATTCAAAAAACTTGGCTGGAGAAAACTAGACAATCACCGGAAATTTATAACTACTACTATGGTCTATAAATCGCTAAATGGCCTAGCGCCTGAATACCTTTGTTCAAAGTTCGCTGACCGTAGTAGCATTTCGAGCTATAATTCTCTAAGGGACACCGAGGGCAAACTAGCTATTCCTCTGCCCCGCACCAATTTTCTAAAGAACAGCTTCAGTTATAGTGGTGCGGTGCTTTGGAATAGCTTACCTGTCGAGCTGCGGCAAGCAAACTCTCTCACTCGTTTTAAATCTCACTGCAGCGATTTCTTTAACAATTAATAAATTTCATTAAACACACGGCATTCATGGAAAGCAGGCATCTCTATTTTATTCCTTTTTTTAAATTCATAGTTAATATTAGTTAGATAATTATAGTCAGTTATTGTATATATAGTTAGATATTAGTTAGGTGCATGCGTTATTCAAATTATTAGATATTAACATTGTATACGTACTGATTATATATTTTAACTATTCCTACTTTTTTTAATGTAATCGAAGGCCTGATGTTTTAACCGTGTATAAATAAAGTTATTACTTACTTACAGGGCTTGCGCTGGAGCCCCGGGAGGGAGGGGGAGCATGGGTTTGACCTTGTTCCTGGTTCCCAGCAAAGATTTCGCGTTTTCGTGTCTTACTTTACTGATATAGTTACTATTTTTCAATTATAACTTCAAGTTTAATTGGATTTAACTTCCTCAGCATTTATACTCAGCACATATACATATGTTTTTAACTGGGTATAGCGTAAGGGTGGGGTTCGAGTAACAATGTTCTTATAGAGGTGGGGGTTGCGGTGTTTTGTATCTAGTAGGGGGCCTCGTGTCCTATTATACAACACCTGCCCTTTGGGCGAATCTTGAAATAAATAAATATTAAAATAAATACTGCTTCTCAGGGTGATCACGTGATTAGTAACGTCATAGCTAAGAGAACACATAAAGGATGGGCCCGTGAGTTTTATACATCGGAAAAAAATGATCATGACAATAAGATTGCTTTAACAAGTCAAATAGAATCACGGTTAGAGATCTTGTTTTTATTTATCTGAGGGAGAAGATAGTTAATAAGGGCGAAATGTGGTCAAGTAACCTGTTTTGCTAAATATTCCCTTTATAGTAAACCGATAGCAAGTTCTCTAAGCGTGAGTATGTAGAAATAAGTAATTGAAATATACTGGATATACTAACTTGCTGACTTGATGAAAACCAAGTTTCACATATTTTTTGTCAAGGTTTTTTTTCTATTTTCGGTCAATGATCCAGGAATTTCGGGCCTGTATTCTATTTTATAAGAGAAGTGTCATGAAAATGTGCGTTCTCAACTTTCCTATCAAGATCTCAAGCATGTTAAGGCATGGTTTGAGCATGAAATCGAGGCTAAAGCTATTTTATTGAATAGAGTGGCTTATGTTTGCCCGAATCAGTTCTATAAAAATAGTGGATATCACTAAGCTCAACGTTCTGAGTCGTTTCAACAGATTTTGTTGTAAAATGTCTATCACGTGACCAGCCACGTGATTACAAAATCTGGAAATTTCATCTCAAAATGGGCCGGTTACACTGCATTTTTAAAGTAACGGTTTATTGCTTATGTGATTACACTTCTGGTTGTTTCTAAAGATCTGCTTGGAATGGTTGACCCTGATAGATTGTTAAGGCGAAAATAGAGAAAACAGGTCACGTGACCTGTTCTTGGAACCAGTTTTCCCCAATTTTCTCACCTACAATGGGAAAATGTCAACCATTCCAGACAGAGATTTACGGACAAACAGAAGTGTAATCAGATAAGCCAGGAATCGTTACTTTAAAAATGCGCTGTGACCGGCCCATTTTGAATTCTTTGTTTTATCAGCCTTAAGATCACGTGACCACCAAAACACGAGAATACCTAACTTAAAATGTTGATACATATGATTGCTACCTAATTACTGATTTCTATGGTATTTAATTGAAAAATGACAAAGTTAGCGAATTTAGAGTGTATAACAGAATTGCTGAATAAACCATGCCTTAACATGCTTGAGATCATACCCTATTCCAGACTAAAAATACGAAATTTATTACCCTATTTCAAACTAAAACAGCTTGAAAAGCATAGCCCTTTGGAGCGGCATGCTGGAGCGTTTAGCTCCTCTGATCTATCAAAATATAGCCTGCGATTTTCTGATTCGCGCGAGCAGTGCGGGATTGGATCCCTTGTCGAGTTTTTGTTGCACCTACAATCTTCGTCAATCTTCGAATGATTAGTTGTTAGTATTTCTTGCCTGAACCAACATATGGATGATACAATTATTGTGGATACATAAAGGTTTTGATAGCTCGTAAATCTCGCGTACGTCGTCGATCTGCCTACTATGAAAATCATGATGAAGTGTTACCGACTCGCGACTTTTGTAACTTATTAATGAACACATAAGATTAGTTTCTGGTCAAATTGCTGTAGAGATGCTTATAGCCACTAGTAAATCAGTTGTAGATACAACGTGTATTTCATGGAACAACTGTTCAAAATAAATGAAATGTGAGAATCATTATCTCAATTGACTCTTTTCACCTGGTGGCCATCTTGGATTCAGAGCGAGGCAATCCTTTGTTTTTGCCTGGTTAGCCTCGTTTTGACTATCCCTCACTGCGAGGCTAACCTGGCATAAACAGAGGTTTGCCTCGCTTTGAATCCAAGATGGGCACCAGGTGAAAAGAGTGAATAAACAAATCTCCACAGAAAAAGGTGTACGTTTTTTTAATGAGCTGATTAGATTAAAAAAAAAACACTTTTGATTCAATGTGTTGACATGAACTGCGCCTAGTTCTTTTCAATAAGAATTACAAATACAATTGACCAATTCAACGATTTGGAATTCATTGACGGGAGGTGGGGGGCAATTCACTAACGATCTCGCTCCTGGGGGGCGAATTCACTTGGGGGGTGAACTCGCTTTGACACCGGTATTTTTACTACGGAACCCTCCTCTTGCCTCTCTGGGTCGGGTCGAACTTCTGGGAAAGGAGTTTCTGATTGGTTTTCCTGCTTTTAATCCTATTACCAAAATCGAAATTTCCTACCCTTTTCCTACCATTTTCAATAACGTACACTCTACGTATCATATCCAACTCAACTTCTTCCTCCATCGACTCTGAAGCCATTGTTGCAAGGTCGCCAGCCTTCAAAATGCTACTACAAATCCTCCCTTTTGCGACCTACTCACGAACGCTCGCTCAACCGGGAAGAGTTTGATATGCTAATTAGGAACGCTAATTTAAGTACTATAACAGTAATGTATATCAAAGTTAGTAGAGCAAATAGACTTGTAAAGCTTTTCCCGCGAAGCGTTCTCATTGGTCACTTCCCTTGGCCAATCGCAAACGGAGTTCCTGGATGTTAAGACCTATTGTTCCCTTAGGAATGGTCGCAACTGGAGCCAACCCATTGAACAATAGCGGGCCGGAAACCGTTCTAAAAATAACCAACCTTGTGTAAACGCTATGGCAAAGCAGGGGCGTAACCAGGGGGAGGTTCCAGGGGTTCCTGAAACCCTTCGTGAGTCTGTATCTAACAAGTATCTAAAAAGTAAATTACGGCAAAAGATAAGTACTTTAATTCGTTAGCTCATTGACAATAACTTTTACCCGGTTTTATGGAGAAACGTGATATTTTGAACGGTATGTACGTATACGTAATTTGAATTTTGACAACTGACTCAGGCCACACCGCGGCAAAACGTTACGCGCATGCGTATTTGCTATTTCTTGTCGGCGCGCGGCCGCCCCCAGTTTCCCGCGAAAACTGAAATGAAACAACAGGCACATACCAATGATTTTAAAATTTCTGCTTAAAAGTATCCATTTCTGAACTGTTTTGTCAAAAAATAAGAAAACTACTTAAAAGCTAAGCCTAAGACTTTAACAGGTTGAAGTTTTCTTACTTTGTAATTCACTGTGAGTTTACTAAGTTATAAAATTATTTACTAAAAAAGTTGAAACCCTCGGTAATTTGTATTTGATAGCAGAGCCTTCGTTCTTTTGGCCAGCGGAGCATACCGTTTTGCCGCGATGTGGACTCAGGCTCGCTTTTTAGTGCTTAGTAAATTCACAGTGAATTACAAATTAAGAAATTATCTTTAACCTGTTAAAGTCTTAGGCTTAGCTTTTAAGTAGTTTTCTTGTTTTTTGCGAAACATTGCACATTCGTACCAGAAATTAGCAACAGGGGTGATTACCTCTGTTTTCTTTTAGTTTCGGCGGGAAACTGGGAAGACGTGCGCGCGACCGGCTCATCAAACGCGCATGCGCATGACGTTTTGTCGGTGGTTAAGCTGCGCTCTGCTCTGATGTGCGGAAGGTCGAAGGTTCGAAACGGCCCGTGGTCGGACTAACACTCAGGTTCTTAAAATAACTGAGTAGAAGGTGCTGCTTTTACATGCATAACTGACTCAACAATACGTTGTCAGACCTTCACGTCTTTCTCAGATACACCCGATTTCGAATAAGGTCGGTCACGGACGAGCGACAAGCGACAAAGTATTTTCATTAGTATAACTGGTCGGGCAGCTATGCGGAATGGAATACGGGGTAATTCGAAAATCCATTCGAAGGAAACCATCAATATTCTTCTTAAAACCTTTGACTTTGACTCCAAAAACAAACGAATTGACCAGACTTTTAGCAACAACCAGAATCCATTTCGGTCTGGGTACGGTCGTTCGTCGTTTGCCGCTTGTCTAGGATTGGACAACCTTTTCTGAAACAGGTAAATATGATCAGGACGTGAAACCGACGTTTAAGAAGATTACTGAATTTTATCGGTAAACGTGTTACCCTCTATAAATAAGGTGATTGACTTGACTTGACTTTAACCACGAGTCCGATTATTTCGTAAATGAAAAATAGACTGGGACCCCACCATAAGAAAGACCACAATTCTTATAAATTCCCACGCGTGGTCCCTCGAGAGTTCCGAGTCCCGCGCGGTGACTAACCCCAAGTCCCGCGCGTATTCTTGTGGGAAAAAAAGTGTCCGTCGCCCCTTGCGTCTTCTCGCGAAAATAAAATATTAGTTAGAACTCCCTGTGCAAAGGATAAAACATATCATACATATATGTGGAGAATGTCGGCAAAACAGGACAGGAGTGGAAGTAGGAAGTGACGTGCAGGGTAACATTACATGAGTAATAGAGAAAAGAAATACAGATGAGAGCTGGCTTTCTTCACGTTTGTTCATTCCTTGAGGTTCAAGAGTCAGGAGTTCTCCCGTATATATGATATGTTTGATCCTTTGTCAAAACTATTAACATCTAGTAATAGACCCTTTCAGCTTGCCTGTTTGTTGCCCCATTTCAGACCACGTGATAGTTCTTCAGAGATGCCCCATTTCAGACCACGTGACCTAGCTTGAGTAATGTTTTTCTGTATCCCAAGAGGAAATGTGCCAATTTCTATAATTGGAAAACAAAGCACTGAATCCTCTGGAGAACTATCACGTGGTCTGAAATGGGGCAACACACAAGCAAGCTGAAAGGGTCTATTATAGAAATTGGTGGATACAAAAAAAAAACGCACTACTCAAGGGAAAAGTCACGTGGTCTAAAATGGGGCAACAAACAGGCAAACTGAAAGGGTCTATTGTATTCAATATAATTAACGTTGTATCAACTTTGCAGCTGTAGTCCTTGCACTACTCATTTATATTTGTTACCGTTTGGCTTATTTGATCCGACCGGTACGACCAGCAGGATTTTCTTCAGCGGTTTCTGATGTCTTTCAAGTTTGAATCAATTGACTGTCCTTTCTATTTACTTGTGGTCCATTCAACTATTCATGTAGAATCAATATTATAAAACTTATGACGTATAGGCATGAGATAAACTGTACTTCATACAAACAATACACAATATTTCAAAAAGGCCGCGACTAAGCAAACAAACCTCACAAATTCCATCGCAACTTATATTTCCAAGAAATACCAGGGCCAAGACAGGGGCGGATTTAGGGGAGGGGCCGTGGAGGCCACGGCTCCCCTTTCGCGCGAAACGGTCACGTCGGCTGATTAGATATATAACATCAATAACGATCGAATGAATTACGATCGTGATCCCATGGGAAAGGCGGCTTTACTGCATGCATGGAAACAGTCTCGTGCTGATCATGATATGACTTCAATAGCTAATTTGCGTTCTTGATCCCATGGGAAAGGCTTTACTGGAAACAGCCACGTGCTGATTATCACATCAATAACCAAATGAATACATTGCGTTCGTGATCCCATGGAAAAGGCTCCACTGGAAACAGCTAGTCACGTGCTGATAAATCACATCAATAACCAATGAACTGAGCTAGTGATCCCATGGGAAAGGCATTACTGGAGGGCAACCTTCAAAATCGCTGTTTTGGAAGATCGACAATTGATTGGAGGTGGAAAATAACATTTACGAACAGGTTTTGAAAATAACACTACCGATTTCGTACAATTAATTATACGTAAGTGCCTTTAACTAAATGAAGTCAGATATGTTTTGCCCTCCAGTACAACCACGTGATATTGTATCCTGTGAAAGACCCATTCAGCAGCATTCAGCAGCATTCAGCACTTTGAGAGTATATGTGAATCTCTGGAGATTGACTGATTGATTAATTGCAAACCAGCAATACAAGCTCCATCTAGCTCCAGCCCGAACTCGTTAGGCAGTGGCCTCTCGGAACGGTTACAAAAGCTTCAAAACAGATGCGCTAGAGTAATAATGAATGTAAAAACGAATCTGGTCAGTCGGGAATAGCTTTACGCTCTCTTGGCTGAATTACTCTCGATGAGCGCAGGGCTCAAACTGATCAAGGCTAGATTCATGTATACTGAATACTTCATAATTTAACGCCCGAAAGACTGAACAACATATTTCAAGAATCGAGCACAGTTAGTCATAATTTACGAGGGTCCTCTACAAAGGTGTTTATTCCTCAACCCAAATCGGAATTTCTGAAGAAAAAAAAAGCCTGAACTACAATGGCACTAAGTTATGGAACGATTTGACGGATTTTCTGCGAAACTCTCTTTCCATGGCCTTACATCTTATCATTAATATAGCAGATTAACTTAATAGTAAGTATTAGTGTATACGACGTTCTCATTAAATTAGATTGCTTATTAATTAATATAGACAAATAATTGTTTCGTAGATATATATTTTACTGTAATAACACACCCCTCGTGGAAACCAGCTATAAGTTCTCAAGCATATTAAGGCCTGGTTCAGGGGTCAAATTTCGGGTAAAAACTGTTTTTCTTATTTCAGCACAGCCGAGTATGGTAAGTACGCCAAGTTTCTCACGATAATAGGTATCGCCATTCTTGACTACCTTAAGTGGTTTGTGTGTAGTAAAACGTGTCACATGGGCTGTCACGTGACTTAGAACACGAAATCAGAAAATCAAAAACGCGGCTCCGAGTTTAAAACAGCTAGGAAGATGAGTGGATATGTTTAGTTAAGGTTGAAGCCTTTTACCTAAATCAGCTTAGAAAAGATGGCTACAATGTTTCGTTAACGAGTAATCAAGGCGAACATATGCAAAATAGGTCACGTGACTTTTTGTACCCTTAATATCTCCTTATCTTTACATGATAGTCATGTTTTCTAAGCGTGATCTGAAACACTGCGGAAGGAGTAATTTTCAGCGGGGTTACTTCATATTCATATGTTATCGTCGCAGCCGCATTTCACTTAAACGATTTTATATAATTATGACGTCATCGATCACGTGATACCACAACCATCCACTTAACAAATTTAAGGATTTATTAGTATTACGGTGTAATTAGTTTTTGTTTAAACTGTTATTTCTGTCAGAAAACATTTTTTAACGTACATCTATTTTCCGTTAAATGAACCAGGCCTTAACATGCTTGAGTTGATGGAGTAGCGTGTATAAATAAAGGTGATCCTATCCTATCCCTTGTTTTTGTCCTTCACGTGGGGGGAAGCAGCTCTAACAGCCAGTTTTTAACTGGGTAGCGTAAGTGTGGGGCTAGAGTAACAATGTTCTTATAGAGGTGGGGGTTGCTGTGTTCTGTATCTAGTAGGGGACCTCGTGTCCTATTATACAACACCTGCCCTTTGGGCGAATCTTGAAATAATACTATGAAAAAACGCTACTGTAGCATTGGTAGTTCTTAAGACGTAACATACAGGCTGTCCTTTTACGCGTAAAATGTTAAGTACATAAAAAAGTATACTGTTGTCAGTAAATTCTTGCTGTAAAAAAACTGAGTCAGCCATACATTATTACTAGAGCAGAGTTCGTATGAGTGGGACAAACTACGGGCATGTCCGTCACCGTGCTGTAACCGTGCTGTACTGTAATTCTGTGATTTGATTGGATCAGCAGAACAAAAACAATGGGAAACCATACCGCGGCAAAACGTTACGCTCCGCTGGCCGAAAGAACGAAGGCTCTGGAGTAAAAAATACAGTTACAGAAGGAAAATCCATAACTTTTAATTCAAACAGCTTGCAAAACGCAAATCCGTTTACGACAAAAAGAAGAACCTCTTCCGCTTTCCACTTTGTTGTTTTTCAGTTGGGCGGTAAACAATTTGGTTCTTTTGTGGGAAGATGTTCAACAATTCGGCATTTGTTTTCGACACTGTGTGGTCTCGCTGAACGTCATGATCAATGAAGATTAACGTTCTTATTAGCTTTTCACGTTGAAATTAAATTATACACCATACTGATATGCAGCCCACGTCGGTGGCTTAGAAAATTATGAAGACATTTTGAGGACATTCACATAGCATTTCTCTTCTATATCTTACGGTGTTATTTTTGTAGTTTTATTTTAATGAAACTGTCAATCAACTGATTGATTGACAGTGATGGCTTCAAAGCAAATATCGAAAAACCATTCATATTTACTTTATTTTGTAACTGCTCATATTTAGAATCGGGTGGGTAATGCCTTTACGTAATCCAACAGTAAACGGTTAGACCTTCACGTCTTGTCGAATAAGGATGTAAAACCGTATATCAGTTAAGACTAAGTCAACAGAGGGCCATGGAAGATTACTGAGAAGATTACATGGAAGATTACTGAGCTGCATGTTAGCGGTAAAGAACATGTTACCTCTTGAGAACCAACTGAAATTTGTCAGATTTATCTTATAAATCAGTTGTCTAAAGCTATTTGTTCGACAAAATCCAAATCATGTGACCAATCCCTTGACAAAACAAGAACATTTATACAACTGGAAATGCGCCGATGAGTTTACAAGAAATAACAAATAAAAGAAGTATGCTGCAAACAAGAGTTAGAAAACAACATTCAGAATACCATTCTTGGATTCCACCTTTGGTTAAGGGATATTTGTCAAAATAGGTAACGTGTCATCATCTTATTAATGAAGAGTCAAAGTCATCCATCGCAGACTGTTGGGGTTTCGAAGCAAGCATTTTCACATACTTGTTTTTCATTTGACTCTCATCGGTGCATTTAACAAGGTACTATTCGCGGGATTTTGATGTCATCAAGCACGTGACTGCTGTTTTCAAATCTCAGAATCGCTGGCCTAACTGCCGTGGGGAGCGAGTAGCAGCTGACGTTTCGAGCGCTAGCCCTTCGGGGGACTTATGGGTGGAGGAACGGCTTATATAGTGTCGAGTGCATGATTACCGCTGAGGAAACATGTACTCGGATCAATTAGGATCAAAGGAAATTGCGCCAACGATAGATTGAAATGCTAATAGCCGCAATACAATAAAGAGTGTCGACGAATAAAGTAATCAAACATGCTGTTTCAAGTTTGAGTGAATAAGCGAATTATGAAATTAAATGAACGAAAAGCGTTCATTAATGCCGTTAGGTGCAAAGTGCCTAATTTGAAAACAAAGTTCAGTTCTTTGCGTTTACGGGTTTCGGTAGTACCTTGATGAAGAGAAATACCGCATATATTGATGTGATTAATAGAATGGTCAGGAAGATTAAAGTGGCGAGCTACTGGTTTGGCGAGATCCTTGCTATTAGTTCTAACATCTAGCAAGTGTTCGCGGAATCGATCTCTTAATCTGCGCCCTGTTTCTCCGATGTAGAGTTTGTTACAAACTGTGCAGGTGATACAATAAATACAATTACTGGACGTACAGTCAAAATGGTCAGTAACTTTAAGAGAGCTTTGGGTCCTGAAATGCCGAGTATGGCAGTTTTAGTGAAAGCACGTGTTACACCGATTCCTGGGGTATTTAAAAATTCCTGGTTGAAGGTCGAGCTAGAGTGATCCCTTGACCAGGGAATTCCGAAGGTTTTTGTTTCGCTTAAAAGAGATAAGTGGTGGCTGTGGAAAAATGAGGGCGGTCTCTGGATCATTCTGTAAGATCTTGAAGTTCTTCTGGATGATTTTCTTGATAGGGAGATTGAATGGATTGGTAAATTAACGGAAACGGAATTCTATCTTCAGTCTTCGGTTCGGTCGGCAGTAGAGTCGATTCTCTGTCAATGTCGCGGTCGCGGTCCAATGCACTTGGTAGCGGAGCTCCAGCGCGGGCCGAACGCGCAAGCAGAGCACCATACATATACGATAGGTAACTAGTTCCTGTAAAAACTAGTGTTGGTCTGCGTCGGCGGGGAAGGTAAACACTGGTATATAATCAACTAAAGTCGATTGATACGGTGGCCCACAAGTATCACGGCAAACGTTTTAAGTGAACATCAAACAATTAAAAAAATACGTCAACATTAATTTTGTTTCAGCCCCAAAACCATCACGGCAAAAGTGTGTGAACACCCACGGCAAAAGTGTGTGAACACCCACGGCAAAAGTGTGTGAACATCCATGGCAAAAGTGTGTGAATACCCACGGCAAAGGTTTCACGGCGGAAGTGGTTTTCACGGCGGAAGTTATTCCTAGATCCTTACCTGCTCAAAAGTTAAGATGGCGAGAGAGAGAAATAGTAATGAGTGTTCTGAAAAGGAATTTATTAGTGATTACTTCAACAAAGGATTCAAATATGATGAAATCCGTATGTTCTTGGAAAAGCACCACGATATACAAGTAAGTAGTGCAACTTTAAAAAGGCGTATAAACGCATACGACATTAGTGTAGTCTTCTTGATGGCCCCGACTGTATGGGAGGGTACAGGCATGTCTGGAATACTCTCCAAATGCAAGGGATTAGAGTACCACGTCTAGTTGTCCAGGAGCTGTTGAGGGAATTAGACCCAGAAGGAACTGCTGAAAGAAGGGCCCACGCATTGAAGAGGAGAACTTACCATAATATCGGACCAAATTATGCATGGCACTGCGATGGATACGACAAACTGAAACCATTTGGGTTTCAAATACATGGTTGCATCAGACCACCAACCCTCTATTCTTTGGTTTCTTGTTAAAGGGACATATATATACCTGTGACTGTTCAAGCCATCTTGAAATAAACCATAATGAGCCATTATCCCATTCTCGGTGCCTAAAATCGGTGAGTATTTCGGCATAGGGCATCCACCAAATTGCTGAACAGCATCAAGATAATAGATTGCAATATTGTGAGGCGAACTAGTAGATCGAGTTACGTATAGCCACAATATTTTCCTACTCCATCCGTCGATGCAACCATGTATTGGTAATTAACCCAAATGGATTCAGTTTGTCGTATCCATCGCAGTGCCATGCATAATTTGGTCCGATATTATGGCAAGTTCTCCTCTTCAATGCGTGGGCCCTTCTTTCAGCAGTTCCTCAGTTCTGAGTCTAATTCCCTCAACAGCTCCTAGACAACTAGACGTGGTACTCTACTCCCTTGCATTTGGAGAGTATGCCAGACATGCCTGTACCCTCCCATAGAGCCGGGGCCATCAAGAAGACTTCTGATTTTCCTTCGAACTACATCAATGTCGTAATCAGTGTTTCGTCTCTTGAGGCCGTATGCGTTTATACGCCTTTTTAAAGTTGCACTACTTACTTGTGTATCGTGGTGCCTTTCCAAGAACATACGAATTTCATCATATTTGAATCCTTCAGGTTGAAGTAATCACAAATAAATTCCTTTTCAGAACACTTATTACTATTTCTCTCTAGCTCTCCCGCCATCTTGACGTTTGAGCAGGTAAGGATCTAGTACTGGAGGCTAATTTCGGCTCACTTCCGCCGTGAAATTCACTTCTGCCGTAAAAACCACTTCCGCCGTGAAACTTTTGCCGTGGGTATTCACACACTTTTGCCGTGGGTGTTCACACACTTTTGCAGTGGGTGTTCACACACTTTTGCCGTGATGGTTTTGGGGCTGAAACAAAATTAATGTTGACGCTATTTTTTTAATTGTTTCATGTTCACTTAAAACTTTTGCCGTGATACTTATGGGCCACCGTAGATTGAGGTATGCTAACCACCGTCAGATGGGCTAGCGCTCGAAACGTCAGCTGCTACTCGCTTTTTACGGCGGTTAGCATACCTCAATCGACTTTAGTTCATTATATAACAGTGTTCACCATATATATAGCTGAGAGAAAAATTTTAGCAACTTCCGGTTTCCCTCGCGCCCGAACCCCGACGCGATCCCCCTCCCCCTGCGCTTGCCACGTGCCTAAAAATGTGCTGTACATGCGCGCGCACTGCTAAATCCAGGCGGCCGGGATTAAAACCCTGGTCCATGGACAGATACACACCGCGGCAAAACTTTACGCTCCGCTGGCCGAAAGAATGAAGGCTCTGGTTTCAAATACAAGTTTCCGAGGTCTTAAACTTTTTTATTAAATAATTTTATAACTTAGTAAACTGACAGTGAATTTACAAATTAAGAAAACTTAAACCTGTTGAAGTCTAAGGCTTAGCTTTTAAGTAGTTATCTTGTTTTTCGCGAAACATTTCATGTAAATAAGCGTACGTACGTAAAACTAAAAACACGGATGATGGACTCTGTTTTCTTTTAGTTTCTGCGGGAAACTGGGGCGGACGCGCGTGCTGGGCTCGTCAAAACGCATGCGCGTGATCATACCAGAATGGACTCCTGTACTCAGTGTTTATCTTCCCCGCCGACGCAGATCAACGCTATTTTTTTAAGGAACTAGTCCCCATCTTATCTCTATACGGACCCACTAAGGCCGGGAAATACGCTTTATTTTTTCACTTAGCAATTTATTTGATTTGATTTGCTTTCGTTAATCGTACTGAAGCGATATGGTTGTCAGTCGTAAGAGCGCGCTGCGTATGTGGCAGAAATAGGTGTTCACGCAAAAGTACATTTACATCAGAACTGATCTCGTCAAAAAATATTATGTTGATATACGTTGGGTTTAGCCGGTCCGTATGAGAAGAAACCGGACCAGCCAACCTGATTCAGAGCGCGCGATTTCAGTGGATTCCGGATCGAAAAATATTTAGCAGTCACAGATCAGAAGGACCAAAACCTAGTTTACAATAAAGGCAATATATTTTAACAGTTGTCTTGAGTAGCCTTGATTGCGCTATATAAGTCTTCGTATTCTTGGCGGTTAATTGACACCTGAGAAAAAGCTGAACTCAGTTTAACTGACAATTGACAAATGTGAATTTACTAACAGCTGACAAATGGTATTCTGTGTTGACAACCGACTTACAACTGACAAATATACCTGAAGTGCTAACTGACAACTCCCATGCATCTCCCATCTAGAATCAACTCCCATCAGTAAACAATATTTGGGCTTTACATTTGCTCCAAGAGCTCTAAGCCCATCGTGAGGGCTCAATCCCATCTAGACCCATCTGGAGTCAACTCCCATCTCGGAACCCATCTAGTCTAGAGCCATCAACTCCCATCTAGACCCATCTAGAGTCAACTCCCATCTCAGAACCCATCTAGTCTAGAGCCATCAACTCCCATCTAGACCCATCTGGAGTCAACTCCCATCTCGGAACCCATCTAGTCTAGAGCCATCAACTCCCATCTAGACCTTCAAGGAGGATTGGAAGCGATTTAGATAATGTGACTGTGAGTGAAAAGTTAATGAAAACACAAAGTTCTGTTATATTTCATCCTCAGCTATATCCGAAATCCGGCTTGCAACTGCTTAAAAACGCGCTCTAATTTACCTCTTGCATACAAGTGTCCCACAAGTGCTTCAATACCAGCTTAATATGAGTGGTTAGAAATTATAGTGCATGCAGAAGATGTCTCATTTAAAGAAATAAAATAAAATCAATCTGGAAACTTCACTTACTTGTTCTTTGTGACAAGGGACGTCCCACTAAAAGGCTCATAAATCTCTCGAAATATTCGAGATAACGGCGCCAAATTTCTTTCGGAAGGCGTTAGCCCAACTAATACATGCCTAATAATTCACACTACCATCCCCTGCCCTTGCTTCTCGGTATCCGTAACAAGGAGAGGTTTCTGTGGTTCACTCGGTCTTCACTTCAAGTTTCCGGTAGAAGTCACACAGCGGTCAAACGTCTGCGCGTGCGTATTACGGTCAGTCTGGTGGGCGGCCGCGCGAATTTCCCGCGCAAAATTTACCTTAAAACATAATTATAGTGAACTTCTACCCCAAAAAGTTAAGAAAAATACGTGAAAGTTAAGCTTTTTATTTTCACAGTCGACGGGAAATTGAACAAACTTCAAACTGTGAGTTTACCAAATGTTTTCATAATTTACCAAAAACGTTCTCAAGGTTTGAAAACGGGTGTGTGAACAGTGACGCTGCCGGCTCGCTTTGAATTTGTTTTGGGATTTGTTGTTGTTGCAAGACTTTTGACGCATGCGCAGACGTTTGACCGCTCTGTGGGTAGAAGTAAAAACAATTCTAACGCTGTCAGCATCTCTGCATTTCAGGCAAAATGGTTTCACATCAGTTTTTTTCAGCGATAAATTAAAGAACAACACAAAGAATAAGTGAATGAAGTTTCAAGATCGATTTTATTATACTTCTTTAATACGAGAAATTATGTACATTCACTATAATTCATAATAAGCCACTGAGAGTTCTCGTCGAAGAGTTCGTGAGCCTATACGCAGCGTTTCACAGAAGCTGATGAATATTAGACCGCCACAGCAAGCCACAAATCATAACAAGAGCCGAACGTGAATTGAATGTTGAGCCCAAAAGGATAAATGTTCTCATAACAAAAGACAAGACTGAATAATTACTCAGCCTTAGCAGAGTACATGAGTATGCTATCCGGATGTATTAAAGAAGATATGACACTATTTTGATGAAGGGTGGAATGCAAAGAGTCAAGTGGATAAAATACCGCTTTAAAGAGAAAAGACGCACGTCAATTTTAGTCTACTGTTGACCGAAATAAAGCTACTGGAATAACTCATCGCATTTGTAATTCACTTTAATCTTGAAGCAGTTTGGAAAGCATATCGGGACATTCACAATGTATTTCACTCCCGAATTTTACTTTTATCCCAGGGCCCGGATGTTCGAAGAAATAAAATAGTTATTGCAGGGATTGCATAAATCTGTAACGACCCTGTACATTAATCTCTGATTAGCGAATTTAACCCAGGCGCAACGCTTAGTATTTCAAAGAACAACCGGGTTCGTGGTGTTATTTTTGTAGTTTTGTTTTATTGAAATTTGAAGGTTCAATCGATTGACAGTGCTCCTTAAGCTTTATAGACCTTTCCCACGCGGCGGCCATCTTGGAATAAACCTATTGTTAATGCTTACCCACTCGGTTAAACATGTTTGAGACCGAGGCTGGATAAGCTTTAACAATAGGTTTATTCCAAGATAGCCGCCGCGTGGGAAAGGTCTATCAACATTGCATAACTAATTAGCTAAACAAGCACGCTCTGTAATGCGTACGTGCTGCTGTTCGAGGCCTGATCAATATCCCAACCTCGTTCCCAGTGATCTTTACGCGCCTAATCCAAGATCGCGTTCCGAGTTTCGACGCCATCTTGGGTTAGGCGCGTAAAGACCCCTAGGAATGAGCATGAAGAGCAAACGATTGCGCATGCGTCGAATTTTCATTTCTCTCAACGCAACGGTAACCGAATATAATCAATCGAAGCCTAAAATAAATACTGCTTGAGATTGAAATTCAGATAATACTTGACTTCAATTCAGTGATTTTGCTAACCGAAGTCAAGCTGCCAGAATAAGATTGGTAATCAATGTCAACTCTGAATTTCTAATTTCTAATGGAACCTGAAGCAACCATAGGGGCTGATCAAAGTCAGGACCCGCCTAATCACAGATCGAATTGGCCATTTTGACGATGTTACACACGCATCGGTAGAACAATTGAAGCTTTCCGACGGAAGAAGTGAAGTCGGGCAGCGTATTCATAACGGCTTAATAGCATCATTGTAGTAAGGTGTCGTAGTTTTGTTTATATTTGGCATGTCATTGGTGACAAAAGGCCGGAATGCAATGGTGCATGTATATAACGAGCAACTTCAGAGAGCAATTTATATCTCGCCGTTCGTGCAGCGTCCGGAAGGCAAATTTTATTCAACTTGTAATTATTTACTAGAGAATTATTTTAAGGTCTTAACCCCCGAGACCCTGTGCTACTGCATTCGATCGGGGAATACGTTTCCCAGAGTTTTTTTTGCCTAAAGAAGGTTTTTATCTCTGGGTTTTTCGTATCGGGCGGAGCACGTTTTCAGATTATGTTATTTCCATTTAGACACTCTTATTGATGTAAACTTATTATAGTATATAACACTTAAGTGTGAATCATTAGTGTTAAGTCATTGGACACTCTAGCACTGTAAAACTTAATATTATACAGTTACGTGTGAAGTTATTTTTCACCTGTAAACCGTGAAGTATTGGACACATGTACACTGTAAGCTATTATGATGGCTGTAAAGTCATTATCGACACAATTAAGTCCAGTTGTTGTGCAGACACACCTAAGGTGTAAAGCTACTATAGATACATGTGGAGTGCCGTAAAATCATTGTAGACACACGTATAATTATAGTCATTGTGTATAGACACACACGTAAGGTGTATAGCTATTATAGATGCATCAGAGTATAAGTCAGTGTGGCACACATATAGTCACTGTGCACAGAGACATTCAGGCGGTAAGCTATTATAGATACACGTGGTGTGTAAATCGTTGTGGACACACGTAAGCTGGGTACAGCTATACTAGATACTTGTACTCGTAAGTAATAATCATTGCGGACACGCGAAAAGTAATTTTGTACACGTAAGTCATTGTGCACAGACATACGTAACGTTGTAAAGGTATTATATACCCATGTGAGTGTAAGTCTTTGTGGGCACATACATGTAAGTCCTAGTGGTTAAACACTGTAAGTCAGGGTAAGCTGTTTTCGATACACGTGAAGTCTTTGTAGACACGTTGTGTACAGCTGTTATCGGTACATGTATACGTAAGTGTCAGTCATTCTGCATAGACATACGTAAGGTTATAAAGCTATTATACATACATGTTAAGTCTTGTGTTCACTCTTAAATGTACAGCTATTATAGATACACATACACCTAATTAAACTGAATCATTGTGGACAAGTCATTGTGGACACACGTGAAGTGCATAGTTATTGTAGACATAGATGAAATGTAACCTCATTGGACACACAATGTGTAAACTAATATAGTGTCATTGGACACACGAATAGCGTAAAGCTGTTAGGACACACGTGAAGTGTAAGTCTTTAGACACACGTGAAGTGTAAGCTGTTGGAATACACGAGAAGTGTAAGCTGTTGCAATACACGTGAAGTGTAAGTCATTTACACATGTGAAGTGTAAGTCACTGTGACACACGTGAAGTGTAAGTCTTTGTGACACACATGAAGTGTAAGTCTTTGTAACACACGTGAAGTGTAAGCTATTATAGCACGAGAAGTGCAAGCTATTATAGCACGTGACTGTAAGTCATTGTGACACACGTAAAGTGTTAAGTCAATGTGACACACGTGAATTGTAATTGTAAGCTATTATAGCACGTGAGTGTAAGTCATTCTGACACACGTGAATTGTAACTGTAAGCTATTATAGCACGTAAGTGCAAGTCATTGTGAGACACGTGAATTGTAATTATAAGCTATTATAGCACGTCAGCGTAAGTCTTTGTGACACACGTGAAGCGTAAGTCTTTGTGACACACGTGAAGCGTAAGTCATTGTGACATACGTGAAGCCTAAGCTATTATAGCACGAAGTGTAATCTATTATAACACGAAGTGTAAAGGTTATTGTGACACACGTGAATTATAGGCTATTATAGACGTAAAGGGCGGGAACTCTTTATGGAAGTTATAGTACTTGTTTGTTTGTAAGTTACGTTATAATAAATCTACTATTGTCGTTGCACACCTCGGCGACAGTACATTAACACACTCCATACAGTTGTATTGTTGTTGATGCGGTAAAGAGTTATGAATAGACGCGTACTAAGACTCGTTCCAGACAGCCATTGTTCTAGCTGCGCGCGCAACATCGCCAAAATGGCCTATTGGAATTTAGCATGTTGGTTGTTGTGGAGGGAGGAAAACCGGAGAACCCGGATCGAAAAAAACCTTCGGAGCAAAGGCGAGATCCCAACAAACGAAAGAATATACTTTACTCGGATTTGCAGAGTATGCTTTCCAGGGATACTAGAGAAAATTTGAGACAATTTTGAGGATCGATAGCAAAGATTCGAGTGGATAAAAAATACTGCTTTCGAGAACTTTAAAGAAACGTTCACTGTAACCGGAAATCAAGTTCTATAGAATAAACTTCAGATCTTTGCCATCCTCTATCGACTATGTTTGCAAACTGCATATCAGTACATTCACATGGTATTTCTGGCTCTTCTATCTCAGTGTAATATTTTTGTAGTTTTGACAGAAATTTGAAGGTTCAATTCGATTGAGAATACGCATGCCAGTACCCTGGGCTTTCGAGAACGGAGCCGCGAAGCGGTGAGAAGGGAAGAGAGAAGGAAGCCTCTGGTAGCACGCGACCGTTGACTGATCGTACCGCGCCAATAGATTTGAACTAGGGACAAGATATGTCCCTTCCTCCTGATTGTAGGAATCTATAATTACCTTATAGCGTTCTCTGATTGGCTACTGTCTAGTGTGTTGTGATTGGTTCCCCGTTAATTGATCTAGTGATGTTGATTGGCACCTATCGTTAGCATGATAGTGAGAAAAGGTCGCGGGGGGGGGGGGGGGGGGGGGGGGGGGGTGGAGCTAAGAATGCGTTCCGGATTTCGAGATTGCGTTCCGAGTTTCGGCGCCATCTAGATCTTGGGTTAGGCACGTAAAGACCGCTGGGAATGAGCAGGGAAGCATGCAATCGTGTTTTCAGTTTTCCATACATTTCTCTGTAAATTTGACTCGTTGTTACAGACAAATGTATAGCAAACTAAAAACACGATTGCACGCTTCCCAGCACAGCTACATCCCTCAAATTTGGATCAGTTAATCTTTTACCTGGTATCATAAGTTTGCAGACAGTGATTTTACGGAAATTATTTGGCATCGGATTCCCATACAAACACTGTATTTCGTGCCACGTTTGCACCCCTTTTCAAATGTCAGAATTAACTGCGAACTGGTCTATTATGCTCTACGATTAATATTGGTCAACATCCCTTCAAGTAACAGGCCCGCCCTAAGACTTAATTAGACTTCGTTAAATACCGGCTCTTATTTGACTTTGCTTATTACAGAGAACTGAAATTATATTGCTCTAAATTTTCCTCAAACTAGAGTTTTTCATCCACTGTCTCGAATCTTTGCCATCCTTCATCAAAACAGTCTCAGGTTTAACTGTAATCCGAATCAACCATCTTTTGATACGAGAAAGTTCATATATCCTAAGTGCAACTTCCTTTGCAAAACTTTAAATCATAGATGCCTATGTTTGCGTGTGACGTCATAAAAATAGGTCCTACAAAGCTGTTCTTTGTAAATATTCTAGATATTGATAATAAAAGTCTACATAGAAAATTTCACGTCGATAGGGTGTATTGTTCCAGAGCGAGTAAATACATTTTGAATTTTATGACATAACGACCCAGCGTGTACCGGTAGGCATATAAAAAAAACATGTAATTTGGCCTGACTCACTAAATCATCAAAAGTTGCATTCAAATACTTTTAAAGTGACATCCAATGATTTTGATTGGAAATTAATTTGTATTTCGTTTTATGGCCGCCATGTTGGTGTCCCAGAAAGGGACAGCTCCGTTAGGGAATAATCTAATGTCCCAAAATTTGGGTTATAAATGTATTTTTGGTAGTTCTGCAAGGACCATAATGTTATATTTGATTTTATCATGCAATGCAAACCAATTTTGTAATCGAGGGATCATGAATGGCGATGAAAACCACTAAAAGTAGTTGAGGGCCATTATGTAAACTACCGGGAAACCGGTAATAATGTTTGTCACCCTCCATAAATAAAGATTTTACTACTACTACTACTACTACTACTACTACTACTAAAAGTACATGAATTCTGACAGTTATATTGCAATATGGTTCGTACTCGTGTGTCACCGTACGTGCGTTAATTGATCGCGGGTGTTCTTTTCATAACTCGCTTTTATCCACGGTTACCTTGCTCGATATGCCTTTGAATAAGAAAACATGTTTTGTCACTTGTTTGAACACGTGTCCTCAGCAAATAAAAAGTTAATCTAAACTAAACTATAGAATAAATCGAAAAAAAAACCGGATTTTCCAAGTTGAAATTAATGTGTCGAGAACGATCATTTTCATCAAATTGCACTTTTCTAAAGTGTTCAACAAACCTAGCCTGCCTGAGCTGATCGCCCGGGGGGACTCCCCGGCGGGGAGCCGGGGTGGCGCAGTTGTTAGTGCTTCGCCTCTCACCAGGTTCGATACCCGGACGCGGCGCCATATGCGAGTTGAGTTTGTTGGTATCTCGCCTTTGCTCCGAGGGTTTTTCACCGGGTTCTCTGGTTTTCCTCCCTCCGCAAAAACCAACACGCTAAATTCCAATTCGATCTGAGGATTAGCCGGGTCCTGACTTTGATCAGCCCCCATGGTTGTTTCAGGTCTCGCTAGAAATTCAGAGCTATATTGAACTGACCGTAGCCTGCGAAGCGGCGTAAAGGGCGAAGAAGAGGAGAAGAGGTGGGATTGGGGAGAGGAAGAAGGGGGTTCGAAGGCTAAACTGACCGGAGTGCTCGGCGCTCCTTTTATAGCGGGTAAACATTCTCGTAACCATACGGTTTAGGGCGGGGGTCATGTTCGCATGAGTTAGTCCTTTAAGGGTTAGAAGTAATTATTTCAAGGTTCTTTTACAACACGTTTATCAAGTTTGAGTACCTTTTAGGGGTCCAGGAGCCATTACTCAGAGCTTCCATCTCCCATACTATATTTTTGAGTTGGCGTATTTACACCTTGGGCTATCTATAGAACCAGGTTTCATTGTTTTATAGACAATGTATCTGAACGAACTGTACAGGCTATTATCTCCGCTGTTATTGTTTTTCTTTCGAACAAATAAAAACATTTATTTTTGGAAAAAAACATTTAGGAAACACATTTATTCGTGGGGAAAAATCTAAAAATAGTCCAAGGTGTAAATACACCAACACACAGATAACTGGCTGCCGCTGAGCAACCCCGTCATTTTGGTACCGGAGCCAGCCCTCTCACACAAATTGCACAGACTCAGTTCTTCGAGAAAGTTCTGATTCAAGCTTTCATCAGACCCTCTGAATAACAGATCCTTCTACGAGGAGATAAAGCGAATTTTGCACGGGGGGATGCACATTGCTTGCTTGTCCGTAAAGCTCGCTAATGGAGCAGAAAAACACCACGGAAGAGGAATAAGACGCCACATCGATTTAATTACAGATAATAACATGCTCGAGCTTTGCTCACGCTCCTAAAGTCACACAGCCAACTTTAGGAGCTTTAGAAGACTTTAGCAGCGTGTGGAAAAAGCACCGGGTACTACTTCATGCATGTAGCTGTGACAATAACTTAAATTAGCCTAATTAGTGATTAGCTCTAAAACACTCAAAATTAGTGACTACCTCTAAACACCATGAATTAGTGAGCACGTGTTGTTGACGGTTAGGGTGTTTTTTAAATGTAGGGTCAGGATTTTATAAGGGTTTGGGACAGTTTGTGCAGCTACATGAAGCCGTAATTGCCAAAGCACCGCTATATTCTCGATTATTCGAGATTTAGATGGCTTATGTTACTTATGAGCAATTTGCATTTGAAAGTTGATGCAACCCGCCGACTATTTGACGGATCAGTGATTTTCAGTGTTCGGTACATCTTTTGTTGCAATGTTAAGAATGCTTGTATCAATCAAAATTATTATACATTCTGTATATTTTTTAATACGTGCATGTTTCTATCCCGGGGGGTGGGGGGTGGTACTCCTAAAAATTAGTATGGGGGTGTGCTGCTGAGCCCTTGAAACCCTTACGAAAACATACAAAACAGGCAAAATGGCAAAAAGATATCCTGTTCTAGACCAGGCTAGCGTCTGATATGATACGCGCGAGACGTTGCGCTCCACTCGCCACTCGAATTATAAACAGATAAACGGACTCTGCGTTTGTAGCGGCAAGGGACCGTGAATGACTCAAACCGCGCATCCAGAGGCCCTTCCAAAAATTACGACCCTGTTCCAGACTGGCTAAGAATTGTCAAAAACCATACCCTGTCGAGTGGCACGTACCCGTATAGCCTATATATGGTTTATATTCCTTCTTGTCATGCCAAATCCTTTTATGAACACATGACCCCACCCCTCTGGAAAAGGTAAGAAAAGTGATTTATTCTCGGATTGCTATGCATGAGGGGTATTAGTGATATAATTATTATATTTTACTTGCTTATTATGTTTCATACTTTACAAAAATGTAGTCATACGGACACAAATTTACAAAGTTCTGAGTCTATATTATCTTCTTAGCCACTTTTATAGAGGTTCCCTTTTTTCATGCATCCGGCACGTCTAGTTTATTAGTGCATTGTCTTTCCAGTAAAGCTTTTTCTTGAGGAAAAGTTCTAACCAAAAGTGCGTGTCTTTGATAAAAGCCGTATACATATGGACTTAATTTGCTACAATAAGTGCATGGGTAATGAGTCTCTTGTTCGGTATCGGCTCCAGTTGACCGTACAATATATATATATATATACAGTCGATGCCAAAAAGGTTGTCCAGCAGAACATAATATAATATTTTAATATCCATTGTTTTGGCCTATTGTTTTAGTAATATCCCTGAATCAGTTAACAGAAGACTCTCAGAAATTTCATCGGACGAAGACGTATTCAACGAAGCGGCACCCGTGTACCAAGAAGCGTTACGCAAGAGCGGTTATACACACAAACTCGAATACAAACCTAAGCCGCAAAACACACCAACACCGAAACGTAATCGTCACAGAAACATAATTTGGTTCAACCCGCCGTTTAGCAAGAACGTTAAGAGTAATATCGGAAGAGAGTTCATCAACTTGATAGACAGATGTTTCCCGGCTGGTCACAAACTAAAGAAGATATTTAATAGAAACACACTCAAACTAAGCTACAGTTGTATGCCCAACGTGAAGCAGATAATAGACGGACATAACAAAGCCACCCTGAAGAAAGACGTACAGCCACAACACGACGAAACTACAAACACGTGCAACTGCAGAAAAAAAGACGAGTGCCCATTAGAGGGAGAGTGCTTGACGAAAGAAATTATCTGCCAAGCCACAGTTACTACCAAAGACGCAACAGAGACATACGTAGGACTGACAGCGACAGAATTTAAGACCAGATGGAGAAATCATCAGATGTCGTTCAAGCACAAAAAACGGAAGAACGATACTGAACTCAGTAAATATTTGTGGCACTTAAAGGGAAAGCAGGAAAACTACACAATCAAGTGGAGAATCCTCGCCAAGGCAAAGTCCTATTCAAATCTCACGAAGAGATGCAACCTATGTACTACAGAAAAACACCTGATAATAACTGAGCCACATAAGGCAACCTTAAATAAACGTAACGAACTCGTATCAACATGCAGACATCAACGGAAATACATTCTCAAGTATAATTAAACGTAATACACCATGCGCGCAATCACTTTAATGTGCGCACTCATTTTACGGCTTATTTCGTAGGTTTGCCATACCAATCATATTGTCGTAGCTCTTACCAATGCTCCGATTTGTGAAGATTGGCGTAACATAAAACACGATCACTTTAGCGCGCGCAACTATTTAACGGTTTATTGACGTGATCATATTATTGTTGTAGCTCTTAGCAATGCTTCAGTGTATAGAGATTAACTGAAGAGTGGATCGACTTCACGTCGGTCTACGAAACAGATTTGTATTAAATCTATGTACTCAAAAATTGAGTAGTCTACACATTGGCTTATATATATATATATAGAACTTGCACTTAAATTGATGGTTTGGGCATGTAGTGTTTAGATGCCACCAGTTTATGAAACGGCTCCAGAAAGAAACCGCATATGTGCAGTTAGTGAAAAAAATCACTAATATATGCTTTTCACTACAATAAGGACACTTGTCACTATATAGTTTTAATTTTGTCTTTAAATAAATATCATTTGTTGGTAGAATGTTTGTTGTATAATTTTGTATTGAAACATGCTTAGTTTGATTTCTTTGGTGATTTTAAAAGGCAGGTTATAAACGTTCTTTAAGGTACACTCTTGAACGTCATTTCTAATCCTAGTCTCTAGCAAAATTGTAGTTTTACAAATTCTATTCTGATTATTTTCCCAGTAATTTTCTGTAGGTCTGTAAACCACCCAGGAGGGTTCTCACGTAGTTCACTAGGCTTTGTCTGACTTTTACTGTAACCTTTAATTGCGTTAGTTAAGCCTATGAATTTAAAAAAAAAACAGTTTTAACTGAAATTTTGTCTGAAAGTTACAAAACTTGAGTGGTTGATCGTTTACATCTCTTCACTAATTTCGATATTTGCCTTCACTCATTTCGATATTTTGCAGCTAAAGAGTTCTCGATACTTTAACCGTCTGATTAGGCAATGTGACTTTGCTACCATTCAAATGTACGGTAATTTGTTATTAAGTCCAATTATTATTCAATTACTCGTGTAAAAAGTAGATTTATCATGTATATATTAATATAAATAACATTTGTTTATTTATTTCAGCTACTCTGTAAATTCGAGGATAAATAAAGTGTATGTGTGTATGTACATCGAGTAGGTCTTTGACGTAAAGCACGCCTTTAGAGAGCCAATTCTTGTATAAAACTGGAAAACCTCCTACTATCTTGATTTTTCAGTTATTCCATATGATTTCGTTCAGGATTGGTGGGTTTGAATGCTTCCTGTACCATGCGATTTTAAGATCCTGCCAGTAACTTATGGCCGTTTTGTAAAAAGTAGGAAGCTGAGGCAGTGAAAATTGCAAATCACAGTTGCACATGAATAAAAGTGTTCCACCATATCGTGATAACGACATTAAAGGGATTGTTTTCCAAGCGGCCGATTGCTTGTCCGTCCGACAGCCTCTATAGCCAGCACATTTTAATTGCTTTTTCCATGTGCATGTCGAGACCTCCTTTCTCTTTGCTTCCTATTATGCCAGCGTCGACTTTTTAATTTTTGGTAGTTTATTGTTCCAAATAAATGAATATGTGCATTTGTCTACTTGCTTTGAAAGGTCTTTGGGTAAAGTCAATATTGATGCGCTGTAAACCAGTTTGGATAATCCGAGCGTTTTTACAAAGCAAGAGTTTATGTAAATCAGAACGAAATACAGATCAGGTATCGCTCGGTGATTTTCTTTGTTTTTGCTTCATGAATTATGAATGAGTTTGGTAATAGGATATACACTCTTATATAAACAAGTTATATAATCTTGTTGGGATAGCGTTAGGGTACATACGGAGTGATTAGTATGTAAGAATCACTCGAAGGCGTTTCTCTACCCGATACCTTTTTTGACAGATATCTTAAAGAGTGGAAGAAATGTACTGACTACACATCTATTCATCTCTTCAGTAAACTGGCTGCCTGGCATTTTTAACTCTTAAGGTTATTTCGGGAAGCCAGTACCCCTAGCATTGTATTATCATTTTTTTGTTGTAATATCATTGTAAGTTATTGGGGTAAATAAAGGATTGTTGTTGTTGTTGTTGTTGTATATTACCCTGGGTTCTAGAGGTTAAATGTTTCGCCTAACATGCTAGCGTTAGTGTGAGGGAGGTCTTACAACCTATCTTACAAGTTAGAGCAGGTGCAGAAAAATTCAGCGCGTTTTGTCTGTAACGTATATTATTTACATTCATTAATTATCTGGGAGACTTCAAGATAGTCATCAGCTTTTAATAAAATATAAAAGACTGAGTCTGTGTTTCAATTCTGTTTTAAAAGTACGTTTTGGTAAGGTACGTATAGATGGAGTCAGAGAATTCCATATTTGTGGTCCAAGTCTCAAGAACGTTTGTCTCATATTTTCAAGTCTGGTATGTTCAATGAAGAAATCATCTTGTGTAGAAGAACGCGTTTTATATTTGTGGATATCAGTTGTTTTAATAAAGGCACGAAAAAGGTTTTCAGGAGCAGAATTATTAGAAATATCCCACATCATATTAGAAACACGCTAAAAATATATAAAGGAGATAGGTAGTTCATTTGCATTAATAAAAATAGGAACTGAATGATCTCTTGACTTTGCAAAGTAAATTAATCGTAAAGAGAGCCGAAGACTTGCCCACCAAGCTACTACGTTTTATAAGATTCGTGAACGCTTGGTGGGTATAGACTTTCCTCCCAACATTATTCCCAGCCCAAGGCACAAGGATCAATAGTAAATGATTTTCATTGAAAGAATGCATCTCTATGACATGCACAAAGGGAGATGAGATATGGGAAGCTCAATTTTTGTGCAGGGCATAGAAGTGCTGCCCTGGGTACCAGAGGTTCTACTGCCTCCCTTAGCGAAAGTTAGGCGCCGAGGAGCAAAATAATAATAATAATAATAATAAATCTTTATTTAAACACGGTAATATACGTCAGCGTAGCTGCTTTTCAGATAGCCGTGAGGGATGCACTAAAATAAATATCTAGTAACTAATATCACTAATTATATAGGTATTATATAGGTGTAGTAAAAACAAGACTAAAATACTCTAGGATAATTGTTTTACAATAAGTACTAATGCTAATGTATAATCAAATTTCCTTAAATATAATAAATAATAAAATTGAAAGATAAAAAATATTTTTTACTAATAGATGCTTTAAAAGCGTCTAAAGATACAGAGTCTTTTAGGGCCTTAGGTAATTGATTCCACAGTAGGGCACCACTGTAACTGAAACTCTTTTTTAGGTATTCACGAGTAGGGCGTGGTATAGAATAATTATTCTGACTAACACTTCTTAAAACGTAGTGTGTGGACATTGATCTACTTGTAAATAATTCTGATAAATAGTCAGGACATAAACCGTGATGGATTTTATACATCATAATTGCCATATGTTTATTTCTTCTAGTTTGTAGATCATCCCATCCAAGTTGTTGAAGAAGAGTACGGGACCGTATGTCATAAGAAGATTTTGTTACTACCCTCGCAGCTCTATTTTGTAGTTTCTGTAGTTTATTTGCTAAAGTCAATCCGATATTATCCCACACAGAGCTGCAGTAGTCAAAGTGACATTGGACGAGAGATTTGTAAATGACATTTAACGTTTCGACATTGACATATGGCCTCATTCTCTTTATCATACCTATGCCTGATGACACTTTTTTACAGATTTTATCAACATGATTACACCAAGAAAGTTTATCATCAATTTCCATACCTAAGTATTTTGTGTTCGAGACATTATTAAGTTGTGTGCCTCCAATTGTAATGACTGGTATAGAGTTCAGGGCTCTTTGTTTTTGAGCATTGGCAATAATCATAAACTCGCTTTTCACAGTATTAAGATTTAATTTATTAGCCGTGAACCAGTCGTTGATTTTGCTTAGGTCATAATTAATTTTTGATTCAACTTCAAGTATGTCTTTTCCAGATACACATATACTGGTATCATCGGCATACATTTTACAATTTGAATAATGTATTGATTGGTGTAAATCATTTATATATATTAAAAATAATAGTGGCCCAATAATTGACCCTTTGCGGTACGCCGCTGGTTAAAACTCCTTCGTCCGAGAACGAGTCGCCTACAATGCAGACTTGGCGTCTGTCTTGCAGATAGGATCCGAACCAATTGATTGCAAGTTGATTAAAACCATAAAGTTGAAGCTTTTTTAAAAGAATATCGTGATTAACAGTATGAAAGGCTTTTTTTATATCAAGAAAAACAGCGCAGTTCAAGAGGCCACTATCCATATTGACGAACCAATTATTAGTTGCATCAAGTAAGGCTGTGACAGTTGAGTGTAATGAGCGAAACCCAGATTGATATTTAGATAGTAAATTATTGGAAGTTAGGTAGCTATAGACTTGATCGTAGACGATCCTTTCAAATACTTTAGACACTACTGATAATACGGAAATAGGTCTATAGTTATTACTGTCACTTTTACTACCCGATTTAAATAAAGGTGTTACACGGGCCTTTTTCCAATCTATCGGAAACATACTCGTTTCTAAAGATAAATTATACAAATAGGTTAGAGATGGTGATAGAACAGGGGCTGCCATTTTTAGGATTTTTGGAGGAATTCTATCTAAGCCAGGTGATTTGGAACCGCTAAGGTTTTTAATAAGCTTAGTAACTTTATTAACAGGAACAAGGTTAAACTCAAACACACTTGTTACTGGTGGTATAAATTCCTCAAAAGTAACATTAGTTGTATTGACTTTGTCGGCTGATAATTTTGCGCTTATTTCAATGAAGTGCCTGTTCAAACTATTTGCTATATTTTGGGGTTTTGTGTATGTTATTCCGTCGACTTTTAACTGGTTTATCACGGTCTGAGCCTTTTTCCTGGAGCTCAGGTCGTTCAACGTCTTCCACATAGCTTTCGGATTATTTGAGTTTATGTCAATTTGAGCACGATAATATTCAGACTTTATTCTCTTGATACTTAGATGAACTTCATTTCGTGCAGTCCTGTATCTGGACCAGTCAGATGGATCACCATATTTATTAGCTCTTTTCTTCAAATAATCTCGTTGTAGCATGTTTTCTTTTATGTCTCTAGTCATCCAAGGGGCGGGCCGACTCCTTATTTTCTTTTTGCGCAACGGCGCATGTTTATTTAGTACTCCTAAATAAATCGATTTCCATTCGTGCCAAAAGGTATTGGGATCAGCAATAGAGGTCAATCTTTCCCATGGCTGGTCAGCGAGATCCCGAATAAAAAGGTCTTTGTTCATGTGTTTGTACTGGCGCGATTCGATTATCTTAGGAGGGCCTCGAGGGACGCCAATTTTGCGAACTGCGTAAATCATATTATGATCGCTCAAGCAAACATCTAAAACTCCTGAATACGATATTTTCTGCACCTCATTTGTGATGTGATGATCAATAAGCGTCTTCGAGGTGTTTGTGATTCTAGTGGGACAAAGGATCGTTTGTTTCAACTGAAATAATTGTAGGAGATCTTTGAGCTGCTTAGTGTGGTTATCCGGTTCATTATCTAATAGATCGCAATTAGTATCCCCAAAAATATGAAATTCTTTGTCCTCATTGTCGAGCTTTCTCAATGCCAGTTTAAACAAATCCATTATGTTAATCAGAGAACTTGGAGGTCTGTACCAAGTTGAAATTATAAAAGGTTTGCTTTTGGGCTTGAGAATTTCAACAGAGATAGCTTCTAGAGAATCTTCAAATATATCATTACGAACTAAATAATTAATGGTTTTTCGTAAGTATAATGCGGTACCACCGCCACATCTAGATCTATCGCGACGGATAATATTATAGCCTACTATGTTGACTTCAGAGTCAGTGATAGCTTCAGAAAGGCGCGTTTCGTTTACAGCAAGCAAATCCAAGTTCTGGCATGAAAGAAGAATTTTTAAATCATCAAGATGCTTGGGAATGCTTGCTATATTAATGAAGGCCATCTTAAAGCCTCTAGTTTTGCTGAACGATTCAAATGTATTAGGCTTAATAGGCTCACCTTGTGTTGAATGAATATTAGTGTGTGTTGCACTATTTACTATGGGTGGGATGATTAGTGGACTGCAGCTAGTATCAGTATTGTTACAGTGGTGCCGCTGGTTGTTAGTTTGGGTTAATTGTCCTATTTCTTGTGATTCGACCGATGCTTCTTCCTGGTGATTTATGCGAGCCGCATAGATGAGGTTACTTGGGCTACGTGATCCAAGTACGCTTTCCAGTTTCTTGGATCGTGGTTTTTGTAGGACCCTTGAAAATGCGTCTTCTGTCCCTCATTACCGCAAATAGACCTCAGGTACCCGCAAAAGTTGCTGCCCAACTTCCTGTCGCCATTTGGATTTAGGTGAAGATTCGAACCATTGAGGTGCTGAGCTCCGATGTTGTTGTTATCGATAAAGCCAATGCCTCTCTTCTTGCAGATTGCCCTAATCGAACTATTGAGTTCATCTCCCTTCCTCATTAGCACTGGGTTATCCAGTCTTGTAGTCACACTTGAAATGGCCATTGCCTCTACGGAGGGTTTAAACTCTGTTACTAGGCATTCAAGACTCTTCTCCACCTTTTTAACGCTGTTTCTCGCTAGATCGTTTGTTCCTACATGTATTATGAGTACATTCTTCTTGTCTTTATCACACTCGGCAATAAAGGAACGGGCTTCGGACTGAACCTCATCGACTCTAGCTCCACTTAGCGACTTGCAAACAACTTGTCTGCCACATGCTTTATTTATCTTGTTGGGGCTTATGTTCTTTACCATCGAATCACCAATGATCAGGATCGAATCACCAATGATCGAGGAGACTCTCGTCGCTTTGCTCCTCGGCGCCTAACTTTCGCGAAGGGAGGCAATAGAACCTCTGGTACCCAGGGTATAGAGGTGCAGACATGCGAGGGAAGCCGTCGCCGAGTGGAGGTGGGTGGGGCCGTAACAAACTAAAAGCAAACGTGGCTTCCACCGGCAATGACGAGCTAATAAGAGAGTGTGATAGTCGAAAACCCGGTCTTTATGCTAGAACTTGTATTGTCCCGGACCTAGTACTGACACGCAGGAGGGGTGGCTTCGGCGCGATTATTATAAATGAAAATAGTAAATGACTTTCATTGAAAGAATGCACCTCTATGACAAAGCGAGATGAGATATGGGAAGGTATATTTTTGTGTCTGACACCTGGGCACAGTACCCCCTAACCAATGGAAAAGGAAAGGTACTTAGTGATAAAAGCGTGTTTTCTCCCATTCTCAGAAATTCATATCTAAAAATAAAACATCCGAAGAAATGGAGAAGGGAAGCTCAGCCAGCGTGCCAGATAAGCCTAGTAGTAATAGAGCCGGAAACGCCGAAATGCACGCAGGTACTATGTTATTGAGTGCACGGAATCGTGAGCCCAGAATCGCCGCTGGAGCCGCTTCAGCGGACGACCTGACGGTACTCTCTGCAAGGAGAGTCGCGGGTTGGGATGCTGCCATAGATCGAGGAACCTCTCATCGTGACACATACGAGGTTTGGATGGTTCTATCGTGATGGGCATAAAAAGGTGGGGGCGGTGCCACTTCTCCTACTTTGCCCCAAATGGCTAAGGATCCGTTTGCCACCCGATCTAAGATGGACAGAGATATAAAGTCCTCACAAAGCCGCGGCAAGTCTTATTGTTGGAGAGACACATTTGTGGAGGGGTGGGTCTGTTGTAGGATTTTCCCTGGAATCTGCTCGCAAAGGGTGCGAAGAATTCGGAAACAGCTATTCCTCCCTCCAGGTAGTGTAATATTTCCTGACTCTTAACAAAACAACGTACCCCTTCAAAACAACGTTCAACTTTTCCAAATATTGATGAATGTGGCCCGGTACAAAATGGTTAGGTTTTCTAAAACGAAGAATGTCTGGGGACGCCTGGATTTTCCCGGAACCAACCATTTCTTATAGATGGAAGTGGTCCGACCCAGCTGGTGGCTTCTCCCTTCCAATCACACCAGACTATGCCGTCTGGTGTCGATGCGCGCACTGCGAAAACGCACATCAAAGAGAGGTTTAGATATCTAAACAAAGAAAACAAATCCAAAGTGGCTATAGAAAATCCGGCATAAATTAAAGGGTGCAAAAGCAATGGAAGGGAAAGGACACCAACCCATTAATGTAGTAAGTAAGACCGGAACCGTGAAAGTCTATACAACAGCTGAATATAATACATAACCTGACAACCGACACAGCAAAACTACCAAAAAAAAAAGTATGGAGCATGATCACCCAACGATAATTGACACTAGATACGCAAATAATATATTATTAAATATTCTGCTAGCTTTTTAAATAGTTTCTTTCGAAATTTTGCTTGATACAAGTTGAGAGAAAACCTTTGTTGTATATACTTCTTAGAAATTATGAAAAATACGAGCTAGATTGTTTTTACATTGAGGAATCGAGATATTTTATGGATACAGCCAACTTGTGATGACATTGCATTGCACACTTTACCAGCTTATCTTTTCATTCGAAGAAGAAAAAACAAAAGTTAATAAATCGGACAGTGTTTTTTAAACATTTTCTATTGTAACCAATGCATTTGTTTAGCTTATTTCACCGCGTATCAAAATTATTAGTCACTGCAATGAAATAATATCACAAATTAAAGTTTGCCAGGTTGTTCTGAAAAACAATATATTTATGCCCTACAAGCTAGCCATAAAATCGTAATGTAAATATTAAACAAGTTATAAAGAAATATTTGACTGTGCAGAAGATAATTGTTAACTTTTCATGCAAATTCTTTGAAAAATGTCACACATCTATTTATGTTTTATCTCTAAAGGGAAAAAGAAAACCTTAAAAAAGAAAACCTTAAAAAAGAAAACCTTAAAAAAGAAAACCTTAAAAAAGAAAACCTTAAAAAAGAAAACCGAAGAGCTCCAATTGGAGAATTCATTCTTTACTAACTCAACCAAATTTATTATGAAAAAAGGAACTAAATTGCATTGCAAACTTTATCAGGTTATCTTTTCATTTGAAGAAAGAAAAACGAAAGTAATAAATCGGACGGTGTTTTTTTGAACATTTTCTATTGTAACCAGTGCATTGTTTTGGCATATTTCACCGCCTATCAAAATTATTACATATTTTATTACTAAAGAAGAAACCTTAAAAAAACCCGAAGAGCTCGAACTGGAGAATTCGTTCAGTTTTTTGAGGGCCTGTTTTAACTACGGCGAATTTTGCTTTTGCTTTTCATCTTGGTAACTGAAATCGCGTGTACACTAGAGATGCAACGAAGTATTCGTATATATAACCACAAACGTCAATCAAATTGAAATGCAATCCCAAAGAATCACCATGAAGTACATACCCTGAGATCAGTTTATTGTCAGCTGTCATGGAAGAATGTATTGTCGTGCTCGACAACATTTTGGTTTGCCAAAACGTTCGTTTGCACTTGCACAAACACAATTTTGTCTAATGCGAACAGGCCCATATAACTCAACAAAATTTATTATGAAAAAGATAAGGACTAAATAAATATTTTATCGACCAAGGATGAAAGTATTATGAACGAAGACAGATAGGTAGAAATATAAAAACTATACAATGCTTCACATTCAAGAACACTGCCATTTCCAACGGGTAACAACTCCAAGTTATTTCAAATTCAGAGAAAACAATAATAAGCCAGAAACACACGAGAAAACAAAAATACCGCCCTAACGAGGGATTCGAACCCACATCTTCAGACTTTGGGCTATTTAGACCACTCTGCCATCACGCACAAATCTTATGTCATGACATAAATAATCAGAGAGCTTAACCGTATTCGTGCTAAGATATTTGAAACTAAATTTTAGCTATTTCTTGATTGAAAAGAACCTTTCCCCCTAAAGGTAAAGTAATACGAGCAACAATTTCTTGCAACTTGTCTCGCAATAATGTTGCGTTGCGAGTTGAAGCGCGATGTTCCACGTATTACCACCTACTCGAGCAACTTGCCACGCAACAAATTTCCATGTTGCAAGTTATTGCAGAAAATAGAAGTGACGTCTACTTTTTGCGACAAATACTTTTGGTTTAGATGCTCGTATTCAGTACCACTGGCGCTGCCAATAGATTCCAATTCCAATTCGATCTGTTATTTATCCGGATGCTGGCTTTGATCAGCCTCTATGGCTGTTTGTTAGGTCCCGTTAGAAATTCAATGCTGCAACTTGTCGCGCAACAACGGCCGCCATCTTGCTTCAACAAACAGTTAGTACAAGCATTAGCCAACCAGGTCTGGGGTGAAGTATTTAAGAATATTTGGTAGATCATTAATATATATTAAGAATAACAGAGGCCCAAGTATGGACTGTGTGGAACTCCACACTTGACCTCAACTATATGCGACATTACATAATTGACTCTACATCTTTGTGACCTGCCCTTTTGGTAACTTTCGCACCAGGTAAAATAAAAACCCTTTGATTCCAAATATATATAGTTTCTTTAAAAGAATATCATGATCAATGGAATCAAAGGCTTTTCTTAGGTCCAGAAATACTACGCCATTATTAAGTCCATAATCCATACTTGTGAGCTACTCATTAGTAAGACGTAATAGTGCTGTCACTGTTGAATGAGGTGATCTAAATCATGACTGGTATTTCCACAAAAGACCATTTTGATGAGATAGTCATATACAATTCTTTCAACGACTTTGGAGATAGCTGGAAAGAAGAATTTAGATAAAATTATTCATTGTTAATATGCATAAAGCATTTGGTGATACATTACAGGGACGGCGGAGCGAAATTTCAGCTGCAATTGGTTAGACCTTCACGTCTTCACGGATAAGGACGTTAAATCGTAGGCCCATCAGTGGATGAAGAGCCACCTCGTGGATACGCCACTGATTAAACCGTTATTATTATTATTTTTATTAAATTTAAAGTAGGGGGCTAAAACAAAGTGTGTGTGTTTGGGGGGGGGGGGGGGGGGGTATGACCAAACTGTAGTCTTAAACTGACTGAGAAGTAACTAGGCAAAATCTTTTTGGGAAATAAAGTGGGGGCTATAGCCCCACCCCCACCCCAATCCCCCCAGGCTGCGCCGCCCCTAAATTATGATGTGTGGGAATCTGAGGGTCTTGCTTTTAACCTTAGTCAGACTGGAACCCTCAAAGCAAGTAACCAGTAAAAGGCCGAATATATTTGGCACGAATAGGTTTAAACACCAAACGTTTTGACAACACTGACATCACAAGACCTAGAGAAGACTGACTTCTTAACATGAAGTTTCTCAATTCCATGTTCAGGAAATGAGAGTGAGATGCTTCCACGTGGCTGTTCTGCACGTGGCATTTCTAGCATCATTCCGAGTGAAAGCAGATGGCAAGAAATGCCGTCAATCTATTTATTCCGAGACGGGCAGCATGCTAGTGAATCACGTGTTTCGAGTCATCATGGACAGCAGTCAAATTCAATGCAACAAGGAATGCAAGCTTGACAAGCGATGTCAGAGACATAATTTCCGATTCGACAGACAGATATGTGAGCTGAACAACCGAACGAAGGAAGCTAGACCAGATGACTTAGTGTCCTATCCCGGCGCCGACTATATGGACCGAAATGATTGGGGTGAGTGATTTACATATATCTTATATATTATTATTAAGAATTATAATCATATTTTCATATGATCATAATGATGATTATTATTATGAGAATCGCATAGCCAAAGCTGAATCGCACGGTGCATTTGCGAAATCAGACGCTGATTGGCTGAGACGGAGTGGTGATTCAGAGTGGAATCACTATAGACTACGCGCGCTATTTATAACTTAGCAAAATATCAACAAAAGTACTAAATCTTCAATTAATTCATCGGACTATGCGATTCAAGATTCGTCGAAGCGACTCGGCCGATATCGGTTTTCTCGTGCAATTTAACGTGGAATTACCGAGTCAGGCATGTGATTTTCCTATATAGTGGTTGATTTTACATATCAACACACCTAATTAAGTGAATTGCAATATGTTTACAAATATTTATTTATTTATTTGTGATATATATATATATATATATATAATAACCCAAAGAAAACGCGCGCTCTGATTGGTTGAAAGCCGTGTTTGCACGAGGCTATGTAAACATGGAAATGACGTCATACATTGTAGTTTTTGCTTTTTTCTGCATAAAAAAAGGCGAAAATAACTGAAAGTTACCCTAACTTAAAATCACATGTAACTAGTTTTCTAAAGGGAGGTTGTTCAGAAGCACCTACGTAGAAAAAGAGCTAAACTGGACAGCATTTTCACAAGATTGAGCCGGTCGGAGTTCAAGCAAACTCTACGAAATACGTACATGTACATAACAAAATACACTATTTCAGTTAAATTTAGTTATTCTTTAGAACAACAATTGTAATAAACTACATGTATTGGAACCATTCAGAAAATGTACAAAGTGCTAATAATCAAGCACACAAAGTCAGAGCGGGAAGGTCAACAGTTTATTCAAGTTTTTTTCAAATGCCGGTGACAAAAACTACAGAAACTGGAACTTTATAAAGCAATCATGTGTCACATTGAATCAGCTGCAGTGGAAATTAAAAAAATTATCATCACGGTCACATGATTCAAGGACAACCATTCCGGGTACTAAAGTTGCGGATGGATCTAATTGTTACGAATTTGTGCTAACCTTGTGTAATTTTAAATTTTCTTTACATTTTTCCCCATTTCGGGAAAAATAAAATACTTATAGCTACCCTTAAGTTTGGTTACCATGGCAACCAATCATTGGTTCAGGTATCAAGCTATATCCTAATACCGAATTTGGTTGTTCTAGCTGTAGAAATTACTGAGTAATGAATAAAACTCATATTTAGCACCTAATTGCCTAAAGTGCATATCAGCCCAATTTTTTTATCATTAAAATCGATTCTCCATCAAGTAAATAGTTTAACTGTAAAATATTTCTTAATTTGAGCGTTGCGTCTGAGTTAGAGGTTTCTATTTCCGATATGCAAATTATGTGACGACATGTGAGGACTCATTTATTATACAAAAACGTACTGGCAGAAATATACATATTTTTCTAAACACCATGTAATATTTGGGCCTTATATCAGTGATTTTACCAAATATTTCGTATAAATCAGAAATAGTTTCATTCACAAGGAGAAAAAAGTGACCTTTTGTTGGCCTCACTTGTCGTCACATAATTAGCATATTGGAGATAGAAACCTCTATAGCTCATAGACGCCACACTCGAATTAAAAATAATAATAAAAGTTCAGGCTGCCTGCAGCCCCTTGTCACCAGTGTGATAAACCTGGCCTGGCTATTTTGCGAAGGAATGGAAGGAGGCCTTATGAGTGTTCCCCTTACTAAAGAAGTGTTCATGGTCTTGATCTAAAATAAAATAAAATAAATGGCCCAGTCAGTCAGTATCAGTATCCAAACTCACGGAATCAAACACAGTTGCACATGTCTGTTAATGGATTGTATCCTCTGCTCCCGTCATCCTACAGAAAACATCACGCACAGAAACCGCTTTACTGAAAATCGAAAATGATATCCTAATGAACATGAACAAGCAACATGTAACACTGCTAGGCCTTCTTGACCGGAATGCCGCAGTGGACCAGCACATTATGGTCGATCGCCTCCGCTACTTGGAGTTGACGGAGCTGCTCTTTCCTGGTTCCAGTCGTATCTTTCCGGTTGAACCCAGCGCGTTTCTGTGGTGGAGCACTGTCTGAGACATTTGATCTGAATGGGCCTTTTAGCAGGAATCACGTGGTTGCAATCACGTGGTTGTACTGGGTGGCAAATAAATCTTAAATCGCACATTTAAAGGATCTTGTACGAGATCGGAAGTGTTATTAGAAAAACCTGTTTACAATTGCCATTTTCGATAATCGAATGTCGATCTTTCTAAAACAGCGTTTGCCATCCAGTATCCATGGCAACGCCTTTCCCATGGGGATCACGAGCTCACTTCATTCGTTAACGAAGTATTATATCAGCACGTGACTGTATTATATCAGCACGTGACTGTATTATATCAGCACGTGACTGTTTCCTGCAAAAGGCCTTTTGCGGCGTGCCGCTGTCCCTGCTTAGGTCCCTTGCTCTTTTCCATCTATCCCAGCAAACTATTTGACATAATTGATGTGCATATAACACCAGTGCACGTTTACGCAGATGACACTCAACTGTACCTTTCCTTTAATCCCCGAATAACGGTGTAAATCAGGAGTCTGCGATGGAGGCTATGGCGAACTGGATTATGGCAATAAGACATTGGATGATTTCTGAAAAACTTATGATCAATGATGACGAAACAGAATTTCTCGTAAATGGAACACGCCAACTGTTAGCTAAACTTACTATCAATCAAATTAGTGTAACTGATGTTGTTATTCCACCCAGCCCATCAGTTAGAAATCTTGGCACCTGGTTCGACTCGAAGTTATCTATGACTGCATATTAATAAGATCTGTAGCTCAGCATTTTATTACTTACACATAATATCAGGCGTATAAGAAAATATATAACTAAGGAGATCCTTATTCACGATTTTATCACTAGTCGTGTTGACTACTATAACAGTTTCCTGTACGGGTTACCACAATGTCAATTGGATAAGTTGCAAAGAGTGCAAAATGCTGCTGCCAGACTCGTTTTTACTGCCTCTACTGAAGTTTTGCCATATTACGTCTCTTTTATTTCACCTTCGCTGGCTCCCAGTAGAATTTCGTATTAAATTTAAGATTTTATTAATTACCTTTAAGGCTCAGACATTAGTCAGTTTGAAAAGTCGATTAAAGTTCTACTTATTAAAAGAGTTTTTATTGAACATTATATTTATAGTGAACATTTTACTTTTTACATCATGTCTATCTAATATTATTTTATAACAATAGTTCATTAAATGCCATGGGCCGATTTTTTGAACGAGGTCTGGATCTTACACGCCCTCTATCTACTGTCGGTATAACGTGTTGGGACTTGGATATCATTAAAAAAATTAACTTATAAATTTTAATATTTAAATATCAGTCTTTTATAATAAAAGTACTTAAATAAACTACTTACTGAAGCATTTTATGTCTTAAGGAATATCACGTTGTTATGCGCATTTGATCATCTTTATGAAATTTGCGCAATATCAATAAATTAATAAATTATTATTCGTAAAAGTAGCACCCCGGAGTGTTGTGTTGAGTAAAATGACGTCACTTCCGCACTTCCGCTGAAAATTAGCTGTCACATGAACGGGTTCGGGTAATGGCGGACATAAAAACTCAAGATTCGGAACGCGTAAAATAAGAGTGTCCTCCTTCGTGCATCCATTCATAGCTCCTCGACACCTTGAATGTGCATTATTTTTAAACACAAAGAACCATGTTCTATTTTTGGATTTTTAAAATGCATTTACTGAAGTTATGTGTTTGAATTTCACATTAAATCGTTTTTTTTAATTAAAATCATTTAAATCAATTATGATATTTAAAAAAATCATATCTTTTTTATCGCAAGCCGTTGCCTCGTTGGGCTCCATTCCTGAACTTCCTGGTAATACTTGCAAGGAGATCAAGTTAAGTACTCCTGGTTCCAAAACCGGTCGATACTGGATTGACCCTGATAACTCCAACAAGCCGTTACACGTCGTGTGTAATATGACTATGGAAGGTGAGCCGATAGTATTGTGAGAAATAACGTACTCAGCTTCCCACCGAGCGAGTCCGAGGACGAGTAGAACTTCCCCGATCAAATTGACGAATAAGTTATATAAAGATACACGAACGAACAAATATTCTTCGTAGCTTGTTCTTAATATCTGTATCATTGTTTGGGAGAATTGGAAGATCCCTACTTTCCTTGCGAGTGATATACATGTATTTTGAGTCTAAAAGTCCAACTCTTAACAGTCTCCCGGTTATCCACTTTTAAGCTCCGGTTTGTCGTGCGGGAAGTCGTGGGTTCAAACCCTAGCCGGACCACAGGTAGCTCAAGCTTACGATTTGTATAAGTGATTGCAAGAGAATATTATGGAAATTTCACTGTCGCAGTAGTGCTCATAAATCTAATACAATGTTTCAAAACCTTTCGCTTTCCCTTATAGTTATTACCTATAAATATATGGCGATTCCTGGCCAGTTTAGCCTTGATTCAGTTCAGTATGATTTCGTGATTTTCTCCTCCTAAGAACAAATTCAAGGTAGGAGACATTGAACTCGGGTGCTTCCACTCAACCGGTCATAAATCGAATAATTTCTACTTTACGGCAAACAGTCCTCTGGATACTAATTTTCCAATAAATTTACCCCATTTCGGGGAAAATAAAATTATTACAGTGCCCCCTTAAATTAATCAATCTACATCCTAGGCCTACTACTGAATTTAATTGTTCTAGCTGTAGAAATTACCGGGTAATGAATAAAACTCATATTGAGCACCTAATTGGTATTAACATGCCTGAGTAAGATTGAACCTCAGTCTCGCCTCGGTTTGTTACTTTACTAACTAGCTTTCTACTGAGCGTTTTTATGTTGGAGTCAAAAGGCGAAAGTATGATAGCCAAATTGTAAACAGTTAACTACTGATAGACATGAATTAGATTACTGTACAGGCGAAATCAGTGCTTTATTAACTCGTCGAGCGGTTCCTATCACAGCGGCTACGGAGGGTTATGTAAAGGTTATATACCGCTACCCGGGTGTATATGAGATTTATCAACCCGAGGCGACGCCTCGGGTTGATAAATGTCATACTCACTGAGGTATAGCGGTACATAACCGTCTTATATACTCGGTGGTGAAGTTTCCTAAAAAAATTTAATCTCCAGGTTGATAAGTAGGTTATCAACCTCATGAATTTATTAATGAGGTTGATTACTTATCCTATGCCACACCCTAAATCCTTTGTTGCAACTGATGAGATAAATCCCATATCCCACTGTCTTAATTAGGCAAGTGGGCAGGGCTTTTGAAGAGAGGGAAATTGTGGGATAATAAATACTCATTTGATAAGTAGCGTGATAAATGGTCATCACACTGTTTATCATCCCACTGTTTATCGCATACTAATGAGTATATTACAGTCGAATAAATAATTATGCAACAACAAATTAAACCACACCACCCGCAAAGAAACGACACAATTTTGCATCTTGAATGTATTAAACACACTATTTCGTTACATACCATATATATTGAATAACCCTTGATGTCTCCTCTTCCCAAGTCTTCTTTGACGTTACGACTCAAACCAGGATAGTCGTCACGGTCTTCCTTGCGTACTTCTACAATGATTCTTGCAAGCCAAAAATTCAACTCTTCTGGGCTCGACGTTCCAAGCTCGGCAATTTGAGGGATATCTTCCGAAGGCAGTATCGACAGCTTTCTTTCGATAGTTTGACCACGACTCCCAAACTTTGACTGCCCACTTCGTTGAACGTCTCGTGCATGTTAACTTATACTCTTTCGACGTTTCTCCTCTCTAAATCACTTTCGGTCACTATATCGCCAAAGTGTTTCTTTGAATCCTGAAACTCATTGTCATCCTCAAGAAACAGCAGCCCTTCCACAGAAAAATTAGCCATGTTTTTTTATTCTGTTTTTTTCATTTTTTATTTATTTATCTCCTCTAACAACTCCATTGCTAGCGAGAAGAATAATCAACTGAGGTAGTTGTACCAAATAATGTTATGCCTAGTATTTTGCATAAACACAATTCCAACGATTTTTTTAAATTTCATGTTCATTTGCACGTGAATTTCAAAATATAAAACAAATCTCTGCGACATGTGATGCTCCGCTTGAATTTCTCCGAAATTTGGTATCGCGCGAAATTAAAATTAAAAACTTGAATGTCTAAAAATACACTAAAGAGATTATAAACGGTTCTAAAACGCTATTGACAGGCACAACTGAGCAACTAGCTTCCAGCTGTTTACTCTTTCTCTGCTTATTTTGATTTTATCTTCAGCAATTTAGTATTCTAACAGGATAAGACTGTTTACTTGCTTTCTTGTTTGACTGTTCTGAATTTGAAATTCAAATTTCGAATCGATCCCAAAGGGCGAGAAGGATGGTCTTTACCCTTTATAGAGCGGGTCCTTGCGTTTTGAATTATGTGCTCCCGTTCTACTACGATCTGAGACAGCAAGGCTTACCCCAAAACACCCTTGCTTTGTTAGAACCTCTAACCAGAGGTTCTCAATGAGAAGTGAAGTGCGTTCGTAAAGGTGTTGTAAAGCTGAGCAATGATTCGCAGGTTGACAGGTGCATCATGTTTCGAACGATTTAATAACACGAAGACAAACTGCGAAGATCCAACGTCGTCAAAGCAAAACCCAGGATCGAGAAAGAGAATTTTACCACGAGTCAGCAAATAAGTGCGTGCGCATCTCCGCGCAGCTGAACGAGGTAATTTATTCAAAATGGCCTTCAAAAAGAACATATCCACACGTAAGAAAAATATTAAATTGCCCGCGCTTGCGACTTAGTCACAGGGAACCCAAAGCAAGATTTCCTTAGCCACAGGGAGCCCAACGCATGATTAGGTTGCGTTCTCCTTCGTCGAACGCATTAAAGTATTTGGCAAGATATTCAAAAATGTAAATCCGTTTTTTTATTCTAGGTAAATTTAAAGATGTTTTCAAATAAATTCATTGAATTGTAGTTACGTCATTTATATACTCAGTTTCCTTTGTTCTCTAACGGTCTTTATCTAAGTTTACATCAACCCAAAATTTGAATCTCCAGGTTGATTAGTAAGGGTTAATGAATGGCCACTCGTGTGATATGGGATTTAACATCGCGAGTAATCCTCAACGGCCACGAGGGCGAAAACTAATTTATCTTATGCCGTTTAACCCAGAAAGAAATGAAATCATTTTATTTTTATTTTGTCGGTGTGCGAGTAAAATAAATATCACAAGTTACATTTTTCGAAATCACATGCACCTGAATGAAATAGGACTGAGATGTTCACTTGACAAAGGCTGATTGACAATGAAGGTGTCTTTAACGTGGTTGAGACCCTTTTATAGTGCAGGTCCTTGTTTGATTATGGCATGGTTGTAGTCTCATCGTTATTATTATCGATAAATATCACAGCGCCGGTATGTTGTGTGGGAGGCCAACGGTTCAAACCCCGGCCGGATCAACACTCGGGGTCTTAAAATAACTGAGTAGAAGGTGCTGCCTTTGTGAAACAATTTCGTTCACGGGCTGCAAATGGTTAGACCTTCACGTCTTCTCGGATAAGGAGGCCCACCAGTAGATGAAGAGCCACCACGTAGATATGCCACTGATTAATCCCATTATCTTATTTATTTATTATCAGTTATCACTGTGATCATTATTACTACCATTCAGGCTCGAAAAAATAAAACTGACTCGTAAAAATACCAACCCGTATTACACAACTTTCCGTGTACTAACCTCTTTGTATTGTATGACTTAGACGTTGATGAGTGCGCATCAGAAACCCACAAATGCCTTTCAAACTCCGCCTGTACTAATACCAAGGGATCGTATAATTGTTCCTGCCCTTCAGGACATAAGTGGACTGGCACCAATTGTACAGGTAAGTGAGTTGTATTAAGTAAGTAAGACTTATCAAACTTCTGTATCTGACTTATCAAAACATAAGTGGTCTGGTACCAATTGTACAGGTAAGTAAGTTGTCTATGACGAGTTGTCTATTGACACGTGTCAATATATCAGAGAATGAGGTAAGAGAACGAATCCCCCACACATGGGTCTGTTCCAATGATAATTATTTGAAACTTATATTTAGGTTAACAAGATACAGCCTGGTTATTTTAAGAAATACACGATTGGCGTAAAGTAGCGCTCTTGTGCTAAGGAGTGGTTTATAGCGATGCTATGAGGATCCAGGAGATATAAACAATGGGTAACTAACGAGGGTATCTTACAAGAACGAGATAAACATTACTTACATCATGTGTTGTGAAACTAAAAATAGGTTTCAAATAATTATCATGGGGCACGGAGATTCGTTCTCTTACCTCATCCTCTCTTGATTTTAAGTAATCGGATACAGAATGAGTGGCCGTGCGGACACGAATTCTGTATCTGACTTATCTAACGTCTAGATGTATATAGAGTCATGTTTTCAGTTATTTTGGCATTATGGCTTATTTTGGCCGAGAAAATCGAAGCAAAAGTTTATGTAAATCAGAACGAAATGTTCAGCAGATTTAAAGATCATGCACTTATCGCTCAGTGATTTCCTTTGTTTTGATCATGAATTATTAATGAGTTTGATAAGTAAAGATATTATCGTCTACATTATTGTTATTGATGCTTTCATTAAAATGATGGTTGGACAATATTATATTTTTAAATGAACCTAATATTGTAAGTTAAATGACTACCGTTATAAATCCCGGTTATAGGTTCAGCCGGTTATACGTCCAACCGGTTATATGCACATCAGCCTCTCCGGATATAAGCCCCTCCTCCTCTAATTATCGCAATACTTCATGCTTTAATACTATCGGGAGCCCATAACCAGGAGCGTCCATATCTTCTATATAGCTGTCATAGCGTTTTCACAAGTTGGGCTAATATTTAGATTATTTTCGCCGCCAATTAGGGGGTTGCACCAGTGGCGAAACAAAAAATGCCTCATTAGCTACTTTTGTTATACCAACAACATGGCTGCTACGTACGATTTTGTGATTTTATTCCCTTAGAAATGATTGCAACTCAAGAATAGCGGAAACCTAAAAATAACCTAACTTGTGAAAAAGCTGTGACTAGTATGGGGGATGGACGCTCCTGTTTATTGGCTCCTGTACTAGTAAAAAAGGTATCATGCACATGTGTAGATAGTGAAAAACGTGTGTGCAAGAACGTTCAAGTACTTTTCTGCTGAGGATTTCAGAACGTTTTTGTTATCCCAGTCATAAGTCCCCTGGATATAAACTAATTCGAATATATGCCCTAAAAATCCCTTAACGAAGTTGTATAAGCCCAGGGCTAAAAAATGGGATTTTGCGATAGCACAAAGTGCCATGTCTCTGCTATATTGAATCCAAAAATAATATGTCATGTATTGTATCATTTAGATGTCGACGAATGCGTCTTAGGGGACCACCTATGCCCCGAAAACTCCACATGTTCTAATACCAAGGGGTCGTATACATGTTCCTGTCCACCAGGGTATATGTGGAATGGTACCAATTGCACAGGTGATAACATATAATAACAATAATAATAACGTGCCAAGAGTGTGCATTGACCTAATTGAAAGGAAACTCCGATAATCAATTTTGAACCTTCCTACACTATATAGCACGGAAACTATAAGTATAACAACACTTCCCTAAAATCGAGGCTGCAAGGAAAGAAATACATCTATTACCTTTCTCAATTCTGTCTTGCTTCTAATTAAAATAAACCCGTTTTCCTTTTCATTAGCTTAAGAGAGTTACTACTTACTACAGTATTTTATTTTCAAAAGGAAACACGTTTTCGACTATCTAAATCTGAGGTTTGCATGTCTCCATGTTAACAATTCTGTTATGAAACAGTTCCCAATAACTGCGGTGACATTTGCAAGTGGGGCGCGAAGACGAGTGGTATGTATACTGTGGATTCTGATGGACTTGGACCATTTCAGGTAAACTGAAGAAACAACCCCTGAGTTGATCAGAAGTACCATTCTGTTGAAATAAACGGATATCACGATTTTAATTTGGTTTTAAGATTAAGTATACGCATTTTGCAGATAAAAAACAGATTGGTCTTAATTTATTAGCAGTTGAATATCAGAGATGCTTAATTCCGAGTATATATAACCAAGCCTTTGGTGACATCGAGGCTGGAGTTGAGACAGACTATCAAAATCTATCCATATTCATAGAAAGAGGGTTTGTATCAGTACAGGGTCAACTCCATCCTCCATGGCTTGTATCTAGTTAGCATGATAATCAAAATCTATCCATATTCATAGAAAGTGGGTTTTTATCAGTACAGGATCAACTCCAGTCTCCATGGCTTGTATCTAGTTAGCATGATAATCACAATCTATCCATATTCATAGAAAGAGGGTTTTTATCAGTACAGGATCAACTCCAGCCTCCATGGCTTGTATCTAGTTAGCATGATAATCAAAATCTATCCACATTCATAGAAAGAGGGTTTGTATCAGTACAGGGTCAACTCCATCCTCCAGAGCTTGTATCTAGTTAGCATGATAATCAAAATCTATCCATATTCACAGAAATAGGGTTTGTATCAGTACAGGGTCAACTGAGACCATCCTCCATGGCTTGTAGTCTGCTCGGTTCTCCTGCCTCGCTCTCCGCCTGCCCTTGTGCGTCCGACGCGAGTTGGGCGCGCATCACGTAGAGCGGCGTTGTCGATAGTTAATCGTTCCAACTCTTGCTGCAAACGATCAACTTCTGCCTGTCGAACTAGACGTTCGTTTTCGCTTTTGGCGCGCTCCACGGCTGCCCGTAATGAATCCACCGAAGGTGAAATGGATGAAGAATCAGGATCGGGCTGGTCGCTGTTCAGACCTGGGGTTTCGACACGAATTTCGCGTAACTCCCGGTCAGGGTTTTCTTCAGGCTGAGTGGAGGGATTTCCCTGATGCAGCGTCATGTAATCCACCCGAGCAACTGGGGACGTAACTGTCGCTCGGCCATCGTGAATAAATTCGTTAAGATAATTATTGTGTACTAATGCAAGATAAACTGAATGCTAAGAACTGAACTGAAATATAATCTACCAGCCTAAGATAACATAAGACGTGACATATCCCATAATTACAAACAGTGCTATAGAATTACTAGTAACCCTATATGCCTAGGAATTAATCATTTTAAGTGTAGCTCAAAATTTTCCCATTCATAGAAAGAGGGTTTGTATCAGTACAGGGTCAACTCCATCCTCCAGAGCTTAATTGTATCTAGTTAGCATGATAATCAAAATCTATCCATATTGACAGAAATAGGGTTTGTATCAGTACAGGGTCAACTGAGACCATCCTCCATGGCTTGTATCTAGTTAGCATGATAATCACAATCTATCCATATTCACAGAAATAGGGTTTGTATCAGTAAAGGGTAAACTCCAGTCTCCATGGCTTGTATCTAGTTAGCATGATAATCACAATCTATCCATATTCACAGAAATAGGGTTTGTATCAGTACAGGGTCAACTCCATCCTCCATGGCTTGTATCTAGTTAGACTGATAATCAAAATCTATCCATATTCATAGAAAGAGGGTTTGTATCAGTACAGGGTCAACTCCATCCTCCATGGCTTGTGATTATTAAATAATCTAGTTAGCATGATAATCAAAATCTATCCATATTCACAGAAATAGGGTTTTTATCAGTACAGGGTCAACTCCATCCTCCATGGCTTGTATCTAGTTAGCATGATAATCACAATATATCCATATTCATAGAAAGAGGGTTTGTATCAGTACAGGGTCAACTCCAGTCTCCATGGCTTGTATCTAGTAGTTAGCATGATAATCACAATCTATCCATATTCACAGAAATAGGGTTTGTATCAGTACAAGGTCAACTCCATCCTCCATGGCTTGTATCTAGTTAGCATGATAATCAAAATCTATCCATATTCACAGAAAGAGGGTTTGTATCAGTACAGGGTCAACTCCATCCTCCATGCGAGGCTGAGGCTTGGTTACCTTACAAGAACTAGGAATTAGACAATTCCTGTATTTCCGCTATACTTTAATTCCTTTCTCGTGAGCACTAAAAGAAATATCCTAACCTATCAGGTGTACTGTGACCAGAAAACCTCAGGCGGTGGGTGGACAGTATTCCAGAAGAGACAAGACGGATCAGTCGACTTCTTCCTAGGCTGGCCAGACTACAAAATCGGTTTCGGAAACCTGGCAGGCGAGTTCTGGCTGGGCCTTGATAAGATATACCGTTTGACCCATCAGACTCGACACAGGCTTCGTGTTGAGCTGGAAGACACAACCGGTAATAGCGCGTACGCAGAGTATGACTACTTCGCGGTGTCAAGCGAGAATGACAAGTATCGACTGAGTCTGGGATTAAATTTCCCCGAGAGCCGAGGGAGGAGGATTTATGGAAGTCCCGACGCCGCAGGCGGAGGGCTTTTACAGATCCTCCCGAGGCTCGAGGGGAAATTTAATCACTAATTTCCCGAAATGTCATGCTATCACTTTGTAATACTACTAATACCGAGGAACGGAACACATCCCTGAGAGGTTTAGTTTTCTCTGCCAAAACTAAAGACGTCGCAGCTGAGTTGCTTTCGAAAATGTTTTGTTATTATGTTTGATTGAGCGCCATTGATTGAATGATCCTGGCTTCCCCTGGGGACATGTTTTTTTTTGGAAGAATAACACTAAAATACAATGTAATTATGTGGTTGACTAAACATTCAAAGCGCATGCATAGAGTTTAATTATGTCACGTTTATGGTTTTAAGTATCCCACATGGAAGAAGCGGGCTTGATAAATGAAGAGAAGAACTTTCTTGTGTCATAAAATAGGTAGGGGACAGGGCATTGTGCCATAACCCAGTGTGCCAAGGGACAGTCCAACGTTCCCTCATCAGCGTGCATACCCTTCTAATTTTCTTCTCGCATGTCAACGAGGGAAAGTTAGAAAAAGTATGCATGCTGATGAGGGAACTTAGGGATTAAAATTCCCTGAACAAAAAAAGAAAACCGTGATCATGGTATTACAAAGCATAAAGCCACATACTTTTTTGAAATCTAAAAAAGCGAAGGAACAAGAGGGAAAAGTCGAAATGGCTCTCGACAGCACTTTATGCTCTCAGTTTCTCGGAATTTTATTTCTTCTTTTAAACTTATAAAATTGCTTTATATATAAGTATAGTCAACCTACATATCGTTAATAATATCGATGAAGTTGAGAAGGTCCAACGCTGTTATTTACCAGGTGGTGTGGGCGCTACGATCGCAAAGCACGTTGATCCATTTCACAAAATCGGCTCATTTCGCACAAGCTGCCGTCGAGCAAACACCTCTGAGAGAGCTGTTTGAATCGGTTCGATCGGCGAAGAACGTTTTGTTCGGGTATTAAAAAGAACGTTGTTCCCTCACTGGGACGAATTACCTCCTACAGTTTATCAAAAATTGTGTGAAAAGCGCCACAGAGCAATTCAAAGGGAAAAAAGCGACAGTCTCCAGCTCCACGAAACGTCATTATGAATGAGAGTTGAATACTTTTGTGAGTTTAGTTTTTTCCTTCGCCCTTTTACTTGCATAAATCAAGGCTCAAAATATTGAGTCGAAGCTTGCAATTAGTTCGGTGTACATGTAGTACTGCTTGAAGTGGTACTAAATTAATAGGAGCGTTCATTTTGTCAGCCTTTGTTTATATTGTTTGTAAATTTATTATAAACTTTTATATTTCGAAAGATAAGCCAACACTTCATCTTTGACTAGGAGATGAGACCCAGTTAATGCTCAGACTTCCCCCTCCTAACTGATTCGATATTTCAAGGATAATCACACAAGTTTCTATTTCATCGGTACATAAGCAGTGTACAATGTCAATGGTTTCTGATTAGCCTACCCTTTATAACATTTGGCTTTTGTTTCTTTTGATACAGGAACAGAAGAGAGTGACATTCCAGCTGCTTGTGCATAATTATATAGATGGGATACTAAACCAGCATATAATTCTACCGAGACAAATAATTATTACAGAATATATATATAGCCTGTGTAGCAGTGCAAGGGAGGGAGAGGGGGACAGTGGAGCTCCTTGTGCTGGCTAAGAACAAGATTCACATTAGCTATAGTCCTGTTCAATAATACATTTAAGCAGTGGTGTCGGGAGGGAGAGGGGCAGTTGCCCCCACCCCCTTCTGCCCAGTTTCAGAAGAGAGACAAACATACATGTACATACATAGTTTTTATTTAAACACGGAGTCTCTTCATGTTACATGCTCTCCAAGGGAGCCATGTATAAAGGTAAAAATTACGATAATGAGTAAAAATATAAAAGCTAAAACTAAGATATTAAAATGTTCTAATCGCTAATTAATATAATCATTAAATTTATTTACAGTTGACCTAAGTACCTCTTAAAATTGTATATGTCTGGCTGGGTTTTGGCTGCAGCTGGTAAGCTATTCCAGAGAACGGCCCCCTGATACTGAAAGCTGTGTTTACCAGCTTCAGTCTGTGGATGTTTTATGAAAGTATTATGTGCTGAATTTCTTAAACTATGGGAGACAGTGTACAGAGTTTGAATTTGCAAATAGTTTATGCAAATAGTCTGGTGAAGTCCCATTTAATGTTTTAAACATTAAAGTTGCAAGTTGTTTGCATCTTCCGTTCTCAACATTGTTCCATTTAAGCTCATCCAGTAGCCCAGATGACGGTTCATCATAATTAGAAAAGGTAATCACTCTGGCAGCTCTATTTTGGAGCTTTTGAAGGTGATCCAATAGCCCTTTACCACATGAGGTTCCCCATACTGCACTACAGTAATCGAGATATGGTAGTACGAGGGAATTGTACATAGTATTTAAAGTTTCAAATGGTACAAGGCTTCTAACTCGTTTTAAAGCTCCAATCCCTCCTAAAATTTTCTTAGAAATGTTATCCACCTGTTGTTTCCATGTTAGGAACTCATCAATCTAACTCCAAGATATTTGTAAGTTTGTTCTCTCTTAGGGTTTGTGATCAACTTTGATTATGAAATTATGTTCAAGGTGTCTTATTTTATGCCGACTTGCAACTTAGTAGCATAAACTTAGTTTTTACTGTATTTAAACTAAGTTTATTTGCCTTTAACCATATGTGCACCTTATTCAAGTCATGGTTCATTTGTTGCTCTAGAACATTTGGGTCTGCATCAGCTACTGTAAGGCTGGTATCATCAGCATACATTCTTACTTCTGAGAATAGATCACAAGAGGGGAGATCATTAATATAAGTTATGAAGAGAAGACAGAAGTCGTCAATGAAAATGTCTCAGAATTCATCTCCCCCCCCCCCCCCCAGTTTTCCACAATTTTAAGGGCCTCCCTATGCCCCAGCATTTAAGCATTAATTAGCTTTTCTATAATTCAGGTTGATTTGTCCTATGAAATAATTATAGTACATACATTGTACATGTAAAAAAATTTTATTGTTGCCATTTATATTAAATTAGATAATTTAAATATTTCCACATATGCACTTATCAGCAGCTTCCCCCAGGAGTAGACCCCAGGATGATCAAGAGGATTGCAAAAAGGGTGGAACAAACTTCATGATTTTCCCCAGGGGTGGGGAAATGTTATTAGTCAAAGTCCCCTGGGTCCCATATTCCTTAAACAGAAAATCCCTCTTATGTGAGATTATAATCTTACAAATTCCCCCTCGCTTATCTTGGAACTTCAAACAAAGTCAAGCATTTTCCCCTACCCAGGGGCAAAACTTACATTCAATCCCCTTTTATTCCCCAACTTATCCCCCTGATCGGCCTGGGGGGGGGGCTTATTAGAGAGGGGGGGGGGGGGCTTATGTCAATGGAAGAGCCAATGTTCAGTAGAGACCAGTGTAAAATTCCCTTTTATTCTCCACAAGGAACTGGGACACAAGGCGGGAAAACTAAAACATATGACATTAACCGCCAAGGAGCGAAAGTTCAAGAATAAAATATTGTTTAAATAGTATGGTACCTTCATAAGGTTTAATTACATTCAAGAATGGAGTAACGCAACTACTGCAGTAATACTGACTTTTTTGGGGGGAGGGGGGGGGGGGGCTTAATTAATTTTGTCTTCAAAAAGGGGGGCTTATTAGAAGAGAGGGGCTAAATAGAGGATTTACGGTAAGTGCATAAGAAAGGTATTTTGAAAATATTTGTTTTGCTTAAAAACGTTGTGAATAGCTCTTGCTTTCCTCTCATTTGTTGCACTCGCCGACCTCAAGATTTTTGAGCTGGCTTTCCAGGGTTATCTCATGTAACACCACCGTGACCTCTCTTGCTTGGCTGGTAATTATTCCGTCATCTGTTAAAATAATGAAATGAATAAAAATTGATGTAATAGCTGACATGTAGTGACAGTTGAATAACAGTACAATGCCACTTTGCTCAGTATAATTCCTTTTCTCAAATTTTCATACAAACCTAAACTGAACCCCCAAAATTAAAAATTAAAATCTTTTTCCAACCCAAAATCATTCATAGAACGAGTCTAAATACACCTGAATTATAATGAAGAATTTAGCTAAGTTTTGAAGTATCTTTTTAAGTGGCACTGCAGCGGTGTTGTATTATTATATATGCAGTTTAGCCTAATCGCCAAAATTTTCCCAAATTCAAGTGAAAAATTCAGATCGAAGATAGGTGGCGCTTAGAGGCGCTTTTATACACTTTTAATCATACACATTTGGGGAATGATTTCCCAACTTTAGAGGAAGATTCGTCGATGGGTTTTGTCAAAGTTTCCAAGTCTCTAATGCGTGCTTTTACGAATCTCATTCACATTGAGAAGTAATAATTTTCACCGTAAAATATAGGGCTAAAAGTACTATAAACACCACCAAAATGACTCGATGATCAAGATAAATCGATAAACCGATACTTCTAATTTCTATTCATGTTAAAATATGTGACGAAACGTAGAAGAAAAACTCATGACCAGCGTTTGACTTACCGCCAAAATGACACTTTCACAGTTGATTCGCCGCCATCTTGAAAACTTGACTTTTTGGAAAAAGTAATGCTTTGCGGTCGTAGCGCCCACACCACCTGGTTATTTACTATAGGAGATGCCGGTGATTCACTCGGTTGGCATCGCGGTCAGCTGTTCAGCACCAAAGACCAAGACAACGACGCTGACCAATACGGTAGAAACTGTGCAGTCACCTATAAGGGTGCGTGGTGGTATAACGGCTGCCACAGTTCTAACCTCAACGGTTTCTACCACAACGGTGCGCACTCCTCAGAAGCTGACGGTGTGAACTGGTTGGCGTGGAAACGGTTGTACTACTCCGCCAAGCGAGCTGAGATGAAAATCCGTCCAGTTGGGTTCACAAACGGATAACGTTTCATCCACTTGTAATGGCTCCATCATTAAACTTTACTACACTCGTTTTATAGCGGAGCTCCTGCGCATGCGCGGGCCGAACGCTCGAGCGGAGCACCATACACATAGCGAGGGATCGAAAACAACTTCCGGTTAGACTTAGCCTGCTTGCAGCAGCTCTTTCTTCCCCCACCTCCTCCCCCTCCATTTGTCATTCAATTCCAAGGTCTCAATCACGCTCAGCCAATATGGCGGTCGCTTCAATGATCCGTTTTCTGCGCGACAAAACACTCTCCATCGCCTGCAAGCAGGCTAGGTTAGACTTCGCTGTTTTTAAGGTCGTAGCCTATTGGACTTCACTGATAAAGAATCCCATTGTTTTAGGGTTAGGGTTTGTATTGTTTTAGGGTTAGGCTATTGTTTGGGTAACCAATAACATGTCAGGTTGCAAACTGTGAAGCCTGCCCCCCACATCTAATATGTCTTGATATCTCAGACGGCAGAGCGCGCTTGGCATTCATGAGGTCGGGGGTTCGAGTCTCGAAGAGGATACCCTTTTATTTCTCTTTTATTTTATTTCTCCCAAGGGACTAAGATCGCACCCTACTATTTTCAGGCTAGCTACGAGCTGGCATAGAGCGGATTTTAATTGACTGTCGGAAGTGTTTTGGTTTTGCGTTTACTAAGCTCTCCTATTGGCTGAGAAAGTAAACCGACCAATCAGAATCCAAAGTAAAACCAAACGCAAATTGTTTTTAGTTTTGCTTTGGTTTGTCATTGGCTCACAGTGAAGCCATTTATGAGTTACTTGTGATTACTCGCTCCTATGATTGGCTGGCTGTGGGTAATTTGCGTTTGGTTTTACTACACTCAATTGAAAACCACTCTACTAGGATCAAGTACGTTGATGATCTCTCCGTTGTGGAGTTCATTCCCAGGTGTGCTATTAGCTATCTAGCTACCTTGTAGATAAAATTAATCAGTTTTATGAAATTAATCAAATAAAAATAATCAGTATACGCCTCAGAAAAAGGTGTGGTACCCTAGGAAATGCAAGGAAATGATCATTGACTTCAGTACAAACCTTGTTATATCCCCCATATGTTTCTCTCGGGTAATGTCAAAGAAAGAGTTAAATCTTCTAAGTTGTTAGGAATTTTCATTGCTGAAAAATCACTGTGAGTTCATTTGTAATAAGGGAGCCAACAAGCGTCTGTATGCTATTCGGATTGTTAAAACAAGTGGATTTAGTATAATCAGGATCTGTACCATTGTTAGATTAGTCCTGGAATATGCATCGCTAGTATGGAACAATATACCTTAACTTAGTTGAATCCTTAATTACAAAAGAAGGCCCTACGCGTTATTTTCTCAGATGTCATATGAAGTCGCACTTCTACCTCTTCTTACCTCTCCCTTGCTATAATCGTCTGACTGAAGCCTGTAAGAATCTGATTGATAAGTTCAGATCCTCGGGCCGTTTGAGTCATCTATGTCCTAACCAGATTGTGGTCAATCATGGTTACTCGTTGTGCTCTGGTTCCACTAGGCGCCAGGATATTTGCGCACGAACAGATAGATTAAACAATTTTGTCACATATCGCTATCAATAATTTTGTCATATATCGACATACTAATCATTTACTGAGTATTGTATGTGTAATGTAGTGTAGACTATACCTGACTCCCTTGTAATTTAGCAACCGCTACAAGAAGGATTAATAAACCACTTATTATTATTATGACAAAACCATTTCTGCATAGTGGAATCAGTAACTACGCTTGACTTCGTAGAAGTGATTCGGTCAAAATAAGTCTAATAATGATACGTAGTGTTTGATAGTGGAATTTCAATTGTCGCGTCGGCCGAGACATTTGAAATTCTCACGAGGATTTTGACTCCCTCATAGAATATGGAACTCGATCATGTGACGTTCTATCTTCTCTCGGATGGCAAAATCTTGAACAGCGTCGAGATTTAAGTATAATGTTTAAAACTATTCATAACAAGGTACCTAATTATCTTACATAATTATTTATTGCCACTAGATCCATACATCAACATAGTTTACGACGATCAAAAAACAACCTCTTTATTCTTAGACCTAAAAGTGAAGCCCTAAAAAAGAGCTTTTCATATAGGGGGGTCAATACTATGGAACAAAGCACCCACTTACTAAACAAAATGGTACATTGAGTCAATTTTTAAATTATCTTTAATAATTATTCTTAATATTTTAAACGTAGATTTACTATTATTGTAAGTACACTTATATTAATTAGTTATCAATATTTTGCTATTTTGTAATTACTAGTAGTAGGCTCTCTGGGAGAACATTTTTAACATGAAGGGACAATATAAAGATATGTATATGTACAAAGTTTCTAGGCTATATCTCACTCTCAGTCAACTACAGACAAAACAGGCGACCTGTTCGCGTCGGCCCTAATGGCGGCGAAGGAAGAGGCGCTTTAACAGTCATCGAAAGTGACTCACTATGGCGGGTGGATAGGGTCAAAAACAGGTCTTCTAATTGAGCAATAAAGTATCGAATTTTGCATCAGTCAAGTGACCGAGTCTCTGATCGAGTGACACACTTTTTGGTTGGACGTATCAAAAAGTCTGATTGAGTGACCGAGTCTCTGATCGAGTGACACACTTTGTTGTTGAACATTCAGAAAGTCTGATTGAGTGACCGAGTCTCTGATCGAGTGACACACTTTGTTGTTGAACATTCAGAAAGTCTGATTGAGTGACCGAGTCTCTGATCGAGTGGCAGTATGTCGAATGGCGGAGTTTCGAATTTATGAGGCCTGGCTGCTGATTTTTACAAACCAGAATCCATTGCGGTCGGTTTGTCTGCCATCTTGGATTTTACCCAGAAGACCCTGGGTTGCTGTTTCCAAGATGGCGGACGAGCGTTTTCTTCGAGCTAGTGATGAATATAAGGAACTTTTAAGGAATTCTCTGCTGGATATAACAAGGCAGCTTAATTCTTATCTTTCTTGCGAGATGCTCGAGGCTACAGTTATCAGGCTTCAGCAAATAACTCGTCATCTACTTGTTCTTGCTGGGACGGATGACACATTTACCAAGCTTAAAGCCTTATATTTTGGGAAATATAACACCAAGGCCTTGTTTTAAGATGTTCTGTTTGTCTTATATTACTGGGAACTTACTCAGAACTATGAAGTGCAACAAAAATATGATGCTCGGTAACCATTATTGAAGGTTGGGCCCATACTTTTACTTTTCCCAGTCAAAGTCTTCTACAGTTTGTAATGCCTTGACCCTGGGCCACAATTCAGGAACAAATGCCTGACTCTGGGGATTCAGGGGTGGATTGAAATGGGGTGCACCATATGAGCACCATAGACACAGGGGGGGTTGGCCCCCAATATTTTTTGAAAATCAGGTCTCTGAAGTAGTATTTTCTGAATTTTGATACCACTTGAATCTCAAAAGGGGGTGCATCCTCCAAATCACCTTGCCCTCCCATAGATGGCGAGGTCTAGAAAGTATAAGTGGGTCAGATGTTCTTTCCTAGTTCTTTTACGATCCAAGGTGGAACTTATATATAGTTGGTACAATGCATGTGCAGCCATGGCCATGGGGTCCTAAACTGGACCCAGTTTTACACAAGTTTGCTCCAAACCCTGGATTTCCAAGTTGTTGTGAAAATGAACCCATTTTCAACCTGATGGATTATTTTGAGCTGTCTATATAAACTCAGAATTCCACAGTTTTACACAAAAGCTAGACCCTAAACTCTAAAGTAGGTTCAAATCTGACATACAATATATATCATAAGTAAGTGTGCCCCTGGAAACAGACTGCTGGACCACACCATGTATGTTCACAAGCTGCCCTGTTAGTGTGAAGTCTGAATGTACACATATATATATTTGTTTCTGCTACACAAATGTTTGAATATTTCCTACTAGGCATGCTGGAATTCAGATAATGCAAATATTATTTCAATGGCAGATAACATTGATTGATAGGCCCTTTGCAGGGCCTGGTCGTGTGACCTTTTTAGCCTGCCAATAAAAAAAAAGTTGGTGCTAGAACAACATGAATGCCAGAAATGGAATTAAGAGCGAGCCAAAATTAGTAAATTAAGCCCAAGTTTTAGGTTCATATCTTTAAAACTGAAGGAATGGTAAATTTTTGAAAACTCTATAATTTAGCTTAATTTAATAGAGTTTGTGAGGCTTTTTTTGCTGACTGGCATGGCTTGCCATGGCACAAACTCTGTTAAATTAAGCTAAATTATAGAGTTTTCAAAAAATGTTTTTGATTGACAGGCTAAAAAGGTCACATGACCAGGTCCTGCAAAGGGCCTATTGACTCCAATCTTCGTAAAAACACACTTTCAATTTTTGTTTTTCATTTCTTTGAATTTTACCAAGTTCAATATGCTAAAAATAGGTTTAAAAACTCTTCCAGTTCGCAATTAAAATCTATTAAAAGCACTGAAACACAATTTTATCTATCCAACTACCATGTTTGTTTACAGAAAACACATCAAGTGACTGTGAACCCACGTGGCATTCTGACACTGCATTTCTCTTTACAATTTTGCAGCACCAATCCCAAAATGCATTGTGGGTAATGGACAAAAATCCCATTGTCTACTGTGCCAATTTGGGTTAAATACATAGTACTAACTCAACTAACCCCCCCCCCCCCCCCCAGGTATTCCAGTTGTTCACGGTTTATCTCAAATTTAGGCCTTCCTCGACGACCACTCAGGGATGTTGGGGTACAATTCATCGCAAATTCTGCAGCAAGAACGTCTTCGCATCTTCTCAGTTGCGGCAATGCATCACTGACGATTTGTATGACACTGTCTAATGTGTCATCCGTCCCAGCAAGAACAAGTAGATGACGAGTTATTTGCTGAAGCCTGATAACTGTAGCCTCGAGCATCTCGCAAGAAAGATAAGAATTAAGCTGCCTTGTTATATCCAGCAGAGAATTCCTTAAAAGTTCCTTATATTCATCACTAGCTCGAAGAAAACGCTCGTCCGCCATCTTGGAAACAGCAACCCAGGGTCTTCTGGGTAAAATCCAAGATGGCAGACAAACCGACCGCAATGGATTCTGGTTTGTAAAAATCAGCAGCCAGGCCTCATAAATTCGAAACTCCGCCATTCGACATACTGCCACTCGATCAGAGACTCGGTCACTCAATCAGACTTTCTGAATGTTCAACAACAAAGTGTGTCACTCGATCAGAGACTCGGTCACTCAATCAGACTTTCTGAATGTTCAACAACAAAGTGTGTCACTCGATCAGAGACTCGGTCACTCAATCAGACTTTTTGATACGTCCAACCAAAAAGTGTGTCACTCGATCAGAGACTCGGTCACTTGACTGATGCAAAATTCGATACTTTATTGCTCAATTAGAAGACCTGTTTTTGACCCTATCCACCCGCCATAACTCACAGTCTTGAATGAAATTCCACCGTCTTCAGGCCAGAAATATTGTATGTGGAATATTGAGAAGGACTTAAAGAGATTATTGATATATATTTTTTCGTTCATGTATGGACGTGAAGGCTCATTCAGAACTGACAATGCAGTTCCCTAAAATAAATAAAGCCTAATGCATGTGCCAGCTTTGCACATCCCCGAATTGGATAAATGGCTAATACTTATTTAGGGAAAGCAATCCCTCTCAAACCTACGATGGGGAACAAGACCTCCAGGTAACGGAAATAAACTTCATGGATGCATCAAGCCCACTTTGCATCCTTCTCCAACACCTGAAAACGAACCGTCAGAGTTGACAGGTGGACGAGCCAATCAATCTCATCCTTAAAAGCATTCGCTTATTGGGCCACGGCGTGGCCTCAGGTAATAAACAGACGGGTACATATTGTAAAAACTAGTCGCATAACAGATATCACAGAGCTGGCTAAACATTCAGATCCAATGCAGACATATCTGTTGGGGAATCCAAGGCCAAAGAAATGAACGCTTGTAGGGGAGTTGGCAGACAAAGTTTCAAAGGCAATCAATTGCAAACCATGCACCCTTTGGCTTTGACAACAAGAGAAAGACACCTATATAATATAATAACCAGCCTTTTCGGAAAGGGCTCTGACAAGAAAAGCCTTACTTGGGATGGAAAGGCCAAAGGCTGAGCCATACATGAACAAACTAATTATGCAGGAACACGAACAAGCCCTACAACCAAACCAAACTAAGATCAGCCTTATTGTTGGAAACAGCCCAGAGTTTTCAAATCTTAAATATACCAGATGCACAAAACGATCCAAGGTCTGGAAGAATTTGCTACCAAACTGGGAAGTGCTAACATCAGACTATAGATGCCGTAAAAGGGTACAAATTAGAGTTGTTCAGGACAGGCCACCAAAGCCACCCTGTTTGGATGCCAACAAGTCTGCTCTATTAAATAAGAGACCGAGGAAATTGCTTCCTTGCTAAAGAAACAAGTTATGGCAAAAATTCCTCATCCAGATAGAAACCATTATTTCAGCAACTATTTCTGGTGGAGAAAAGACTCAGACCTTCTGAGACCACAAAATTTCATGTGCAAAATAGACTTGAAAGATGCCTAGTTTGCAGTGCCAACCCAACTAACCCATCAGAAGTACCTTTGCTTTCAGTTTCAGAACACCTCATACCAATTCAAATGCCTCACATTTGGTCTGAAATCAGCACCCCGTGTTTTCACAAAGATTCTAAAACCCGTAGCAACCTTTATGAGAAAAAACGGTCTGAGAATTTGCATATACCTAGACGATAATCACCAATCACGAAAAAGAAAGTGCTCAGAAGGATAGTAGTGTTCATTGTAAACATCAGAGGAACAAATCTATTCTCTCCCCTTCGCAGACAATGGAATTCCTAGGAGTAGTCGTCGACTCAATGAACATGATCTTCTACCTACCAAACAGCAAGGTCTCAAAACCTCATGAGGGAATGCAAAAGCCTGGTAAGCTCTCAGTTTACTTCCCTATCAAACCTTGCTCTCCAGCAACTGAAAAATACATCGCAGAGCTATGGGGTAACCCTTCCTTCAGAGAAGGTCAGAGGTGGTTTCAGAACCTAGAAACAGCCAATTCGAGACCTATAAAACCTCTGCTGCCAGATATTGTGATCCAGTCAGATACTTCCAAGTCAAGCTGAGGACGGGGTGGGGTGGGTGGTGGTGGTGGTGACCAGTGGTCGAGGGGGGCGGGGTGGATTGGGGGGGGGGGGGGGGGGTGGGAGGCAGTATGCAACAGGGTAGAATAGTAAGTAATAACTTTAACTTTATTTGTACACGTTAAAACATCAGGCCTTCGATTACATTATTAAAAGTAGGACTAGTTGAAATATCTAATCAGTACAATGTTAATATCTAAAAAATCGAATAACGCACCTAACTAATATCTAACTATTACATCTATACAATATCTGACTATAATTATCTAACTAATATTAACTATGAATAAAAACAAATGAATAAAATAGAGATGTCTGCTTTCCATGAATCATGCCGTGTGTATAATGAAGGAAATCACAATAGCCATTGCATATGTAAACAAAATTGGTGCATGGAGCCAAGAAAGCCGGCCCTCTAGACAAATATGACCGCAAACTTTGGGAGTGGTGTCTGCCCCGCAGGATCACATTACAAGCAGAACACATTCCGGATCGTCTGAACAGTATTGCAGATCCGGAATCCAGGGCCAAGCTAGACTCGGCTGGATGGAAACTAAACAAAACTGTATTCAAAACCCTGAACCAGGCATTTGGGCCCTTTACGGTAGACCTTTTTGCCAACAAAAACAACAAGCAGCTGCAGAGATTCTTCAGTTACCTCCCAGACCATGAAGCGGTGCAGTTCGATGCCCTGTCATAACCATGGAAACAGGAGAACGGTTATGCGTTCCCTCGAGTGCTAACCTTATAAACAAATGCGTAAGAAAGGTCAACAACGAGAATGCATCCCTGTTAATTGTACGCTTGACAGGGTATGGTTTTTCGAGGTTCTGATCTTAGACAGGGTATCCATTTTCACATCGACAAATCTTGAACAGGGTATGGTATTTATCTAGTGCCGTTATTTAGTCTAGTGCTTGATGAAGACTTATTTAGTTATGACACTCATTCTACAAGATCTCAATAAACACTGACATCCGAGTATAGATAATTTGTTATTTGCCTTATAGAGGGAAAATGTTGACGCTTTGTCTTGAACAGGGTATGGAAATTTGAGTTTTTTTGTCTTAAGCAGGGTAAGGGTTTCAGCGGCACACCCCTACCCAACTTTGGGTAGAGTAACCCCCCCGGGAGATACTTATGTCTTTAAGGCACACTTAATTAAACAGAGGTACATCATCATCATCAGCCTAGCAAAGGGGGGGGGGGGGGGGGTGTCAGTACAAGACATCCTTAAAGCTGTTGACTGGTCTAGAGAATCCACTTTCCACCGGTCCTACTATTTCCCGCAATACATTGGTTCATTTGGCAATGTAGTCCTGACTTCTTAGGGCAGTAGTTACGTAACCCATTAGTGAATTCGGAGTGCAACACAGTAGCTGAAGTACAATATGAATTATGTTAAAGTAGCTCGAAGAATTCACTAATTCCCATCCCAGCCCACCCACTATTATGTTGACCACATTGCCAAAATGCTAATGTATCACGGCGGTAACATATTTGTTTCCGTTTTCTCTAAGATCAGTTAGGTAGCTCCTACCAATTGACAAAAGAAAAGAGTCTAACGTTAACACATGCTTGTTAAAGAAAGTTGCACTTTCTCATTATTAAGCTCTCTGTAGTTATTTTATATCTTATATTTTTAACTGTATAAGCAAAGCTAAAATGGCCGCCGAGGTAGAGGTGGCATGCTTCCTTATTGGTTGGGATACCCTTATATGGGAATGCAACCATCGTAAGGAAACATGTTCCCTCGGCATACAAATTAGCTTTTAAATACTTTGGTATTGAGATATATTATGACTAAAACCAATTATTGGTGCAACTTTAATAGAATTCAGATTGTTCTTCGCTACTGTGTAACTTGGCGCAATCGATAATTCAACAGTTCTTTTCCTTACTTTTCAAAAGCTTTCGAATAGCACGTACAGTCGTCTTTCGCATTGTGTTTACAAATAGAACTGACTAACGGATGCTTTTTCTGGATTGTTTACTGTGGAAAAAGGTCCTTTGAAAACTGCTACAAAACTTTTACAACTAATATGGTTTGAGGGAAAACGAGCGACAAATTAAACATACTGTTCATGACTGACATCAACCGATTGACGTCACTTAGCAACGTGACGTCAGTAGTGCGCGTCACAGGGAACCCAATTTACAATTTATTCAAACTTTATAAAACCAAGAGACCAAACACATTGCGCGTTCAAATTCGTTGAAAACAACTGCACATTTATACGTTCTTAGCGTTTTTGCCTTTTCAATACTCGCTTCCAAACAGGGCACAAGCAAAAAATGTACGTTTGGAATTCATTGGGATCATCAACCGTTAACCGTTCTTCAGCGTTGATAAACCCAAGATGGCGGATGCTTCTCAAAATATGCCCATATTGACCTTATTCATAAAGGCATCAAAGCGAGGCCAGTTGTCACGACGGCTTAATTGTCACAGAAAGAGAAAGATCTACAGTCGATGGCCGAAATGTTCCTTTTAAAACAAAGAACACAACAGTGAGACGGAAACCGAGATATTTCTGACCGACTCCAATTTTGTGATCTCTGGGATCGTGGGACAACTGGCGTCCCTCTGATACCATTGTTACCTTATACACGCGGGGGTGAGATATGAATAAGATGCATATTAGGCATGCGTTCTTTCGACGCCATCTTGTATTCGGCGCGCAAATACCCCTGGGAACTAGGTTTGCTATTATCATAATTATTTTTACGCTACTTTATGCATTGACGAACTTTGCTTCTAAACTATTGTTGTTTTTGCTCAATGAAAGTTGGCCTCTCAAAAGGAACTTCTTTGATTAATAGCAATCGAATTTTATCGTGTTTCACCAAACGAGAAATAGTCCAAGAACCTCGTTCTATGTGGGTAATTCATGCATAAAAAGAGTGGGCTCGCTGTGAACTATCTTCCGTCTGTCACCGCAGTCATTGAAATTCAGCAACTCCTTTGAGAATTCCAAGACGATGGTCCAAATTATTGGAACAAAAGCATACCCGCAGAGTTCGGCCAGTAGTTGAAGTGTATGACATAATCTAGAGGTGCTGAGATCCTGTAAAAAGGTAGTCTCTCCCGCTTGTTGCCGATTGTAGATATCGGACGGAAGTCCTTGATTTTAACTTTCTAGATTTTAACTTCAGCGCAAAAAATAAATTGCAAGATGGCATAATTCATGTATTTAGTTGGGCACACGAAGAGTATTTTTTGAATTAACACCACTCCAGTGTAGCATACATAATGCAACAGCATCTGCCGCACCTAATTTGACCACAACCCCGAACCTAACAATCAAAGTAACGCGTATATAATTCCTCTGTTCTCTTCAATTACAGTATATTAGGAACAGCACTTGTACTGGATTGATTGTAAGATTTAAAACCTCGCTACCGCAATTTTATAACGAATTTAAAGTTTTCACGCGCTAAGGATTGTGGGTAAAATACTCCATATTTTTCGGTACGGTTGATTCAAGCATGTTGAATCCAATTGATTCATACGTCGCTCTTCTGCCGTACTTAGGTCGGCGCATGACTGGAGAGGCATCTGAATGGGCCTCAGAAATGACAACAGACAGGGAAATAGAGTTGGAGATCCAGATATAGCCTGCTAGCCGGCTCTCCGGTGGGTTTTTGGCAAAAAATAATTCGGATTTGGGTTGCCTGTGGCGCGCGGTAATACAGGGTCCGATCACGATTAAAGCTGTCAACAACCTGTCAAATCTAGCCAATGAATATTGTTCTCGATGTTAACACGAAATGACAGCGTGCTCCACCTGTCAATCTGGTTCGTTGTTCCAAAACAAACTTCGCAAGCGAAAATCTTCATGGACGAGAAGGAAAATAGGGAAACACCAAGGAATAAAGTGACAGGAAAGATGGGTCGAAACCCCAAAGAAACATCTATTGATGATTTTTGTCGCATTTGTAAATGTAGCTTCAAGGTTAAATACGGGAATACAGACGGTAGTCAAGTAATTTCGACGGAAATCTCTTCGTTCCGTCCCGCCGAGAGGGGAGTCGCGGGATTGTCTTGACTTCGCTTTGCGAAAGAATTAATATAACCTGCTAGCCTGTCGAGTCGTGTATGTAATCCTTGCAGAAGGAAAATTAGAACACTCCGAGTACCTTTCCCCTTTTCCCCTCCCCCCTCAATTTGTCTCGATCCCAATATTACCGCGCGCCACAGGCAACCCAAATCGATTTTTTTGCGAAAAACAGAGAGCAAGAACAACTTGCACAATAAAAACAACAAAAAAGAAGGCGGAAATAATGATTTAGTGTTTAGCAGAGCACTGGGTTATCGGCCCAGCGCGCTTTGATAATTATATACTTCACTGTGACACACACAGGTTTCAATACGAGGCTCAGGAGTAAATTAACTTTATTCTATTCTCCCGGGTATTCTCTGAGAAAAGAATAAATTTAATTTACCATAGAGCCTCGTATTGAAACCATTGTGCGTGACAATTGAAGCATATATCTTAAATGGGTTATTGAAAAGGAAATCAGTGACCAGGAAGAAATAATAATACTACCCTTACTCACCAAATGGAATGGGCTATTTTAGAAACCAAGGGGCGATATACCAAAGGCATATTATAGAGCAAGTGAAGCTGAAAAATCAGTTTTATTTATCATCAAGAACCTACATTTACCATTAACAAACTGTGAATTTATTTAAGAAATGAACCAATATTTTACACTATAATCCCTATTTAAACCACATTATTGGAGTTTCTAATGTACCGTATAATCCCTATTTAAACCACATTATTGGAGTTTCTAATGTACCGTATTTTACACGTACAAGCCGCACCCCTAACTTTAGCCCGATAAACAAAAAAACTGTTTTTCCCTCCAGAAAAGGAAAAACCTCATGTTTTAGCCACACCACAAAACAAGGGAAGAATAACCTTTTGTTTGAGTTCATAAACTTGTAGCAAACCTTTTTAGATTGTTGTCATTTCGAATATGGTTACAACTTTTTTTGGCATTTCCTATGTCTATTTTAACCTGCTGTCTTTAAACAAAGTCACAGCAGGCTTCCAATAATAAAGTCATATCAACTTCAATGTGCATATATGCAGTGCTTAATTTTTTCCAATAATCTTGCGTTTCTTCACGCCACTTCCAACCCTGGACTTTGCTTCTGTATAAGGCCTATGTGTAAGAGAGGCCTAGGAAATGTCTAATTTACTCATAACAACTCCTATCTGGCAAATAATTATGTCACAGAACTTGGTCCAAAAATTCATCTTCGTGGTTCTATTCAATACAGCCGCAATGTATTCCAAATAGGAAAAAAAAGGAATGTTAATTGTTTCCTATTGTTCTGGTTTAAATCAAGATAAAACGATTCACCATATGCTATACTTTTTTTAGTTCAATAAATATAATGTTCTGTGCAAAGAACACACATTACTCGATATAAAATGTGAATTATATTTACAAAGGCTTACAATGTTTATCTTTTTCTTGATAAAAGCCTCACCAGAAATACTCAATACAGTGTATCTAAATGACTAACAAACTGCTCAATACACGTACACTGTGTATGTCAGGGGGTTAGGGAGGTAATGAAAATGGGGGGTGGGGGCGCGATGATGAATTCTGGGACATTTTTATTGATGACTTCTTTGAATTGATATTTGGATATTTACATATATCAGGCTGTTGAACTTTGTTATATTTCAATACTGAATACCAGCATTGAAACATTAACATGAAAAAATGGATTGGGTCATCATTCATTCATTCATATTCCTCATCACAAGTCAGGTCTAATAATTAGATTGTGCTGTGTTACCAGATTGTTAATAGATTCTTTGCCATTAGCAGTGATGTAATTACCAGCCAGATTTAGTACAGTTAACTTACAGCTGTCATGTATTAGTGTAGTACATATATTAACAACACTTGCATCAGTTAGATTATTATCAGACAGATATAGTGCAGTTAACTTACAGTTGTCATGTATTAGTGCAGTACATATATTAACAACACTTGCATCAGTGAGATTATTATCAGACAGATTTAGTTCAGTTAACTTACAGCTGTCATGTATTAGTGCAGTACATATATTAACAACACTTGCATCAGTGAGATTATTATAAGACAGATCTAGTACAGTTAACTTACAGTTGTCATGTATTAGTGCAGTACATATATTAACAACACTTACATCAGTGAGATTATTATAAGACAGATTTAGTACAGTTAACTTACAGTTGTCATGTATTAGTGCAGTACATATATTAACAATATTTACATCAGTGAGATTATTATTATACAGATATAGTTCGGTTAACTTACAGCTGTCATGTATTAGTGCAGTACATATATTAACAACACTTGCATCAGTGAGATTATTATAAGACAGATCTAGTACAGTTAACTTACAGTTGTCATGTATTAGTGCAGTACATATATTAACAACACTTACATCAGTGATATTATTATGAGACAGATCTAGTACAGTTAATTTACTTGTTACTAATTCACTAATGCAGTTAACACACTCGTCATTTAATTCACACCACCTCAGCCTCAGTTTAGTTACGGTACATAATGCATTTTCCAGTGATTTACAGACGCGTTTTACTCCAGACAATGTTAAAGATGAATAAGAGATGTGCAATGCATTAACAATAACTGACTGTGAAGATGATGTTGAATGTTTTTTAGTAGTTTGCTCTTTATACAATAAATTAATAACATCTAACAAAAAGGAGATCGCAATACAGTCCGCATTAGTTACATATTTAAACATAATCACCCCATCATCACTATAGTATTGATTGTAGTTTTTATTTACGATAGTCTTAGCCAATTCCTTGTCTCCATATTCGTAAAGACACTTTGCTCTTAGTAGTAGTTTTCTTTCCATCATTAACCAGTAAGCAGCTAAATACCGTACTGTTGAATGAATAAAACAATTAAAATTTATGTTATTTCAAATTTTTTTTTTTTTCTGAATGGAGGATCACAATGAAAAAGACAGCTCGCTTTCTTTTTGTGAAAGATGAAACTTCTTTCACGTATCTTCTTCAATATATAACAATTAATTTGTTCTCCAGGAGCAATAGTTCATTCGAACTATTAATAATAATAATAATCGTTAATCCAACAAATACAAACATTGGCACATGGGATAAAGTTCAATAATATAATAATAGTAGTATAAGACTACACATTATTAGGACAATATATCATAACAATATTTTGCAACTAATTTCGTAAAGGACTTATCATGCATAGCAAGAACATTAAAAAAAATGTGTCGGTTAGTACCCAAAAAACGAAACGAGTTATTCACACTGAAAAGACAAAATCATTATTATGTCAGTTCACTACAACTACCAGAATCCCTTTTCTATTTTTTTTTCAGATTATCATATTCCTATTAGAATACCAAGACAATGGTCTGAATTAGAGGAACAAAATAATCCCCACAAGAAATTCTGGTAGAAGTACTCAACTATTGAGCTGCTCTGATAATTTTTTAAATGTCCCTTCAACAAGTGATTTCTTGAATGTTCTTGACCACGACAGTAATATTCCTTCTCTTTACATTCTGATTCATGCATCTCAGTCATATTTCATGCCCACGCTGCAAAAAATCCTTGTAACAATGGCTTAAGAGTGAGGCCAGTAATGTCCAAACATTACAAAACAAGAGCCCATCTGGGCTTTCACTCGGGCCACATGAGATTGAAGATGAAATACACTTTCATTTGAAATCCTCTTAGTAATAACCAAAGGGAAGAATTATTAGCAGTCTTTAGGAGTGGCCGGTAGCGCGGTGACTTTCATTCTCTGCTCCCCTAGTATATATATACATGTATGTAATTTAATATTTTTGTTTTCTCGTATGTAAATTAAAGTAGTTGATCTTTTATTGAAAACACTACTTATTCATGTGTGTATGTATGTTCAGACTACTATCGTGCAGCTAGCTAGAGTCTTGAGATATCTGTCAGCAACTCGCAGCTAGTTAATAAATTAGTACTGTTCAGACCTAGTAACTTAGTAGGTTTTACTTTTTGTTTTTCCCTCTTCTGGTTTGTTTCTATATCTCTAAAGACCTCTAAAAGATAGAAATATAACTGCCCTTGGCGCAAGTGTTTCGTAATCGCAAATAATTGATCGCCAAAGTGCTCAATTGAAATTTCAACCAAAATATTAAAACTGTGCGAAAAACTGCTACTGACTGGTGTTTGGCGATCCTCGTTATCCATGATGGCTCAATTGACGTACAATACACCCGGTAGTTGTCGTGGTAAGAGAAATTACCTTGGAGCGAGTAGTGAACGTGGTCGTAGCGAGAGCTAGAAGTCGGCTAGATCGGATGATAACACTGACTTGACATTTGTGTACATTTCAAAACCTTAAAATAACTAAAATCTGTCATCGATGGGCTTTTAGCGCGCTAGATTCTATTCAAGCTACCTCGCTTGGTAGCTTGGAACTTCAAAGTATTCCACCGACCACTAGCTAGCTAATCACAAGAGCAGAAAAACTGTTCAGACTAAAGAAGCTCGCTACCTCCTGTGGTTAGCTAGCTAGATTTACTAGCCTGAACACGGCCACACGTTTACAATTTAGTCTGCAGGTCCGATAAAACTGCAGGTTCCAGTCGTAAACAGTCCGAGTTTGACCAAAGTGAAACGATCGAGCTGCTCGCGTCCGTAGATATATATTTCTTCGTTTGCACTTTTGACATGATATAATTCTTCAAATGGCACCATTGTTTTATTTCTTGTGTTTAATAATACAGTTCTCAGCTGTAAAAAAAATAGAACATTCTATGGAAGATTTCTTGAGTTTTCGTACAGTATTTCAAGCTATGCTGTAGTGCGAGTTCAGTTACGCCACAAATGTCGGTGAAACTAATACCGTGTTCATTATTATCGGTTTTCTCTATGGGTTCTCATGTATTCAATAATCACTTCTGGAGCTTCATATTTATGTCGATTGGTCACAATGATTTCCTCTTTCAGTTTTTCCCTTTAGTTTGGACATTAGGGATATATCCTTGGAGATTTCGTACAGTTTAGCGACCGTTGTGTCGAAAGTAGAAACGTTCGTTTGTCATGAAAGTGCGTAAACAAACTGTCACAAGCGGTTTCATAGCAGCTCGATGTTTGACTCCCATATAGTCGATGATAACTTATATAGCTTCATATGTACGTCGATTTCTCATAAGGATTTCCTCTTTCAGTTTTTCCCGTTAGTTTGGACATTAGGGATTTATTCTTGGAGATTTCGTACAGTTTAGCGACTGTGTGTTGAAAGTAGAAAAGAGCCCATCTGGCGGCCTTTCACTCGGGCCACATGAGATAATTTGAAGATGAAATTAATTTAACGTCTCCGATCAATTCCTCTCTCTTTGCTGGCAGTTCATGCTTCTTGTTCGTGTAGTTTCCCCACTGAGCCGTAGGCCACAAAACGAGCACAGCATTTCAGTTGGCATACACTGCGTACATCTGCTTAACTAATTAGATTTGTAAAAATCTTAGCGGATCATGTAAATATTCCGCTTGGCTCAAATATGAGGGTTTCTGCCGTCAAAGTTAATTTTGACAATGACTATTTGAAATTGATATCTCCTTGTCTCGCCTCGTCTGAGAGCTTTGAGCTTTCTTATCTGAGCGCGCCTGAGGAAATCTAACCTTTGTTTGCGTGACCAGCACAGTGCAATCTGATTGGTTGGAATTTGACCTTTAACGCATGCGCAGAAGCCGTCTGACATGAAATAAAAAAATAATAATAATAACCGCTTGCATTTTAAGACTCGGCGCTGCCACAGGCAGCCCGAGTAACTAGCATTGGTCAGATCTGTCTTAGAATTCTTCATGCTCCTCCCGCCTCCTCCCCCACTGGACAACATTCCATGCACCCCCCTCCCACCCAATTCCATGGCCAATGGTATGTTATTGAAACAAAGATGAATTTTAAAAATATCATCAAAAGAAGACTAACATGCTTTACGTTATTTTAAACAATGAGAAACCAAATATAATACAGGGGTGGCATAGCCTGTGTCGCTTCCGAACTGAACCAGGGTTCAGTTTGGATATAACGCAGGCTAGGGGCAGCACTGCAGTGAAATCATTGGTGGGACAGAGAACTTGACGCCTGCAAGGTCGTTACCAACTAGGGGGATCCAGGGCTACCGCAGAAAAGTTTGAATTTTAGAAGCCTCAGAAATGCTATCTCTTGCATTTTGAGGGTATGATATTTGATAGGAGCCCATAACCAAGAGCGTCCATCCCGTATACTAGGCCTATGTCACAGAGTTTTCACAAGTTAGGTTATTTTTAGAACGGTTTCCCGCTATTCTTGGGTTGCAATCATTCCAAAGGGAATAAAATCACAAAAGCGCAGCAGCCATGTTGTTGGTATAACAAAAGTAGCTAATGAGGCATCTTTTGTTCCGCCACTGGTACAACCCACTAATTGGCGGGAAACATGATCTAAAAATATCCCAACTTGTGAAAATGCTGTGACAGCTATATGAGATACATGTATGGACGCTCCTCGTAATATGAACTCCTGTATTTGATCAAAGCGAAATATCACCTACTTCATAACTAATTGTACACCCCCTCTAATGTATAAGCATCAATTATTTTGGAACTTGAGAACGTAATAATTGAATTTATGTTGTGACATCTTATTATTATCAGAGCCCAGAGTTTGACAGCTCCTAAACCTCATAAACAAGTAACCGATGACGTAAGACAACACGCATCCGGGTAGAATCTTCAGTTGAGCACGAGATCTAGAATCAATAATATCAACCTCTTTTTGTTAGGAGACGACCAGCACTAATGATGCTTCGATTTTTCCTCTGCCTAATCTCCTGATTGCCTCCTGGTTACCTCATGATAATTTCTTTATTTTTTGTTTATTTTATACCTCATAAGAACAGGTGGGCGTTTTTGTTCCCCCAACTACACTGATTACTAATGTAAGGTTAATATACAACTACAATTAAGAAATATATAAGTTTATTTCTTATTAAACCGTCATGCAATTGCTAGTCTGCGCCGTTACACAGGCTACGCAGTTGCATGGCCATATTACTCCAACTGAGTGTATCCTTTGTATTCAGTGAACCGAGCGTGGCTGCCGCGCATCACGCTCATCATGTTTGAGTAACAATATCTAAGGGGGATGTATCGACATAAATACTGCTTTAAATTATCCCCTTTTGCATGGTTGAAATTGAGAGAACCCCCCAAAATCCCCCCCCCCCTTTCCAAGCCATAAATAATGACAGGTCCGGCCCTAAGCTGGGATAACTGGCCTTATTTTATGCCTTCATATAGACAGTATTCCAAAATGGCTGCTCTGTTTACATATTCCCCAGAACTTACAGTCAAAACAGGTCAATCACCAGAAATCAAGTTCATCAATGGTAATTTCATTTCATTCTTTGTTTCAAACTTTCACTATTGAAAACAAACTTGCAAAATTCAAAACGAGCCTCAATTCAAAACTCGAATTCTGATTGGATTAATGAACGAAAGGCTTGTACCTTATACGGCATAGTTACCACAGGAGGCCCATATCCCGACTTTGCATAGGAAAAAGATGGCAGCAAAATGAAAGTTCTGCTGGGGTCAGTGTTTGATAACCTGGAATTTCTGCACCTTAATTTGAGAGATTAAAAGCTAATTGCATTTTAAATACCAAGGTTACAACACAAGCAAATACAAGTGATTAGAAGGTCACAATGCATGGTATAACCAAAATACTCAACAGACTATAGCTATAGCTACATTGTATTACCAATGTCATGAAGTTGTGACTGATTCCCTTTTCATTTTCCCACGGTGGTAGTAAAGTCTGTATCATGACAAACAATGTTTTTGAATTTCATTCGAGTTTTTGAATTGCATGAGGCTCATTTTAAATTGGGCAAGTTTGTTTTTAACAGTGAATGTTTGAAACGAAGAATGAAATAAAATGCCATTAACTCTTTGTCGTCCGATCGTGTGTGAGCTCAATTGGTGAAATCCTGAGTGCTAACTAAACCCTCCCCCCTCAGTTCCAGTTTAGCTAGCCCGGGGTAATTAAATACTGCTGACTTGTTAAGCCAAGGGCTCAAACTTGCCCCACAATGCCATTCGGGAGAATTATACGTACTGGTCGACGGTAGGTATGGCTGCTTCGGTAGGGTTTCCAATGAAATGTGCTCTAATTTTGGAGAAAAATACCTCTGTCAGAGAGCTTGAAGACATAATTAAGTCTGAGGATGGCTGAAAAGTACTTGGTTTGCTTTTAGTAGGCCTTGTGAGTGGATTTCACAGGGTTTTTCCGTTGTGTTTGTGATTTCAGACACAGGAAAAAAATCTTCAATGAAAGCCTTGAAATCCTGCAGTTGGCATTCTTTTACCCCTGCTCAACCTATTAGGATGTGTTTTTGTCACTTTAAAGCAACGGCTTGAGTCCAAATCACCGCTCTTGGCTGTAGGGGTGAAAGACTAATAAAAAAAAACCTACCGGAGTCCCAGAGAGGGGGACCCCTTGTGGAGTTTTTGTCTATTACCCAGCATGCAATTGGAGGTGAGTACAGGAGAACGTGGTGGAGAGAAATGCAGTGTAAACATCGGCGTGGTTCACAGTCGCTTGGTGTGTTTTGTGCAAAAAAACCTACTGGTTGGAAAGATTAAACAAGGTACTGTAACGACTGAGTGCTGATTTTGTGTTTGCTCTTGATTTCAAGTGCGAATGGAAAGAATGTTTTAAGCCGATTTTCAGCTCCTTAGAATTCGTGAAAATCGAAAAAACAAAAACGAACGCCAAAACAAATGAGCTTTTCTCCATAGTGAAAGAGTCAATCGATCCCTGTTATAGCTTTGACTTTGAAGCCATTCATCCCTTCACATAATATCGCAACATCGTCTTTCCGGCATGTCTAGATGTGATGCAATATTTTTTTCTCATATAGGTCTCAGGGCACCTATATTTACAGGCTCGGACCCGAAAGAGTTAATGAACTTGTTTGGACTAAATTACCACCATGTTCAGTAGAACTTGCCTTCTACTACTCACAATGCACTTGTCAATGTTTAGCCGGGGGGGGGGGGGGGGGGGGGATGGCATACGCATGGGATTTGATTCCATCCCCTCTTCCATGGGTGGGGAATTTGACATAATTTGGGACCCGAGAGAGGGGCAGTTTGACAACTTGAGTTCCCCTTCCCCCCGGGACCTAACATTGACAAATGCATAAATCACTCACGGGGAGCTCCAAATTGGTACCACATGCTGTACTTTAAAACTCCTGTCAAATACTCTCATGAAGAGTTCAAATACATGTCAACAAGACCTGGGTTAGGCCATGACCTGCTTTATATCATTTCTCACCGTTTGAAACAGTTTCCTCCTTGCCCGCCTTTAACGCTTGCTACGGCCCTGAATTAAGGAAATTAAAATAATAAATACATTAGTAAATTGATTACTCTATCGGTCGTTTCTTCAATTAACTGATGCACGCGAGGCACAAACAAAACAAACAAAACAGTTCCGCCTATTTTCAAATAAATGCCAGCACGAGCACTATACTGTGAAATGACCATACAGTGGGTATTCGGCTAAGCATCATATAGTCTCAAGGCCACCATTTTGTTGCAATGTGGCAACACAAGGCTGTAAATACAAGAACAGAAGAAGAGAACCTTGCATCGTGATTTCAACATTGACTTCTTATGAGCCGTTTCTTCTGTAGTCTTTATCAAATAAAGTATATATATATATTTGGACCTTAAGTCAGGTTAAAATATTAAAACATGCATTTTTTAGGTAACTAATTACTAATGGATGTCGTCCAGATCGTTGCATGAGCCGCAAATGCCATAAAGCTTAGAACTCGCAAATTAATACCACGTTTAAGGTTTTTGGTGAATTATACGTCCTTTAATTGTTCACAACATTTAATTTTTATTTTTGAGCAACTTTTGAGCAATTCTTGGAGCAGTTTTCATATTTTAGGAAACCCAATCGGGATTTAAATCAGTTTAACGGGGGCTGACAAAATCAGGAGACCCGGGTAAACCACAGTTCGAATTGGAATTTAGCGTGCTCTAGGGGAAGACGGCTATTAGCAAGCTGATGGTGAGATGGCAACAAACTCAACTTAAATGTTACCAGGGTAGCGCTAACATTTGTAAAACTACTTGCGGAACCTCGGCTCCCCGGTATCATTGCCTTTTTTACTGTTTAACTGTTTCGAAATTATAAGTTCCGGGAAGTTGGACGACGTGCTTTAAGTAACAGTCGTTAAAAATAATACCAGCAGTAAGGAACCGTTCATTAATTATACGTAGGGGTGGGCTGGAAGAAAATTAAACAATACCCCCCTTTAATATTATTTTGCAGATTGGGAGCCCCTCTTCTTGTTGCAGTTTTTTTCAAGGCCCAATAATTTTCCTCCAGCCCCCCCCCCCATGTATACTTACTGAACGATCCCTAAAACAAACAAACAAACAACAAATAACAGACAGACAGACATACATTTTTTATTTAGACGGTAAAAACATCAGTACAGTTACATACAATAATTAAAATGTACATAACTTTGCTATTAAAAAAAATGTAAAAATAAATAAAACTGGTTTATGTGTTTGCCATGTGGGAGTCAAGTGATGAAAACAGCTGTTCAACACCCCTTTTAAAATGTGCGAGAGACTTCGACTCTCTTAGTTCTTTTGGGAGCCCGTTCCACAGAAAAGCCCCAGAATAGCTAAACCTGCGTTTTAGATAGTCCGTTTTTGGCTTGGGTAGTTGTAGTTTGTTCTCAGAATCTCTTAAATCGTAATTAGAATTCCGAGAGGAAAATATTTCTTGCAAATAGACTGGAATAAGCTTGTTTACGGTTTTATACATAATTGTTGCTTTCTGTTTACTTGTTGCAACAGAAAGCCGTTTTATTCTATCCAAGCATATTAAGTAACGGACTCGAGCTAGTGTCATAGCTAGAATTTGTTACTGTCTTAGCTTTACTGCTGCGCCCTCTCTAATGAATGGTTTGACACGTTTTAGGGCGCCGATACGTGAAGATATCTTTTTCAAGATGGAATCAATGTGCCAATGTGCAATGTGTAATCCACCAAAAGAAATTCCCCGATAATTATTAATCGATAATCAATTATCGATTTTTAATTTAAAAAAAATAGCACTCGCTTTTCATGAGTTTTCCTCTGGATTGAACTTTAAATACCTAATTCACCGAATTCCTTCCTCCAAGTATTTATATAATGACTACAAGAAAAACGTCTTCAACGCGTTCGAAACTAGAGATCGACAAACAAAGTTAGCGGGGAGTTGCACATCACCACCGTGACTTTGTCTGAGTGAAAGACCTGAATTATTGTGTTGATGGAACCGAATTACACGAAGCACTCTACGGTTTGTACAATATTTAACGGATTATCTTTTTATAAACCGAAATACAAACGTAGTTCTAGCTAGTTCTACGTAGTTCTATATTAAAGAACTATAAAGGGAATTGTTGGAAGCCTTTAATTTCTCGAACCAAAACATCGGCCGTGAGAGGTTTCTTGTTTGTTTACCTTGAGAGTTGAATATTGCTTGTGTCATCATAAATTATTCTGTGCATGTGCTGGCGAGCGACAACTGCTCTCACAGTTCAGATGTCTTCAGACTTCGATAGAGGATAGTAACCCATAACTGCTCAACCACAGTATATATATTTACTAGCAAATCGTTACATTTTGCTATAAATCAGCTATTCAGTATACCTATATATAAACGCGGTACACAGAGAGATCGTTCGAGATCGGTAAACCAGCCAAAAACGCCGTCAAAAGTGTTGGCCAACCGATCACGGTGTTTGTGCTGGTATGTATTATGACCGAGAGTAAAATGAAATGTGGCATAAAACCTACGAAACGTACTTCAAACAAGCTGATAGCGTCCGCAGAAGCTGGCGACTCGCCAACAATTAATGCATAATTTAACGCATGCGCAGAAATTTTGTTGCACCGAACAAAAAAACGGCTTGCAGATTTCAACTCGGGCCTGCCACAGGCAGTCCGAGTAATGAGACAAATATTCTGATGCTTGACTCGGAATACAGATCCTATTGCTCAAGGTTCACATTGTTCACTGTTCGCAATCTCTCGAATGCGTTCTCTCGCAATCGTTGCTGTTATCCGCTTTGGCTTGAACTCCTGGGGATCAGCATTCAGGGGGGTCATCTGTTACGCCACGGTCGTGTCGCAGGATAGCTCCATGGAGTAAAGGTGTTGAACCGCTCTCTCAAGGTACGACTTCCCTGTTCGTAACCTGGCTGCTCGAACCACGCCATCTCTTCCTCTGATCAACGTCTGGACAATTCCGATCTTCCACTTGCCCCGGTTTTTCTCCTCGGACTTGATGAGAACAACATCTCCAGGTTGAAGGGAGATCTGTTTTACCTTATGTTTAAGGTTGTGCCTTTCCCGTAAGGCTTTCAGGTACTCTGAGTACCACCGGTTCCACATGACATCCTTAATAATAATAATAATAATAATAAACTTTATTATACACAGAATTCAAACAGTTTACACTGATTTCCATTGAAGCTGTGTTTAAAAACTAAAATAAGTTTACAATAATTGATAATATATAATAATTACGCTAATATAAGTATTCACATAGATGGTAATTACACTGATTAAAATATACTTGATAGTAATTACCCTAATTTAAAATATACTTGATGTACTATACATGTAGTAGCAGCATTAACTAATTACAGATAGGGTTATTCCAGTAGTTATTTACAAAACTGGGTCAGTAGTTACTGTTCAGTAGTTATTTACAAAACGCAGGTCTGGATCCTCCTCTTCCTGTGGATTCTCCTCCGGCAGTAGGTTTGGTCGACCAAACAGTAACGCGTTTGGCGTTAGCAACGGTAGTTGTATATCATTTTCCACATAGCTCAGAGGCCTGTTGTTCAGCGTGAACACAACATCGAGTAGCACTTCTTGGAGCTCGCCTCATGTGAGGTATCCGTTTCCAACGGACTTGTAGAGGGCCCGTTTGACCAGCCCCACCATCCTCTAAAATTGTCCACCCCACCAGGGTGCTCTACTGAAATTAAATTGCCACTTTATTTCCTGTTGCGCCAGGAAATTGTTGAGTTGCTTGTCACTAGTGACTTGTCTAAGCCACTTTGCCGCAGCCACAAAGGTTTTCGCATTATCTGAATAAATCTTGGCGGGTCGACCCCTCCTGGCGATCAGTCGTTTCAGGCTGCTCAGTAACTCCCCTGTTTTCATGTTTGGTAGTAGTTCGAGGTACAAGCCTCGGGTCAAGCTGCAGGCATACAAAATAATGTACGCCATCCCTTCCTTCTTTGTGTTTGTCCGGTATCTGATGGGACCTGCATAATCAACTCCCACAACTTTGAAGGGCGTTGCTCCATCTGTTCTATCTCTGGGTAGCTTTCCTGTGGGTGGACTTGCAAACGCTGTCACTTGAAAGCGTTTGCATCCATGGCATAGTTTGATTAGCCGCTTCGTTAGTCTTCGAAGCCTCGGGATACAGTATTTCTCTCTTATCTTTGCCATAGTGAGCCCTTGTCCTCCGTGGAGAGAAATCTCGTGGGCGTGTTTCACCAACTTCTCTGTGAAAATCTCGCTGTCAGAAAGATAAATTGGGTAATCTCCCTGAATTCTCCCACGACACTCGTACACACCCTCACTGTTCAGCTGTAGGTTCAACTGCAGCTGGTCCTCTTTGAATGTGTCAGATTTTCGATTACGACTCTGAACCCTTCTCACCCAGAATAACGTTTGTTGATAGATCTCTTCTGTGGTGAGAGGTCCTGCAACTCTGTCTTCTTTGTTGGCTCTGGCATTGTGGATGAACCGCGAGATCCACCCACACACCCTCATAACTTTCCATTACTTCCACTTGTTGATGAGCCGATCAAACTCATCCTCCTCCGCAATCGCCACCGCAAACAATTATTTCAATGTTTTGGCTTCCGCCAATGTCTCTGCGGTTGGTGTGGTAATAATGTCTTGTGGCCAGTTCTGTGGTTGCGATAACCAATCTGGTCCTTGCCACCATAGTTTGTGCGACTCCTAAACGTCACTTGCTCTGCTTCCACGATCTTCAGGGTTGTCAAGGGTCCCCACGTGTCTCCACTGTATATAATCCTTAGCTTGGATCTTGTGCACACGGTTATGCACGAATTGTTTATAGTCCCCCGCACCTCGAATCCAGTAAAGAGCAACACTGCTGTCGAGCCAACAGTGTACGTTTTCCACCGGAAACCCCTGCAATGCTTCCTTCACGTTACGTACTAGGTTGGTAGCCATATGCCCTGATACTAGCTCCAGGCGAGGGATGGTTAGGCCCTTCTTCGCTAACCGCGATTTTGCTGTCACCAGGCCTTGCGTTGTGCCAGATGGCTGCTTTACGACGGCAATTACTACAGCTGCTACACCCTTTCCACTTGCATCCCCGAATCCATGGAGATGAATGGATAGGATAGGCTCTCGATACTGCCCCAGCCTCCTTGGTGTAGACAATATCTGTGGCAAGCTGTTCTCCCACTTGCTCCACCTGCGTATCAGGTCACCCGATAATGGAGTATCCAAGGCGACTCGAAGATCACAAGCTTCCCGATAGATCAACTTCCCGCCCAGCGTAAGCGGTGACACTAGGCCAAGGGGTCATAGATCTTGGCGATCTTGCCTAGAATTTCTCCCGCTTGGTCTGTTGCGCTTTCTTGGTTGGAAACGTCACCCCGATGGTGTCCTTTCCCTTGTACCAGGTTAGACCTAGGAGTCCGTACTATCCTACTCCAGGTGCTCCCAGCTGCTGTTTAGCGAAGCTGTCGTCCTCCCCGCATGGAGGTGTTACTTTACACTCCAACTCCAGCGCATTCGAATGCCACTTGTGCAATTCGAAACCGGGTAATCCGAAGATAAGTCATCCACAATAAAAGCTCCTCTCAATCTCCTCAGCATAGTTTGCATCCTTGCAGCCACGTAAGTACTCCTGGATAACTCCCACAAGCAGGAACGGCGAAGAGGTTAATACCAAAAGTGCGTGTGTGAATCGCAAGGTTTCCACTTCTTTCGTGGCTAAATCTTTGTACCAGTGAAACCGCAAAGCATCACGGTCCTCCTCCTTTATCCGTACTTGGAGGAAAGCTTGCTTTAGATCACCGGCGATGGCTACTGGATGAAATCTGCCACGTACTAGAACACTCCACAACTTGTTCTGTAAGGATGGCCCTGTTTCCAGACACTCGTTGAGTGAAGGGGCCTTCTCACTGGCCCTTGCAGATGCATCGTACACAATTCTCAACTTCGTTGTTTCAGCAGTCTCCTTCACAACAGCTTTGTGGGGAATGTAAAATTCCTTGCCCTTTACTTGATCTCCTGTACGCTCCACAATGCCTTGCGAGAGCTGATCTCGAATGATGTTGTCATATTTCTCAAGCATATTTTCCCTTTCCAGCTTCCGCACAAGACTGTCAAGCCACCTTAAACTCCCTGCCTTATTGTTGGGCAAGGGAGGATGGTTTCCTTTCCAGGGCAGGCCAGTCTCATACCAGCCGTCTGCATTCCTGGCTAATTGCTTCTTAAAGTCACTGTAAACATTCTCTTGGTCTCCGGTTGGAGAGTATTCCAGCCCCAAAACATATATTCTGCAGAGACCTTCATAGTCCCCCACCGATGTCTGAGTAAGGAACATTTTGGCGAGATCAACTTCCCCTCCTGGGGAGATAATCGTCCACCCAAATTCTGTGTATTGTCCCACGTGCTCTCCCCGACGCCCCACCCTTGCGGGTTTGTTGGTCTTAATTTGGGCATTCGCTTGCACCGAGAACCAGGTTTATAGCGAGCATTGATTTCTCTTCCACGTCCGCACAATCTATTCCTTCCAGATGAGAATATTTCTTAGAAATTTCCCGATATCTTGGATTGCTAAGGGTTAACAGTTCTCTCCTGTCGACCCTGGTAACTTCAGTCTCTAGGTTGAAATGCCCGTCCAAACTGTTGATTTTCAGCCCGTAAATTAGCTGTACCCATCATCATTTCTATTTTGCGAGATACCCGCCTAAATGGGCGTACTCTCAGGTGATCCAAAAGCGTCGAAGAGGCGTAGGAACTTCCTGCTCCTGTATCTAACAGAGCTCGACACGTTTATCTCAACAATTACAAGCGGATAGACGACAGCTCCACCATCCGCACCGGTCGCCATGAGCATCTGCTCGCTTGGTTTATCACATATTGAAGTGTGATGTCTTCGCTGACAGTGCATACAGCTGACAGTGCTGACAGTGCCGCTCTATGCTTAGCGCCTGTGCAGTTGAAGCACAATCGCTTTTCTCCCAGAATATTTTTCCGGTCGGCTAGCGTGACAACCTTTTGACAGTTGGTTGACTTGTGGTTTAAGTCATCACAGTATACACACCCTCTTCTCGGACTCTCTTGTTGCTGAGCTTGAAAACTTCGAGCGCGTGTTTGTGCTCGCGGGTTTTCTTGGCTCTTTTCTACTTGCTCGATAGGGATTCTCTCTCTGTCCATTCTTTCAAAGCTTGGGTAAAGTCCCAGTCCTGCCATTCCTTATCGTGACTGACAAGGTTGTCTCTGATGCCCTCGAGTTTGTCGATAGTCATCGGCACAATTCCATTTACTTCTCGCAGCTTGCCAAGAGTTTCCAAAGACTGTACGTTGTACAGCAACATGGCATAGAAGTCATGAATTTTTGGTGGCTGGGAGCCGTAAACGGTTGGCAAGGAATGTATGTTATTTACATACATTTATAAGCCTTCACGATTTAACTTTGCCTTCCATAAGTTGATTTCAAGATGGTTTTTGCCTTTTCGTAGCCTTCGGTAGAAAAAGGTAAGCCTTCTATGACTTTCCGCACTTTCGGCTCTACAAGTTCCTTTAGGTACGATAACTTGCTTACGGGTGCTATTTCCGATGAATCGACCTCAGTTTCAAACTGATTCCAGAAACGCAACCAGTCCTCGTGCGTCCCAATAAACTTGGATATTACCAATTTCGACAACTTGCTGGTCGATTTGCTTTCAGCCGGTTGGATTTGTGTTTTACGCATCTCCTCCAGCTTTCTTTTATATTGGAGTTTGAACTTGCATTTTAAATCCTTTTACTTCTTTCACCAAGGACCGAAGCGCATCTCGGTGTCTCTCGATCTCTTCGAGGTTAGCTTTCTCAATAATCCCTTGGGTTTCCTCATGTGTAAACTGCAAGAGTTGCAGTTTAGCGTTGATATTCTCGAGAAGGCTTTCCATTCTATTTCTCACGGTCCCATCGGGGGTGCCACTTGTGTTGGGAATAGGTCGTTAGAGACCCACACAGTCACTGGTTGGTTTGTTTCTTCGTTTATTTTCTCACTGTAATCACTGTTTATTTCTCTCTCTCGTGCTCTACTCTCTCGTTCTTGTTCTGAATGTTCACTCGACTCTGAATAACAAACTAATCGACATTCCAATCACTCCCCTCACACACCCCAGAATATTTACTTAATCTCTAATACTCTATTCTAAATTGCTTTCTCACACTTGACTCTTCCGCTCAGAGACGCTTAGTCTGATCGCTACACATTGTCCATTATATATGTCCATTATTACTACTAGATTTCCGTCTGCTAAACTAATTATAATGTTCATGACACTCACTTCCGTTCGTGTTCACATTACTCACCGCACTCATTCGTCACTCACTCTCTGTCACGCCACTTACTACAATGATTTGTCCTATGAATACATCTGGCTCAGTTATTATTATCCGACAGTTGCGCGCGAGGGCCAAAGGTCAGAGCAGAAATTTTTGAGATGTTACTGCTCTCTAAAACACTGGTTTCCTGTGTTCTGGAGACTAAACATTCGCTTAGCATTACAACAACAATTACATTACATTTTACATGACAGGTACATCAAAACTATGATGACCCTTCTAGAAAAGCACTTAAAACTTGTTTTGCCCCCTCCTATGATTTAGGCGACCCTCCAAGCCATACATGTAAATAATGAACACTCCCTAATTACGTGAAACTCACCTTTATCAGTAAACAATCTTGACCACCACTTAAGTTAGTAACTAAGTGTATATGATTTGGGTTCGGCGAGTTCTGACCAAGATAATAATGTCTGCAAAAAAAAATTAGGATTTACATTTTTCAGTGCCATTACCAAGTTGAAACAGCCAGCGATACCCGGGATCAGACACAAGTTATTTTCGGCAAGCTTTCATTAATAAATAATGAGATCCAAGAGAGCTTCAATTAGCATACAGCTATGTCAATTAAAGGGGAACTAAACCCTAAAATGAACCCTTTTTGAATAAAATCCTTAAATGTGTTAAAACAATATTTCACGCCGAGTACTTTTCCCATAGCGCGTAAATTTTCCCAGGTAAAAATGAGTTTAAAACTCGGAATTTTCAGGTTTGACTGGCGGCTCAGAAATGCGGTGTCAGCGGAGTATATGAGAAGGCATGACGTCACATACGGGGAGAAAGTTTCAAATACATTTGGTTTATCGTATGGCTTTCGGCTACTCTAGATCTAATGACTCGAGATACTAAAAAAATATCAGTTATCATCGACTTCCAAATGAGAAATAGCAGATAGAAGTATTTCTAGCGAAGATTTCGAGAGAAAATCGAAGGATTTCCAAGAATTCGGTCTTGTGCTCCGAGCCGATTTCGAACGAAACTCCTTCGATCGAGCGTGACATGCAAGCTCAAAACAGAAAGTAAGACTGAAACCCGAAGCTGTTATGGGAAAGAAAAGAAAACTCTAATTATAGCAAACAAAAGGAGACATTAAATAAATACCTCTTTCTTTTCTTTCTCGGTCTTTTAGATGGTCATCTGAAGCTGTCCGTCTCTTTTTAACTGGCGGTCTATGAGAAAATATTGTAGGAACAGCTTCAGGGTTTACATGTAGTCTTGCCTTCTGTTTTGAACAAGTATCACGCTCGAACTCGAAGCAGTTTGGTTCAAAATCGGCTCGGACCACGGGACCGAATTCTTGGAAATCCTTGGATTTTCTCTCGAAATCTTCGCTAGTAATATTTCTCTCTGCTTCTTCTCACTTGGACGTCGATGATAACTGATATTTTTTGGGTATCTCGTGTCATTAAAGCAGCCGAAAGCCATACGATAAACCAAATTTCTTTCTTCTGACTTGTTCTGTCATCTTTCCCCGTATATGACGTCACACCTTCTCATAAACTCCGCTGACACCGCATTGTGAGCCGTCAGTAAAAGCTGAAAATTCCGCGTTTTAAACTAATTTTTCGGGAAATTTACGCGCTATGGGAAAACCGGTAGGTGGAAAATGAAGACTGCAGACTGGAAAATGAAGATCGGAAAATGCAGACTCGAAAATGCAGACCAGACAAAATCAATAAGAAACATCTATCGGTCTGTAACAGGGCGGCTCTGCAAGGCTTTAGACAACTTAGACCCTTCTTTTTTGGGGGTTATACACGTCTTATCCGGGGTCTTTGCTTTTTTCTTGACTGCCGGCGAGCCACGTATGCGAGCCACGCCGAATCCGAGCTTTTCATGACAAGATTTCCTTAAAAACAGAAAGGAAAAGCGAGGTATTCCGAGGTATTTTGAATTATTTACTTACTTTTTAATTACGTTCGTATTTAGCCGGGTCCTTTCTTCGTTAAACTGATTCAGTCCCATCTTCTTCTGTCCACCATTTTTAATTTATTGCTATGCACAGGAAGCCCAAATCAGCCTGTCCAATTATATATAAATTGCTCTTGGAGGGTCTATTAAATTAAGTCAATTAAGGATTTTCTTGAACTTTCTTGTCTATTAAAACGATCGTCCTTTACCTGTGGACTTAATCCACAAACTAGTCCTCAACACTAAACGTCGTTTTCCTGGGCGCTCAAGCTTGAAACGTTTTTCAGTTAACGGTTAACGTTGACGGGGTCGTAGGGGCCTAGGGTTAGTTCATGTGACATTTTAATAAACCTCCTTTTGAGAACGAGTGCTAACTCTCTTATCCACGTTTCAAAGACGGATCTAAGACCTAAAAAATAAATCGGCCATAGGTATTACATTTAACAGTATGGTCACTGTGAGATCTGTTGCCGCGCGGCCAGTCACCCATGATCCAACAACAAACCGGCCCTCGCCAAATCCGTATAGAGTGGACACCCCAGCAGAATAATCCCATTACTAGAACGATTATGAGTATTATGTTGCAATCAATCAACTTCACACAGGTGTTAGCTTCGAACTTTTCCGCAATTCGCTTTATCGGTTTATTTGATACAGTTCTAGAGCAATTGCAGTATTGTAAACAGCGCTGTAAAGTAAACTGTCATCCAAATAATCTTGTGTATTGTATAAAGATACGATCAAGGACTTTGACCAGCCACTGAGAGTTCCAGAAGTTAATTCTGTACAAGGTGCGATGGAACTTGCTAAGAAGTTGCAGACTTCTCTGACTGGCAAGGAAACCAGCGACTGTCTCAAGCCGTTGCACGCGTCAATGATATCTTGGTGGACATGCAACTCAAGTCTTTAAGCGCAATGAAACAGTCTTCCATTTACAAATATGTCTCCTAATTCTTGTGTGTACAATGATGACGACATCATATCCCTGCAGCTGTATTCCCGGGGGGGGGGGGGGGGGGGGGTACTCACTTATATGGGCTATACGGGTACATGTGCCGCGGGATAGGGTATGGTTTTTGAGCTGCCGAGGTCTGGGATAGGGTATCCTTTTTACGGTTTTGGTCTGGGAAAGGGTATGGATTTTTATATACTTGTCGTTGACGCCATGCTTAGCGCTCTATCGACTACACTACAGCTTACAATACCATATTAAAACAAAACAACGGCTGTTCGGGATCTGGACTCTGTCATACATGTATCTAATGTCATGCTGTGTAAACATCACAAGATCACGTCTGGGATAGGGTATATATTTTTTGCTTCAAGTCTGGGATAGGGTATGGTAAACGGCATTTTTAGGTCTGGGATAGGGTCAGGGTTTTGAGGTCCTGCGGCACACCCCTACCCAAAAATCTTCTGAGTACCCCTCAGGGTCTTTATTGTACCTCCCGTAAGCGGACACATCCCATATTCCACAAGTGTCCGCTTACGAGAACTATTCCCGTAAGCGGACAGTTCCAGTTACGGACCCAAAGGTGTCCGCTTTACCAAACAGGAAACCCAAATGTATATGTAATCGGAGAGGCTGCTTTGGGCTTCCTGTGTATAGCAATAAATTTAAAATGGTGGACAGAATAAGATGGAACTGAATCAATTTTAACAAAGACAGGACCCGGCTAAATACGAACGTAATTAAAAAGTAAGTAAATAATTCTAAATACCTCGCAATACATAGCTTTTCCTTTCTGTTTGTTAAGGAAATATTGTCATGAAAAGGGGCTCGCATACACGGCGTGGCTGGCGCCGGCATGCAGTCAAGAAAAAAGCAAGACCCCGCATAAGACGTGTATAATCCAAAAAAATAAGGATCTAAGTCATCTAAAGCCTTGCAGAGTCGCCCTGTTACAGACCGATAGATGTTTCTTATTGATTTTGTCTGGTCTGCATTTTTGAGTCTGCATTTTCCGGTCTGCTTTTTCCAGTCTGCATTTTCCAGTCTGCAGTCTGCATTTTTCAGTCTGCATTTTGTACCTGCCGATGGGAAAACTACCCTTAAAATATTGTTTTAATACACTTAAGGATTTTATTCAAAAAGGGTTGATTTTAGGGTTAAGTTCCCCTTTAATGTTGTCTGAGAGATAGGGAATATTAGGGTTATTAGGGAATAGGGCATAGGGACTAAGGCATTTTTAAAATGTCGGATATCTGTACCCAGGCTAAACATGGATAAATAAACCGTAAGCTAAGTTGAGTAAGTCGTCCAGGTCATAGAACTCGTAACCATAATTCATTTCGGTCTGGGAATACCCTAATACCGTATTCACTAATGTCCTATTCCCTATCTCCCAAACAACATAATTGAAATACCTGTATACTGTTAGTAGCAGTTTACGTACATCAGTAATAAAGAAATGAGACGGATAAATGTGTCAGGTATTCTACGAAATAAACACGACTTCGCGTTTACAATTGGAGTAAATTTACGGGATGAGCTCACATTGCAAAGCTACTCTAACATGTCAATATTGCAGAAATCATCAGTCGACATATGCTTAGTGCCCCGCTTAACGTCCACTTGGCGTTGTTGCGGGCGTTGTTGCGGGCGTTGCAGGCGTTGTTGCGGGCGTTGTGTCTAGTTTAGCTAGACTTTCTAGAGTTTCTAGACTAGATACTTTGTAGTCTAGAACGGCTAGACTAGAAAATAATACAATTTCTAGACTAGACTAGAAAATGATAGCTAAAGTAGAGTCTTTAGACTAGACTAGACTACCTAGTTCATTAATTTTCCTCTCCTCGGTAAAAACACAACTGTCTGTAGCATTTGTCAACAAGAAAAAAATCAATGTAACACAAATCAGTGTAATCTTGTAACACGGTACATTATATCAACCCAAGAACTGAGAAATAAGAAAATTATCAACTCCGCGACTATAAGGAAAACGAACTGTAAATTGGTGTTTTTGAGATTGAATAAACTTTGTTTAATTTATCTGGTGGTTTGTTTTTATTCGTATGGTAATTATAGTTCAGTTTTAGAGAAGAATTTACATCTCAAGAGTTTTCCTCAAAACAATAGGACTATTGTTTCTATCAAACTGTACTGATGGCCCTTCAGTTATCGTTAATCCCTAAGGGCAATAGCAAAGTTGCTCTTATGAGTCATAGTGGATTTACTGTAAAGGTTTATAAATATTCTGATCTCAGAATTACGTTACGGTGCAGCATACACCAAATGTATAATACTTGATATCCCGTGAAATGCTCTGTTTCTTTCGACGTGTTCTACTTCATCCACGGTGATCGTTTTTCCTTGAACGCCTTCCATGTCAGAGTTGAATAAAAATACGCGAGCTAATAAAGATGCACTGAACGGGGTAGATTACCGAAACAATAGTGTATTGTTGGTCATAACAAAGACTTGCCCAAACCCGTTCAACCAACACAAGTGAACTTTATTGATTTAAAAGTTAAAGTAATTTCAAACAAACCTTAAATGCTAAAATACTCTTTATTTTTTTATGCCTCATTGTAAATCTTATCGCTTATCATGGTTTGAATCAATAAAATCTTGCTCCGAGTAGTTTGTTTTGTTGATTATGGTAATTATAGTTCAGTTTTAGATAAGAATTTGCATCTCAAGAGTTTTCCTCAAAACAATAGGGCTATTGTTTCTGACAAACTCTACTGATAGCTCTTCAGTTATCGCTAATCCCTAAGGACAATAGCAAAGTTGCTCTTATGAGTCATAGTGGATTTACTGTAAAGGTTTATAAATATTCTGATCTCAGAGCTGTAACGAAAATAATAAAGACAGTTTAGGCGTTCTGTATGGGTTCTGCTGTGCAGCTGAAATTGAAATCCTCCGCCTTCTATGCCGTCATCAGATTCCACCACACTTTATTCACGAGCCTCAGCCAATAGATAATTTATTCACCTCCCTTTTATTCATGAGAGCGCCGCACTTTATTAATTTCACCCCCTTGCAGCGGAATAATAATGAGCTGCAGCGCATTCCTTAATTAATTCAATGGACAATAGGACTGTGACGTCATCCGAATTAATGAGCGCGCTTAAAAAAATAGCATAGTGCCTAAAAAAACACCATAGTGCCTAAAAAAACAACAGGATAATTCGGTTTCTCTCCCACTACAATCTTGACCACCACTGAAGTTAATAACTAAGTGTATATGATTTGGCAACGGCTAGTTCTGACCAAGTTAATAATGTCTGCAAAATATAATAGAATACATTTTCAGTGTTATTGCCAAGTTGAAACATCCAGCGTTACCCGAGATCAGACACAAGTTATTTTCGTGAAGCTTTCATTAATAAATAATGAGATCCAAGAGAGCTGCAATTAACATACAGCTATTTCAATTAAAGGGGAACTGAACCCTAAAATGAACCCTTTTTGAATAAAGTCCTTAAATGTGTTAAAACAATATTTCAAGGGTAGTTTTCCCATAGTGCGTATATTTTTCCGGGGAAAATGAGTTTAAAACGCAGAATTTTCAGCTTTGACTGGCGGCTCAGAAATGTGGTGTCAGCGGAGTTTATGAGCTGAGAAGGTATGACGTTACATACGGGGAGAAAGTTTACTTTCAGAATGACAAAGAAAGAAATTTGGTTTATCGTATGGCTTTCGGCTGCTCTAATGACTCGAGATACCCAAAAAATATCAGTTATCATCGACATCCAAGTGAGAAATAGCAGATAGAAGTATTTCTAGCGAAGATTTCGAGAGAAAATCGAAGGATTTCCAAGAATTCGGTCCTATGTTCCGAGCCGATTTCGAACCAAACGCCTTCGATCGAGCGTGATATGCAAGCTAAAAACAGAAGTTAAGACTAAAACCCGAAGCTGTTCCTATACAATGTTTTCCTCATAGACCGCCGGTTAAAAAGAGACTGACATCTTCAGAAGAACGTCCACATGTGAAAGAAAGGTAAACTGTAATTATACTCGGGACTTATAGCAAACAAAAGGAGACATTAAATAAATACCTCTTTCTTTTCTTTCTCAGTCTTTTAGATGTTCATCTGAAGCTGTCCGTCTCTTTTTAACTGGCGGTCTATGAGAAAATATTGTAGGAACAGCTTCGGGATTTAAATGTAGTCTTGCCTTCTGTTTTGAACAAGTATCACGCTCGAACTCGAAGCAGTTTGATTCAAAATCGGCTCGGACCACGGGACCGAATTCGTCGATGCTCTAATATTATTTGTTTCGAGCTTTTGAGAAGTGATTGCGATGGATGATAGCCATCGTAATCATTTCTGGTATATTGTCATCACGTAAGGAGGAAATAAATACTCAGAAGTTTATATATTAGTGCACATTGCAATAAGTAAATACACAAATCTCACCTCAGAACGGTTTCAACACTGAGCGGTTCCAAGCGGAAATAAATTGAAAGTTTGGGTGCGGTAAATCACTATGCATAAATTGTGCTACTGTAGACAATTAACAATGAAGCTTTTTTGAACGCTTAGAAGAGAGGAGAAACTACACATTGATCACAAAACGTGGTTTAAGAAGATCATGGTCTTTAACTTATATTGATGCGTTTCATCTTCTCTGTGGCGAGCTCCATACGGTTGTGGTTGTGATAAATCTTTATTTGAATACGGATACTCATCAAGCATATATATATAATATCATATTAAAAACAATCCTGGTTCCACGAGAGCCGAATATACAAATATTACAATAAAAACTATAAATAAAAAAGTTGTGTACATGATGTGTTTCACATACAAACGGGCGACGTAAAGAGAAATAAATTCTGAAGTAATTCTGATAAAGCACGAAACTCTCGTGTTCTTAGTTTGATTCACTTCGATGAAACTAAGAGACGCTGCCACATACTGAGATATTAGAGCCATTAATATACGAGAGGCTGTATCTAAGCCGTGAAGTTTACAAAACTGATATGCTCAGTTTTATACCCATGTATACGAACGTTCGCAGCTTGGGTAGGTTTATGCTCTCATGATTCGTATAAATGTGACATTACCCAGCTACCCTAGCTACCCTAGCTACTGAGTAAACGAAAGTGGGTCTGTTTATTTGGTTTGGTGAACTATAAATTCGTCTCCTCTAGCCCAGTAGAGGATGAACCTGACAGTGCATACGAAACTGAAATACGCGTTCTTCGTTCTGAAATTCCTGAAAATCCCTATATAATAAGTTTCACTATCCATTAATCAAACTATGGACTGAGCAATTGGATTTCGATTCCCGTTTCAAACTCATTAGTTCTCGCTTTTAAAATGATTCAGAACTTACTACAGCTAGAGATATAATGAAAGAAGAACAAGAAATAGCGCTTCGGCCCTCTTATGACAAACCATAGAAGAAAGTTTCTCAATCGTTCACTGAAACGTTGAAACACGCAATCGCTGTTACCTCTTTATTACTAATGTAGTCATTTCTTATTCAACTACGTATAGATGGAGTCAAAGAATTCCATATTTGTGATCCAAGTCTCAAGAACGTTTGTCTCATCTTTTAAAGTCTGGTATGTTCAATGAATTTAGAAATCAGCTTGTGTAGAAGAACACGTTTTATATTTGTGGTATCAGTTGTTTTAATAAAGGCATGAATAAGGTTTTCAGGAACAGAATTATCAGAAATATCCCTCATCATATTAGAAATACGCTCAAAATATATAAAGGAGATAGGGAGTACATTTGCATTAATAAATACTGTATGTCGATCTCTTGACTTTGCAAAGTAGATTAATCGTAAAGCTCGTTTTTTGAGAATTAAGAGCTTATTTAAATGAGTTTTAGAGGTAGACCCTTAAGCACATATACCATAATAGAGATATGGATTTATTAAGGCTTGATATATTTTTAGAAGTGGGCTTAAAGGAATAAAATGTCTTAATTTAGCTACTACTCCTATGGTTTTAGTAACTTTGTGACACATATTTCCACGAAAGTTTATAGTCAATTAAGACTCCAAGGTACTTTACAAAGTCCTTTCTCTCGAGAGGAATTGTATTTTCTAGGATTGGGTCATATACTTGGATTTCTGGATAATGGAGTACCCTCTTTTGATGTCGATCTCGATCGTCGTAGTCTTAATGCTTTTCAAAGGAAAATCAAATCGCACACTATAAATATATTTGTTCTATAAATTTCTCCATGATTTGAATCGATAAAGCTCGTACGAAATGATGAAAAGAAGAACTATAAGTGATTATGTTTTATATTCCATCCACAAATAAAGAGTACAACGTATTGTACGACGTACTTCAATAATTAACTACCATTACACTGTTTCGCAGAGAAGGAAAACTAAGCTTACCAAGAAACAAATAAACATGCAGACAAACCAAATCGAGATTCGTAACCTCCATCAATGTCTTCAAAACAGATATTTCGCAATTTTGCTGAACGAATTCTATCACTGAGATGTCCAAAATTCATTACCTAACTTTAGCACTGCGAATTTCAGAAAATCGATGTTCTAACACTATTTGTTTCGAGCTTTTGATTCCCCGCTTTCAGCCTGGATGTCTGTTAAGTTATATAGCCTTGAGTAATCACTTCATTTCTATTATATGAGACGTATTAACTGATCTGATGACGCCGGAAGATCAACAAGTTAAGGCGATACGGATAAATTTGTAGTATCTGGTATATATGCCTGATTAGCTTGCAGTTAAACGCTTGGAACACATAACAGTTTTATTTTTGTCTTTGCTCCGTTGCTTTCAGGCCTAATGGTTTAATCCAAGTTACTTCAAAACGAACGATAAATTTAATTTAATTTATATAAACTGAGGCCATGTTCACACTCTGCCAGATAGATTTTGTGCCGGCACGAAAACTGTAATGGATAGGCCTCCTGTTCACACTTTCGGCGCGATTTTTGTGCCGGAGCGATATTGCTCCGCTCCGATCTCGAAGTGATATACTTTGTATCGGATAGGTTTTTTTGCCGACTTGCTCCGTGTCTGTTCACATTATGAAAACATATCCGGTATAGTCTTAAAATGGCCTGAGATACTTGAAATATAAGTTGAACTTTACGCATTAGTTTCTTAGTTTGTACATCGTGTCGGCCATGATTCGTCAGTTCTACATTTGTCGTTTTCAATGACATGACGCACTGGTATATTGTCATCACGTAAGACGGAAATAAGTACCCAGAGGTTTATGCACTCTGCAATAAGTAAATACACAAATCTCACCTCAGAACAGTTTTCAGCACTGAGTTTCAAGCCGAAATAAATTGAAAGTTTGGGTGCGGTAAATCACTATGCATAAATTGTGCTTCTAGACAGTTAACAATGAAACTTGTTGACCTCTTAGAAGAGAGGAGAAACTATATATTGATCACAAAACGTCAATGTTTTAAGGAATAACACAGATCACGGTCTTTAACTTATATTGATGCGTTTAATCTGCTCTGTGGCGAGCTCCATACTGTTGTGGTTGTTTACATGTGTTTCACAGTAAACTTCAGTCCACAGAGAAGTGGCGACGTAATGATAAATTCTGATAATAAAGCACAAAACTCTCGTGTTCTTAGTTTGATTCACTTCGATGAAACTAAAGGACGCTGCCACATACTGAGATATTAGGGCTATTTATACGAGAGGAATGTAGGCTTACCTAAGCTGCGAATGTACTCTTTATACCCATGTATACGAACGTTCGCGGCTTGGGTAGGTTTAAGCCGTGGATAATTTGCTCTCGTGATTCGTATAATATAAATGTGACATTACCCAGCTACCCTAGCTACTGAGTAAACGAAAGTGTGTCTGTTTATTTGGTTTGGTGAATTATAAATTCGTCTCCTCTAACCTTACAGGTTGAACCTGACAGTGCATACGAGACTGAAATACACGTTCTTCGTTCTGAAACTCCTGAAAATCCCTAGTTTCAATATCAATCAAACTAACTTTGGAGCAATGGGATTTCAATTCCCGTTTCAAATTCATTAGTTCTCGCCTTTAAAAATGCTTCAGAGCTTACTATAGATATTATGAAAAATGAACAAGAAATAGCGCTGAGGTCCTCTTGAGTCTTGTGACAATTAAACATAGAAGAAAGTTTCTCAATCGTTCACTGAGACGTTCAAACAGCTCTTTATTATGAATGTAGTCATTTCTTATTCAACTCAATTGAAACTCACTTAGCAAACGTTGCAGTCAACTTGAGATGTTCGTGTTTATATACTAACCTGCATTAGCACAAACGAACATGAGAAACTCACCTTTCAATTTGGTGGTATTCGACGCGAAGTTCAAAGAAATCTGGCTAACGGATTTGGATTCGGCAGAGTGTTTCATAAGACTGATGCAGGCGTTGCTAGGACAGTGTCGTATTCGTAATGATCTGGGAGAAAATACTTTTTGATCACATGACACATGTCAAGCAATATCATGATCACAAGGCATATTATTTTGACTATTGGTCGGCGAAGGCTTATTTTCTTATGGTGAGATGCGATAATCTATTTATATATATTTTTTAAATATCACATTATAAACCTGGTAAAGTCAACGTACTAAACAAACAGAGGAATATGAAGCACGAAATTATTTATTCTTCCTTCGTTTTCAAGATTCACACACACATCACGTTTTGGGTTTCAGCCAAGAAAGAAATTACGCCCGCTAGGGGTCAGCGAATCTGTAAAGAGAAAAACGTAAAACGTGGAATGGGGAACGGGGAATAGGGAAAACGAAAGTCACCGAACACAAGGGCCTTGGAGGGATCTAATTAGCAAAATTGCATCAGTAATAACAAAACGATACCAGGCTGATTTGTACAATTTGGGAATAATTATATTTTACTAACTCTGATGATATGAAGGTTGGCTATGCCAGCCGAAATATTGGTTAAATATAATTATTATCAAACCGTACACATCAGCCGTACATCGTTGGAATAGTATGTATCCAAACCCCGTTACCTGAATTTACAGATATCCGCTCTAGCGCAAAGCCTTTTATCGAGATTTCTTGTTATTGTGAATACAAATCTGCACGATCACCCTGCTTCATTATTCTGAGTCATCTATAACAGGGATTTCCACGCACATTTTTTTAAACAAAACCCGCACCCTGTACCGCCGTACATATAACACGTCAAAAACATGAGGCATACGATTAATAAGGCATACAATTTCTAAAAGAAATTAAACTAGCATAAATACTGGTTAATAATTAAAAACTTATTTCAATTCCTTTTAAAAATCGATTAGTGGGCTTTTTCAATTCGTATGGCAGGGAAGCCCAATTATTTGTTGCCCTACCTGATAAGTTAAAAAGTTAAAAAAAAACCTAACCCTCTCCTCGGCTTGGGTAGTCTTGGTAGATAATTAGCCGTTCCTAGTATTGTAGCCATGCGACTGACTTAAAGTAGTTATAAAAGTATCAAAGTGTCCTGGAATATCCCTCTTGAGTGCATTCTGAACAGCAACACATCGATGTCAGGGCCTCAGCTGACGACATCTTGCCTCTTTCAATCTTTTTAGCAAACCGATTTTGGAATGCCTGTACCGATTTTGGAATGCCATGCACGGTTGGACGTACTTGGAGCTGTGCCGTAGAGAGCAGGCGTGGCGGGAGCAAGAGGCGCGGGCGCTCTGCTTGCAAGCCAACGTGAACCCGAACGGACCGTATGGGGTTCCCGAGTTGACCCGATTTCAAGCGGTGCTCCCCGACCACCAGCTGGTCTTGATTTCGCGGGAGCGTGGGGATTGCGTAACGCGGGCCGGGGCGGTGCGGTCGGAGCAGGCCCGTCAGAAGCGGGTGTACCTGTATCACCGGGACGACGACGAGCATTTCGACCTGATCTTCTCCCCGACCCGGCTGACGAATAAACGGTATTTCTGCGTGTACTGTAACAAGGGGATGAACGACAAGGGTGCGCACCCGTGTTTTCGAGGATGCGCGTCGTGCGGAGAAGACAAACCAGACGTGCACGCGGTTGCACAAGTGCATTGCCTGTGGCAAGGTCTATAAGATGGTGGAGCAGTGGCAGTGCGAGTTTCCCGAGCAGAACGTGGTGGCGGTCAAGGCGTGGGACGTGGGCCAAGAAGCGTGGAAAGCTCGGCCGCTGGTCATTCGGGACGCGTTTTTCGGAGGGCGGACGAACGCGCAGCAGCTGCATTACATCGTGCAGCCGGGAGAAAATATCGTTTACGCGGACGTGAACAGTTTGTACCCGTACGTTTGCAAGTACAAGAAGTACCCGAAGGGGCTCCCTGAAGTCATCACCCGCGATTTTGTCGCGGTCTCGCAGTACTTCGGGTTCGTCAAATGCTGCATGCAGCCCCCTGGCGGGTGGTGTACCCTGTGCTACCCTTTCGCGTCGATGGCAAGCTGCTGTCCCCGCTGTACCGCACGTGTGCAGAGACCAAGCCGAGCATTCCGTGCACGCACGATCGGGAGGCGCGGGCGTTGTACAGTACGTGGTGCACCATGGAAGTGGAAGCGGCCTTGGCGCAGGGGTACGTGCTGAACGCGGTGTACGAGGTGTACCACTACCCCGAAACGTACGAGTACGACCCGGTGACGTGCGCGGGAGGGTTGTACTCCGAGTTCTGAAAATTAAGCAGGAAGCCAGCGGGTACACCGAAGGGTGCACCACCCCCGAGGCGCAGCGGGCGTACGTGGACGCCTACGAAGCGCGCGAAGGCGTGCGTCTGGATCTGCCTCAGATTGTGTCGAACCCACCGAAGAAGAAGGAGGCCAAGGGTCCCTTGAACACCCAATGGGGTAAATTTGGATAGAGCTCGGACCGCGTCATGTCGGAGTTGATCACCAGCCCCGTCCGGTTCGTCACGCTGTACGCCGACACCCAGTACGAGAAGCACAAGGTGGCCCTGCTCCACGAGCAGTGCATCTTCCTGGAATACAAGAGAAAGAAGGGGCATCAGGAGGACCCCAAGCATACGAACGTTGCCATTGCCGCCATCGCGACCAGCCACGCTCGGTTGGAGTTGCTGCGGTATTTGGAAACGGCCGAAGACCACGATGACGTGGTGTACTACGACACGGATTCCATCATGCTGCGGTTACGGGCTGGGTGCGCCCTCCCAGCAGCGCTGGCGATGGGGCCGTACTTGGGGCAGCTGGGGAACGAACTGGGTGCGTCCGATCACATCACGGAGTTTTACTCGCTGGGGCCCAAGAGTTACGGGTACCGCACGCTGTTGGGGCGCACGTGCTGTAAATTTAAAGGGGTGACGTTGAACGTGCGGGCCCAAAAGACGGTCAACGTGAATGCGATACGCGAGATCGTACGCGACGAAGGGGCGCCCGAATGGTACGTGTACAACCCTTACCAAATCGTGCGGAACCCCAAGACTGTTTGCGCTGTCGACCCACGCCCAGCACAAAATAAAAACAAGTAGGGAGTTCAAAAAGTCAATAAAAAGCGTTCCTGGAACACACGTTGTCTTGTACTTTTTAAATAAAAAATTGAAAAAACGGTACCGCCACGCCCCCTCCATCCTCCCCTACGTTCAGGATGGAACAGGAGCACGATTTTACCATGACGCTCACAAGCCGTGTGACGTCGGGGGGAACGCACGTCAACACCCCATCGGCCTTTCTCACCCCCTTGACGGGGGTCGTCCGCTTGAAACACCCCCAAGAATGGGAAGTGGGGGTCACGTCGCTCACCTACCCCCGCACGTACGACCCGCCCTCCTCCACCACACGCTTGACGACGCAGGCGGTGCTCCAACTATTTGTGTACACGGACCTGATTGAATAAAACATTGTCGGGGATAGCATGCGCCACTTGTTGCTGGCCCTGGCGGCGTCTACCCCTTTGGACGATCGGGGCGGCGGTGACGACCGCTACCGCGTGTTTGGTATCCAGCGCCTGGCCGCCGGTAGCGACCGAACGGCAGTGCAAGCCCGGCAGTGGCTGACCCTGAAGCGGTCGCAGTACAAGCACGTGCACCAGCTGCAGAAAGAACTTCAGCATGGGGTGGACGCTTTCCTAGCCCCCGCGGTGACCGCCACCCGAGCGCTGTTGGAAAAGGTAACGGTCCACGACGGTCTCACTCAAACCCGTCATATCTTGCGGTTGACGAACCCCGCCCTCAAGTTTCCCCTCACCAGGGAGGAGGCGTGGGAGTTGGTGGAACACCTGTGCTCTCCGTGGCTGGTCCGCCTCCCGCAAGACTCCCTTCAAACGTGGATGAAGGTAGCACGACCCCACATGGAGCGGGCGGCCGCCCGGCTGATTGTGCTGCGCATGTTCGAGAGGAAGCAAGAAGACGCCCAGTACCCCGCGACGCCAAAGATCGTGAAACTGTAGCGGATCGCCAAGCGGTATTACCCCACCCCCGAAAGCTTTGCCAAGGCATTCCAGAACCGCTGCACCACACTCTTCCCCCCACCGTTGAAGGTGGAGGGGCTGGTGCAGCTGTTGTGGGCGGGTAACCGCCGCCCCGGGTTACTCCTCCCTAACATCACGGTGGACGATGGGAAGGGGGTTACCCTACAGAGGCACATTGAGGTTGCCATGCACCCGCAGTTGTGGCGCTGGTTGGGTTTCTGGGGCGCCCCAGACGCGCAAGTCCGGATGGGCTGGATCCCCTTACCCCCACCGAAGGTATCCCCGCGGGCTTGCAGGCGTACCCGAGGGCCAGGGTACGATTTTGGCTACTCCGCGCGCCGTCCATCCATCAAGAGACGTGGCAGCACACCGCCATGGCCGTGCTCCACCTGCACGCCCAACCGGGGCTCACTCAAGTGCGGTTCTTCAAAGCGCCGGGATCCCCACCGACCTTGCTCTCCAGCCTGGGGTTCCCTTTTACCTACCTGTACACAGGCAGTCCACGTCGCCGACCCGTACATCACCCGCGACCAAGCCCTACAAGCGTCGTCCATCTTATGGGTGGGGCGGGTGGCCGTGAGCGTCACACCGCACAACGAGCTGCGTTGGGAAGTGGCGGGGACCCGGCTGCGTGCCGTCCTGGCCCGCGAGCTGGCGCGGTTGCTGAACCTAGACTGGGCGCAAGCCCTTGCGGGGACGGTGGCCCCGGATGATGCAGCCCACGCCTCTCTAGCGCTGGTGCACTTGCAAACCTCTTCCCCTGGGACCTCGAACCCTCCCGCCACCACCGTCTCCAACACGTCGACGGTACCTATGCCTAGCGACTTGACGTGGTACTGGGCCCGCGGTTTTCAAGACCTCTACGTGGAAAGCGATCTGGTGGAGCCCACCTTTACCGGTTCCTCCTTGCGCCCCCTACTGGCCGTCGTCCCCAACCAAGGGCAGTTCCAGCGTATGGAGATGGTGGAATTCAAGAACATCGTGTACGTACCGGTACGGTCCACACACTTCGAGACGGTGCGCATCACTATAAAAAACGAGCGCGACGAACCCATGTCCTTCACGACTTGGACGGTGACGGTGGTCTTGCATCTACGACCATCCGCTTGAAGTAGCTTTTTTTTTTTAAACGGACGATGCCTTTGAACGATATCGAGGTGTACCAAGGAGGAAAAGGAGAAGAGCACCAAGAGGCCGGGCTCGAGGACATTCACGTGTACCGCGGGGGGAGGAGCCAGCAGGGTAGCGGCGACCTCCAGTTTCACCGTTCGTTACGGGTACCGCAGATCGGGCTCGGTTGCTGGGGTGGGCTCGTCGTGCGGTCCCTGGCCACCGCCGGAAAACCGCTGCTGCCAGCGGCAGACAAGCCGGCGACCAAGATGGGGAAAGCCGAGGGGGAAGCGGCTGGAGAATTGGTGGGGAAAGCGGTGGCCAAAGGGGTGAATAAGGTGACGGGGCCCCTGGCCGAACAGGTGGCAGCGGCCGGGAAGCAGGCCATGAACGCCGCGTTGCTCCAGCAAGCCCGCCAGCTCGGGGCCGAAGAACATGCGGCCGTTCAGCAAGACATCTCCAAGACACCCGTGCTCTGAAAAGAAACGCATAAAAAGAGACCCGCCAAAACGGGTACAAAGAAGAAGCGCCGCCGCAAACGCCACAGGGTGGACGACGTCTTGAGTTAAAAAAAAAAAATTCGCCACCTTACGGCCATGGCCAAATACTCCGAGCAAATGCAAGTGGACTTGACCGTCGTCCCCCAGCAACCAAGCCCCAAGAAGAAGAAAACGGCCACGGTCTCCCCCAGTCAAAAACATACAAAGGAGGTTCTTTGTATTTTTTTTATTGCACGCTCTCTTTTTTATAAGGTGTTACAACAATAGCTTGTCTGGCGCTCTTCTCTATCTACCCGGCCGGACATGTCCGGGTCCACCTTTTCGATGAGCCGGCAGAGAATATCGAGTCGCGTCACGTCGGACCGTTCCATCGCCCAAATGCAAACATGCTTCAGCAGCGTCTCGTGCCAGATCCACCAAACCGTCCGGACCCAATGCTCGTTCAGGTACGGCTGCGCCCTCTTTTCCCACCTCGCCCACAGCGTCGCTTCCTGCACCCGATGCGTCGCCTTGAAGTACCGCTTGCGCATCGCAGAAAACACGTCCGCCCACGAGACCTCCTCTGGCATACCGTCCTACACCAAATCCACCTGCTCCGCCTCGGGCAGCACGAGACACGCATGATGGTCTTGCGACGGGTCGTTCACCTCGCAGCCGTCCCACTTGCGGTGCATCGCATCGTGCACCACCCCCAACAGCACCTCGATGCATTCCGTTTGGTACTGCTGCAGGATCCATTGGTCCACCGCATCGAACGCTTCGTCTTCGGACCGATCTAGGTACCCCAAAGGAAAGCCCCAGCATAGTAACGCCGCCAAGGGCAGTTGAGAGAAGCGCATGACTCGTCCGCACACCACCCACTCTTCTTGCCACTACCTCCTTCTTCTTCTTTTGACATGCCGAGGAATTGAAAAAATGGAAACCGTCTCGTGTTTTTTTATAAAATAAAATACTTTCCAGGTTTGCGCGTCATCCGGCACCGTTGCTTGACACAGACCCGGGCGAGGACTTGATGCAGCAGCGCCATGGCATGCGCTTCCATCCAAACGGTCAACCCCGTCTGCGTTGACCATAACTGCAGGTACGGCGCGTACTGCGGCAGGGAGGCCCCCTCCTCGGTGAAAAATTGGCGCGCCCACCGTAAATACAGGACGTGGTACGCATCCGTCACCCCCCGTCGTAGCACATTCTGTTGAGCCTGGATGTACCACCGCCATAGGTATTTGTCCACGATCCAGATCCGGCACGCGTGGCGCGTGCCTCTTCCGGCACAGCATACCGGGCACTGGCGCACGGCCAAGTCCTGCATTTCCGCAACCAGCATATCCGCCAGCGCCTCCATAAAACACCCCTGTGGGTCGCTCGCGGGGGTGGGAGGAGGAGGAAGTTGTACCGGCACGGTGTCCACGTGGAGTGGCTGGGTTGGGGGAGGGAATTGTACAGGCACAGTGTCTACGTGGAGTAGCGGGGGTGGGAGTGGGGGGTGGGGCGGTCCCGCCACGTACGCGTCGAGCCACGCCAGCGTCTGCACCGTACACGTGGTCCGCAGTGGGTCGGCCCGTAAGTCCCGCACCCAATCGTACAGCCAATAATTTACCTGCACGTGGCCCAACCGGTACGCGGTCGTCAGACGCCGCCCTTGCATGGTGCACCGCACGTAGTCTTGAGCGTCCTGCGGCAGCAACGCTTTCGTCCGCCGCCAGAACAATTCGGCCGCAGCCGCGAAAGGGACTCGGTCCAGCAGTCCCTGCCCCCACCCTCCGGCGGTCTCCCAGACTTGACTCAGCAGGACGTCCCACGTCCACAGCCACGCGGCTTCCGCCCACAAGTCCAGGGCTAGGGTGTACCCACCCTGGTGCGGTGCTCCAGTCGTTCTGGAGGGTGCCGCAGCCCGTACGACTGGTTGAACGGGAATGGTTGGTCTTTAAACGGGGTCAGCATCCACGCTTCTAACACTGGCATCGAGTCATCACCCCGAAGAAAGGGAGACTTTGTGTGCCTTTCTTCCAGTCACAATTTTTTTCTTGCGGTGCCAAGGCTAACGAGCGGTTCTACTGAAAACTGCCTTCGCGCGTGCCCCCTTTTTAAAAACCCCGACACCCTGCCCGGCCTCCCATCCTAATCCACACCACACCAGTTGTTTTTCTTTTTGTTTTAAAAACTAATTTTATTCAATCTTCATGTCCGGGTCTGCAGACAAAAATCACAACAGAGAAAGAAAAATAGTCCATTCACACGTCCAGGCAGATCGCATCGGCAACACACTTTTGTTTTTTTGGCGACGGGGGCTTCAGCCGGACCATGGAGGCCGTGTCCGTGGCGTCTCGGTCGGAAGGGAACCCGTCGTAGTGTCCATTGCGTCTCCTCTTCTACACCACGTCCGTCTGTTGAAGCGAGGGCAGCGTGCGGTCCAGGTACTGCTCCACACTCTCAAGCGCGCGACCCGCCCCCTGCCCTAAAAAGAAAGCCCAACCGAGCCTTCAAATACACGCGCTCCAACGCTCCCCCTGCTTCAGTCGACGTTGGCCGTCGGGCAGGGCGGAGCTCTCGCGCTCCGTGCTCGGCTCTTTCCGGTTTCGCTTGTCAGGAGCTGGACAGGACCTCCCACACTGCGCCCCACCCTTGCGCGCCCTGCTTGCCCTGCTTCCTGTACCGGCACACGCCGCGGCGCCTGCACACACTTTGTCCCGTGTCACGCCCCTGTCCCGCGACCCCACCACCGGACATTATGAATAATTATAGGGGAGATGTCCGGTACGGACTTTTCCCTACATGCTTACTACTAAGGCCATTAAAGTACGCCATACGAGTTCTATTATCGAGCATGTGTGAAATGCGGTTAAATACCGACAACCGATGGCCTAGTTTCCGTAATAGGTTACTAATATGTTTCTTCCAGTTCCATATTTCATCCAATATTACTCCGAGGTATTTAAAATGTGAAACGCGATTAATTTGTCCACCATCCGGAAAGGACTCAAAATCTTCAAATATTGACAACATTGTTTGCTTCCAGCCAGCAGTATCAAGTTTTTAATAAACTTGATGCGTAATTACATTTGTAATAGGTATATTTTTTTTTAGAAATAGCATACTAAGGTTTTTTATCTTTTTAAAGATTGTAATTTTTATCCACACGCCCCTTGTGGAAATCAACAACAGTTGACGGGGCAAGCGTGGCTAAATAAAGTTGTACCTACCTACCTACCTATTATCTTGGTCTTCTTAACGTTCAGGGTCGATCTGTTGTCGATATACCAGTCCGAAAATAGGCTGCAATCGCGTCAAAAGGCCTCTTGAAGCTCAAGGGGTGTCGAGGCGGCGAAAACCAAAACGCGCGCGCGCGGGTATCATCCGCATATGCATACAAAATCATTCGACTCTTCTCCACAACTGTTGGTAGGCTATTAACATTGAATAGCAATTGACCTATAACGCCGTTGAGGGATGCCGAGGACAATTCGGTGGGTCTCCGACATCTCCCTATTTATCCACACACTTTTTCGTCTGTCAGTAAGATAAGACTTAAACTATCTCAGAGTTCAGTCGTCCAGACAGTCCGATGTGTTCCAGATTTCCCAGGAGCACTTTATGGTTTATAGAGTCGAATGCTTTGGATATATCGACAAATAGCAAACAAGTGAGTTTGCCCTAGAGCAGCTGAAGGGGAAGAAGGTCTACTTTATTCGATTTCTAACCCCTAGTGATAATTGCCTAACCCATCAATCAGTACCTCCGAATCGTTTTGAGGACCGTTTTGCCCCAAAGTTGGCAATGTCTGCACCAATGAACCAGGTAATAAACCGAGGACATTTTCCAGCTGCTAACTCAACCGTTTTTCCGAAATCAGTGTCTATGATCAGTGAACTGCTTAAAGCTGGAAAGCTTGTAAAACCTTTATTGAAAAACACTGCAGTAATAGAACTCGAAAGCTTTGACGTTGGATTTCAGCTTGAAATCGAAGGGACATTTTCATAAATATGTCAACAATAATGGTCTATGCACCGACTCTCCAAGTGAGGAATTTAATGAGATTTTATCAGAAAGCAAAAGGTCTCGTGCACTATAGCTATGAGTTTACTGAAAAGAAGCTCATGCTACTAGACATCCAGGGTTCTTCATACAACAAGCTGTATGATCCAGAGATTGCAACAACTGATCTATTCAGTGGTGATGAAGCATTGTGCAGGCAACCTTTCCTCTGTTGAGATAGGGACATTCATAACCAAGCACACGTGTAATAAGTACCCCGGGGAACTCCCGGCCATATAAAAGGGGCGGGGATGCCCGTCGGAAAATTGTAATTGAACCCCTAAAAGAGAACAATCTGGGCGTGGCTCAAGCTTTGTTTGATCCCTAAAAGCTTAAGATACCAGATATAGCTGAAGACTACCAACACTGCGCTACTCGTGTGCGTTTAGTTAAGCTTGGGAAAAAATTCCAGCCCTCGATAGAACGGTGTCACAAGCAATAGAGGGCGTGTTGTTTTTTTCCGGCGCATGCAGCCCTAAACGATATCTTGATGGCTACAAATCTTCCCTAAGTGATACCAAATCCGTAATTTTAACCCATAAAAGATACGAAGAGCATCCCCGACCCTTCATATGGGAGTCCCTCCCCCCCCCCCCCCCCGGGGAATACGTATTGTGAGATGATGGAGTTGGAGTTATTATAATGGCAGTGTTATAACTAAATGAGATATAATATGAGTTGTAATGCCAGGAACCCTCACCACTGCATATTGTATAACAAGAAACGTTTCAAGTCACTTTGGGGGCAACTGTTTCATTTGTTTATTAAACAACTGATTAATCACTAGTTCAAAACTTGAATGTAAACATTTTAGGGACTTCCAGTTAGTTTATCAAGTTAGAATTTCACATGTTTCATAGTTTTTATAGTTGATGTTCTTTACTATGGTGTTTTAATTTGGAATCGTGTTGACATTAAACATTTTTTACTCTCAAAATTTTGAAGCATACTACCATTGGCAAGCTACCGTTATGCGTGAAACCTAGACGTCTGGCGGCCCAAACCTTTTCAATTAAAACGCGATTATTTACAGTCTGGGAACTTTTCAGCTAGATTTTCCTTCGCGCTATGTGCTAAATCATCTGAAATCATAGAAATGTCGGTTCAAGTTACGTTCAAGTTTTGGTTGCTCAGAATTATGAGAGATGCAAGACAACTGTCTCTTGGCATACTCTGAGTTTCACGATGGTAGAAATATCAAAGGTTTTCAAACTTAAACAAACGTGGAAAAGGGTTTACGCTTAATCGTAGCTCGCAAATGGTAGTAATCTAAAAGGAAACCTGTTAAATAGTTTTTTAATGAAATACAGCACTGATTATTGTTGCTTACACTCTTGGACAAACCTCTTGAACTACCCATTTTCGCTAAAAAGTCACCACAAAATCCTGTTACTCACCCCTTCCCCCAGTTCAAGGTTTTTTTGTTCAGCAGATTAAAATGATGCGCCTTCTCAACGTTGATGAGGGAGAGGAGGGGTATGCAAGAATTGGCAAAATGTGTGGTGTTCTAACAGTTTTGTCCATGTCATGCAGGTATGAAACACTTTCACAAATTGTAAAATAAAGCTTAGCTACACTCAACCACATGCGTTTCACTATTTTCAGCCATTATGATTTAGAATATTAAAAAACTGTTGCCATTGCAGATATACACATGCATGGTTTGTATAGTCTTCAAAAGTACTTTCATTCTTACTAAGCACATTTTTCCGAAAATTAGGACAGATACGTGTTAAATAATTCAATTTGATGGTTTGATGGTAGTCGACAAATGTAATGACATTGCATCCTGGAATCCTCATATATACCTGATAAAGAAATTAATTCTCATTTTTGACTGTAAATGTGATAGTTTTGGAGATTTTCAGGTTAGCACAAAAGGGGATTATTGTTGGGCTGGTTTAGAATGTTTGTCCATTGGATTGTTCAGTGCAAGAATATGTTTACCAATAGTAATTACCACATCAGAGCAGACTACTGGTTCAAGGTGTTTATGGGCTAATGACATGGACCTTTTGGCATAAACCTGCCATGACTCTATTCATCTTATTTAGTGACTACTGGTAATTAATATTGAGAAAATATATGAAATATTTGCTGGCAAATATATTTTTTATGTCTTCTCTCTGATTGGCTTTTGTTTTGCCTTTGTGCATTATTAATATTAGTAGATGTTGTATAACTTGTTTCCACGTGGCTTTGGGTATGGTGAGGAGATCATTACCATTGACCCCCTCTACTGGCTATGGGGTTGTCATGTGACACTTGGTTACTTTGGATAATTCACTTCAGGTTTTCAACGAGTGAACACGTGTCGTGATTTTATCCCTCCTCCTCCCCATTACCTGACCACTATTTTAATGGTTCATTATCATATTGCAGTAATTATTGTCGATTTCGTTTGTTTGCCCTCACCTTTACTGGGCTCCATTATATCAGTTCTGGTTAAACTTATTCCTTACATTTTTTGCTGCTACCTGGTACTTAAGATATATATATATATATATACAGTCAATGCCAAAAAGGTTGTCCAGCAGAACATAATATAATACTATAATATCCATTGTTTTGGGCTATTGTCTAGACCAAGACAATAGGCCAAAACAATGGATATTATAGTATTATATTATGTTCTGCTGGACAACCTTTTTGGCATTGACTGTATATATATATACAGTCAATGCCAAAAAGGTTGTCCAGCAGAACATAATATAATACTATAATATCCATTGTTTTGGCCTATTGTCTAGACCAATTGTCTTGGTCTAGACAATAGCCCAAAACAATGGATATTATAGTATTATATTATGTTCTGCTGGACAACCTTTTTGGCATTGACTGTATATATATATATATATATATATATATACAGCGAAGTGCAAAAACTTTGACCCCCCACACCTCAACTATATAACTATATCGGGTGCATTATGGGTAGGAGTAAAGTCATTAAAATGCAACTACAGCCGATATCCGCGCGCGTTTGCAAATCGTCATAGCAAAGACTTATGCAATTGATTTAAAGTTCAAGATTTCATCTAGAATACAACATTTTTACTCGGGACAGGCAGGACAGCTTAAATAAACCTGAGTATTTAAATGCACTCTATATATTTACTGTTAGATCGAATATTTGCAAAACAGAACATATCCCTGGTCGGCGGAAAGAGAACGGGTAATGATCATGCCGAAGTTTCATGTTCGAAGCGTGAATTCAGAGCTATTTGTGAAGCTGTTAGGATATCTTCTGATGACATTGTTTAATGGGACCATAGCTGCTAACGTTTTTGGTTTAATGACGAAGCTAAATAAACAGTTTCGTCACAATTATGAGATTTAAATATTAAGAATGAAAGAAAACTGTGCAACAATAAAAAGAACATTCAGCGATGCGAATCCAAGAATTATCGAACGTACCTTTTCATAAAAGCTTTTACTAAAAAAATATACCATAAAAACAGGATCCCTCCGAACCTTGAATAAAACTGGATAAGAGAATTTCAAGAGGAATAACTAAGAGTTTATTAGATTTTTTTAGAATCGTTTAATACCATAAAATATGGCAATGATATGGGATAAGTTAATTTGTATCCGTTTCTTAATCAATATAATTAAATGTTTTATGAATTTGTTGTCAATAAATTTATAAAATTGTGTAAACCTTTAAGCTATTGTAATCTCTTCAATTTTCCGCGAAACCGTTTCAAAAATAGCGTTGAATTCTTGCTTCGCAGATGAAATTCGGCATGATAGTTCCGCCCGCGTTACGTTCTGCTAAAGTAAACATTAATTTATAATATAAAATCAGGAAAAATATTTGTCCAAACAGAAAATAGAGAGTGCATTTACTTTACTTTAAACTTTCCTGCCTGTTCCGAGTAAAAGTGTTGTATTCTAGATAAATTCTTGAAATTTAAATCAACTACGTACACAAGTCTTCGCTGTGATGATTTGCAAACGCTCGCGGATATTTGGCTGTAGTTGCATTTTAATGAACTTACTCCTACCCATAATGCACCCGATATATTGATATAGTTGAGGTGTGGGGGGTCAAAGTTTTTGCACTTCGCTGTATACAACACGGGAACCTACATAGATCATGCGGCAATTTGATTGGCTCGCTATCTCGGTATAATGAGCAATAGCCACCTACAAAACTCGGGATAATTTTGAAACAAAATGACAGGCGTAAATTCACGTTTCGCGATTGTTCCGATGCGCGCGCGAAAATTTTAGAAATTCAATATTGAAATGCAGTGCCCAAAAGCACTAAACTAGGTAAAATGTTTGCATAAAATGTACAAAAGCAACTGTCACAACTTGTTTTGCAGTAGAAAAAGCTTTGTTTACCAAAGTTACATTTGTCACACCTTCTATTTAAGAAATAAAACTAAAAAAACACTAATTCTCATTTTGTGTTGAGGTTCCTCGCCTCAGGCTCAGTCGTTGTTAAACACTTTAAATAATGACTGGCCCCGAGGGAAACAGTGAGTTTTGTTTCCCCGAGATCCTTGATGTTCCCAAGACTGAGTCGAGTGGAATATCGAGGATCGAGGGGAAACAAAACTCACTGATTCCCGAAGGGACAGTCATTAAGTGATTTGTTATATAGGCATAAGTCTTTCTTGCATCCTTTTTTAGCTATCAATTTCTCTCTCTTGCGCTTGATAAATATGTAAAGTGTTTCTTTGGAGCTGGTTCCATTTTGAATGCTTTCTTTCGACGAAAAATGGTCAGCTTTTGATGAAGATCTAGACATTTTGGTAAACAAATATTTCCCGCCTTTAGCTAGCCAGTGGCACGCGCGACACATCACACCATCATCTGTCACGATGTGATCACGTGGCAATTGATGAATTGTTGCCCGCGCGAGAAACATTGGATTTTGATGACTGCCACGTGACCCTGAATCAGCCATCGAGAGCGTGCGTTGTGTCTGGACAACTTATGGCGCAATGTTTGACCAGCAGCCCGAATGGGCTACGAGTCAATAGCTCGCGAGGCGCAGCCGAATGGGCTATTTAATTCGTAGCCCATGAGGGCGAGAGGTCTATTGTTTTAGTATAAACTAACTAGTCGGACAGTTGAAAATAATAGAAAGAAACAAATTGAAGTTGAATTTTTTTTTATTTCGTGAAAATGCGTGCGGTTTTTCTCTGCCATGGGCTATCACAAATAGACCTATAGTAGTGTAGCCAATCAGAATGCAGGATTTGTAATAGTCCATTAGTTGGTTTATACTAATCACCAATATCGACTTCTCCTTCGGCGAATAATTGTTAAATATCCCCATGTGTGTGTGTTTTTTTTCCTGGGAAAGCAATACCATAGGGATCGGTACGAGCACAATGCGCAAACAATCTCTTAGTTTAGTGCCTAAATGCCAAACCAGTTTACCTTAGCGCCAGTCGGACTTGAAATCAACAAACGTTAGAAACAAAGTAAAGTTTAAGTTCTTATAGTGCAGCATTTATTTTCGTTGTTTGGGTTTCTCTTGGGGTTTAAACACCGGTAATGAATATTACAGTGGAACCACGTGCGTAACTGCCGTGATAGAGAAATGGAATAATTATAGAATACCCCGCCATTTGAGTCATAGTTCATTTTCTCAAATTTTCATACGAACCTTCTAAAACCCTAACCCTGAAATAATAAATAAAACCTAACCATTTTCGACCAGAATCATTCAAAGAACGACTCTACATACACCTGCACTATAATGCAGAATTTAGCACAGTTTAGAACAGTTTGAAGTGATCTTTTGAAATGGCGGGTATTCCATAGTTGTACCCATGATTCAAAGTAAACAAAAAGCGGTCGTTATTCTTGTCAGGTGAAGAAATAACCGTGTCCGAAAGAACGAAAAATCCGCTCGTATTATCGGCAAAAAAAAACACTAGTTACGAATTTAAGGAGCCGTCAATAACGGTTTCCTCGGTAAAGCACGCGGCTGAGACAGTTATTTTATGAGTTAAAGTTTATATAGAGAAATGTCTGCCACCTATAATCATTTTGTTCACTGGAAACTACTGAGTAACAATATTAGATCCTATTTTAGCTACTTAACCCAATATATATATATATGTATACGTATATGTATATATTACATACAACTCCCGATCAAAATCAAAAAAATTATGACACTCCAGAATATATATAGCCCCATATGTGTCTTTGCTGTTACTTGGGAAAGCAAAACCATAGGGATCGGTACGAGTACAATGCGCAAACAATCGCTTCGTTTAGTGCCTCAATGCCACTATTTTACTTAGCGCCAGTGCGATTTGAAATTTACAAACATTAGAAACAAAGGAATGTTAAAGTTCTTATAGCGCAGTAGCATAACTCGACCTAAACAAAACGCGGCCGCTCAACTTGTCAAGTGCACGAATTACCGTACAGATTAAAATTTAAACATCTGCTCATTTTATCGGTCCAAAAGATATTAGCAGACTTCCAAACAATACTGTTTGATAATCAAAATAAATTTCTACAGTTTATTCAGTAAGGCACGCGGTTATGAAATTTCTACCATTTTCTTATAGGCCTTGTATGTTTTCCTTCGCTTCCGTAACGCTAGCATTACGTGACGACCCTTTGAACGGCTACGAAGAAGACAGGAGTGGAATGCTCACCGACACTGAGGTGAATAATAGTATATACCACACTGCAGGTGAATAGCCAGCTATGGGCGCCGTTACCACCAAAAATACATAAATACAGAATAGGTAAATTAGAAATGGATTACCGTGTTACCAAATGGTACAGCTTCCGTTGTCAAAACGGTATAGACTACAACCAAATGGTCAAGCCAGTACATTAACAGAATAGCGTTGGTCTTTCAATTCGTCCAACAACTTTACGTTTGGTACAGCTAAACGCGAGGTGATAGAGCTATAATACATGAAATGGTACAGCTACACGCGAAGTGCTACAGCTAGACGCGAAGTGGTACAGCTAAACACGAAGTGGTACAGCTAAACGCGAAGTGGTACAGCTAAACGCGAAGTGGTATTTACAGCTAAACATGAAATAGCACCGTTAAACATGAAATTGAACGGGTATGAGGTCACGTCGCTGACCTGAAATTTGGCGCGGAAATATGAACCAGCTTCGTTCTGCATTGTCGCTCCAGTCACGATTTTCCAGTCATCGAACAAACATTTGCCGCTGAATATTTCTGGTAAGTTGGCTGTTTTTTCCTAATTCTCGGTCTTTTTACTCGGGCTGCCTGTGGCAGGCACGAGTCTAAATCTGCAGCCCGTATTTTTTTGGTTTCGTGTAGCAAAATTTCGGCGCATGCGTTAAATTATGCATTTATTGTGTGCACGCACCTCGTGGTGCTAATAGATTTATCTCCAGTTCTGTCGCCATCTTGAGACGGGACGGCTGTACACAGGCTAGTTTGAGGTACGTTTCGAAGGTTTTATGCCACATTACATTTTACTCTCGGTCATAGTACATACCAGCGGAAGCTCCGTGATCCGTAGGCCAACACTAAAATAATTTTGATTTATCGGTTTTGGTTTATCGATCTCGTATCGATACCTTTGTACGTTATTCTATACAGGTATACTGAATAGCTGATTTATAGCGAAATATAGCGATTTACTAGCAAATATATATACTGTGGTTGAGCAGTTATGGGTTACTTCTCCTCTGTCGAAGTCTGAAGACATCTGAACTCCTGAACTGTTAGAGCAACACTGTGACTCGCCAACACGAAGCCAGAAATTATACACACTCAGCACTGTCAGATTTATGATGAGCCAAGCAATATTCAACTCTCAAGGTAAACGTAAACAAGAATCCTCTCACGGCCGAGGTTATTAAATGCTTCCAACAGTTCCCTTTATAGTTCTGTAATATAATGAGCAGACTGAAGTTTTGGGAATAAGGGTAAAGCTTTTAATTAGAGATAACCAACGAGCATTTCAGTTAATAATCTTTAATCCAACAGAATACCAATATGGACGGCGTAATGGACTCGTCAAGAACAGCAGCTAAAGTTACAAAGAGACACAAATTGACCACGAATACAATTAACATGACTTCTAGAGGTTTTATAGAAATAACAGACGCCGCGGAGAAAGAGCTGCGAGACGGCGATCAGCGAACTTGATAAAGAGCCACAGGGTAGAAAGAACAGTAGAGAAAATATAGCGATAGCTCCATCACACGATACAACTTATAATTTGGGACAAATATAAACATACATTTGAGACAATCATCTATTAGTACTCGGAACCTGCAGTATAACATAATAGCAGACGAAATTGCAAACGGATGTTACATGAATAAGTAGTGTTTACAGTAAAATGTCAACTATTTTAATTTACATACGAGAAAAACAAAAATATTAAATTACATATATATACTAGGGGAGCAGAGAATGAACCGGCCACTCTTAAAGACTGCTAATATTCAGCTAATAATTCCTCCCTTTGGTTATTACTAAGAGGATTTCAAATGGAAGTGTATTTCATCTTCAATGTCATTGTGAACACAGGGCACCATCAGAAATCCGAAGAAGGGTAGTCCAAAATTAAAAAATTAAAATCCTGGAACGCAAAATATCAATGAAAATCTGCCCTGCACAACCAAGGGGCCAAAAAATGTGCATCTTGTGGAAGTCCTACCTCCCCCATCCACATTTGTAATTATGGGAGTACCCCTTCCTCCATAAAGGTGGGACATACTAGGGGACATGCAATACGTCTCCTGGTGTGTGCAAACCTTAAAAGAGTGTCTGGCTGCATTGATGTATATATAGTGGCCCGAGTGAAAGCCCAGATGGGATCTTGTTCGTAATTTATTTCACTGTTATGTGTTTTCAGTACTTTCTACGATCAATTTTCAGGATCTTTTGCTTCTGAGGCGAAGTGTAAAACTCCCGGGCCGGGGTAAAACTTAATTTAATAGTGTTCATTGCATGAGGAGTTGGACGTATCATGGTAAGCAGTCTAAGATCTGTGGTCTGTACTTTGTATTGTAGCGGTATTAAATGTTGCCCTTCTTCACGTCAGGTAGGTCTCTTGCCCTTCTTCCGATCAGGTAGGCCTCAACTGATCGCACTACAGTAGAATACAGTGCCAGTGGCCCAGGTTCCTGAAAGGCCGATTAAACTATAAATCCAGGCCAGGATTAAGTGCTATAAATCTTGGATTAAATTTGCTAATCCAGGATTAGTTAATCCTAGGTTAAAAATCCGTTCCTGGAAGGTCGATTCAACTAAGCCTAACAAAAAGGTTTTTTTTACCGGGTTTGTTTGCTTGCTGGATGCCAAAGTATAATTATCTGATTTGTGTAGTGACGTCTTATGTGCGTGTTGATGGCCTGATGGTATAACTAGCGGCTAGAATGTTTTTTTTTTTTCGTGATTTGCTACTATTTATTGTTTTTCTTTCTCTTCCATACTCTTTTTCACTAACAGTTGCATAATGATTTCAACATAAGACAGAGACTGGATATCTACTAGATATCTGGAGGTTCGCTCCGTTCGCTCAGCACGTCAAGTTTTTGATTGCAATAGCTTGACGCCGATTGAAAGTGGTATGGTAGTGCTATATATACACCTATTTCTAAAAAGGTTGATCATTACGAAGAACAAACTACAAACATTGAACAAAGGGCTCTATGGTTCAGTGATTCAAAGACAATAGAGCTCCATTGTTCAATAATTGTAGTTAGTTCTTCGTTCTGATCAACCTTTTTTGAAACAGGTGTATACACCGAGATTTCAGCTGTTCATTGGTAAATTCATCCAAGTTGATAGAACGTAGCCGGAATTGCCTTTCTACTCGTTTGCACCGAATAACATGCAAATCACGAAAAAGTATACGTAATCCACATCAATAGATGGATTAAATTTAACTCACATATTAACTCTGTATTTAATAGTGCTAATCGTGCTTTCGGGAACCGCGCACTTGAAATTTCTTGGGCAAAATTCAAATCAAGGAATTATCGAGATTCCGTTCTGCAGCTGAACTTATCGTGATTCTCATGCAATGAAACTATTAAAGTTTTAAACTCCGCCTCAGAAGCAAAATATCCTGAAAATGGATCATAGAAAGGACTGAAAACACAAAACAGTGAAATGAAATACGAAAAAGACCGAGAGTTAGAAAATACTATAGCTAACTTACCAGAAATATACAGCGGCAAATGTTTCGTTCAGATGACTAGAAAATCGTGACTGGAGCGACAATGCAGAACAAAGCTGGGTCATATTTCCGCGCCAAATTTCAGGTCAGCGATGTGACCTCATACCCCCACAGATGAGCCGTGTTGCATTTCATGTTTAGCTGTACCATTTCGCGTCTAGCTGTACCACTTCGCGTCTAGCTGTACCATTTCATGTTTAGCTGTACCATTTCATGTTTTATAGCTGTATATATATATTCCAATCCGCTATGAAGCGCGATAAGTTATTATATTGCTATCATCTGGTTATTTTGTTGAGCCATTCTCGACTAAGCCCATCGTATGATTATAATCATCGATCGTTTGATGTAAATTTTCAATATATTTATAAGGACTCATAATTATTCGATTGTTACTAATACTGTATTTAATACCTCAAACTAGTTCAAACGTTGCCTTACCTGATGACACTTGATCTCGCTTTGTAGTCAGCAGTACACAGAGTAGGATAACAATTCCCAGGACACAGACACCAGAGAGAACTGATGCTGCCAACACGACTTTCCTTGTAGAGCGGTTAAATCGTACAACTTGTTCACCTCCAGACGAATACTCAACAGGAGAAGGAACAATGGTTATATATCCTGGCTCAGAAGCGTTGGCATTATTTTGCCACTTGCACGAGCTTGGCTCATAAATCGATTCTTCCTCTTGCTCAAATATGGCAACCCCTTGTTTTGGCCTCGTGCCTCCACCGTTATCAGTTTCTAGTGTACACATGTTTACAAATATTAGATCAATCTCGCTGTTTGGCGATGAACTGTTATTACATTTTCTGATACCAGCAAGCTTCGCACAGTGTTGTAAAGCTTCGACGGCCTCTCGCTTCTCCGTTATCCTTTGTTCCTCTTTTTCACTGTCAGTAAGTGTTTCTGTGTGTTGTAGTTGATTGGAGTCCTCCCCAGTTTTCTCAGCACTTTTATCAGAGTTGAATTGAACGGGTCTAGTTGGCAATATTGCACCTTCACTTTCTTTTGTGGTATCGCCATACTCATCGTAGTTTTGTATAGAGCCAGGTTTGATGTTTATGTTATCGACAGGTATTTCATAGTGCTGTTCAACATTACTGACCTGTTCTCTTGGTATACCAGCGGATGTTTCACACCAAAAATGTTTTTCACACCAATTTTTCACTTCAAGTTTGTTTCTGCTTTCCATATCAACGGAGGACTCTTTATCTTTTACAAACACTCCAAAATCCTGAAGATTTTGATATAATGGGTGGTTATTTGGTTTTTCACCTCGATTTGTGCTTTCGGGTTAACGTACGTTGCCCGACATTGCCCAGAATGGCTGGACATATCGATATATATATGCACATAACATTAACTGCCGAAATCAGTCACGCGTCAAGCTCATTAACTGCTCTGCGGGAGATTCAACTACAGATAAAATGGCCGAATCTGCGTCAGGTAGTCTGGTAAAAGTAGCTGCTGTGTTTTTCCTTTCATTTTACACAAAAGTCAACATCGGCCTTTTATTAAAGGAACACCAATTGACCCTTAGGTACAGTTCTTTAAAGTCTCCGCTTTAAAAAACCTAATATGTATTCTTTCTGAATAAAGGCAACTTTAATTTTAATTTTATATGAAGAAGTCTGAACAGCAAACTTCTTAGTCTTTTTTTCTCGTCAAGCGCGAAACTTTCAAAAAAGTCAACATCGGCTTCTGGTAGCCCTAGAAATAAACTTTCAAATGATATGTTACTCTTTTAAATTGGTCGGAGAAAACCTACTATGTCATTCAATGAAAGAAAAAAACTTTACTAAAACGTGATTCCTGAGCATATATTATAATTAGAACAACAAATGAACTCCTGCTTGTCATGGAGGTGACACATAAGTACTCCCTCTGGGAATAGACAGGGAGGAGCGCGAAATTTAACTTGTTTGGTGGGAAATGCATTGCTAAGAAACTATGAACTTCTGCCGGTAGGGCAAGATTGGTGCATTTAACGCATCTGCGATCTTGACTTGACACATGAATAACACATCCGAATACGATGTCCATGCATAAACTAGGACACGGATAAGCTTGAATAACATCTCATTTTAAAGGTACATCTTCCAAGAATCTGTATTCAGACTTATTTGCGATGCGATTTGAACACCATTGGGAGAACTGAAATTGAGAACGAGTTGGAACACTGTTAGCCGTTTTGCCGACTGGCTTTTTACCGCTTCGGCAACTACCCCAGTAAAAATATATTGTGATCACGCTGTGATAAACACATGTGATCACATCCTTAGTAAAGTGTGATGACAGTGTGATCACATGTGTGATCACGCGTAAAAACTTGTACATGTGATCACGGTGTGATCATGGTGTGATCACAGAACCCCAGTGAAAATATGCTGTGATCACACCGTGATCACACGTGTGATCACAGTTGTGATCACGTGTAAAAACCTTTACATGATAATAATAAACTTTATTCCATATAAACACCAGAAATGGTACATAGGAATTCTTATAAAACTAAATATAAATCGAAATACAATGAAATAACATTCATAACTATCTCAAATTACTATTATCAAATACTGTAAGCAAACTGTAACAATATTTACCAACAACTTTTACAATTGTATCATCCTTCATAGACATTATATATAAACATAATTCTCTCTTATTAAAACGCGAGAAAGAGGAATTAATACTTAATAACTCAGTCATAAATTCGTTTCTAACATTAATAAAACTGGGATTCGAACAAATCATAAGGTAATGATATTCGTCTCCAATCACTCCCAAGTCGCATAGAGTACACTTCCGTGACGACTCATCTGGAATATTTCCGTATCGGCCAGACTCAACAGGTAACTTATGTGCAGACACCCGTAGTTTAGTTACTGCCTGACGGTGTTTGAAGTTCGTAATAGATGAAAGATATTTTTTCATGTGATCATGCTGTGATCACGGTGATACTGTGATCACAAATGTCTGGAGTGAAGGAAGTGAGGAAGTGTGATCACAAGTGTGATCACGCTTACAAGTGTACACTAAATTCCTTCATGATAATTTTGATCACACATGATATGATCTGATGCAAATTCAATAAAGTTTAATTATGATTCATTAACAACGTACATGTATATAAAATATATAGCAAACACCTCTGTAAGTTACAGAATCATGTCTTAATTGCCAACTGTAATACTACATAATGATAAGCAGAGGTAAATATGCCAGTAAATAAAGTAACACAATTAATTACAATTATTATTTCACTGAATCGTATTTTTTAAAGAAATAATCAGATACATGTAATGTCAAAGGTTGTTCTGGCCATGCTCTACATTTGAACCTCTAATACAGACATCTACCTGGCAAAACATGGAAGATTAAATACATGTAAGAAAACTGGTAATTAACTTACATTTGTAGGCTGTACTAGCTGTTATAAATGTCCATTAGATTGCATATTAATTGTCATGGGCAGCCAGCAGGTCGTTATGCACTGCAATTATACACTGAATGACACCACAGTACTGTCATGATTTCCAATATTGATTGCTCTTGTCCTTGAAGGACTGACAGCATGCCCTAATTTCAATTGTTGATGATGTCAACGTACACTGTAAATGTATCATGTACATGTGGAGGATGCTAATCTACTCACACAATAGCACAGGATTAGCCCAGGATCGATTTGTGTGGTCAAAAATTATAAGGCTAGTGTATTTATTAACTGCATGTATAGAAATTTGCGATTTGTGAAATATCTCTGTAATTTTTTCACCTTAAAGTGAATTTTAGTTGCCTGATGTGCCGGCAGATGATGACCTTCTTGTTCTCTGGTAATCAAGCAATTTCAAAAAATTTGAGCCCCCTCTTTCCTCCTCAATAGCATTCACAAATCATGACCGATTACTCATTTATAGGGCTTTCTGTGCAGACTGTCTCTGACACTCTCAGAGTGTACTCAGTTTAAGTTTAAGTTTTAAGAACTCCGAAAAACCCTGATCTCCTGTGATCGATCACTTCGTTAAATTGTATTCTATATACATAAAACTTGATAAAATTCCGAATTTGCTCATTAAATGTGATGGGGTTAATGCATGATATTAGTTCTTCTCCTAAAAGTCAGTTTTGCAACTCTCGAAGTAGTATAATGACTGTGCGTGATAATTTTAACCTAAATTAGCGTGAAATTCCCTTTTTTCCTTGTTACAAACCATAAAATTTTACTATCACATCTTACCTTTGTAGTTTTCTAAACTTTCAGGTGTTTTGAAGATTCTTTTGCCAAGTTTGGAAGGCCTATTATACAGATTTTACAAGAGATCACACATCTAACGGCTTTTTTGAATGATTGCGCCAAGAGGTTTCTGAAACCGCCCGCACGATTCAGGTCAGCGGTATTATAAAAAGCAGTGCATCATGGGATCGATTCATGGCGGCCATGTTGGTTTTGTAGGGTGAAGGCAGGGTTGTCTTCATCTAATAGTAAAGGGATTAAGGATTGGAAAATGGTCCAGATGGCTATGTCTCTGAGGAATCTAAGACGCTAATGAACTGGTTTACTTACTCGTCTGAGGAATCACAAAAAATAACGTGATCACAATAACAACATGTGATCACAATAACAAACTGTGATCATGCACAAGTGCAATATCATGATCATGAGTACATACATTAAAAGGCCCCTGTCAGTCTGAGAACTGAGAAATCGGGTCATTTCTACTACACTTTCGAGAGGTCTGTCTGGGAAAGCAAGAAAAACCTGAGGCTGGGTGGGTTGCGTATTTAAAACTACAACCAGAAATTATCCAGCTTTCAGAAGTCAATTGTTTTAAAAACATTTGTACGTAAATGTCGTAAGCTTACATGTAATTATAAGCTTATTAGTTAATTCTTCTAGATAAAATGGACACTTTAGAAATGTATTCCAAAAGTATTAATGCGTAATTAAATGGATTAGTGGTCAAACATTTAATGTGCTTAACTTGCATCAGCGGCCTATTTTGGAGAGGCATGAATCTCTCTGATATTCGTCAGCCAATCGGGACGTGTGAACTCGATGATTGTTCTGAATTCTATTCTGGTTATTATATCCTACTTTCCAAATATTGTTGAACATAACTTATAGCTCTTTCATGGGATCAGGCAAGCTACTTAATTTTTTACATGTGATTTGACTTGATATGAGTACATTGTTTTAACTCAATGCAATTTCCCAAGAGCTGTAGTCAGGCTCACCAAAGGAACTCTTGTAAAATAGCCAATTGGTGATAAAATCTAGAGGGAATTAACAATAGAAATGTAGCTAGATACATTAAAACAATTAACTATATAAGAATAGACAAGAGGCTGTACCAGCCTTTACTCGGGCCATATGGAATTTCAACAAGGAATAGTTGGTATTCTTTGCAGGTTTGATTAAAAAAGTATTTTACACTTACAATTGTTTTAGCCTTTGGGAGAATAAAAAAATATTTTGAATTTTGAATATATAAATTATTTTTAAGAAGAATTGTGATTCTGTCTCCAGAGAAGCCATATAATAAAAATATTATATTAGTTATGTAAAAATAATCCTATTTTAGAGTGCCTGGGATGATAACTGCCATGGAAAACAGAAAGCAAATTGCAGCCATATGTTTATAACAGTAGCTACATATGTTTGAGACAATATACATGTATCAACACAAGACCAGTTATAATATAGTGAACACGAATGGTTAATTCTGACCTGCTCTGCTGAGACTTACAACTCTTTTTCAAACAAGTTTGATTTCACATGGTTTTCAGGGAAGAATAGGCAAATCCTTGCTGACGTCATTGTTTACATTTTTGCCTCATTAGCGTAAATTAAACTTCAAGCTACAAACAAACAGAGTACATCAGTTGAAAGAGAATTTTAAACTTAGTAATCACCGAAAATGTAAGATTGATATGTTAAATATTTACAGAGAAATTGACTTTTCAAAACTGTAAAATGGGCTGGGGGGGGGGGGGGGGGGCGGGGGGGGGGGGGGGGGGGGGCAAAAGTTGCTGTCAGCCATACATTCTTTGTAAATTTTGCTATTTTAAAATACTTTTCCTCAAAATAAATTTATTTTACCATTCTAAAATTTTCGGTGATTATCAAGTCTGTCAATCTCTGTTTGTTTATATGTACGTTGCTTGAAGTTTGATGTATGCTAATAAGGAAAAAACGTAAACGAGGATTTGCCTATACAAGAGGCCAAGTAAAACCTCAACAACAAGTCTTTAAAATAACACATGCAATGTTCCTTTGAACTTCCTTCCAGTGATTTAGCATTCAGTTTTGCACTGTATCAGTAGCTTTGCATATTTACTGGCAGCTACTACACCAGGGATCAACCCCCATGTACCCTGGGGATTTGCACAATAATACCCAATCAAACTCGTTGTATCATATCCCCTAGCTGGTATGGGGCACAGCAATTAGTAAAAATTCATACAAGGTTCCTGATCTATGAACCAAAGTGAGCTTTTCCCCTCACCGATGGGCAACAAACAATTAATTCTGACAGGTTCCCATGGATCCACCCAAGGGGGAAGCTGCTAATACATGCATTATTTACCCATCCATTTAGTACAACAACATAATAATTTAAGGCAGCAGTCATGATTATGTATGTAATCTATTAGATTTAGCCTGTATATTAATATATCAAATGTACATGGCAACAAGGGAACTAGTACTACTACTACTAACAGAGGAGAATGTCAATGTATTTAGCATCATGGTATTGCTAATTGGGGACAAACTCATTTACTCTATGTGATTGTATACAACTATATCCACTACACTTGAGGGTGGTCACTACCAGAGATTTGGTTGCATTCTCAGTGTCGGCCTACAATTTAACATTCTGATCCAAGAAGACATGAAGGTCTAACCATTTGCAGATGTCAGAGCAAAGGCAGTACCAGTTCTCCCACTTATTTGAAGGTCCCACCAGGATTTGAACCCACCACCTCCTGCACAATAGACTGACACTTAACCACTGAGCTTACTGGAATGCAGTTAAAGCAAACTGGAGGCTACCATCTTTCTGTTATAGGCCCAAACTTAGTTCAGATAAAATTAATCCAATTGTAATGAAATTATAAATACATATAGATGATGTAACTTTGAAATTTAGAATAAATAATTAGTTCTCAAATATTTCCACTCGGTTTTTGGATTATTGGAGTCATCTGTCTTCACACCAAATAATTAATTGTAGTTGTAGATCTTCCCGCTTGTTTAGAAGTGGATCCGTATTCCTATTTTACCGAAAGAACTGATAAATTAATTGGGCCAATTTCTGGAGCCCATTTTCTTGTCTATTAGAAGCCATTTAAACTTTAAGAGGAAACAAGATCTAGCTTGTATAGATATATAATGGCCGCTTACATGTAAGTATACTCTCTCAGTTCTGGACCAAATTTAGTTTATTTTATAAACTTCATCTTGCAATAATGATAAATACACTACTCTATACATAATATCATATCTATGAAGTATGTCAGTTAAAAAAAAACCATGAAATACACTGGGAGTAATTGCAAAATACCACCCCCTCCTCATTTCTCAACGTTTTCATACAAACCTTCTAAAAACCTAACCCTGAAATAATAAAAAAAACTAACCATTTAGACCCAAAATCATTCATAGAACGAGTCTAAATGTATACTGACCTGAACTAAAGTGGAGAATGTGGGGGTATTGATCTGCAACTAAGCCGGAACAGGTTTTTACCAGTGTCAATAACACGCCACAGATACATGTACATGCAAATATGCGATTTCCACATCACTCATCAGAGTCATTTATAGTTCGTTTGAAAAAATCTTCATTTCGGATTACTTATTCAGTTTATACTCACTCACTGCATTCTAGATTTTCGTTCCCGAAGTTATAAACATTTAAATACATGTACATATAAATATTTTAAAAGGCCCCTGTCAGTCAGAGAACTGAGAAATCGGGTCATTTCTACTATAGTCTATACTTTCGAGAGGTTATATATAATAACAATAAATAACAACACAACGACAGTCAATTGGTATAAAGGTTATCATGTTCAGATTAGCGGCTACTTACATTTACAAGCTGTTGTCTTTATATATAGTCAGTGTTGATCGCATGCAGAGCACTGTCACGTCTCACGAGTGTGTCTTAAAGCATGTCGCATAATATGTGATAAATTTCCGGCCAAAGCCCGTAAAACACCTCTCAGCTTTAGAAAAGACAAAAATCTTGGTATTGCACTTGAAGGAACCTTTGGTTTACACAAAAAACAGCTGATATTAAAGGTTTTGCCAAGTCAAAACTCTCACACGCCGCCATCTTGAAAAACCTGGACAACATTTCCAGCATTGCGCCAGCACTGTTCACTGGGACAACATTGCGCCAGCACTGTTCACAGTACTGGCGCAATCTGATTGGTCGACGGCGCAAAATCTCGACACAAATAAAAAATAAAAATAAAAAATAAACACTTGCGATTTCTGACTCGCGCCAGCCGAAGGCCTGGCCCGAGTAATAATTAATTATTAAGTGTATGTACTCATGATCATGATATTGCACTTGTGCATGATCACAGTTTGTTATTGTGATCACATGTTGTTATTGTGATCACGTTATTTTTTGTGATCAAATATTACTTAGTGTGATCACACCTGTGATCACACTTTGATTGCAGATCACACCATGACTCAGATGTGATCAAAACTTTAGGTATGATCACATGTGTGATCACACCCAAAATCATGATCACAGTGTGATCACAGAATATTTTTACTGGGGTAGCTCTGTTTGAGGGTGATTTTGTGGATCCGATTTCGTTTGACTTCTAGTGCACTGATAAGCTTGAATAGCATCTGATTTTAAAGCTACATCTTCCTAGGAATCTGTATTCAGACTTATTTGCGATGCAATTTGAACACGATTGGAAGAAAATTGAGAACGAGTTGGAACATTGTTTGCCGTTTTGCCGACCGGCATTTTTCCCGCTGCGACGTGAGTTGCATGAACACAACATCTGTAGCTCAGTTTCTTTGTGAGTGATTTTTTGGATCCGATTTTGTTTGATTTCTGGGGCACTGATAAGTTTTAATAACCTCTCATTTTAAAGCTACAGCTTCCTAGGTGTATGAGCACGCTTTGTAACCCTCCGGGTTTTAAGCTCATGCTCCTTTCCATTTTTCTTTTCTTCCCTTCTTATTATCTTATATTCTATAATTTGATGAGATGGATAAATAAATGAATCTTTAAATCTTGAATCTTGAGAATCTGTATTTAGAATTATTTGCGATGCGACGTTAACACGCTGTGAAAAAATGACAGCACGAGTTTTAAGACGAAGGGCTTTGTCGTTTCCATCGACTAGATAGTTTTACCTGGTTTTACGAACTTCTATTGAATGACTTTCATTGAACAATATGGCGGTCTTTCAAATAATGAAAACCAGAATCAACACTGTTTAGAACTGTTTAAATAAAGCGTGTGCGGTAGGGCATGACCAGGGAATTACAACTCCCAAAATTCTCTAGACATTTAGCCACTTTAGACAAGAGCTTGTTTAATGCGAGACGATATCAAACAAGAGAAGCTCCAAGAACAAGTTTGAACAGGTGTAAAAAACTTAATCGAGAATAAATAAGACCTGACGGCGAACGTTTCATGCACCGAATCCAATGCTGATGAGCCAAATATATTGCTTTGGCTCGTTACTCGGGCTGCCTGTGGTAGAGCCCGACTCTTTCCTAAATTCAAATTCGATCGCGGAATACGTTTCAAGCGAGCCACTTGAAGCTCCTAAGTGCTACGTGCGTAAATTATGTACTGTTTAAAACACGAACAGCAGTGTTTTATCAAGTTTAAAAATCCGAGGGCGAAGGCCGAGAATTTTTCGACTTGATAAAACACGTGCTGTGAGTGTTTTAAACGGCTTCAAAAACGCTTCAACAATGCAATGAAAGAAAGTCGCACATCTCAAGGGAATGGTTACTTAATGAACCATTGAACCTTTGTATTCACAACGCCATGCAAAATATTCGAGTAATCACCGCCGGCAATTACGAATTTCTCAAGGGAACGACATGAAGACATTACCATACTATGTTGTTTGAAGCGGCGTTTCGCAATGCAAGAATAACCTGCACTTGAAGGATTTGGTGTCGTAGTTTACCTCGATAACGTTCAAGACTTGGAAAGCGATGTGACTGACATGACGGCAGACTCTATATTTTTGGCTCCGGCACAAAATATGTAAGTTTAATGCATGTTTTTATTATTTTACGGCTTTGAGTTTGGTTTTAATAATTAAACTAAACAGTGGCTCGGTAAACAAGTAATGGTAGTTGGATAACTTCATTTAAAAAAATATTATCTGTGTATCTCGGTAGTCTGCTGATATTAGTAAATTTAGTGCAAAATTTATTATCTAGGTACCTTATGTTCCGTGTACTTTTTGCTATAGGATGAAACTTTATATAAAATTTCATGTTCATTAGTATTCTTGATATAAAGTCTTCATCCTAATTTGCATTCTTTTGTAATACCTTTGTACCCCATATTCCCCTGGTACCGAAATCAAAGCCCTCCCCGGGCTTTTTAGAATGATGAGATTTTATCAGGTATAAAGGAGCATGCACGTGACTGATTTGCTTCATCTGATTGGACAACACACTGTAATTTTGACAGAGCTGATTTAGCCCTAAAGTCCAAAACAGCCCTTTTGACAGAGTACCTATTTCAGCCCCTTGTTGGGCTGTTGTGACCAAGGGGGGCTGAAATAGCTCCAAAGAAAACCAAAATGGCCCCATGACGTTTCAAAACAGTACTATAATTTTCCAAAACAGCCCCATTCAAAGTCATTTCAACACTGTACAGGGTCAAATTGTTCACAAGAGCTGTTTCAGCCCTATGTAACATTCAGCCCTCTCAATATTCAAAACAGCCCCCTTTTTTCCAAAACAGCCCTGGTTAAGTCATTTCAACACCGTACAGGGTCAAATTGTTCACAAGGGCTGTTTCAGCCCTATGTAACATTCAGCCCTCTCAATATTCAAAACAGACCCCTTTTTCAAAAACAGCCCTGGTTTAGTCATTTCAACACCGTACAGGGTCAAATTGTTCACAAGGGCTGTTTCAGCCCTATGTAACATTCAGCCCTCTCAATATTCAAAACAGCCCCCTTTTTCCAAAACGGCCTTGGTTTAGTCATTTCAACACCGTACAGGGTCAAATTGTACAATTGGTTGCAAAAGCATGTACTTGTTAACTATTTATTCCCTAAATAGCTCAGTGTTGTGTCCACACCTCCCCCCCCCCCCCCCCCCCCCCCCCCCTTCTCAGGATCATGAATTGCTGGTCGGGTGCAGGGTATTCAGATATTACGTATACGTTAGCTTGCTTAATCTTTTAATTCTATTGGGTTCTCGGAAAGACTCGTGACTGTAATTTACTCTTGGGTATAAATCACAAGCCCGGCATTCATTTTGCCTCGTTTCTTCGCTGATTTCCCCGCGTAGAGGACACTGTTCAAACAGCGGTAAGCTGAGTCATTCCGCCCTATGTGCCGGCATCGAATCAGTCAGTAGCTGTAGGCTACGCAATGTCAACGGAATTCGACCGAACCTTCTCTAGAGAACAGGTCAAGAATTGGCTGGAGGAAAATAATTTCCAGCCTGACACCATCGAAAGAATTGCAAGTAAGTAAAATTATCTCAAACTGATACTGATTGCGCTAACCGTAGAGGACTCTGGCTGACTGAATGCTTAAATTTCAACTTTCACAGACAAAAATTTCCTCGACGGCGAAGATCTTGCAGGACGTTTGGAGGACGAGACTTTTTAAAGTCCGACGGCTCTTTAAGAAGAAAGCAGGCAAAACTATCGAAGATGAAGGTACAGTAGTTCAGTGAACCATGTGCTTTCTTAGAGTGAAACCACGTGATATGTTTTCGCGCTCTTATGCGCCGCATACAAACTCAGCGGTTGAGTGCTAGCCAGCGAGCATGCGTAGACGTTTTGGCGCAATTATATGTAAAGAAGCAACGAGGAGCAACGGCACTGCAAACTTCTACAGTTTTAGGCGTTTTATCTGGTGCAGAATTATCTTTTTTCAGCAGTATTCAGTTTTTAAATAACTACAATATAACTTTTCAACTTTAAATTTGTGTATTCGTATGTATTATTAGTTCATGTGTGTGTTTGTTTGTACATTTCAGGCTCCCCGTCTTCCCAGAAGAATGCTACGACTGATGATGGGATTAATATGGCGATCTCTCTGCCGACTCCCAGGTCATTGATAACTCTTCCAATTCTGATCAAGACAGTCTATCCGGTTCACAAGGTATGGTTGTAAAGTCGGTACGTTCAAACGTCGTGCTACCGCCGTGTCGAACTATTATACGACGTTTGAATTACCAAAATGTTTTAGCATATTGTTTAAAATTTAGCTGGATATTTTCACTAGTAGTTACAATCTACACATCATCCGCTATAGCTATATATAAGATTTATTCCACACTAATTCGCCAGATCCCTCGAGAGAGAGAGAGAGAGAGAGAGAGAGAGGGTGGTGGGGGTGGGGGAATGGTTACGGTTATTAAACGGAATAGCCCAATATAATCTTATTAGTTACATGCATTGCTCGTCACGTATCTAATGCTGTTATTTGCTTCATATAAATTTGTCTGCATATAATTATTGTATTAATGTGTGACTGAGGAATATGCATTATGAGTGCAAAGTCTTGTGTTTTGGAATCTCATTACTAACATGGATTGGGCCATTCCATTTTTTTTTCCAAAACCCCCCTATGGGGGAGCTCAATTTTGACTAATCCCCCCCTTCCCTTGGGATTTTCTAACTTCTACCACCCCTCCTCCTTGGATTTTCAATGATTGTCATCCCCTCCCCATTGGAAATTCACCTTCAATCCCTGGTCTCCCACTGGAATCCACAGAATTGTGAACCCCCTCCCCTTTGGATTTTCAATCATTGGACACCCCCCCCCCCCCATCTCCCTGGATTCCAGTGGTCTTCCATAGGGGGGTTTTGGGAAAAAAAATGGAATGGCCCATTGCTCGTCACATCTAATGCTGATATTTGCTTCATATTTGTTAAATTGTGTCTACATATAATTTTTGTATGAATATGTGACTGAGGAATATGCATTATGAGTGCAAAGCCTTGTGTTTTGGGTTTTGGAATCTCATTACTAACATGCATTGCTCGTCACGTATCTAATGCTGATATTTGCTTCAAATTAATTTTGTTAAATCTGTCTGCATATAATTATTGTACTGTATGAATATGTGACTGAGGAATATGCATTATGAGTGCAAAGCCTTGTGTTTTGGAATCTCATTACTAACATGCATTGCTCGTCACGTATCTAATGCTGATATTTGCTTCATATTAATTTTGTTAAATCTGTCTGCATATAATTATTGTACTGTATGAATATGTGACTGAGGAATATGCATTATGAGTGCAAAGCCTTGTGTTTTGGAATCTCATTACTAACATGCATTGCTCGTCACGTATCTAATGCTGATATTTGCTTCATATTTGTTAAATGTGTCTGTACATAATTAATATTCTATTAATGTGTGACTGAGGAATATGCATTATGAGTGCAAAGCCTTGTGTTTTGGAATCTCATTACTAACATGCATTGCTCGTCACATATCTAATGCTGATATTTGCTTCATATTTGTTAAATGTGTCTACATTGTACATATAATTATTGTATGAATATGTGACTGAGGAATATGCATTATGAGTGCAAAGCCTTGTGTTTTGGAATCTCATTACTAACATGCATTGCTCGTCACATATCTAATGCTGATATTTGCTTCATATTAATTTTGTTAAATCTGTTTGCATTATAATTAATGTATGAATATTTTTTTTATGTGACTGAGGAATATGCATTATGAGTGCAAAGCCTTGTGTTTTGGAATCTCATTACTAACATGCATTGCTCGTCACATATCTAATGCTGTTATTTGCTTCATATTTATTAAACGTGTTTACATAATTAATATTCTATTAATGTGTGACTAAGGAATAATTATTATGCATTATGAGTGGAAAGCCTTGTGTTTTGGAATCACATTAGTTACATGTACATGCATTTCTTGTCGCATTTTACCCAATGTAAATAATAATGCTGACATTGCTAATAATTACAGGGTTAGAAAAAAATTGAAGACACACTTGCCCTCTGAGTGATTCCAAATTGTACTTGCCCGATTCCTCTTCTCAGTTGCCCAAACCATTTTCTTGGGATTCAAAAAGTATTGTCTTATCTGTAAAAACATGTACAGTACATGTAGCCATAAAAACATGTAGATTTATCCCTCCCTGAAAATAATGTTTTCAAGCAATAAATCTACCCTTTAGAAATATTGCATTCAGTAAGGGGCTCAGTGGCTCCACTTGCCTGCTGTACAAGTGTGATTTTCTAGTACTTGCCCAATGTTGTTTAGCACTCGTCCTGACGAGCAGACGAGTGGCTTCTTCAAACCCTGAATTACATGTTTGAATAGGACATTAAGCATTTTTGGGTCTGATACCCCTAAAATGGGTCTGTATATATATGTTTGGACTTTGACTGAGTAAAGGCTTTGCATTTATCTGTGTTGCATGTAAATGACTGAAAGTTGTTGAGACCTTAATATGCTTTGTTGGAATTAAAGACAGTTGGTTGTGTTACTGATGTTTCTTTTTTCATTTTCTTTTTAGAAATGTTTGTCTGTCTGCAAAAGGAAGAAACATAACTAAATTAAAAGCCGAAAAAAAGTGCTGTTGAGGAATCAATGTAACACAAGTGAAAATTTGAAAATTATGTACATATTTAACAAGCATGAAAAGTTGAAGCACTTGTTAGCTACATGTACTATGAAATCTGAAAACTAATAACCATTAAGTCAAAGCTAGCTAGTGCATTCAATAAGGACTGAACAGCTTAGACATATAAATTAAAGGACAAATACAGTAATGATACTCTTCTTGGTGAAGGGAGGTTTGGACTTTGTAAGCTTATGAGTTTGGATATCTTATGATCAGGAGAAGCATTCCTAGTGGCATGCAGTTAAGCAATCAACAATTCCACTCCAAAAGAGGTTGTTAATTAGGGGAAGCTTCTTTCCTAACTCAACTCTCGCATCCAGCATTTCCTTTGTTTTTGGTGTTGCATTGAATAGCCATATGTTAGTTTTAGAGTTTTGTGAAATTTCTGAAGGGCAGACACATTCTCTTACCATGTCTAAAGCTTTGCACAATGTACATCCATGTAATATGCAATTTTTTTTTAGCAGAGCTGGCTCCATATTTTAATGGAATATATGTTGTGAAGGTTTTGATTATCTAGAGGCTCAACTGTAATGCAGACATCACAATCCTGTCCTTTCAGTGCCTGTATTAAAGATGTTGAGGCTCAGCTTTTCTTTGTCTATGATGAACAAATTATAATATCATTCCTCTTCTAGAAATAAAGAACAGCAGACTCAACTTGACAAACTGCTGAAACAAAAATGTGGGAAGAAGGGCTCACAGGAAGAGGTTTTAACTCTTAGCAGTAAGTATCTTACATGTAGGTACCGTAATTCCTCTATTAAGCCACCTGGTGCTTATTTAATTCCAGGCACATTTGAGGGAAGAGGGGGAGGGGAAGTGGCTTATTTAATTTCAATAGGTTATCAGTTTACTCATTTTATTGCAAGCCATGAGTACCTTCCAATAATCAAAATGTCCAAATTAACTACGTGCACATGTACATCGAATTAAACATTAATTATCACCATGATACTGTATGTGCGGTAGTGATGTACTGGTAATACTGTCAGTTATTGTGTCTATTTTGAGGTGGGAGGGGGAGGGGCTTAAAAGAGAGGAGGGGCTTAATACATTTTGTGCCTTAAAAAGGGGGCTTTTTAGAAGAATCGAAGGGGGTTTAATAGAGGATTTACAGTACATGTACAAAAATTATATTTACTCTATTAGATGGCTGGTCTCGAATTAATGCCGGTCTCATATAAATGCCAGGTTGACGAGGCCAAATTTTAAATAGAAGCCAAGGGCATCTATTCGATTGTACCGAGCCACCTTAAACAATTGTACATACATGTGTTCCACTCCCTCTCGTTTTATAACTAAAGGTTTACAGTTACTTCAACTTTGGACTCATGATATTATTGTTAATATGAAAAAGTGGTCCTCGTGTACTTTTTGTAAATTATATTTGATGCCAGCTCTTATTGTTTCTTGCATAGGAACAAGCCTATTGAAGAGGAGGTATGCAAGTTTGTCCAGCCTCAAGTTGTGGCAGTTGGAGAGCTTTATGATATGGATAATTTGTATATTGTTTGAGAGGGAAGCATACTACCAAAACAGGTAGAGTGGAAACTGAGCTCGAAAAGAGGTCGATATGTTGCCCGTGACTCTTCACGAATTGGTACAGATACGGCGTCAAAATGCCCGGGCCAGACTTTGGCAGTTATTCTGTTGAAATATACAGTTTTAGAAGTCTTGATCAGAGCTTTGAGTTGAAATGGGGAATAAATCTTCCTTTATTTGGAGTAAAAATATATATTCTTAGCATAACACAGCCATGCCGACTATTGGCAAATCTCTAAATCTGATTGGCTAGACCAGTGACTTCCACCGTTCGATAGATGTCATGGGCACAAGATCTGACTAGCGTGTGCAGGACAAAAATTGATTGTTTAGCAAGTTTTTCTCGATGTTAGTCGATTGCTATTAAGTTGATAAAACGATAGCTATGTTATGCTAACACAATCCACTTTACCAAAAAAGATGGCAGCCGGTCATTTACCCACAATTCTTAGTGTGCAGAAAACCTAAAATTCCCCATAAAAGAGGGGTGGAGAAACTTCAAACTATGCAGGTATAAGGCTGTTAACAAAGCCATAACTTTCATGCAAGTAAACAATTTCTATTTGTTGTGGTGGCTGATTTAGGTTCGCAAGGAATTGTGGTTAAATGTACTGCCACCATGTTTTTTGGTATGGTGGATTAGACTGGCTCACTCTCGGTTTTTATCGACTTTGATAGTTGGCTCGGGGCTGTGCCCCTCGCCAACTATCAGTGGATAAAACCCTTTAGCTTGCAGTCTAATTGTTAAATAGGTGGAGCCAGGATTTTGAAAAGGAGGGGGTACAGCCCCCCAAGAGGGAGGTCCAGTATAGTTTTGAGCATTTTTTGTAACTTTCAATAGAACATTTAAAAGAGTAATTCTCAAGAAGTGGGGGGGGGGAAATGAGAATGGAACCCCTAGACCCCCCCCCCCCCCCCCCCCAAGATCCCCCACTGCTATTTTAAAAGTTTATGCTTTATATAAACTAAGAAACCTTGGTGCATTTTATTTCATGTAGGATTTTGTGCCGTCAAATTTTTACACGAATAATGGTCATTGAGACAGAGTCGCCCAAGATTGAAAGCTTGTGATTTTTCTCAGACACTTCCCTAGAAGAGCTAACATTCCTTTATGTTTTGACTTGTAGACATACGAAGAGTGAGTGGCGAGACATCAACCTTTTTTCGAGCTCAGTTTCCACTCTACCTGTTTTTCGTAGTAATGTACACCCTTCCTAGCCACAATATTGTAGATGCCATCTTCGGTTTGTTGCCCTGTTTTGTTTTACATCTTACTTACAGGGGACAGCAATTCTCTCATTTCTTGAGCAATACTCCCTCATTGTACTGGGAAGGAAAAAGACTAGTGTCTGTTGCATCATTTTGTACTGTCAAAGGTATGAATTTAATACTTGCAAGTTTTGGGAAAATATATTAAAATACACAGTCTTTTCCTTCCAAAGATTGCTCAAGAATCAAAGGGAATTTGGATTTTTAAAGTCAATAGCAAAGAAAATAAGTTGCCTCAAGATGTGGCAGTCCGAGAGCTTTATGATATGGACAATTTGTATATTGTTTGTGAGGGAAGCATAATGTACACCCTTCCCAGCGACAAAATCGTAGATACCATATTTGGTTTGTTGGCCTGTTTTTATGTTTTTAACATAATTATCTTACTCACAGGGGAGAGACTCTTAGTGTCTGTTGCATAATTTTGCAATGCACCGGCAAAGGTATGAATTAAATATTTGCAAGTTTTGGGAAATAGACACAAGGGTCTTTATTTTCCTTTTTTTTTTATAACGATGTGACCTTTTATAATCTCAGTATAAAGTATAATCTTCCAGGGCACAAACAGCATTTGTTATTGCTATTTTATAGGTCATCTTCAATTTCAATTAAAGTGGCAATTCATTTTAAATCTTAAGTTGTTGTCTCAATTGATTATTTGTATTTCTAAAATCTGTATTTAAGGTGTAAATTTGCGAAATCATCCAGTGTAAATGATTACAGAATACGAACAGCCCTGATGGGGTCGATGCAACCCCATTTGCGGTAGTGACCTACTCTACCCCCAATCAAGTCCAAATCAGAACCATTAAAAACCATTTTGGCACTGCTAAATTGGTCAAATCAGTCCTTGTTACAGAATACAAACAGCCCTGATGGGGGTCGAAACAACCAAATTTGAGGTGTTATTTTAGCCCTTTCAAAATCCAATTCAGAACCTTTAAAATCCAATTCAGAACCTCTCAAAAGCATTTCAGACCCTTCGAATTTCAAAACAGTACCAAACAGGGTTCATTTCAGCCCTAATAGAAGGGGTCAAATCAGGTCCCCAAAAAGGGCCAAATTAGCTCTAACCATTATGTCTGAAACAGACTTAAAAAAGGTGCCATATTTTACTCACCGATTCGGCCCCATTTTTGGGGCTAAATCAGCTCTGTCAAAATTACAGTGCATGCTCATTAATTATTCATGAGTTTTTGAAAAAATATTTATACGATCTTCTAGCTACGTCGCAAATCGGCAAATCGCAAAAGGAAGATGAGGCCTTGCGAATTACTAAATAGTACTTTTGCACCCGATAAATACAGAACAAACCTATCTTATAAATGTACTAAACTCATCCAATGCGTAGTGTATTCTTGTTCTCTAGCATGTAGTAATATTATAAATACGTTATGAAATATAATTTACGTGTTCGAGTTTATATTTATAATTCTATAATGAAAGCTTCGCTGATCGAACGGCAGCTGTTAGAATTCCCGTTGAAAGGCTTAACTGTGTTTTGCGAAACGAAACGAAGTCACGAAGTTGCGAAACGAAATGAAGTTAATTATAATTTCTGAATTTGTATTTTGCCGCATAAGTTGTAATTTGCGAAGTTGCCTCTTGGCAGAGTGGCGCGCTCCCAACCTAACTATTAACCACACAGAAGTACAGCTGTTTTCGTAGGAAAGTAGCGGGGCAATCTCGGTAGTATCGTCGTGTACCGTTTAACCAACTGCGTCATAAAATTCCCGCTTTGTTACCCACGTTCGCTATGAATAATTTGAGACTCAGAAATTTTATACGAACATCGGAATCGACACTTAGAAATTTTAGAACGATTATATGTTATCCTCACTATAAAAAAAATTACCACCTGAACCGGGATTCGAACCAGGGCCGGTTAAGAATCAATGCAATGGCTTACCCACCACCAACCCAAACCCTAACCATTAGACAACGAGAGCATTCGCTGATTGGAGTCGTTTCTTTTACCAGATTTATATCAACTTCATTAGCATGTTCATAAAATATTCTATTACGTACGACAACCCACCGAGCGCGCGAGGTGTGATTCTCCACGGATCTCAACGGTACACGACGATACTACCGCAAATCGCGAGTTCGATAAAGTGAAATAATTAATGTCAACATTAAATCGTAAACCCTAGAGTGGTTATCTTTCTGCAAACTGCTATTCCACTGTTCGTGTTTTTGTCTGAGTGTGCATAATATTTGCACATCGGAACTGCACTGTAAATTGAAAAGAGCCGTTTCGGCCCCAAAAATGGGGCCAAAACGGTGAGTAAAATTTGGTGTTAATTTTGGGGCTGTTTTAGTCCCATTACAATGGAGCTAAAACAGCCCCACGTTATGGAGCTAATTTGACCCCAGCTTTTGGGCTGAATTAGACCTTTTTAAGTGCTGATTTGGAAGACACTGGGGTCAATTTGGGTTTTATGGAAGCAGAAACAGCCCCAAAATAATTAGCCCCCAAAGAAACAGCCCTCCCAAAAAGAGCTGTTTTAGCTCAAAGAAGGCCTGTTTTGATCTTTCTTTGTAATTTGGAACCCAGAAAAGATTTCACTATATTTCCCAGGATAAATAAATATTTCTTCCAACTTAACTCATTTCAATAATAGCTGAACAGAATTTCTAGATTGTAAATTCACATTTATTCAAATATTTCCATGACTGCAGTTTACATTTTAGTGCATAAAACGTTTCATGCCATAAAATACACAAGATAAATACATGAGATAAGAGAAGTAATGTAACCTAAAGTCAACTATTAAAGCAATGCAGGGTTGACTTACATGTACTATATAGCTATAACATAACAAAAATGGCACAATCAATGCTATTGACAACTTGTGCAAGCATTTCTAATATACAAAATTATATACATAAGATACATGTACATGCTCTCAGTTCAGTCCCCAAAAACGTGATTAGCACGAATCCAAGGTAAATTACCATGGCAACAAAAATTAATAGTCTCTTACCAGAATTACCACAGGATGTGCTAATCTGTATGCTTTCAGGAAATGGACCCTGAAACATGTACATGTATGAGTATACGATATGTATATATATAAATATATCAGCTTCAACGGGTAAAGCACTTAATATATATAGATAGCATTCATAAGTGAGGTGGCAGACACTAAAGTCTGACCAGCTCTTTCAATCCCAACGCTAGCCTGCAAAAGCAGCTGCATCTTTGTGCTCACTCCGAAACCGTTTCCGCAAAGAACCGCCTGCAGAACGAGTAACAAAATTCCATACTGGTGTTTGACCTGAATCTTGTCAAAAAATTTGATTGGTCAATCACAGATCCTTTTGTCTTCAATCACAGATCCTTTTGTCTTCTGTGCATAATTATTTTTCCCAAACAACCTTTTGAGTGCAAAGCAAGCGTAGGGAAATATTGTCTTTGGATGTTTTTAAACAGTGTCGAAGAGCTGGGCCATGCTTTTGGCTTTAAATCCTTCACCAATAGTCAACTCAATTCCTTATGGCACTGTTGTTGTGATGGTAAAGATGTATTTGAGCTTACCGATGAGATTTGAATGTTCATGTAACTTGTACTCATTCAGTTTGCTGTACCACCACACAATTCAAGGCTAACTTCACTTTGCTATTTGAGAAAAGCTATCAGTTCACTACAGTAGATTTGATCGCCTGCTATACCAATCAATTATTCTTGCTACACCCTAGTTTGTATCATGGCCATAATGGTATCCATATGAAGTTTGAGATTAATAATTGAGACTAATAATTTGAGTTTGTACATACACAAGAGTCAAGATATGCTTCAAACTTTCTGTGGTATCGGACAACAAACTGAATGAGACTTTCATTCAAGTTTCATCGGTAAACACAAATACATCACAACAGTTGCATATTAAGGAATTGACCTGACTGTTGGTGAGCGATTCAAAGCTAAAAGCAGGGCCTGTATAACTCTTTGACACAATGTTTACAGTTTATTTCACAAAACATTGGCCACACGGATTGCCAAGTTCATTTGGAACTTGGGAACTATGTTCCGAAGTACGCAAATTACTTTTGTACCTGTCAATCAAATTGTGATCTTTCAACTGAACTTTGGAACTTCGGTCAGAACTTCACAACAAAGTTGCTCGCAAAGTTGAGAAGTTGGCGGTGAAGTTCGATCCCATTTTATAATTTCAGCAAAATGTATCATAGTCTAATTTCCCATCCAGTCTTTTAGTTCGTCTGTCTCATTCAGTACTACAGTAGTGCTTGTGAACCGGGTTACAAAGAATATTCCATAATAAAATGGGATCGAACTTCACCTCCAACTTCCCAACTTCGGGAGCAACTTTGTTGTGAAGTTTAGACCGAAGTTCCAAAGTTCAGTTGGAAGATCACAATTTGATTGACAGATACAAAAGTAATTTGCGTACTTCGGAACGTACTTCCCAAGTTCCAAATGAACTTGGCAATCCACGCGGCCAAAGTTTTGTGAAATTAACTGTAAAGACATCCAAATACAATCTTTCCCTACACTTGCTTTGCAATTTGCACTTGAAGCTTGTTCAAAAAAAATATTTAGCCAAAAATACATCATCAATATGGAATGTTGTTTCTCGCTCTGCAGACATTTCTTTGGGGTAATCTGTTTCAGAGTGAGTACAAAGATGCAGCTGCTTTCGCAGGCTAGGACAATGCCAACATCAACGAGTTTTATGATTTTATATCAGTGCTTCAAAAAACATTTACTTTATGGAAAATGCCATATTACAAACACCTTACTGACTATGCTAGCCTGGGAAACCAGCCAACTCTTATCGCTCCCCCACTTGTGAAAGAGACGTCTGTGTAGCAAGGCAGAAAATTCCATACTGATGACATACATGTGCAGATAGCCATTTCACGATGCATAAATTAGTTGCAATTCTCAGAAGCCGATGCGAACAACAAGAGTTATTTTCAAGGAATATAACTACTGAGGTTGCTTGGCAGTGGATTACCGTCATGAACAACCACGAAATTCAAGCATATTTAGCATGTGTCGGTGCTGTTGGTGGCTCCTTTGCATAGTTCTTTCAGCTGCTAGTAAAGCGAAATGTCGTATTGTGAAAAGATTTACACTGAGTAAAGTGATCAAAAACTGGTACTTTAGTAGTTGTTTATAATTTCATATAAACCTACACACACTGAGCTATCACAGAACACTGGATGAGTGGTTGTTGCAGGGCCACTCTTCAAGCCGGATCTTTTGCAAGGCAGGGAATCTCTGCTATGAATAAACATTACATGTATTAAAGTGCGCTATTAATCACGAATGTGATGGCCATTCACCCAAGCAAACGGGCAGCCTCGGTAGTATACCTTGAAAATAACTGCATTCTGTAGCTAACCTCTTTGGCGACTGACCTGGCAAAAGAGCTGGCTTGAAAAGTGGCCTGCTGTATTGTGTGTAGGTTTTAAAATTATAAACAATTATCATGTTTTCGCAGACATAGGACAAATTCCCTTGACCGGGCCGAGCCGCTGAAAGAACGAAGCAAACTACATGTAGCTACCGACACACGCTAAATAGGCTTGAATTTCATGGTTGTTCATGACAGTGATCCACTGTCAAGCAAATGAACAGCCTTGCTGGTAGTTATATTCCTTGAAAAGAACTCTCTGTTGTTCGCATTCAGCTTCTGAGAATTGCAACTAATTTATGCATCGTTAAACGGCTATCTGCTATGTCATCAGTATGGAATTTTCTGCCTTGCTGCCCAGACGTCACTTTCATGAGTGGGGGAGCGATAAGAGTCAGCTAGCTGGTTTCCAAGGCTATGACCATGCATGCCAGCTTTACACTTTCTAGGGCACCCACTGATCAAGAAATGTTTCAAGTGTTATTATTATATCTGGATTTTGCAATCTTATACTAAAAAATGTATAGACATACCGATAACTTACAGGGCCCAGCATTTATTCGAGACCACAATGTTTATTGAAAACCAAGCCTTATAATTAATTTTAACTAAACATCTTGTCAATATACCATTTTACATGAACCAGGGAATACCAGTTTTATTACTTTCCATATAATTATAGACAGAGGAAAGAATGTTTCTGGTTTCAAAAGGACTACACAAATGAAGTTGTCAAGCAAATACAAAAAAAGTGTTCATGTTTAAACATACTGGGGCAGGTTCAAATACATGCAAGGGTTCAGTTGTTCAAAGGGTGGATAAAAGGACTATTTTGTCAAAACTGCTTGTCCTCTATGTTATTAACAAGTAATCGCATGGGTTCTCGTAAACATAAGGATTAATTTCACTTGTGTCTTCAAAATTGATAAAATTGCTTTGCTGCATGACTCTATTACCACTGTATAAATATTAGAGAGGAGTGCCCTATTCCCTGAGCCAGTGAGTATTTCAGAAATGAGGCTCTCAACAACAAAACAGATTAATGTCTTATAAAAACTGGGTCAATATTATTATGACTAAATTGTAAGGAAAGCATGGGCAGCTGTTTGAGAAATGCAGAATTACTTGAATTACAAATGTTACATGACTAAAATGAATTGCAACTGGTACATGTACAATGTAAGTTGTATTTTCTTAAATACAAGCCCTGACATTTACTTATAAAATGTGGCTCTCTAGACCAGGGCCCAGTTGTTCAAAGGGTGGATAACCTTATCCACTGGATAAGTCCCCAAGCTACATGTACAATGTATCAACCCTTTGAACAACCTGGTCCACAGAGCCAAATTCCATGAAATGCCATGGCTTGTATTTGAGAAAATACAACTTACATTGAACATGTACATTGTACTGCAGTGCATTTGTCATGTAACCTCTGCAGTGATTCAAGTAATTCTGCATTTTCTTAAACAAATGCCCATGCTTTATCTAAAATTTAGCCATAATAATATTGACCGAGTGTTTATTAGACATTAATATTTGTTGTTGTTATGCCTCTGTGAAATTAATCCTTACGTTTATGAGGACCCATGTGATTACTTGTTAATAACAGAGGTCAAACTTTTTGACAAAATAGTGGAATAAATTGTAATGTGCATTCTATCTCAAATATCAAACATGAACACAAGTCACATTTTTTATTGTTCAAGAAACTTGCTTGATTAGTTATTACTTGTGCCAGGCCTTTGGCCTCCCAATTAACAAAGTTTTGCAAGTGTTTATCAAGAAATCAATAGGACACAATTCTGCCCCCAATAAGAAAATAATGTACATGTACCTTCTTCATCAGCTAATCAGATTTTCAGTAAACATTGCTTTTGTATTGATGTGTACTGCCAGTTATGCAACACATCAATACATCAACCATGTGAGTCCAAAACAGAAACAAAAAATCCTGCCATCTTCTCTGAGTTACTTATGATAATTATACAAAATTCAGGCTATTCCAGGCCAGGTCTTGAATAAAAAGCAGGGTCTCAAATAAATGTCCCTAGCATTTATTTAAAATCACCCTGCTCATACATTGTACAGATACCTGGCATTAATATTCCAGAAAATGTTGTAAGCATAATTATTATAAGTAATATTTTTAAAGATTAGTAATTATCCTAAAATGGCCTAGTTTATGTTTTTTTAAGTCTTATCTGTTGGTCTTCTCCCATGTGTACTCAGCCAACCAGCAAACTTGTTGCATACTGTACACGTATGCCTGCCAGACCTGTTGTTCTATCTTTGCTTTTCTAGCACACATGAACATGCTGAAAAAGGAAGAGTACAACACTTACTGTTAGCAGTGGTGTAGTTACTTAATTTACTTTATTTTGGGAAACAACAAAATTGTTTTTGATTTTCAAGTTGTTTGTGTGACCATTGGAAGTACCCACTATCAAAGAAATTCTAATAAAGAAAGTACATGTTATTTCGTTAATTAAGAAATTAAAACAAAAGTCAAAATTCTAATACATCAGTCAATTCCAGCAATGCCCATTCCCTCCCCACGGGATATGGTGTGGCATTTGCATACTTTGATTGGTCTATGGTTTTGTGTTATACTCGTTTAGTCAAACGACCTTGTTAACTTAGAAATATACTCAAACACAACACAGTGTCCTAAAATTGTAACTAGATGGTTAATTCGAGTCGCCGAGTATTTAAGTTGTAATGTGACTCTGCTCTGTCGCAGATTTATAAAGGCGAGAGAGTGTCAGAGCAAATAGGCCTTTTGCATCAATTGATCACGGGTATACAGAAAATAGCATATTGTGCGAAAAATGACCTCATTCTTATTGTAAACGAGTAAGCGAAAATGTACCTTGAAATAATCTAAAAATACATGAACATACTACTTAATGTGATCGGGGAAGCGAAAGTTTTTCGCTTCCTCGTTTACAATAAGAGATAGATCATACTACTTAATGTGATCGGGGAAGCGAAAGTTAATGTGATCGGGGAAGCGAAAGTTTTTCGCTTCCTCGTTTACAATAAGAGATAGATCATACTACTTAATGTGATCGGGGAAGCGAAAGTTTTTCGCTTCCTCGTTTACAATAAGAGATAGATCATACTACTTAATGTGATCGGGGAAGCGAAAGTTTTTCGCTTCCTCGTTTACAATAAGAGATAGATCATACTACTTAATGTGATCGGGGAAGCGAAAGTTTTTCGCTTCCTCGTTTACAATAAGAGATAGATCATACCACTTAATGTGATCGGGGAAGCGAAAGTTTTTCGCTTCCTCGTTTACAATAAGAGATAGATCATACTACTTAATGTGATCGGGGAAGCGAAAGTTTTTCAAATCTTTGTTCCATCCCTGTCTAAAGAAAAAAATTCATATATGAAAGCATATCAGATTTAACATCTTTTGACAGAATATCTAGTTTTGTGGTGGAAGTTTTGAAAAAGTCAGAAATCAACTTAAATTTAAGGTAATTGAAATACTAGCGACCACTTTCAAAGTTATGTCTGCTTATATATCTTACTGATAAGTAAAAAAAATCCAGGAGCCGTAAGTCTTTATGTCGTTTATTCTGATTTTAATTTCCACAAATATCCTTGTCGCATGGTTTTGTGTAAATTACGTTACCATGAACTAGATCGAGTCGTTTCGCAGCATAAATTGTCATATCCAGCGATGTATTTTGACCGTTTCTCCTTACTACATGTGCTCTTTAATATAAAAACGTAAAGCAGGACCTAACATAACACACAATGATTTTTTTTTTAAAGGAGCTAATCGATTCGGGAGCCAAAATTTTCTGGACAGTAAATTACGTTACCATGTTTTCAAGAAATATTTTGTATATAAAACATGACAAGTGCACAACCTTACTGTAATTTTTAATAGACTTACTCAAATAGTACTTGAGAATACATGCAGAGAATTCGACATCGTTGTAATTTTGTAGGTGTAGGAAGGGAAAAATGAACCGATATAACGTTACGTTACCGTAACGTAATTTACAGGATTTATCTAGGACCTTGCCAAGGAGGATATATAACACCATCCCGTAGCAGATTCTCCTCAAAATAGCTTAGATTCAAATATTTACTTCTTATTCTTGAATTTAACACCCAGATTTCGCTACATTTAGCCTCTTTTCAACCTCATGTAAAGGCTTGCACTGAGGCAAGAAACCCTCTTCAGCAAAATATTTAAGGAACATAAAAGTATACAGTGTATACGTATGTTTCCCTAGTTTTGCTTATCATATTGATATCTACTATGATTTCGCACATCTTACATTATAATAATGCTCATTATATATTAACTACAACCTTCCACCATCCACCATCCATTGGGTTGGTTGGGTATAAATTAAGGTCGGTGTAAATTACGTTACCAAGGGTATATTTGCCTTTGTTGCAAAGAAAATTACATTATGTGTGTTGCAATGGGTTCCAAAGGTACATGTATATCCATTTGTATAAATAAATAAATCTTCTTACTTCACGTTTATCATCAGCCATTTAGCAGTATCACACAATGCACTTTTTTCACTTTTATAGCAAAAATACCACAAAATCCTAAACTATTTCACGTTTTCTTTAGAAACGTATGTTTAAACCATTGAGACATACTTATTTAAGCTAAAACCTTGATTATGTCTTGTTATTCACCTTTACATTTCTAAAGAAAGTGTCCAGAAAGTAAATTGTTGTAATGCATGAGCTTAGGGTATCAGAACTAAATTGAATATCGGAAATGTGTTGTATAACGTTTGAATTTGAGGGGTTTTCTAAATGTTTGTCGTCGAAACAAAGCAACTACAGAGAAAATTGGTTAATTCAATTTCATGGTCGCAAAAAGCGGAATTGCAGTTGTCATAATCAAGTAATTTTTCAAAACGATTTTGGATCTGTGTCAAAAATAAAACATAATCCTCTATTTCAGACTAAGACTTTCCAAAAATGATGAGGACAATCTTTGCCAGATGCAGGTATTCTCTGCTATCTTATTTTTTTCCGGCATTATCCTAAAAATAACGATTTTATTTTCAAAGCAGGGTCCGTTAATAATATTGTCTGTAACTCACGAACTACTGGACAGTTTTATGCCACATTTCCGAAATATTGGCTTTGAATAATATGTGATTCGGTAAATCTATTGAAATTGGGATTGTACAAACTTTATATTTGGGCTTTTCAAACTGCGAATAGTCCCTGTTAACTGAGAATGGGTGAAAAACCAACACGCTAAATTCCAATTCGATATGTGGATTAGCCGGGACCTGGCTTTGATCAGCCCCCATGGTTGTTTCAGGTCTCGTTAGAAATTCAGAGAGTTTTCTACCAAAGTCTAATTATTTCTTTTCCTACAAACTATATAAACGAACACTCCAAGAATGGAATTCCGTCCTTATGATCAGTACGACAATACCTGTCAAAATCCTGACTGTATCCAACTATTAAACTTGATGTCAGTTATCCGACCACGGCAACTCAATAATACAACTATGCCTGGAAAGACATAAAACTAATTATTTCTGTTAAATCTAAGATCCTTTTAGTTTGAATATTTTGAAACCAGAGATTTCAAAACAATTGGAATTGATTTACAGTGCATATTTTACCTTAGTGTAGTTCCTACCAAATTTTATGTTGCAAGAGTAATTCCAGTTTATAAAAAATATTTAGTTACTGTCTATCTTTAATATCTTAATACAAAAACTTGTGTATATTAATTACTTTCCTTGAAAAGTATCATCTAATCTTTGATTGTCAGTTTGCCTTTTGTGCTCAAAGCAATACCGGTTAGCTCATTGGTTAAGCGCCGGTCTATTGTGCGGGAGGTCGCGGGTTCAAACCCCGGCCGGCCCAACACTCAGGGTCTTAAAATAACCGAGTAGAAGGTGCTGCCTTTGCGAAACACTCGTTCTCGAACTGCAAATTAAATGGTTAGACCTTCACGTCTTCTCGGATAAGGACGTTAAATTGTTGATCACGTTGGCCTCAAGCCGGTTTATCAGTCGTACCGGACTATCACGAGTTACCGACGTTAAATAAAGTTACTTTTACTTTACTTCACAATCCATGCTATCCTCTTGATTATTGATAACATGAAGTAAACAAAGTAATTGATAATATTTTTTTGTCGATTTCAGCAAAGCCGTTCACACGGTAACCATGATATTCTCCTAAAAAATGGATTATTATGGAATTAGTACCTTATCCAAATTCTATATTATAATATATTAAACTTACGGGTCAAACTTTCGCTTCCCCGTGCACATTAAGAAGTGACATACCTTCTTATTTTAAACGAGGAAGCGAAAAACTTTCGCTTCCCCGATCGCATAAAGAAGTATGATATCTCTCTTATTGTAAACAAGGAAGAAAAAGAACTTTGGCTTCCCCGATCACATTAAGTAGTATGATCTATCTCTTATTGTAAACGAGGAAGCGAAAAACTTTCGCTTCCCCGATCACATTAAGTAGTATGATCTATCTCTTATTGTAAACGAGGAAGCGAAAAACTTTCGCTTCCCCGATCACATTAAGTAGTATGATCTATCTCTTATTGTAAACGAGGAAGCGAAAAACTTTCGCTTCCCCGATCACATTAAGTAGTATGATCTATCTCTTATTGTAAACGAGGAAGCGAAAAACTTTGGCTTCCCCGATCACATTAAGTAGTATGATCTATCTCTTATTGTAAACGAGGAAGCGAAAAACTTTCGCTTCCCCGATCACATTAAGTAGTATGATCTATCTCTTATTGTAAACGAGGAAGCGAAAAACTTTGGCTTCCCCGATCACATTAAGTAGTATGATCTATCTCTTATTGTAAACGAGGAAGCGAAAAACTTTCGCTTCCCCGATCACATTAAGTAGTATGATCTATCTCTTATTGTAAACGAGGAAGCGAAAAACTTTCGCTTCCCCGATCACATTAAGTAGTATGATCTATCTCTTATTGTAAACGAGGAAGCGAAAAACTTTCGCTTCCCCGATCACATTAAGTAGTATGATCTATCTCTTATTGTAAACGAGGAAGCGAAAAACTTTCGCTTCCCCGATCACATTAAGTAGTATGATCTATCTCTTATTGTAAACGAGGAAGCGAAAAACTTTCGCTTCCCCGATCACATTAAGTAGTATGATCTATCTCTTATTGTAAACGAGGAAGCGAAAAACTTTCGCTTCCCCGATCACATTAAGTAGTATGATCTCTTTTAGAGGTACTTTTTCGCGTTGTAGTTTTCTATAAGTATAGAGGTTTAAATTCGCATAATATGCGATATTCTATATTCCGAGAACTGAGCTGACTTCGGGAATGTACTTTTCTTCCACGCTTTAAATCGTTTTTATGTTCTAGAAAAAATATCTGATGACAGGAGACGTATCTATTTAATACTCTACCATAGCCGAGGAGATGCTAGGAGACGCTGGTGTTGTATAAACTGGAACGCACTACCACTGTTGTGTGCCACAAATATGCAGTGGTGATTCACGCTATAACGATGGACTTTCCTTTCATCGCAAAAATTCCCCGGTAAAGACATGGGATTAAGGTCTCAGTGGATCACCAAAATACGAAGTAACAAGGGGCTTTATTTCAAGATTACAGACTCTAGTGTTGCTGGTGATTTGAAAAAAAGAGAGAACCTGTCACATAGGAAAACCAGCTACTCAACAACCTATAATATCAGGTTGTTATTCGTACATCAGTTTATAATATCTCTGTAGCCTGTAACGCGTTCAGATACATCATTCTCCTGTCATCACATAATTTTTCTAGAACATAAAGACGATTTAATGCGTGGAAGAAAAGTACATTTCCGAAGTCAGCTTCTTACCGGCGCCAGCTGTTGTCTCATGTTGCGAGTATCTCGCAGAGTCCGATTCGGTTTTGGCTTCAGAAAGCTATTTCTGATCGTCTTACGGCTCTTAAAATCCTCTAACACTGAACTTTCAGATTTAAAGCTAAATAGTTATGATAAATTTGAGCTGAAAACGAATAACAAAGGAACCGGCAGAACTTTTAGTATCGAGGTTTCACGTTCGCGTCTCCCACGCTCTCTCTGTTGTCAAGGAATGTTAGAATGGCTTGCCCTCCACACAAGGCGTTGCTATGGGAAAATCGTCACGTGATCAATTGATGCAAAAGGTTATATTTACGTTTTGTAAGTATTATTAAGGGACCTACCGATCAACATATCTACTTGTAGGTAAATTAGGAATTACTTCAGTCTTTGGACCATTACTAGCATTAGTCATTACTTTAAAAGTTAAAAATAAAACTGTGTATAAAGGCAGTTACCGGCCAACTTACCGTCATCTTCGAACTGTTAGTTTTTAGTGTTTCGTTTTCCTCCAAGCATACCAGTCCATAAATAGCCATTTAGGGTCCAAACGACGTCTTGATGAGTTCTTAGCTTGGTTCCAAAACTCTTAAACTAGCTAATGTTCTGTAAATCCATTGAAGTTGTAGCCAAATGTAGGAAAAGTCCGTTCAGAAATGGAACCGTTGAAATTCGTTCGACCGCCGAAACCCGAAGTACTCATGAGCTCATGAGCATGCGTCCGTTGCCGCTGACCGATTTACAGTACTGTAGTTACCAGTCTCTACTCGTGTATCAGGAATCATGGTTGCCGCTGCGAACTAGATGTACTATAGTATTATCATTTTTCATTTATTAATGCTTTAGCAATTTAAATGCTAACTTCCTCACAAAGTAGAGACTATTTAAAATAGTTCATCCGCATCTCAGAAAATTTCCTGCGTGATTCTGCCAGTTTATGTTTTACCGCCACTCGCTGCAGTCTACGGCCCCGGGGGACCTCATCACCTCGTCACCTCATGCCTATATATGTGGTTTCAAAGAGCATTTATATTAGTTTTCTCCAAGGAAGGGTTGGGCCAAATCAGCCCAAGTGCATTTGACTCTTTATAGAGCCGAATTGATAGGAAGGGCCAAATTGGAAATTCTTGGAGCCAAATTGGACACTCGTGGGGACAAATTAGTTTCTATTAGGGCTGATTTGGCCTCATTTTCCAAAACGGCTCCTTTAGGGGCCGAATCAGCCCAAGTGACTTTGGGGCTGATTTGGCTTTTGGGGTCAAAACAGCTCTTTTCAATTTACAGTGTGTGTTAAGTTTGGTTTTGAAAACCACATTTGATATTTTTCATTGAAAACAGTAACTCTAATTAACGTTCTGAAAAAATGATTTTGCACGCAATTGTGTTATATCAGTGCAGAGAACTAGAGTTAAAGGGGCCGTCTCACCCACAGTGCTTAGCGTGCGTTTGTTATTGTTTATATCCGGGACTTTGACCCTTAATCACGGCGGGAGCTCACGAACTAAGCATATTCTTTATGTTGGTGACATGATAATTTTGATTTGAACATGGTTGACCTTGATGAAACTAACAGTACCTTACAAGTTGAATGTGAAGCCAACAAAGTGTTATACAGCAGTACTTGGCTGTACTATAACATTTACCGCTCACCCGTCGCTGCTATAAACAGAGAACACACTCTCCGGGTAATACTAATATTTATGAAAGCGAGAGGTTTCTCTGGGGTTTCTCTCCTCGGTTTTATTTTTACTTGCAGACAGAGAGAGAGAGAAAGAGATCTCCTTAAGCAGGCAATCCCGTTGCTGGCAGTAGCAGAGAACCAGTTCAAGAGAGAACAGTGAACGAATTACAGCTCGATCGTTTCAATGCGAAATTATTATCACGGCGGCTCTGTTGTCAAATTTTGTGCGAGTCATAAACTTTGATCGATCATCTCGGCGAAATCACGGCGTGAAAGCCCTTCGAAACCAGAGAGAGACCTGTTTCCACAAGTTAAATGCCGAAGCTCTCAAAATGATTTTAGGAAATTGCTCAATTGTTTTCGGGTCGACCAAGCGGAGTTTCGTTGCCTATAATATTTTGTTCACTATAATATTTACCGCTCACCCGTCGCTTCCAAACTATAAACAGAGAATAATAATTATGAAAAGAGAGGTTTCTCCCCTCGGTTTTATTTTTCCCTGCAGAGAGAGAGAGAGATCATCTGCTAGCAGTAAATCTCATTGCTGGTGCCAGAGAATCAGTTCAAGAGAGAACAGTGAACGAATAACAGCTCGCTTGAATAGGAAATTATTATCATGCAGCTCGATGGCTTTGTTTGTCAAATTTCGTGCTAGTATAAACTTCAAATGATCAACCCGGTGAATCCGAAAATCTCGGCAAAATCACTGTCTAAAAGCCCGAATTCCGCCCTTTGAAACCAGTGAGAGACCTGTTTCCACAAGTTAAACGCCAAAACCCTGAAAATAATTTTAGGAAACTGTTCTTCAAGTGGAGTTTTGTTACAAATTGTGGTCACGTAAGCCAGCCACGGTGTTCAAAAACCCAAGTCGCCTCAAAGATAGTAGATACTCGAACTAAGCGCTAATATATCTTTACATATAAATATTAATGGTCAGAATAGCTTCTCCATGTTGTAGGTGGAAATCGTGGATACAAACGGACAATTGTTTCCTTTCGTTGAGGACGAACGAGACTGGCACCATCAGAGAACTACGGCCACCTGAAATAAAACTAAAATTTGCATAACCAAATAATTTAAAACACTTAAATAAAAGGCTCAGTAGGAAGAGCAATAAAAAAGGTTCAACCTAGTATGATTTTTTTGACGATAGCTGGAAGGATGGCAGAGATGTAGAGAAGATTAAAATCACTGCCATAAAAGTCTGGATTTCGATGGCATCGAAAATGGCCGCAATGCTATGTGAGCGCGCTAAGCACTGTGGATGAGACGGCCCCTTTAAGCTTTGAGAACTGTTTCTTGTTAAACTAAATCACCGAAGTTCCTTGAAAAGTAGGTAGACTATACCGGCACTGTGCCAGTAGTATTCTGTATTTATCTTCCATATTATTTCTTGTAACGACAACAACGGATTCTCTAAGATTTGACCATTAGCATGCTTGTTTGAAATGGTGAAAATTTGACCTTTCCTGACCCATGACCGCGTAGGAATAAGACTGGGTCGATTCTTGATCTTACGTCATCTAATTCATTCCACTTTGCAATAATTTTAATAAATATTTAGCATTTACACTAAAATAATTGTTTTCTTTACTAACAACTCACAGACTGTGTATATTATCTATATATCGATGTTGTTGTGATAGAAAGGCGACATGGAGAACAATGCATTAATGAGGTGACGTAAGATCAAGAATCGACCCAGTCTTTTTCTTACGCGGTCATGGGTCAGGATAGGTCAAATTTTCACCATTTCAAAAAAGCATAGAACATAGAGTATTCTATGTTAGCCAAAGATTTATTCGCAGAAGTACCCAAAACCTTCAAAGATTCATATGTATAAAAATTGCAAAAGGGGTTAGTTGCACTTTAATTAGAGTTATTGTTTTCAATGAAAAATATCAAATGTGGTTTTCAAAACCAAACTTAACACAGTTCCGATCTGCAAATATTATGCACACTCAGACAAAAACACGAACAGTGGAATAGCAGTTTGCAGAAAGATAACCACTCTAGGGTTTAAGATTTAATGTTGACATTAATTATTTCACTTTATCGAACTTGCGATTTGCATTCAGTTCTCAGTTCAGTTTCAGTTCTCCGCAGATATTTATTTTCTACTAACTGCCGGCTTAAAATTAGTAGTATTTATATTTGCTTCATGGCTTTAAGTAGCCTGCTATGCAGACGTATTTTTCCACTCTCATAAATTCGAAGAAAAAAGTAACGTCTGCTTACCCGAGCGCTTAATTAGTTTCCAATATGCAAGCAGACGTCAGCACGTTTGTTTTATTTTCTGCCCAATCAAAGCCGTTGTTAGAATTTTAGTGAATTGGCGGCCATTGAACACTCTCATATGATTGATCAATGGCAATTGTATTGTCTGAATTCCTTAGAAATGTAACATTACGTCACTTTCCAGGATATGGAAGGTAAAATCTGATTGAACCATAACACAATGAGGTGTTCATATTGGAAACTAATTAAGCGCTCGGGTAAGCAGACGTTACTTTTTTCTTCGAATTTATAAGAGTGGACAAATACGTCTGCGCATAGCAGGCTAGGCTTTAAGAGGCTTCGTATTAATTAAAAGAAGATTTATTCGGGAGAAAATGGTACACACGCCAGGTTAAAATTACAATATCTCGTATCATTCTCGGTTTGTTTTGAAGAGAATCCTGTCATTTGTGTGCTCCACAAAGCATTGGAGCCAGCAAACGATGAACGGAAATATTTAAACTCCGATTCGTTAATAAATTGCAGCTGTCTAGCATGTAATTCTGTGTTACATTATAAACTCTATATTTGACTCTTTCCCTTCTTTCCATTCTTTTCTTCTGTGACATTCAGAGATGTGAGACTCGTTTGATAAAATTCCGGTGCACTTTGTTTACTTTTAAAGTCCACAAGATTACATCACTCCAGGACTATTGTTTTTTTTTTTGTAAACACAGCGTGGTTCCAGTGCTAAATACTTCTTCGCACTGGATGCATCAGAATGCAAATAATGCAGATCAGTTAATAGAATACTGCTATCTAAAATAAGTAAAATTTGTTGTTGTATAATTATTTTAAAAACGGAAATTCGTGTGTTTGCGTGACATTTATAAATACAAATCGAAACCACGGCAAACACGCCAAATCGCCAAAGTATTCTTGAAATAGTAGGTATAGACCAGTAATACCGGCTCTCAGCCAGTTCCATTCTGCATTTATCTTCCATACTATTTCTTGCAATATCACAAGGAAGCTGTTCGTGTGGCGTAAATTGGGGCAGTTGCTCCGGTTAACATTTCTCCTTGTGTTTATTATTTCGTTATTTCACATTTGAAGAGTTTGTGTTAGAAAATAAATATAATATGTATTATCTAACATAGGAAATCTGTTAAAATCAAATATAGAAAAATCCTTGGTTAAACGTTTGGTCTGGTTACCGGTCTGCTATCTCTACATCTCGTAAACTGGTACTTTTGCTGAGGCTCGATCGGCAGTCATTGACCCACAATGCACCCGATATAGTTGGGGGGGGGGGGGGGGGGGGGGGTCAGAATTTATGAAAATTGCTATATATATATATATATATATATATATACAGCGAAGTGCAAAAACTTTGACTCCCCGCTCCTCAACTATATCAATATATCGGGTGCATTATGGGTAGGAGTAAAGTCATTAAAATGCAACTACAGCCGATATCCGCGCGCGTTTGTAAATCGTCATAACGAAGACTTATGCAGTTGATTTAAAGTTCAAGATGCCATCTAGAATACAACATTTTTACTCGGTGCAGGACAGCTTAAATAAACCTGAGTATTTAAATGCACTCTACATATTTACTGTTAGATCGAATATTTTCAAAATAGAACATATCCCTGGTCGGCGGAAAGAGAACGGGAAATGATCATGCTCGACGTGTGAATTCAGAACTATTTGTGAAGCTGCTGACCTAAAATATCGAGATAACCCATGAAGAGGAGACATGATTACACCTGATCTGTGGGTTCAGGGCGAATATCAATTCGTTTGAAACTTTGACATTCTACATTTGTTGTCAGCGATTCTAAACCAAAACTGAGAGCGATGAAAAAATTCAGCTCGATATCAGCGCAGTTATTCCGTTCTCTGTCTTCTACTTCTGTGAAGACTGAACTGATCAGTGTTATTAGACTGATATAACATTTCAAAGAGCAGAATGAAAGGATTCATATGTACTGACCGGAGCTGACTAGATGCACAGACTGCACAAGAGCCTGGCCTACAGTTGGAAAACGTATCGACAAAGCAAAATAAACACTTTATAGTGTAACATAAGAAAACCTCTTACAGTTTGAACATCGAATCGTTTTCTTTAACTGTTGTGTAATGTTTATTTTTAGCTGATCCCGACGAGACGAAATTCACAATCTGAGAAAAAAACTGCTGTTGTTTGAAATTTCGAAAATTAAATATTCAAAAGTTTGTCGCGGCTCGTTATCTATAAAATTAGAAAACCGGCTAGGATTCACAATAAAGTGATGTCGTTAAATGGGACCATAGCTGCTGACGTTTTTGGTTTAATGACGAAGCTATAATAAACAGTTTCGTCACAATTATCATGAGATTTAAATAGGATACAAAATACATTTTAAGAATGAAAGAAAACTGTGCAACAATAATAAGAACATTCAGCGATGCGAATCCAAGAATTATCGAACGTACCTTTCATAAAAGCTTTTCCTAAAAATTATACCATAAAACAGGATCCCTCCGAACATTGAATAAAACTGGATAAGAGAATTTCAAGAGGAATAACTAAGAGTTTATCAGATTTTTTAGAATCGTTTAATTCCATAAAATATGGCAATGATATGGGATACGTTAATTTCTATCCGTTTCTTAATCAAAAATAATTAAATGTTTTATGAATTTGTTGTCAATAAATTTATGAAATTGTGTAAACCTTTAAGCTATTTTAATCTCTTCAATTTTCCGCGAAACATTTTCAAAAATAGTGTTGAATTCTTGCTTCGCAGATGAAATTCGGCATGATAGTTCCGTTCGAGTTACGTTCTGCTAACGTAAACATTAATTTATAATATTAAATCAGAAAAAATATTTGTCCAAACAGAAAATAGAGAGTGAATTTACGATACTTTAAACTTTCCTGCCTGTTCCGAGTAAAAGTGTTGTATTGTAGATAAATTCTTGAAATTTAAATCAACTACGTACACAAGTCTTCGCTGTGATGATTTGCAAACGCGCGCGGATACTTGGCTGTAGTTGCATTTTCATGAACTTACTCCTACCCATAATGCACCCGATATATTGATATAGTTGAGGAGCGGGGGGTCAAAGTTTTTGCACTTCGCTGTATATATATATATATATATATATATATATATATATACAGCAAATTGCAAAAATTATGGCACATTCTGTTCAATATAAATATATATCAGAAACATATCTAAAATTATGGGATGGAGTTACTGATATTTTTTTCAGAAGGCCTTGAGGGTAGGCAACTTGAAAAAAATATCAGTAATACCATCCCTAATTTTAGATGTGTTTCTGATATATATTTATATTGAACAGAATGTGCCATAATTTTTGCAATTTGCTGTATATATATATATATATATATATATATATACAGTCGATGCCAAAAATGTTGTCCAGCAGAACATAATATAATACTATAATATCCATATAATGTATATACAGTCGCTGCCAAAAAGGTTGTCCAGCAGAACATAATATAATACTATAATATCATTGTTTTGGGCTATTGTCTAGACCAATTGTCTTGGTCTAGACAATAGGCCAAAACAATGGATATTATAGTATTATATTATGTTCTGCTGGACAACCTTTTTGGCATCGACTGTATATATGAAGACTGCAGTATTCATATATTCCAATCCTTCTGCTGATCCTGATCTCCACAGATCCGGCTACACTTTTGTTTGTAACAGTAGTCCTTACAGCCTTTTTGAAACTTAAGATATACATTGTATCGTTCAATAAAATTGAGTTGATTACTAGATCCTGGTGACAGCAACCATTGAAGGTTTACTGTTAGCATGCATTGACCAAAGTGTGCCGTTACTTTTCTCTATGAGCACAAAGTAATCCACCTTACCTAAAAAGATGGCTTCTTGTACATTTACCCACAATCCTTTGAGTGAAAAAATATTTTATATTTTATAAAATCAGCCCGCCAGATATAAGCCCCTCGGTAATAAGCCCAGCAAAAACCCTTATGAATGAGTATAAGCCCAAGGCTTATAACCGGGATTTTACAGTATACTAATAACTTAAAATGAGATCATAAACTATCTAATGAGATTAATCAATTCATACATTCATGCTATTACAGTATTTGCAAGCAGACGAGACCGCATTAATCCTTTGCGATATCAGACAGCTGTATTTGCAGAGTTTGTAGGATTAATTATTTATACAAGGATGTACCTGTACATACATGTACATGTATACTTCATGGGATAGTAATGTTAACCTTTTTTCTGCCATATTTCTCTGGAGTCATATTTCCAGTGGCAAAAAATAACTGTATGTAGTGATAAATGCTTTTCAGACACATGATAAGAGTACAAACAAGTCTTCCTTATCTTTTTTTTTACGATAATTATCATAAACAATCCAGCAATCCAGCGAATACAGATGGAGTAGGCTTTTGGCATTTTCGATTCATGTGCACTAGCTCACCTTGCGATAAACTTGCGATAAACTTGCGATAAACTTGCGATAAACTAATAGTGCAGTACTATTTTATTTATTTATTTCTTACATTGTAAATCATTGGAACATATAATTTGGACACATCCATATGGAACATTTAAGAACAAACATTTTTTTCAGTTTGGTCCGGCTTCCTTTAAGGCTTCCATCTATCATAAAAAAACATCTACAAAACGTTAATTAGCACAATTGAATGGAAAACTAACATTTCGTGTACGAATGTATGTGATCAGCTGTTAAGTCAGTTCAATTTGCTGTCCTTTTAGGGCCAATCATGTACCACTTTTTAAAGGTTGCTACTCAGTTGGTTCCCTGGTGAAGACAAGGCTCAATTTGCATCAGTTGGCTTTGTTAAATGAAGTTGTGCATGGAGCCGCAGTTGATGTTCTAGAAGCCTATCGATTCAAGAAAATCAGTTACAGGAAGCAAGTATTTTACAGCCAGTCTTGTACAAAGGTAAAGAAAAGAAACAGTTACACAGTATCATACACTGAGAGAGGAGGAACACAGAAGATTGGTGTTATTGTGTATTACCTGAAAGTTGCTGTGGTTGACCATGTCGATCCCTATTACATGGCAGCAGTTCAGGAACTGCATCCTAATCCACTTGAAAGCATCATGGCTGGGATAGATGTTTCAACAAACAACACGAATCTTGGAGGTTATCTCAAGCCATACACGTATTTAAGGTTTGATAACAACAACAATCTTTATTATTATTAACACTGACAGTGCACGTAGGTCTAATCATACAATTATCGTTATTTAACTATGTAATATATAATTGTAGCCTTTTAAACAGGCTCATTTGGTATGTGTAGTTTTGATTCATTGAGCCATTGTTCACCACCGGATCCCAATTAGACAAAGAAACCACACGAGAGAAAGTGCACTGAGGCCATTTATCATAAATTAACTGAATCATAACAAATTCATATTTTGTTTGCCCACATTAATTAATATATGTTTTTTTTATTATTTTCTCTTTTTAATCCGATTAGGGATGAACCTTACAACTATATTTCTATAAGAGATATTGGGGAGAAGAAAGTTGCTACAAACTGTCTCCCATCAGATGTTATTTACATTTGTAGACCACCGAACTGTTGGGAAATGGACTGAAGTAAAACAACAAAAGGTAAATGGATTAAGTTAATGTGTTTTAATTCTGATGTAATAATTTTAAAACATTAATAGCTGTTGGGAAATGGACTGAAGTAAAATAACTAAAGGTAAATGGATTAAGTTAATGTGTTTTAATTCTGATGTAATAATTTTGAAACATAAATATTATAGCCCACATTTTAAGTCATTTAAACTACATGTATTTATTTATGGAATAGCATTTTAAGTTAATTATGAAAGTCAACTATCAGGACTTTAAATTTACACAAGTACTAATGTACTAGCATTATAATCATTATTAATATAAACATTAATTAAATAAAGCAATCTGACTATTTGCAGGTGCCTTGTTAAATGTGTGTGAACTGCCTCAGTAGTCATACTATTTTGCATGAATTCGTTATGCACGATCCTCTTATCCTGCATGTATGCACTTCTGCCATGCAAATTGCATGCATGCACTATTAATGTCATGCAAATTGCATGCATGCACTGTTAATGTCATGCATATTGCATGCATGCACTGTTAATGTCATGCAAATTGCATGCATGCACTGTTAATGTCATGCAAATTGCATGCATGCACTGCTGAGTTCATGCAAATTGCATGCATGCACTTTGCTGTATGTATGCAAAATGCATGCAAGTTTGCATGCAGAAACCAATGCATGCATGAGTGCATGCATGATAATAACTTTGCATGCATGCATCATGCATGCGGCTTGCATGCAACATGCATGCACAGTTTAGAAGGTTAAAGAGGTTTTAAATCTTAAAAACAATCCAATACAAGTGCTGTTGACAATACCCTGTCATTTAAAAGAATAGAGGATTTCTACGTGTTATATTGACTGTTTTAGGTTCGCTAGGCATTGTGGACAAATGTACAGGCGCCATCTTTTATGGTATGGTGGATTGAGATCCCATACAAAAATATGTTTTGCATTACAGAATTACTTCTAAGAGAAATGAGGATATTTCGTTAAAGAAATCGAAAGGCCTTGATTGCATTCTTAGATTTGGCAGATGTTGTGCACATACATTCCCTCCTCACTTTTGGTTCAATAAAATCAAACATGTTCTTATCCATGACACCTGAAACCTCAGAAACATATCGTAACTGATCCTTGGTCAACATACTTCCCATATTGCTTCCCCCGTTGCACTAAATTGCTCAGGACTCTGAATTTCTAACGGTTGCATGTGCTGATTTATGAGATATACATGAATTGTGGCCATTTTACCTGTTTCTGTTCCTTTGTCGATTCTCAGGTTTCTTGGTAGCATCTTTGTTTCGTATAAGTATTGAAGGTACATCTTGCCTACTATATACTCAAGGGGTTGAGTTGGAGTGGCATATAAACATGAACAGAGAATGTGCCAATACACCCATATACGCCCAGAGGAAATAACCAGTTCTGATATCCACATAGTTTGTCGTGGCCGTCTAAGGACACTAACCCATAACAGGCCTTCAGATGTAAATGGTCTCTTAGCCTTTTTCCTCTTTCTTTGAAGGTTTCTCGCTTCGAGTCCTTTGGGATCCAATTCGGCCATCATATTGTGACCAAGATGACGTGGTACCTAGCTGTATGTTGTGTTCTGTTCTTAGTTTTTGGTTCAACGCTCTATAACCTCACAGTCTTCCCGGTCCTTTCAATTCTTTCTTAACAGCATCGGATACTGCTGTGAGTAGAGTGTTGTAATTAATGTACTGGATACCGAAGAAACGAAGGCGCCTGTCAAGGGTTGCTAAACTCCATGCGTATCGAGAATAATCGCGTTGCACAAAGTCAATATCATAATGTTTTAGATCCTGCTCCAGTTGAACGTTATCTTTCAAGTTCTGGTCACTAGTTCCTGTGACCATGTCTGTTTTATAAAATCCCGCTGGCCGACCCCGTGGCATCATGGGAGGGTAAAGGCCAGGCCTATCCGCGTCGAATGATAACGCTGGTCCGTTCAAAATGTTTTTTTAATTTCAAACATCTGGTGGGTGAAACCGGCCAAATTTATATAATTTTTTACTTCTAGTATTGAAATTAAAATAAATCTGACAAAACATTTCATTTTATGTCATGAAAATAGAAATTGAAATCGAAATGCTTTTAAAATAGAAGTAGAAATTGAAAATTATTATTAAACTAGCAGTAGAAATAAAAATGTTTGTATAAAATTGGTTGATAACGCGGGGCCACCATACTCTAGCGAGGCTGCAGTACTCTGTTTTGACTCGAGATGCTGCAGAGCCAAGAAGCAGGCGCTGTTCGGCTCGATATAACTCGAAATCCAGGCTTTGAGCACACTCAAGAAACAGGCGATGTTCGGCTTGATATAACTCGAAATCCAAGCCTTAAAAACACTCATGAAGCAGTGCACCATTAATGCACGACCGATACTTTCTCGAATACTTTCTACAGATCATTTGTAAGGAACAGCATTTTACATAACCAAATATACTGAGTAGTCCATAAGTATACAAGTAACGACGCTCGCAAAAATGTAGACTGTAATTACATTAAAAACTCGTGACTAAAAATTACATCAAGCCGCTAAACATGTAATCATCTATATTTACCGTTCACATCATCAAACACGTTTTCAATTCTAGATATCAAGTACTCAACATTATCAAGATCTATCAATTATGACATCGTTTGTGATGTCATAATTATCTGCACGCGCATGCGCTCTCATGACGTCGTAATCATAAAGATGAAGTGTTCCAATGGGAAGTTTTCGCACGCGCATTGACGTTGAATCCAGTCACGGCACTGGATAGGTTTCCCGATAATTGACTGCCCAATCAAAATACTCATTTTAAAGATCGGAGGATAATAGTAACCTTACCAATCAGCTTTTGTTTCCGAAAATGAACCACTATACTATTACACCAGATTTCAACCGGCCACTTTGGCCGGCACGAGTCTTAGATGCGTCGTGTTTCTTTTTATTACTCGGGCCAGGCCTTTATCATATTTCACCCTCCTCAAAAAGCTGCAAATTTGCAACCAGACTATATATTAATGATGAAGAGATTAAGCAAGAAAAATGTATCAAATACCTTGGGATTCTTATTGACTCACATCTCAGTTGGAAATTTAATATCTTGCACATCTCATATCTTGCACATTTCATATCTTGCACATCTCAAAGAAAATCAAACGCTGCGTTAGTATACTCTCAAAAATTTGGCATTTTGTAAGTGTTCCAGTTCTTACTCAGCTGTATTACACTTTAATCTATCCTCTTTTAACTTATGCTCTAGTAACTTGGGGAAACACTTACTTGACTGCACTAAAACCCCGCATTGTATTACAAAAAAGGCAGTTAGAATTATAACCTTTTCTGATTATGATGCTCACTCAAGTCGGTTTTTCCACAGGCTAGGGCTACTTAAATTCACTGATCTGATCCATGTAAACAATGCTTTATTTATGTATGACTTCCATGCAAACAGACTTTCACCTACTTTTAATGATTTCTTTAAATGCATAAACAGAGTACATCAATATAATACTAAACTAGCCTGCAAAAAATCATATTTATTATCTCCTAAAATAAGGACTAATTATGGCAAATTCAATATTCGATTTCTAGGTGTTAAAGTATGGAATACAACTCAAGAAGACTTCAAATCTAGAGGCTCGTCACATATTTTATGTTAAACAATTACTTAATAGACTGATTATACTGATGTACATAAACTTATGCCCACTTCCATCTTTTGTGTATGTATAATGCTTTTTTGGTACGTTTACTATAGATAAGCTTCGTGTGTATTAGTATTGTTCTTTTGTATTTTATTTCCGTCCAATCTATGAGCGCTACTGTATCAATTATTCCTGCATGGCCCAGCTACTTAGCTCGATTAGCTTTTGCTATATCTAAGTAGCTGTGCTCTTCTCCCTTCAAACCGCACACTAGTAATGTTGTTATGCATGTATGTTGTAGAGAGTACAAAAAATAAAGTTGTTGTTGTATCTGTGACAAGTAAAGGCCTTTCGGCACAAGTTTTTTTGTTTTCCATGTTGCGAGTTGTAGCAACACGTGACGGAGTCAACCAATCAGATTCGATATCGCTCGGGACACTGAGGGATACTGCGGGTCACTTAATTTATCTACATAATTTAACTTAGTGAAATAAGATGACGGAGATCCGAGAGATGGGAAATTTCTCTCAAATTTGGGGTTGTAAACAGCTTGTTTTATTTAACTTCATCGTGAGAAAACCTTCAAACAGGCTCAGTATATTTTAATTGGTGCCCTTGTAGGAGCCGAAGAACGTTTTTTTTACCCAGATATTTATTCGACACGACGAACACCACACAACTGACCAAAACGCGAGCGAAGTTTTGCTGAAACCATAGGTTTCTTCGATGGAAATGGCAAGATGTTGATTTTTTCTAGAAGGACTTTGGATGGAAATTTCTCATATTTTACGAAAGGAATAGGGATTCGCTTGCACTCCTAAACGCACGTCGCCTGGCGTGGTGAAATAATTTCAACCGATATTTGTAAGTAAAATACATTTGCATTGTTGTGATTTACTTGATTGCATTGGTGTTATTTAATATTCGTTTCTGTTAAAAGTAATGGCATAAAATAGAGTATGAAATGGCACGATTCCTCAGTTGTTCCAGGCGAACGTCGGCACTTTCACTCGGTCACTTCATAACGTGAGTAAGAATTCCCCAGTGATCGAAAAAAACTAGAGCTACTTCAAGATGTAGAGAATGAACACAAGCACTAATATTTGAAGTCACCACTCTACTCGAAAATAGAACTGCATGCATATCTAGATACATGACTTTAATTCACATTTAGAACGACACATTCCTAAATATTCACAAGGGATATCTATTAGCTAAATGAAACGTGACATGTACATGTATGCTACAATAGTACATGTGCTTGGACAGTGAAGTTAGAAATAATAGTAGTCAATCCTACTGAAAAGCATTGATTTTTTTTAAATGTTGAATAGTTTCAGTTTCATTTTTATTTCGCAGTATTTACAACAAATAATTACATATACAAAGATAAGCAATTGTAAAAAAAGATACATTAAAATATAAGATTAAATAAATAATAAAGATGTGCGCAGTGGTCGAAGGAGCGAAAGATTTCGAGTCAACCACTACAACAGCATGGGATGGTAAACCCTGCTGAAAAGAATTATTTTCTAAATACAAATAAAAACATCTTAATTAATATTGTTAAGTTAAGTTATGTGAAGTTGATTTAATATAATTACTGGGATCAGTTGTAATAGGAGGTCTTTAGCAGGAAACAGTCATGTGCTGGTATAAAACTTTGTTAACGAATTAATTAAGCTTGTGATCTCCATGGGAAAGACGTTGCCATGGATGCTAGATGGCAAGCTGCCTTTAAAAAACGCTGTTTTAGAAAGATCGAAAATCAATTGGAGGTGGAAAATAGCATTTACAAACACGTTTTACTAATAACACTAACGATCTCATACAATGCCTTTAAATATATGAATTAAGGTTTGTTTCCATCTAGTACCGCCATGTGATTGCATTCTTGCAAAAGGGCCATCCAAAATACATAAATTGAAGGTTTGTGTGCAAAAAGGGCGTAATTGATTCTTGGTCACGTTCTAAATTCTCCTTTAGAAAACAAAGATATTGAAGGAGAATTTAGAATGTGATCAAGTGTCACTTACGCCCTTTTTTCACACAGCCCTACAATTATCATGGGATTATCACTACGTCAGCCGACACTGAAAATTAATTTATAATTTGGGAGCGTAATGTAAAATACAGGGGCTTCTCTGCAAGCGCTACCTTTCCTTTCTTCTCCCCATTCCCCTACTCTCCTCCCTCCACTTCCCCTGCGCTTGCCACGCAGTTTAGTTCAAACTTGGACAGGCATGGTACATATATTGGGTCCCCACAAATCACTTAGTGGCAATAACGTCATCGGTTACGTGATTTTAAGTACATTCCCATACCTCCCTCATTTCTAATGCCAGCCGGCTCAAACTTTGACATACATGACATGGTACGGGGTCCCCAAGATTCACGGCTCAATCCCTGTTTCTGGGAAACTACCTACCCACCCCTGCCTTTGATATGCATCGTATATTAATGATTACCAAGAGAGGATAACTAGAGAGCCGATCTGGCCATATCCCGTGACAAACGTAAATGTTTCAAAATCTATTTTTAGATTCCGCAGTTAAAAATAGAAAATTCGGTTCCAGGAACTGCGCGGTTCGGAGTATAAAAATGGCGCGTAACTGAGTCGAAGGCCAGTCGGGTGGCACACTGCGGCAAAGCGGTATGCGCCGCTGGCCGAAAGAACGAAGGCTCTGCTATCAAATATTACCGTGGGCTTAATCTTTTTTAGTAAATAATTTTATAACTTAGTGATCATGAACTCACAGTGAATTATAAATTAAGAAAACTTCACCCTGTTAAAGTCTTAGGCTTATCTTTTAAGTAGTTTTCTTATTTTTTTACAAAACAGTACACAAATGGATACTTTTAAGCTTAAATTTTCAAATCACGGCATGTGCCTGTTGTTTCATTTCAGTTTTCGCGGGAAAATGGGGGCGGCCGCGCGCCGACAAGAAATAGTAAATACGCATACGCGTGACGTATTGCCGCGGTGTGGTCGGGTGGACGACTGAGGAGAAACTAAATTGTCAACCTTAATTTAAAAAGAAAGAAGAACCTTATCTTCTGGAGATGAGACAAAAAGGGAAAAGCATTCGCCTGATATTTTAAAGGAATCACCGGGGGAAATGTTGTTAACAATCGGCCATTGGAATGTTACTTGCTCCCGGGACCCCTGCAAAAGCTTGAACATAATATCACAAGACTGAAAATGAGCTAGAAGTAAAAGTGCCAGGAACATACACTGCCTTCCTGTCAACAAGGTCTGAAAAGACAATGAAAACCTTTGTGAACAGTAATTTTATGCAACAATATACTAGGAAAACATTGTGTATGCTTCATTGTGATTTATGAAGAGAGATTTTATTGCTTTCAATCCCCCAAAAATAAGTCCTTTAACAGCCTGCTGCTCACGTTGTGATATATTCACTTTGTGCTGTTCTCTGAATATAATCATTTCACACCCCTTCCTCCTGGCCAATAACCCTAAGCAAAGAAGCATTAAATCAAGAGTGGATATTCATCGTATACCAGGAGATTAAGCATTGCATAACTTAAAGTGCCAATAAGCCACATTTTTTATTATTAAAAGAGTTTCTACAAAAGTAAGTAGGTGAATAGTAAAATATTTCCTGATTGCATCTACAAGTTAGAGGTTTTGATTTCCAATATGTTAATTATGTGATGTTACAGGAGGCTTTATTGGAAGGGGTGAGCTGAAGAAAGAGTTAAGTGATGACAGATCAAGTTCTCAATTCTCCATTACAAAACATTTTTATTATACAAAAATATGCTGGCAGATACATTTCTCACATCCATGTTATATTTGGGCCTTATATCAGTTATTTTACCAACTATATTGTATAAATCAGAAGTGGTTTCATCCTGTAACATCACATAATTACCATATTCCAAATATAAACTATTATAACCTGTAGGTGCAACATTCAAATCAAATATTTTACTATCCACCTATTCACTTGATGTAGAATTGCTAAATATTAATTATAACACATTTGGGCTCATATGCACTTTAACATCCACCAGGAGCCCATTACCAGGAGCATACCTATGTGATGGGTAGCGCCCACAGCACAGTAGACAATGTGGCTATTTATAGTATATATCACCAGGAGCCCATTACCAGGAGCGTACCTATGTGATGGGTAGCGCCCACAGCACAGTAGACAATGTGGCTATTTATAGTATATATCACCAGGAGTCCATTACCAGGAGCATACCTATGTGATGGGTAGCGCCCACAGTACAGTAGACGATGTGGCTATTTATAGTATATATCACCAGGAGTCCATTACCAGGAGCATACCTATGTGATGGGTAGCGCCCACAGCACAGTAGACGATGTGGCTATTTATAGTATATATCACCAGGAGTCCATTACCAGGAGCATACCTATGTGATGGGTAGCGCCCACAGTACAGTAGACGATGTGGCTGTTTATAGTATATATCCCCAGGAGCCCATTACCAGGAGCGTACCTATGTGATGGGTAGCACCCACAGCACAGTAGACAATGTGGCTATTTATAGTATATATCACCAGGAGCCCATTACCAGGAGCATACCTATGTGATGGGTAGCGCCCACAGCACAGTAAACGATGTGGCTATTTATAGTATATATCACCAGGAGCCCATTACCAGGAGCGTACCTATGTGATGGGTAGCGCCCACAGCACAGTAGACGATGTGGCTATTTATAGTATATATCACCAGGAGCCCATTACCAGGAGCGTACCTATGTGATGGGTAGCGCCCACAGCACAGTAGACAATGTGGCTATTTATAGTATATATCACCAGGAGCCCATTACCAGGAGCGTACCTATGTGATGGGTAGCGTACACAGCACAGTAGACGATGTGGCTATTTATAGTATATATCACCAGGAGCCCATTACCAGGAGCGCACCTATGTGATGGGTAGCGCCCACAGCACAGTAGACGATGTGGCTATTTATACTATATATCACCAGGAGCCCATTACCAGGAGCGTACCTATGTGATCGGTAGCGCCCACAGTACAGTAGACGATGTGGCTATTTAGAGTATATATCACCAGGAGCCCATTACCAGGAGCGTACCTATGTGATGGGTAGCGCCCACAGTACAGTAGACGATGTGGCTGTTTATAGTATATATCACCAGGAGCCCATTACCAGGAGCGTACCTATGTGATGGGTAGCGCCCACAGCACAGTAGACAATGTGGCTATTTATAGTATATATCACCAGGAGCCCATTACCAGGAGCATACCTATGTGATGGGTAGCGCCCACAGCACAGTAGACGATGTGGCTATTTATAGTATATATCACCAGGAGCCCATTACCAGGAGCGTACCTATGTGATGGGTAGCGCCCACAGCACAGTAGACGATGTGGCTATTTATAGTATATATCACCAGGAGCCATTACCAGGAGCGTACCTATGTGATGGGTAGCGCCCACACTGAGTACAGTAGACGATGTGGCTATTTATAGTATATATCACCAGGAGCCCATTACCAGGAGCGTACCTATGTGATGGGTAGCGCCCACAGTACAGTAGACGATGTGGCTATTTATAGTATATATCACCAGGAGCCCATTACCAGGAGCGTACCTATGTGATGGGTAGCGCCCACAGCACAGTAGACGATGTGGATATTTATAGTATATATCACCAGGAGCCCATTACCAGGAGCGTACCTATGTGATGGGTAGCGCCCACAGCACAGTAGACGATGTGGCTATTTATAGTATATATCACCAGGAGCCCATTACCAGGAGCGTACCTATGTGATGGGTAGCGCCCACAGCACAGTAGACGATGTGGCTATTTATAGTATATATCACCAGGAGCCCATTACCAGGAGCGTACCTATGTGATGGGTAGCGCCCACAGCACAGTAGACGATGTGGCTATTTATAGTATATATCACCAGGACCCCATTACAAGGAGCATACCTATGTGATGGGTAGCGCCCACAGCACAGTAGACGATGTGGCTATTTATAGTATATATCACCAGGAGCCCATTACCAGGAGCGTACCTATGTGATGGGTAGCGCCCACAGCACAGTAGACGATGTGGCTATTTATAGTATATATCACCAGGAGCCCATTACCAGGAGCATACCTATGTGATGGGTAGCGCCCACAGCACAGTAGACGATGTGGCAATTTATAGTATATATCACCAAGAGCTCATTACCAAGAGCATACCTATGTGATGGGTAGCGCTCACAGCACAGTAGACAATGTGGCTATTTATAGTATATATCACCAGGAGCCCATTACCAGGAGCATACCTATGTGATGGGTAGCGCCCACAGCACAGTAGACGATGTGGCTATTTATAGTACATATCACCAGGAGCCCATTACCAGGAGCGTACCTATGTGATGGGTAGCGCCCACAGCACAGTAGACGATGTGGCTATTTATAGTATATATCACCAGGAGCCCATTACCAGGAGCGTACCTATGTGATGGGTAGCGTCCACAGCACAGTAGACGATGTGGCTATTTATAGTCGTGAAGTTCTGGTATGCGATTACGTTGTCTTTTGTTCTCTTGCGCTTTAGTATTTTTAATAGTTTGAACCATGTTAGTTACAATTTTTAAGTGCATCTGATTGGTTAAAAAACCCTTGGCCTTGGCGAAACCCGAGCTCAATTTCAACTCATATATATGACGATCAATCCCGCATATGCGTGCCTTATATACTAAGAAACTTCATGCTCTCCTTGCTGCTTTACAGCTCGCTTATAACGCATCCTCCCATTGCTTCTGAAAACCTTTACTGGAAACCTATACTTAAAAATATTAGAACTAGCATGAATATGGACTGTAGCATCGCTCTTAAGGGCAGCGTGTCTCTGCGATTACACCGGTACGCCGTCCAAATTTTCCAATTCTGCCTCGTGAATAATGTTTCCTTAGAGCTTGAATGGATCCCTCGACCAGTTTTCTGACTCACTTAGTCGCGTTATAGATTTCGACGATTGGTCCGTCTCCGTGCCGTTTATCCAGCGCACTAGTTCTATTTTCGATCCGTTCACCGTTGATAGGTTCACATCTTCCGCTACCGCTAAGTGCACTAGGTTTTACTCCAAATTATGGTGCCTAGCTGGTACTGAGGGTGTTGACGCGTTTAGTACTGACTGGTCCGCCGTCAACAATTGGCTTGTACCGCCTCCGTATTTAGTCTCGCGCGTTATTTTCCACCTAGAATCGTGCCATGCCTGAGGAACTTTAATTGTACCCAAATGGCCCTCTTCGCCCTTCTGGCCGATTTTATTTCCTATGGGTGTTCCTTGGTTCTCAGTTGCTTAGATTGTAGAGTTCCCGGATCCTACACATATTTTCGGACTTGGTCATAAAGGCCATAACACCATCTTCAACGAATATAGATTTCATTCACCTGTCTTAGTTGTGCATCTTGATGCCTCACTTTAGTCGATTATATTTAGACTTTGTCATACTGCATACTGAGTTTTAAACGTCGCTTGTATTGCGAAAGTAAAGTGAACTTGTGTCACAATTTCGCTTGCATGGCGTTTGACTATCGTGTGTATCCCGAAGCCTTTGTATATGGCTTAACGGTTTTAGTCTGGTGTTGGTATCGCACTTCATATAGCCATGTATTAATGTGTTTACAACATAAAGGGATACGCCCGTTGTAAGCTGTCACTTATGTGTTTTGTAATTTTTTTCTTTTCAACAAGTAGCATGCATGGCATCGTCAACCCAGTTCTGAAGTCCTTGGCTTCTCAAGTCTGGCTTTGCTTGCTTCCAGCAGAGCGCCGTCTACTCTAAAGGGATCATATCATTTTTATTTCAAGAAATAGAAAACATGGGCACTTAACTTCACCGAGGTTCCCTATTTTCCCGCCTCAGATCTGCATGTGGCCTTGTATTTAGTCAGCTCAGTTCAGTCAGGGGTTTCTTACACTGTTCTTCAATCTAACTCATGCGATCGCCTTTTTTCATGTCTTTCTCAGTGGCCAATCCTTGCGAAAGCACTCTCGTTAAGGGCATCTCAGAAGCCAGCATAAGAGTTTGTTCCGTTAAGCCTGCCAACAAGAGGCTTCCCGTTCTTCCCCAGCATTTGCAGCTACTAGTTAACAGCTTCGGGTGCGTTAGCGATAGTCTCCGATAGAGCGGATTTCAATTGAGTGTCGGAAGTGTTTTTGTTTTGCGTTTACTAAGCTCTCCTATTGGCTGAGAAAGTAAACCAACCAATCAGAATCCAAAGTAAAACCAAACGCAAATTGGCCGGTAACAAAACGAGCAGGGGACTGGGACCGAGTTTATCAGAATTACTCTAATTCTAAAATTAAGTTCATCACATGATAGAGCATGTTGAAATTAGCATGTGTGCCAAGGTTGACGTGATTCAAGTGAATTGTGTCTGAATTATAGGCAATTGAAATTTCTTTGTCCCTCCAAAATTTGACAATGAATGTATGGTTTGGAGGGACAACGTTAAAAAATAAGAGAGTTTGTATGGGAAAATTGACATATTTGATGCCTTCTAGCATCATCAATATTGAGCCAAAGTTCACCAAGCGTTCCATACTAGCTAAGTTTGATCTGTTCTTTTGGAAAATAATGCTCACTTTGACTAGTTATTAATTGAATTAGTTTTACTGACTCGGGTCCAGTTCCCTGCTCGTTTTGTTACCGGCTAATTGCTTTTGGTTTGGTTTGGTTTGTCATTGGCTCGCAGGGAAGCCATTCATGAGTTACTTGTGATTACTCGCTCCTATGATTGGCTGGCTGTGGGTAATTTGCGTTTGGTTTCACTACACTCAACTGAAAACCGCTCTATTATTAGAGATGCCTATTTTTGCTTAGTCGCATTCTCGGGGTTTCTCCGTTTTGACGAGACGTCTAATATCAAGTGGTGTCACATACATTTTGAAAGTACATACACATTTTTCCTTGCGTATCCCCAAAAGTAAGAATGATCAATACAGCCTTGGTTTAATTAAGGTTATCGCGCGTACAGGTAATCCTACATGCCCTTATACAATATGCTCATAAGTTATGCTCATAGGCAATGAAGACATTAGCTCGGACCAATTTGTTGGTGTCACATACGTTTCACACAAAACTGGCAATATTCACTCCGTCCTGGTACCAAATTTTCTTATTCTAGAGCACGCGAAGTCATCCTTTCAAAGTTCAATAACATTGGTCTTGATACTAATCACTTTGGTATCCACTCTCTTAGAACGGTGGCGGTTCAGCTGCAGCTAATAATCAGATCCCGGATAGGTTAATAAAGAAACACGGCGGGTGGAAAACAGAAAGTATCAAAGATACCTACTGCAGGGAAGACCTCGAGCAACGACTTCTCGTTTCACTTTATTTAGACATTGTTTATCAGTCATCATTTTTCTACTACCCGCACTTTGTGGCTTGACGACTTCCGTGCGGCTCCCTCCAATTGTCATTGTCATTATTAATGTAAAATAGAAATATTTTCTATTCGGCTGAGCGAAGCGAAAGAGAATATAATTAATTTTCTATTTGTAATGAACTTATTATCATAGTCCCCTTGGGACATTCATACTCCTTATAAACAACTCCTTAGACATGTCACACCACATGACGTCGCACTTTCAGCGGCCCTAGTTTCCTAGCTGCTTTTCTGTTTTCTTGCGTGATTGTAACACAATCTGTACGTCTCAATAAAACGCTGCTGACTTCCGTGCAGCTTCCTCCAATAGTGATTGTCATTGTTAATAATGTAAAATATAAATATTTTCTATTCGGCTGAGCGAAGCGAAAGAGAATAGAATCAGGCCCTTATTCTACTGCCTATTGCTGGCTTGCACGTTACGTCATCGCCGCCTCGTTAGCTTCTCTTGTTAGTTCCACCAGCATGGCCACCTCGATTGTTATTTGAATTTCTGGGGATTGGTTGCAAGCCAGCAATTAACAATAATAAAGAGGTATTCTTGGGTTGAAATGACATTAAAATATTTATTTCCAAATATAGTAAAATGTTTTTTGAGAGAGAGATCAAAATCACTGGAACAAATTTTGAAGTAGGAGAGTATTTTTTATCATAGTTATGGCCAAACAAATATGAAGGATGACAGAATTGACCGATTTAGCTTGTGCATTTGTTGTCCCAATTCAGGTCACCTGATTCAGTTTCCCTTGAGTAACGGTTTCTTGTTTTTTTTTTGTATCCCAAGAGGAAATGTATCAATTTCTCTACTTGGAAAACAAAGCACTGAATCCTCTGAAGAGCTGTCACATGGTCTGAATTGACGGAATTAGCTTCTTTCTCTTTTCGACGTAGAACTTGCTCCAAGTGGTCGCTGCTTCCGGAGCTCTTTGAATTGAGGGATCTAACCACATTTATACTTGTTCGATCCTTCTCTCATAAGGTGAGAATGAGTCTAACTTTAGACAATTTAAAGGAAATATGGAATAAGGAGTTCCTACCAAGTATACAGAAAGAAATTCGCACTAGAATGAACGAGCCCAACCAAAAGAGCGACGCCATTATTAGATCAGAACTGTATATTAATGATTTGCCAAACTCTTCAAAAAAGTTTGTGTTTAGAATTTTTGCTGATGAGACCATTATTTTTTATTCCTCAAATAACCTTGAAGAGCTAGAAAAAGTTGTTAATGATGAACTTGAGAATGTACTAATGTACTAAAATACTGTACAGCTGATAAGTTGTCTATTAATTTCACAAAAGACGAACTATATGCTAGTGACTACGCCCCCCAAAAAACAATATAACAATAAAAGCATGTACTATAGAGATTAAAACACAAATAAAGTAACTAGGTGTTTTTATTGATGAGCATCTAAAATGGGGTGCTCAGCTGAAGCATATTGGCAATAAAATGACCAAAAATATAGAAATTATATCTAAACGCAGACATTTTGTATCTATACATATATTAAAACAGCTTTATTACACACTAATATATCCTTACTTAAATTATGGTGAAATGAGTTGGGGTACTGCCTACCAGTCTAGACTGGAAACAATTAAAGTGAGGCAAAATAAGTGCCTTCGCCTAATTTTTTTGCTAATAGAACAGAAAATGACACCCCTTATTTTCGACTTCTAGAAATCTTAAAACTTGAGAATATTTTTAACCTAGCTAGCTCAAAATATCATCCCTTGTTCATAAAATAACATGTGAAATAGGAATTCCTGCTGCCCTCCCTGATCTAATCCTTTCTGCATCTGAAGTTCATTATCATAACACTAGATATGTTTCTAAACGAAACATATACAGACCAGCTTCCAGAACAAATTATGGCTTAACTAGATTCAAAGTAATTGCATCAAAGATATGGGAAGTAGTACCAACAATGATTAAATCCTTACCTCACAATAGTTTTAACATAGGGCCCCTAAGGGTAACTCGTGGATGGTAATTGAGCTACTTTGGTATATACTAAAAATCGCGTGACCGATGACGTCATCGTTACGTCATCACCACTAAGTGAATCGTGCGAAAATAATACCATACCTGTCCAAGTTTGAACTGTCTGGCATTAGAAATGAGGGAGATATGGCATGTACTTAAAATCACGTGACCGATGTCGTCGTCGTTACGTCATCACCACTAAGTGATTTGTTGGAACCCAATACCATGCCTGTCCAGGTTTGAACTGTCTGGCATTAGAAATGAAGGAGATATGGGCATGTACTTAAAACACGTAATCGATGACGTTATCGCCATTAAGTGATTGATAGCAATCCACTACCATGTCTGTCCAGGTTTGAACTGTCTGCCATTGGATATTAGGGAGATATGGGCATGTACATAAAATTACGTGACGGATGACGTCATCATTACGTCATCATCACTAAGTGATTTGTGGGGACCCAATACCATGCCTGTCCAAGTTTGAAATGTCTGGCATTGGAAATTAGGGAGATATGGGCATGTACTTAAAACACGTAATCGATGACGTCATCGCCACTAAGTGATTGATAGCAATCCACTACCATGTCTGTCTAGGTTTGAACTGTTTGCTATTAGATGGGCACCGTCATGACCAAATCTTTTCGAAACCTTGGACGGTCATTCGGAAAGTCAACGGCGAGTCGTCGAGTGACAGAAAGAAACGACGAATAAATTATCTCGTATCCACCTGAACCCAATAACTCGTTCAGCACATTCGTGCATCCACGTTAAATTACTATTGTGTATGGAATAAACGACCTATTCATAGCTTGATTACGTATAGAACCTTCGCTTGATAATGATAATTTTGTTGACGCATGCAGTCTAAGTTGTCCAGAAGTTGGATTTATGTAATCACACGCGCCTCGCTTTCGTGCAAAAATGTTGGGAAACGTGACGGGTTTGTAAGACGGACGATGTGGCATGTGAGAGAATAAATAAGGACAAAAATCACAGTTTTCGAGCGAGTTTATTTGGTTGATCCGGAAATATTACACAAGAACAGGGCCAAGGTTTAATTCTCGACAAAGTAGTTCTGGAACCTTCCAATCTGAACAAGGATCATGTGACAAAGTTATTATTTAGTGTAGTTAAATCAACTTTGAAATCATATATCGAAGAGGTTAAAACGAGTTTTTATCAATGTGACGTATGAAGTTCAAGTTCATTTTATTCACACTTATTTCTATTTTATAAAAGTAAATATCACTAGTAGATAATACATAAAGAATTATATATATATCTTGAAAGGGGAAGGGGGGTTTGCGAAGCTTCAGCTGTCTTAACTCGTGTCCAGTATTTTTTGTATTCTCATATAATAACTATTTTGTTAAGTGTCTCAACAATTATGTCTGTGATTGTATGAGGGCTAATTTGAGGAATCGGCTGTAGAATCACGTCACGAGGATAAAACCATATGCTGCATTGAATGCAAATGACAGTACAGAGCCAAAAATACCCGGAAAATATGTTTTGAAACAGTGAATGAAAAGGACAGTAATGTACGAAAATGTTTTCGAAAAACGATTTCATCAATATTGGAGGCTGTTTTAGCGGTTTTTCCAACGTTTCAAGACAGTTCATCAGCTTGTGACGTCAGAATGGCGTCATAACTTCCTCTCATCGTGGGAAAGAGCATCCAAAGTAGTTTTAAGATGTCATGATTTAACATTTTAAACTAAAATTCTGAAAAATAGCAACGATTTCTGTAGTATTGGGGCTTGTTTTAACGGTTCACACACGGTTCACGATTCTGTGACGTCAGAATGAGATCATACCTCTTCAGATCGCAACACAGGTTTAAAGAAAATTCTGAAAAATAACGATTTCTGTAGTATCGGGGCGTATTAGTAACCCGTTCACCACACGGTTCACCATTCTGTGACGTCAGAATTACACCATAACGTCCTCAGATCGCCAAGCCAATAGCGTCGTTGGAAAAGAGCATCCAAACTAGTTTTAAAATGTCGGAATGATTTTACACAGGATTAAGAAAAACTTTTAAAAATGACAACGGTTCACCCTTTTTCACCGTTAAAAATATATACTAGAGGGTTGAAAAAGTGAATCGTTGTCATTTTTCAACTTTTTAACTCAACCTGCGTAAATCATAACATTTTGAAACTACTTCAGCTGCTCTTTCAAATGATGCTAACTGTTTGGTGATCAGTGGAGGTTGACGTCAGAATGATGAACCGTGTGGTGAACCGTTAAAACAAGTCCCAATACTACAGAAATCGTTATTTTTCAGAATTGTTTTTAAACCCATGTTTTATCATGACATTTAAAAACTAGTTTGGATGCTCTTTCCAACGACGCTATTGGCTTAGCAATCAGACAAAGTTATGACGTCATTTATCGCATAATGGCGAACCATGTCGTGAAACGTTGGAAAAACAGCTGAAACAGCCTCCAATATTGCAGAAATCGCCTTTTTGTCATCTTTAAAATTTGTTTTGTACTTTACTGTCGTTTTTCATTCACTGCTGCAAAACATCACTTTACGGCTTTTTAAACAAGGATTTTTTGCACTCTACAGTCATTTACATTCAATGTTGCAAATGGTTTATCTTCATGACATCATTATGACGTCATTTAGCAGCGATGGACTTCAAACATGATACACGAGATGCACATGCAAACAATAAAAGATCCTGCCAAGTTTTGCTAGAATTCTTTTATTTCTTGACATTCAATCAGACAAAATGACTTGGGACACTGCTCACTTTTAGAGACCATTCTTTTAATAAACCCTCTCCCCTTCAATGTTGGTTTAGGTGCACGTTCAATTTTAAATTCATTCGTTACCAACATTGAAAGGGGAAGGGGGGTTTGCGAAGCTTCAGCTGTCGTAACTTTGTGTCCAGTATTTTTTTTATTCTCATATAATAACTATTTTGTCAAGTGTCTCAACAATTGTATGTGATTGTAGTCACGTGGTATGAAATGGGTATACACAGCATGAAATACAGTGTTTGTTTGGGAACCGATACCAAATAATTTCCGTAAAATCGAATTTCTGAAATATTCACAGCCTGCAATTGTAATGTACCAGGCAAAAGATTAACTGATCAAAATTTGAGGGATGTAGCTGTGCTGGGAAGCGAGCAGTCGTGTTCTCAGTTAACCATACATCTGTCTGTATTTGGAATGAGTCCAAGTCCGTGAGAATGTTTTTAGATAATGCATGGAAAACTGAAAACACGACTGCTTGCTTCCCAGCACAGCTAGATCCCTCAAATTTTGATCAGTTAATCTTTTGCCTAGTGCTTTACGCTTGCAGGCTGTGAATATTTCAGAAATTCGATTTTATGGAAAATATTTGGCATTGAATACGCTAAATACAGTGTTTGTATGGGAATCTGATGCCATGTTTACCCACTTCCGATCATGTGACCGAAGCTAAATCGGTCTATTTGGGCAACAATTCTACAAGCTAAATCGGTCAATTGTTGGCGGTCAATCTACTCATCTATGCTGTATTTTCAGTAAGGTTAACCAAGCTCTTCGTGAGAAAAGGTTTTGATCTCTAGCTGACCTCACTGTTTTTTTTACATCCAAATCGTGTAATTCACCAATTCTCTCTTCTAGACAGTCATCTTCGATTTCCTCTCCAGGCCGTCGACATTTGTGACTTTCGACGCGTTGCGTTTTTTGCCTTCGGCGAAAGTTTAAAGCCTTTTATAGAGGTTTTAAGAGATTTGTCTTTTTCCATACCTAGGTAAAAATATTCTTTAGAGGAGCTAGAGCTTAGACTAAGGATCAACGAATCGGATAACTGAGACTGAGAGCTTTCCGAAGTACGCGTCGTCTCTGCTGTCTTCAAGTTCAAGACTTAAGTTGCGAGGCGCTATCATCTGATTCTGAGTCACCACTTTCCGCTACTAACCACACTGGACATTCTCTTGGCCGTCTGAATTTTTCCTTTCGCCATATTTCGTCCACAAAGGCACACTTACACTGAGGTAGTCACGTGACTAAGCGAACCAATCCGTTTGGTTTCTATTTTTGTACATGAGGTCTAAAAATAGATTTTGAAACATTCACGTTGGAACAGATCCATGTATTGGAGATCGGCTCTCTTAGTATCCTCTCTTGTGATTACCTATTAAAGGTTAGGGTGAAGTGTGGGGGAGGGGTGGGGGTTTCCCAGAAACCGTGATTGATCCCGATTTAATTAGTGGTGATGCTGTAACAATGACGTCATCGGTCACGTGATTTTAAGTGCATGCCATATCCCCCTCATTTATAATGCCAGACAGTTCAATCTTGGACAGGCATGGTATTGGGTCCCCACAAATCACTCAATGGAGATGACGTAACGATGACGTCATCGGTCACGTGATTTTAAGTACATGCCCATATCTCGCTCATTTCTAATGCTAGCCGGCTCAAACTTTGACAGACATTATACGGAGTTCCCACGATTCACTTAGTGGCGATGACGTAACGATGACGTCATCGGTCACGTGATTTTAAGTACATGCCCATATCTCGCTCATTTCTAATGCTAGCCGGCTCAAACTTTGACAGACATGATACAGAGTTCCCACGATTCACTTAGTGGTGATGATGTAACGATGACGTCATCGGTCACGTGATTGTTAGTATATGCCAAAATAGTTCACTGACCATCCGTGAGTTGCCCTTAGGGACCCTATGTTTGATTATTCGAGTTAAACTAAATATTTTATTTCAGTCTATAGAGTTTACATTTATCTTCCTCGGCGGATGCATATAACCTGTTTTTACTCGTAACTCAGTGGATAGGGATTTATCCAGTGGATAGTGCTATCCATTCTACTCTAACGTATCATGGCTATCTATCTACCAGAGCGCGCATTTCGCCTGTTTATTGTATAAATAGCAACACTACTAAAACACATTAAATGCATAATATATCTACAATATATTAAATACATATTTACAAATTTTGTTAAAGTCAAGTACATATTTACATATTTCAAAAATACTCCAAATACAAATGTTCAAGAGAGTTTCTTAAACTGAAGATAAAAACGCGTTGTTCAATACATTTGGGGTTGAAGCAGAGCATTGATACTATTTCCTTCTCTTCTTACATTAGAGTAACTCAGTAAAAAGTTACGAAAAATAATTCTGATAGATCACGGCGCCGATTGCAATCAAAACAACTCCAATTAAACAAGAAGTGTGAAAGTTGATGACACAAAACTGACCCCAGGTAAATGAACAATCACTGTGTTCATGGTCAATATTTGCACGCTGTTACTTGACTTCACCACAGAACTCCTTGGCAAGCTTAAGCTTCTTTAATGCTTTGAGTGCCTTTCCAAGCGTTTCATATGTACTATCGGAGCCTTTATTTAGCCAAACGCAAAGCATTTTAAAGGCCTTATCTTGGGGATCCCCATAATGAACATTATCTCTAACGATGATTTCTATTGTGTAAGAAGGTAAATCTAATTTGCTTCCTAGCCTTTGCCACTCTGCTGGTAGCCTCTCAGCCAGGTCTAGAAGTTCTTGTTCTGTCGGCCTACCCTCTCGCCATCTGATGTTATCAGCTTCCACTGAGAAAGCAAGAGCAACATTAGTCAAACGTAAGGCAACCGAGACCAGCTAAAGCAAGATGAGGACATGGTCATTATGGGTTCTGTTAGGTACGGACAAAGACATCCAACATCTTGGAAAAAATATATACTATTCCCTTTATGTTGAAGGGCCATTGACATATTTAAATCTACAATTTGAGGCCGTTGCTGAGGAAACATTGAAGCCTCATAAAACGGTGAAACTTACAGCATTGTCCAATATTTTGTCACGGTGACTCCTTGGGTTAAGTTCTACAATCTGATGACGTCGTCATGATGACGTTACGATGACGTCATCGAAATCACTAAATTTCTATATTTTCCGTGGATTTTGCTGTTACTCTTAATTTAGGAATTTGTACTGAAACTATTTGTATTGTACTGAAACCCCCCCCCCCCCCGATGCTGTTACAGCGCCCTGTCTTGTAACAAGCGTAAAACAACAACAAAATACCTCGCGTTCTGCTCGCAGAGTACTTTCACCGATGATAATCCAAGGTTTTCGTTTTCCAGCGACCATTGTTACTATAGCGCCCGACACAGCTTGGTTTTTACTTTTGAACAGTTTTCGTTCATTCACGAAAACCTTTCAGGTTTACATATAGTGTCACGTACAAAACTTATATACAAGCATTTGAAAGTATTAAACATACCGAGTAGCCGATAGGCACGCGTAAAACCGGAAGTCAAACTCGCATCTGCTCCCGCGAGTATAGCAATGTGTTGCCTAGCAACGAAATATGTCAATGCCCCTTTAAAGTGTTTATTTAAAAAAAGATTGCATCTTTATTTTATTGCAGAATAATAAAGTTCGTTCTTTTCTGATTATCAAGAGTATATTTATGTTTCAGTTCCGCCTTCGGAAAGGTCTCTTTTTCGCCATTCAAATTGACTACTTTATCTTTAAAATGTCCGGGACCTGGAATCGAAACCGCCATTACAATGACGTCACTGTGAGGACTCGCAAGTGACAATTCCTAAATATCATCATGTAGGACGACACGCATTTCTACAAAAAATGAAATAGAGTAGAACGCAACACAATACTAAACAAATAAAAGATGGTTCTCCTTGTTCTATAAAAAAATAAATTGCACGCTCGAGGGCTTGAAAAACTGCGGATGCACGAGCAGAACGCGGGTGCATTTAGCAGCATTTCAAGACCTCGAAAGTATATTATTTTGGTTATAGAACAAGGAGAACCATCTTTTATTTGTTTTATAATATAAACTTCAATCTAGACGAAGGAAAGTAAGCTATCTAATTTTAAGGACCCACATAAAAATCTAACTAAGCAACCCGACTACAACCCGACTACAGGCCGTTACAAAATCCTTCTTTCCCCGGGAGGGACATGGAAATTCGTTTCACACTTTCAAACCCTTCCTTCCCTCCCAACGAGACCACTTGGCGGCCTGGTTACCCAAACGCCTGGTTACCAAAACGCGTTATCAAGAGAGGACCATTCAATGGACGTTAGGAACTGTCTGCCGTTGGAAGCTGCACGAATTGCTTCAAAAATCGTTCAAATCTAACGGGTTTGGAAAGGAGTTATCAAGCCTGGGCACTTCTGAGGGATAATTGATGTCCGTGGATTCTACCGCTGCCGAGTAAACGACGATGGGATTGATATTTTGTGGAAAATTCGTCCTCGAGCGAAGGCCGTCGTTGGATCGAGTGGGCAGCCTTCCCCTCTGGTTAGAGGGGTAAAGCGTATGACTCAAGAATTCCATAAAACACCGTTCTAGCGACCTGAAACACACATAGGACGACAAAACAACTTCAAGTAAGTCTTCTTTATTTATTTACCTTGTATTACAGAAGATCTGTAACTAAATTTATGTTATTATTCTGAATTATCGGAAGAACTCCCATACAAACCTTGTTATACAGTCAGAACTTGGGCGGCCTGTGGCTCAATTCACTCTGGTTTGGAATCGTATTAAGACGAATTGCTATGTCATTTTGTGTCCTGTGCTCGGTTAATATCGAGAGAAAAAATGATAAGAATATCGTGCTGCATTTCAAGTCTGGGAAGAAATTATTTCTCTCGAATTTCAAGTGAAAAGTCAGCCTCAACATAAATGCAGAAAGTGCCTAGGAAGTTTGAAAGAATTTACAGGGAACAAACGAGATTCTTCTTCAGATATCGTCTAGTTCTTCAAAACGAAAAGAAAGTCCATGTTCAATAGCTCTTTTTACAAAGCGAATGGCTGTGGGAGACGATCAACCAGAAGCATGCAATATCAATAGCCTCGGCGGATCGCGGAGTTGCTACGAGCGCGACTTCTCAAACCTTCTCAAACTCTCGAATTCATCCAATCTTCCACTTCCTCGAGGAAAGAAAGATCTCCAAATCCCTTCCTTTGAAGGGCGGATTAACGGAGGTCTGTGAAGGCTATCGAAGAAGGGAATTTATTTTATTTCCACCGCTTCCCAGCTTGTCCTCCCTCTTTGTCTCTTGCATTGCCGTTAACAATAGGAAATGAACAATCTGAAATATACAATGTGTACCGTCTAGTGTTTCTCGGCCAATGGAAATCGAGGTGTAATTTATGCAAAATTATGCCGGAACACGATTAACAACAGTGTAGCACAGACGTCTCTTCCCGAGTTTTGAGGGGAGACGGACAGCTGGACACAGGCTAAAATATCGCTTGAATAGTTCATATTATAAATCCTTCCAAAACAAATAAATACACGACTTCACCCTACAATGTTTGTGGTTATTCATACCTCGTTCATTAGGCAATGCAAACGTATCTGACCTAAGTGTGTCAGGGCAAATGACAGATGCTGTGTTGTTACTACGGGGTAAATTTGAAGTGCACTGATCCAATACAAGAGAGCCCTAGCTTTTATTCCAACATCTATGCACCGAACATAGGCACAAGACAACAAGATTAAAAAATCCGAACTAATTAAAGGAAAAGAAACTGAAACAGAAAACAAAAATGGTTAGGTGCTGACTTACATGTCACTTCAGATCCAGCATTAGATTGTTCTGGTGGGAATCCGAAACTCACGCGGAATAGATAAAATATGTAGAGGATATAATCATTGAAACCGATTTCAAAAACTCATCATGCAATAATTCATGAGGAAAAACAAAATAAATGAACGTTTAATGAGTGGTTTTAAATCTGATATCGATATTGACACGGTCATCATTTGATACAATTTTGCTTCGATTTTCTCGGCTGAAATAGGTCGTATCGCCAAAATGACTGAATAATATGACTCTATACATCAACGTATTTGAAGCCGTTCAATAAACTCGCAGCACGTGTCTTATCAGATTTACAAACACGAGGCGTAGCCCTCGTGTTTTTAGATCTGATAAAATACTGCTTGTTTATTAGACAGTACTTGGTAGATATTTGGAGATATTTGGAAATCCCGAAAATAAACGATTTACTTGGCGTCAAAGAGTTCCAGACGGCTCGACTAATGGTGAATTTTCCCATAGCAACGCCTGTGTGGAGGGCAAGCCATTCTAACATTCCTTGACAACAGAGAGAGCGTGAGAGACGCGAGCGTGAAACGTAAATACTAGAAGTTCTGCCAGTTCCTTTGTTATTCGTTTTCAGCCCAAATTTAGCAGAACTATTTAGCTTTAAATCTTATAGTTCAGTGTTAGAGGACTTTAAGAGCCGTAAGACGAGCAGAAATAGCTTTCTGAAGCCAAAACCGAACCGGACTCTGCGCGTTACTCGCAACATGCTGGTTTTTCTATGTGACAGGTTCTCTTTTTTTTTCCAGATCACCAGCAACACTAGAGTCTGTAATCTTGAAATAAAGCCCCTCGTTACTTTGAATTTTGGTGATCCACTGAGACCTTAATCCCATGTATTTACTAGAGATTTTTTTGCGATGAAAGGAAAGTCCATCGTTGTAGCGTGAATCACCACAGAATTTTGTGGCATACAACTGTGGTGCCGCGTTCCAGTTCATACAACACCAGCGTCTACTCGGCTATAGTAGAGTAATAGATACATCTCCTGTCATCACATAATTTTTCTAGAATATAAAGACGATTTAAAGCGTGGAAGAAAAATACATTCCCGAAGTCAGCTTATTACCTGTTGTCTGTTGAGGCCGCCATCATGGTGCGAGTAACTCGCAGAGTCCGGTTGGGTTTTGGCTTCAGAAAGCTATTTCTGCTATTTACGTTTCACGCTCGCGTCTCTCACGCTCTCTCTATTGTCAAGGAATGTTAGAATGGCTTGCCCTCCACACAGGCGTTGTCACGTGATCAATTGATGCAAAAGGCCTATTAGCCACTCACACCACAAATTCACCTCAGTAAAAAAAAAGAGAGAGAAACTAAAGTCGATAAAACTAAATTGAAATCATATGATGAGGTATTTGCGAAATCACGGACGTGTGTAACTTATAAGCTTTAGCGGGAATGTGCTAAAGCGAAATACGAGCACGAGTATGACTAGAAAAGTGTAACATAAGTTTACACTGTTAAAGGGGGTGGTACGATCACGCGCGATATGGTACGGAAGACGGCTAAACGAACTGAACAAACTTCCTAAATCTCGAAAAAGAAAAAAAGCTCACTAACAAGACATCGAGGGCATAGTAAAATAAGAAATATATATATTATGATGCATTTTTACGTGGCATACTGAAAACCATAAACGTGACGTAATTAAACCATGCATGCTGTTTGAATATTTAGTCGACCACATAATTACATTGTATTTTAGTGTTTGTCTTCTCAAAAAACATCACGCTTATCTATGGTGGCCCATAAGTGCCATTATAGGTAGGGATTTTTTGTAAATGCTGTAAATGCTGTAACTGTAGTTGTAACTCCGGATCTAAAGTTGTAACTGCGGATCCCAAGTTGTAACTGCGGATCCCAAGTTGTAAATGCGGATCCAAAGTTGTAACTACGGATCCAAAGTTGTAACTACGGATCCAAAGTTGTAACTATGGATCCAAAGTTGATTGGCTGAGTGAACGTAATAAAGGACAAAGGAATGCAGCGCTCACCCGAGTGGACGTGTAAAAAGGAACTGGAGCAATAGTCGATCGATCTCTATCAGGACTTCACGGCTTGGTCGGCAATATTTCTCCCTAATTTATAGTTCTTTCTAGACATGCGATGAGTCATTTAAGCATGCGCACGTGAGAACATGATCAATCATATTGTATTCCAAAAAAGCCAAACTTCGCATCTGATCGATTTCTTTCTATGAAATTGAAGCAAATCTGCTAGGGGCGATTTTGGATTTTTTAGCTTGTGTTTGAATCAGCAAGACTCATATTCACCGTGCTACGTCCAACGTACTCATATTCACCTGGCCACATTATTACAAAAAAAGCAATTGCCAAGACAATTTTATATATACCTGTATGTTTCTCCCTCTTGACTTCATGATCAACTTCTTCCTCCTCAGATTCTAGTTGCTCGATACCTGTGTTGATACCTGTATGACGAGGACGACCAGCTTGAACTTAAATTGTTGATGAATATTATATTTAGGTATTTGTTTTAAAGGGAACCCGTGTGAAACAAACATTCACTGAGAATATTAGAGAGTTAAATTAACTGCTACCGGGGGAGTTATTTTTGCTAGAGTTATTTTAACTCCGAAAACGAAGTTATTAATTTGTGCTCAAAAGCATCTTTCAGATGTTCTTTGTTCAGAAAATGTATTAAAATTTGATAAAACCTTTTCAGCTCTTCAAAGTTGGAAGACCTGGGCGCCGCCATCTTGTTTGCATTTACGGAAGTGACGTTAACGTTTTTACGTCACGAGTCTCGCGGCTAACTTGTGGCGACTTGTTTTATTTGTAGAATTTTCACACGCTTGGAATTGAAGTAGATTTCCATCGATATGGCAGAGCCATTTCGTACCAGAGCAAAAATATGATGAAGACGACATTATGAGAGAAGTTCAGAAGACTGAGAGGACGAATATAAGCATTTGGAAGGCGACAATATCAGACGAACAATATGGTCGATCAAAGATTGTAGTTCGAAACCCAGACTTGAAACAAATTAACAACCGGCTACCGAGTGCTTTACTCACAGGAAGCCAGACCTCTGCCAGGAGAAGCCATTTTACACGTGACTCGTCAAAGTGGTGACAGCCAACCGCGAATTTTATGCTAGTGCCTAGGTGCCCTATTGGCCGTTGGCTGTCACCACTTTGGCGAGTCATGGGTATAATGGCTTCTTCTGGCGAGATTTTGGCGGACTCAACAGTGGCTTGTATCTCGGCAAATACAGATCATCTGATTAACTTCAAAGCTGTTTACCCTTTCATGAGCGTAGGTTCGATTCCGCGTGAACTTTTAAAACACATTGGAATTCTTTAAACTAAAACTCCAAGTGTGAAATTAATTCGACGTATGTAAAGGCTTAATTACCTGTTATTATTAGCAGCTCTCATGTTCACAGTCCAAGTTTTCAAGGAAACCCGGCTGTTGAGAAACCAGGCTACTTTATTTGTTACTCTTTAATATTTAAGTGCCGATCAAGACACTCGCTCACAGAAATGAAAGGGGCTATGTCATGGTACTGCGCATGTATCGAGTACTCGCTCGGTTGGTGGCTGTTAATTGGATGCAAACAGTTAAGGTCTCGATAAAGGTTGGACGTGTCATTTCGGAAAAACGCTCTTGCAACGTCGTAATTAAAGCGACATAGTCGTACTATATACCGTTTTAAAGGTCTTGAATTGAAGAAAGTATATATTTAATCCATTTCGAGCAAAAGTTAAAAGCGTAAATGTTGTATATATTTCTACGAGAAATGACTCCGTCCGCCAGAAGGAGTTCAGCTCTTCAGGCTTTGAATTTTTTTTTTCTTAATTAGCCCTTTCGAATTCCAACTAAATTGACTCAAATACTTTGTCGGGCATTTTTGATATATTGCGTATTACAGATTTTATCCCTTTTCAAAGTTGAAAAAGTAGTTTTTCATCCCATTTTGATACAAACTAGGTCATAAAACCTGAAGAAAAAATCTTTCAAAATTCCCCCGAACAGTATTTGAGAAACAGCTGTTTTCTACGACTCGTGATTTTTTTGGGAAACTTGGACAAAACGCTAAAAGGCTGGACTTCAACAAAGTTCTGTTTTTGGCCGAAAAAAAGAGCCGAGAAACAGCCTGATAAAGGTTTTCGATTCATTTCACGGTTGACTAAGAAGTGCCGTCTCCAAGGGTAATCTCATTAACATTAGCCAATCAGAGCGATTAATATTGTGTTCAGTCTCGGCCGATTAGGGACGGACCATTAGAAAAGTGATGGGGGGGGGGGGGGGGGGGGGGTGGGGCAAAAGCAAAAAAAAAAATTATTTCCAGAAAAAATGTGTTAAAAAAAATTTATTCTTCCTGTTACCTAAAAAAAAAAAATGTATTGCCAGCTGAAGATTGGATGTGTCATATATTTTTTATTATCACAGTACAGCAGCATTCCTCCATAATTATCAGAGTAACTGATGCAAATATTAAATATATGCTTAATATCTTTGCTCAAATTGATCTGCATTAGCCATATTGCCTATTTCAGGCATGCAATCAATACATTTTAATACAAATATTCAAAAGAGCGTTGTGTTATGGCCAAAACTAGAGATAATGCGCAAAAGGGGAACAAGAAAGGTAAATCAACGGGTTGTACCAAGAAGGGAGAGGGCCGGATATCGAAATCTAAATCGCGTCGAAAGGCAACGCCGCAAACTAGAGCGAAGGGAAAAGCGAGTGGCAGGCAACCTCGTGCTCCGAACATTGATGTTGATCCTAAACCTGCTTTGTTAGCTGCGATGATTCCTTCAGTTCCGCAAAATCGACCGGCTGAACTTCGCTCAAGTTCACGTTTTAGAACTCCTGGATTGACCACGGCCCAGGTTGGAAACTGCGAGTCACCCATGGCCAAGACATTAGAATCGGAGTCGGATGCGGACTCGCTGCTACTCTCTGAATCTTCCGTCTCTTTTCTTGTACCTGGCAAAAGTTTAAGCCTACTAGCTGAGCAGCTTTCCGTCAGAGTTGTAGCAGTACTAATAGAACTCGAAATGGGAGTCGTCGAACATGAAGGCTGTTCGAACCACGAGCCTTTGTCGCTTTCCGCGAGCATCACTTTCTTCTCCGTATTGAAACTTTGGTCCTTCTCGAGCTCATTCTCTTGAATCTTCTTGGGGCCTGTCTTCTCTTTTTACCTTTTATCCAAGGATTATTCTTTTATCTTCTGGACATATCCACGATCGATATACCGATAAATTAAACGCTATAAAATCATTGAACTCACGAGTGACGGATCACTGTGAGTCTGAAGCTCCGGATGTTTCCCGCAAAAATTCAGTGGGGTGCCTGTGGCACGTAATGGGATCAGAGGGATTTATTACGCCTAAGCGATTTATTTACTTTCCTTCAAATTACGTTTTTTTCTAATATCTCGCAAACTTTTGCATGTTAAAAAAAAAAAATTTCAGAAAGATGACGGATCAATCCATCAATTTCAAAAGAATCACAAATAACCTTAAACCAACCTTGAATATTAAACAGGCTTCAATGACGAGATCCTATCTATCAACTTTGAATAAATAAGGAATCTAACTTTTTGCTATCTTATGTATGTAGCATGTTATTGTAATGATGTTTTTTCTTCTTCTAAAAATGCAACTTTAAAATCAGATAAATAAAGATAATATATATACAGTAGCATATATATGTTGCGGTTCAATTTTATCCTTGGTTCAATTTTCGTTCTCTTTTGTTTTAGTCTATGCTAATTAATGTATCACCTTAAAAAAAAAAATATTCCCAGCGATGAAACTGATGAAAAATAATAATTTATTCCACTTAAAGTGGCCAAAAAAAAAAGGATTTCATCTTCGAAACTCCCCACCCCCCCCCCCCCCCCCCATCACTTTTCTAATGGTCCGTCCCTTACAAAGTTCAGTCACACGAGCCGCAGAACAGAGAAAGCTATATAGTTCACCGATGCTCGATACTTCTACAGAAACTAGTTAGCTATAGTGTCGATTCCATCTTAATTTCAAGAAGAAACACTCTTTTAGGAGTACAGAAAAATGGCACCACAGTAAGCAAACAATTAATATCATGCAGGGAAAACCACTGAAGCGCAGCTCGACCACACCATGTACACAGTAGACTGTTTTTCATTCTAAAAAGATTAATCGCACTGAAACAAACCGGCAAACCTTAGCTTCCTGCATTGAATTTTCTTTAATTTTTTAGCCGATTGAAGATAACAAAACTTTATTGCTTCATTCTTTGTGGACTTTCAGTCTTCGATGATTCTAATTTCTTGGAACTTGAGTATAATCCCTCCAGCCATTCTTTGTCCTAATTTGAACTTTACACCCGCTTCCAAATTTACTCACAAACTAAATTATTACAAACTAAATTGTGTTGTGTTTTTTCCTTCCCCTTTTTTGAATACGGCACCAAGAAATATCTACTTTTACACTTTTGGGCATTGCATTATAAACGTAGGAAATCTTTACGAACGAAAAGTAGCACAGAAAATCACAGGATAGCGAGAATGAAATAACATGCCCGGTGAATGACAGCAGCTGTCAATCATTTTTCGCGCCTTTTTTAGCTGGAAATCAGAAAGTCGCATTTTCAAGGCTTTAAATAATTTCTTTGAGCTTTAGTTTTTTTGTGATGCTAGATTAGAGCTTTTAGATTTAGAATTTGCGAAAAAACGCATTTTCGAAACTTTTCCATTTTGAACCTTTATCGAGACCTTAAAGTGCCCCTACGATCAAATTTTGACATATCAATGTTTTTGCATATTCATAAAGTAGAGTTCATACATTATTACCAGTTCAAATTGTTTTTCGATACAACGACAGGAAGTCCTATTTTTTTAGCTCCGAATATTGAATCTACACGTCCGCCATTACTGGAAGCCGTGCCCTTTGTTCAGCTTTAAACAAAGGTTTATTCACCGGAAATGATGTCATACACTTAACGCTCGCCTGCAGAACACAACGCCTGGAGGAATATTTCTACTAAAAACGTCTTCACGTACATAAGAAGAAAGTTATATTTATCTTTGCGAGGTTGGCTACTTTTTTATGCACGCTATTTCGCGCCACGAGGTTGTCGTGTTAAGTGTATGACATCACTTCCGGTGAATAAACCTTTGTTTAAAGCTGAACAAAGGGCACGGCTTCCAGCAATGGCGGACAGGATTTTACCGGTAAACTCACCTAAAATTTGTGGTTTAAGATGCCCATTTGGGAATATTTTTTACTATTTCGGATATTTCTAATACTGATTGACCTATAGACACTGAAAAAGTGGCAAATCGAAATGGTAAATTTTCGTCGTAGTGGCACTTTAAAGGAACAGTGCCATCCTTAGTGCGCATGTGCGAATGTTTGAATTTTGGTTGGGTTGTCCAGAAATCAAAAGATGGGGAGAGATTTGATACGTGAAAGAAATCCTCTTCCATCGGCTTTGCCTAAGTTTCATTTGACCTTTTACCCATTTAGAATAGTAATTTAGTTTTATATCCTAGGATTTAAGATGGTATTTCGTTCGTCTCCGTAATTTTTGCGAGAATTTTTGACTCTGAATTCAATGCCCTTGGACGGTTCGTCGAGCGGAGGAATAATTAATGGCTACAGAAGAAAGCTTCCGTCTCCTGGTAGTTTCGTCCAAAGCATTTGAGAGGGAAACAATGAATGGCCTAGGAAACTTGGAGACAGTGAGAATGTAGGGGAGACATTTACTCTGCTTGTAAGTCGCTGAATGTACTATGATTCGCGTGTATTTATTGAAGTGTCAACACAGCCTTCGTTCGGTACAGTTCAAGGCCTCGCTATTTAGCAAAATCGAACTCTTTTCTTCCCCGATTTTGTAGTGGAAGCGCTCTTATAATTGTACAACAACTCATCCTAAAATCACAAAGCCCCAAAGCTATGAAGTCAGAACGTTAGTTTCGCTTTCACTTCGCGAAACTGCAGTGGAATGAAATATTATAATTCACACAGAAGTTGTTGTTTGTTTATGAGTCGGCATTGCCGAGTGGATTCCTAAACTATTATCCCGAATACCATACATGTAGATCGTCGAAGCACTATCTCATGGTCCAGTGGGAAGTTTATACGATTCTAAATCCTGAACTTCTCAACTGATGCAAATTACAAATCTATTAACTCTAGATTTCGTGCTAGCGAAAATTCCAAAGGTCGTTCCAGATCAGTTGAGTTTTGACGTGACGTGTCATTAACAGCGTGATTTTCCATTGTCTTTCTCATTATTAATAATCACGTGTTACGCGTGCGCATTACCGTGGCACTGTTCCTTTAAACTTCCATCCTTCAATGCTTGATTGAAAGGACATCCAATATTTTCCCTGGAGACTGTTTATATACACTGTTTGTTTGTCATTTTTTGTATATTTGCTTTGATTTTAAGCATCCTACATGGCCGAGAGGTTCGTTAGTCCATATCAAAATCGGTGAACATAACTGTTTCCGGCACGGAACGCGAATGTAAAATCTATTACCGTGACATAGCCCCTTTAAAAGCCGACATTTACGTGGATAAAGTTCAGATGTTATCTCGGAACTCTGAGCTTGCTAGAGTCGAGTATTCCCGCGCAGTACTTGTGTAGAGGTCTGTAGAGTATGTCTTTGAGACAAAAATTGTACAAACTTAGAACATAGGACTTGAAGAATTGTAAAACTTGTTTGATGCAGCGATTTTCAATTGAATTGTGATTGCAGAGTTAAACTAGTAAACATGGCCTGCGTCTGACGTGATTTCCTCTCTTCTATAACTCTTTCAATATGGCGTCGCCGTCTTTTCTTCTCCCATAAAGGCAGCACTAATTTTCTTTGAAGTAAGAATAGCCGGGATACCTTGGTAGTTAAATGAGAAATGACTGAACATTACGAGCTTCGCGACCTTTGAGCGGACGACTTCCCCCAAGTGACTTCCAGAGCCGGTGCGTTTACGGACTAATCCTATACTCAACAAAATTTCTCGAGCCTGATTGGCTGAGAACAGCGCAATTTATCCCAAATTGCACTGTTTGGTTGAAATTGCACTCCAAATTATGAATTTGACAATCTATAAATCGAGAACAAAAGCTCCAGAATGAAATCGAAGTACACAAAGTTGTTCACAGTCATGTTTTGGTAAAATATTTTTTTGCGATGACTTTCCGAAAATATCCTAAGTGTTTCCGAACATTTCCGAATGCTTAAAACTGATTATAATACGTCTAACCATGTAAACTCATTTGACAGTACTAAACATTAACATTTCAGATGCTGTAGCATTACTTCATAAACGGTGCTTTAATTGTTACAATATTTCCGAAGATCGTCCGAAGATTCAAGTAAATTTGTAGAGTATATGATTAAAATGTAATCATATGGTACTCCCGTGCAATTCGGTATAAATTCGAACTTGTGAGTTTTCAAAGAGCTCAAATTGTACTCGCCCTGCGGGCTCGCGCAATTTTGATACTCTTTGAAAACTCACTCGTTCAAATTTATCCACTCGAAACCATATGATTTCCTATACAAAGTGTCTTCACCCGAAAAGTCTCTTACTGCTTCTTTGTGTGAATCCTTGAATTCTTCGAAACCAAACTTTTCCAGAGCAAACTTAACGCATTTTGGAACAGCAATCGAAAGCCTTTGGTCGGGCTTTCAAAAGTTTACAAATGTAAATTATGCAAATCAATTCAGCGACAGGAATTAGGTGGCAAGTTTGTGATTGGCTAAAACCAACAATGTCTCAGCTCGCGCGCCCAGCCGTGAGTGGGGAGAGGATCGCGGGCTCACAGAAACCCCCACGGCTGGAAACCGAGCCTATGTAAAGTGTCGCTGTGTGTGTTTATTGTATGGAACTTGTCAGCGTCAAAAACAACACTAAAGGTAGATTATGACAATATTGATATTGGCATTGCATTCGAAACTTATGTATTATTGGAGCTATATAATTTGCGAGTTGATCCGGTTCGATCTGTATACTCTGCATGGCTTTGTGCTACTGAAACGAAACATGTACACATGTAAAGTTAAACCCTCCCCGTAAAAACTAGCCCAACATAGCCATTCCCATAAGTGTGAAAGCACTGGCGTGATCAAGCCCGGCATATATGCATGTTCGTACTTGCATTGGCGCGCGCTGTTTACAACACATCAGTCTGCAAGTCTGTTCAGGTAAACGAAATTAACAATTGTGGCTTGCTACACCCTGATTATCTGAGTAATAAGAAAGAAACTCCACATATATTAGTTCCCTTTATTCGAAAAGATTTATGGATCTGAAATACCAAATTACAATCACTTGCTCCAAGATCCGTGGTGTACGCGTACATAATTGCTTATAATCAAAAATAACTGGGTCAAATTAAAGAAGTTTCGATTGAAATGCCAATATCAATCCTTTAGTCTTGTGTTTAAGGCTGACAAGTTCCATACCATAAACACACACAGCGACACTTTACATCGTAGCACAACACCAGTATAGCACTCAATAGTCGGTTGTTAATTTGTTTCGAGCCTGTTGTTCGTCTGATATTCTCGCCTTCCAAATGCTTTTCATCGTCCTCCCAGTCTTCTGAATATGTTCTAGTACGAAATGGCTCTGCCATATCGATGAAAATCTACATTATTTCCGAGCGTGTGAAAATTCTACACGAAAACAAGTCGCCGCAAGTTAGCCGCAAATACAAAGGCGAACTTTGGGGGGCTCGTTCTCAACGCTGAAAAAGTTTTATGTACTGTTTAAAACACGAACAGCAGTGTTTTATCAAGTTTAAAAATTCGAGGGCGAAGCCCGATAATTTTTAGACTTGAAAAACACGTGCTGTGAGTGTTTTAAACGGCTTCAAAAACGCTTTAAGAATGCAATGAAAGAAAGACGCACATCTCAAGGGAATGGTTACTTAAAGGAACAGTGCCATGCTCAGTGCCCATGCGCGAATGTTTGAATTTTGGTTAGGTTGTCCAGAAATCAAAAGATGGGGAGAGATTTGATACGCGAAAGAAATCCTCTTCCATCGGCTTCGCCAAAGTTTCATTTGACCTTATACCTATTTAGAACAGTAATTTAGTTTTGTATCCTAGGATTTATGATGTTATTTCGTTCGTGTCTTTAATTTTTGGGAGTATTTTTGACTCTGAATTCAGTGCCCTTGGACGGTTCGTCGAGCGGAGGAATTAATGGCTACAGAAGAGAACTTCTGTCTCCTGGTAGTTTCATCCAAAGCATTGAGAGGGGGGCAATGGACGGCCTAGGAAACGTGGAGACAGTAAGAATGTAGGGGACCGACATTTACTCTGCTTGTAAGACGCTGAATGTTCGCGTGTATTTATTGCAGTGTCAACACGGCCTTCGCTCGGTACAGTTCGAGCTCGCTATTTAGCAAAATCGAACTCTTTCCTTCCCCAATGTTGTAGTGGAAGTGTTCTTATAATTGTTCAACAACTATTCTAAAAATCACAAAGCCCCAAAGCTATGAAGTCAGAACATTAGTTTCCGTAGTTTCGCTTCGCGAAACTGCAGTAGAATGCAATATTATAATTCCCACAGAAGTTGTTGTTTGTTTATGTCAGTCGGCATTGTCGAGTGGATTCCTGAACTATTATCCCATACATGCAGATCTTCGAAGCTCTTATGTCTTGGTCCAGTGGGGAGTTTATACGATTCTAAATCCTGAACTTCTCAACTCAGATGCAAATCACAAAACTATAAACTCGAGATTTCGTGCTAGCGAAAATTCCAAAGGTCGTTCCAGATCAGTTGAGTTTTGACGCGACGTGACATAATAGCGTGATTTGCTATTGTCTTTGAATTATCAACAATCACGTGCTACGCGTGCGCATTACCGTGGCACTGTTCCTTTAATGAACCATTGAACCTTTGTATTCACAACGCCATGCAAAATATTAGAGTAATCACCGCCTGCAATTACGAAGTTCTCAAGGGAATAACATGAACAAATTACCATACTATGTTGTTTGAAGCGGCGTTTCGCAATGAAGGATTTGGTGTCGTGGTTTACCTCGATAAAGTTCAAGACTTGGAAAGCGATGTGACTGACATGACGGCAGACTCTAAATTTTTGGCTCCGGCACAAAATTTGTAAGTTTAATGCACGTTTTTATTATTTTACGGCTTTGAGTTTGGTGTAATAATTGGAACTAAACAGTGGCTCGGTAAACAAGTAATGGTAGTTGGATAACTTCATTTTAAAAATATTATCTGTGTATCTCGGTAGTCTGCTGATATTAGTAAATTTAGTGCAAAACTTATTATCTAGGTACCTTATGTTCCGTGTACTTTTTGCTATCTTTGGCTCTTTATCAGTGAATTCTTAATTAGGATGAAACTTTATATAAAATTTCATGTTCATTAGTATTCTTTATATAAAACGTTCATCCTAATTAGCAATTCAATGAGAAAGCTGAAACATCAATAGAAATTCCATTGTCTCAATCATTAACCCCGTTTTCCTCTGGGACAGAATTCAAATCCCTCCGCGGGCATTTTAGAATGATGAGTTTTTATCAGGTATAAAGGAGCATGCACGTGACTGATTTGCTTCATCTGATTGGACAAAATGCTCATTAATTATTCATGAGTTTTTGAGCTTTTGAGCCCAAATGTGTTTTTCACTCGGGTATCCTTTAATGATAAAACATTCGGGCTTAAGGTACTTTAACGCACGAGGTCACATAAATCTGCGTAGGTACCCAACCCCACAATTTATAAGAATAACGACAATTTCTTTGTTTTTCGTACATTGCGTGTAAAAAGCCTTATAATATTCATCAATCATTAATAAGGGTTCTAACCAATCCAAACGCAGCATTCAAGCGAGTCACATCGATAATGTAAATTGTTAAGTTAGCGCTATTAGTATTATGTATCAAATAAGCTTTATAAAAATTATAAAAAAATCAAATTTGTTTTTCAATTTGATAAATATAGCTCATATCATAAGTACATTACAATATTCGCGTCCGAATTGGAGGCCTTTTGCAGGAAACAGTCACGTGCTTGGAGGTGGAAAATAGCATTTACAAACAGGTTTTACTAATAACACTACCGATCTCGTACAAGTGCCTTTAAATACATGAATTAGTAAGATGTTTTTCCTGCAGCACAACCACGTGATAGCATTCCTGCAAAGAGCCCATTCCGTCTCAGTAGTACTTTGAATATCTAATTACAGCAAGCTACCAGTTACTAAACATTAACAATTCTTACGTACTAATTGGCTCCGTTTCCTTTGTTCTCTAACTGTACTGTCTTTATCTAAGTTATCAGCCTAACAATAGAATCTCCAGGTTCATAACTAGTTATCGACCTCATTAATAAACCTACCTACTTATATAACCTATAACCTACTTATCAACCATTTTTTTTAAGGAAACTCCACTACCGAGTATGTAAGAACGTTATTTATCATATGACCCGTACGGCTCCCCGCGCGCTTTCCTTTCAAAACCATTTACAAAAGTCACGTGATGAGGGCCGGACGTGTATGGCGTGAGGGGCCCGGAAAAAGCCGTCCGGCCCTGCACAATTTTTTCTTGCTGTTTTGCAGTTTGATCTACAAAAAAATATGGTCATATGATAAAAAACCTATTGACTGAGTTAGGTCGGGCCGGACGGGAAAATATTTGGCTCTCGGTCATTTTGTACGCTGCGCTCGGTCTGTACGTACGACCTCGAGAAAAATATTTTCCCGTCCGGCACTCCCACTCAGTAAATAAGTACCTAATACACTCGTCTTCACCTCGGGCTGATAAATTTCGTACACACCTCTGTAGTGGTATATAACCTATACTTAGATGTAACTCTAGATGTTTCCATAATACAATATATTTCGTAATAAAGACAAAATTATCTCTGTGGATAAGTGTCTTTAAGCAAAACATGGCAATTTCAGATTTATTCCAATTTTAATTGATAAAATAGTCACGCCTATATTTTCAGCAAAATCCCCTTCGTGCTTTTATCACAGCAGCACCGACGCAGGAGTGGAATCTTGCGGTTCTCAAGATCTGATACACATATTTCTAAGAGCGTACTTGCAAGTTTGTCACCAGACTGTCATTTTGGTTTAAAGTGCCTATAAACCTTATTTTTTTTATTTTAGAGATCAATTCTACATCAAGTGAATATTAGAATGGTACAATATATCTTGCTTTGAATGCTGTGCCGCTGAGTTAAGGAGGTCGGTTTAATATCCAAAATGCTAATTACATGATGTCAGGGGAGGCATCAATTATTATACAAAATGTTTTGTTACAATTAAACAAATTATCAGTGTTATACTCATGGTTGAAATAAAATGTTGTTAGAAATTTGTTTTCCTTTATCAGTAGAAACGCCCATTCACAACCACTAAGAAGTGATTGCAGATACCTCCCCTGACGTCATGTAATTAGCATTTTGGATATTAAAACCTCCTTAACTCAGCGGCACAGCATTTATAGCAAAATATATTTGACCATTCTACTATTCACTTGATTTAGAATTGATATCTAAAATAAAAATATATTGTTCATAGGCACTTTAAGCTACGAGAGAATGGAGAGTTAACTGGTAGTGAACTGTACGTTGTATAGCATAATAATTATGATTATTACCTGATGGACCGGGTAAATCAGAAGTAGACGTAGACTTCTCTGTACTTCTGTCTGGCGACTTTTGAAAAGAGAAATCACAAGATTATTCGGTACGTCTCATAGGAACCACTGATAAGTATCAAAGGAGATTTAAAAGAGCGGTCTTAGAACCTGGAATGTGCTTCCATTGATATACTGTAGTGCTAAAATGATTCCTCCTTTTTATTCTTTAACCCTATGACGCTCAAGGGAGTTTGATGGATGACACCCTATCTAATTTCTCAATGGTCAAAATAAGCTTTATCATCCTGGCTCATACCTTAAGGTTCCTAGTAGCTGTTATATGGTACTTGAAATTCGTAAAAAAGTGATTAAGGGATCGAGGGGTTATAAATCAATTAGTTCGGGATAACCAAGTAATGTTTTATATTAGTCGTCGTCACCGGATTCGACTCATCGCCAGAAATTCGAGACATTGAGGCCTGATAGTATACAGATGGTAGACATGGCATATATGGTACTTTGGGACACTATAACGCAGGATACATAAAGTACCAACACGTAATTGGGTAACACCGCTCACCAGAATTTTATCGCAGACTCATCAGTCTCTTTTGGTCCGTTTAGGACCTACATTGTACTTTCCAAAAGGACAAATTAGCTTGAATAACTGCTGGCTGTTTAAACAAACACACTGCAGTTTCTAGAGTACAGAACAAGGTTTCCAAAGCTGCCATGTTTGTTGGATTTGGTCACTTGTGGTCAGAGTTATGGCAGTCTCAAGACGAGCAATATTACGGGTTTTAGCGTGCAAATATGGAGTCTGAGGTTTCTTGTCGAAAAGCTGAGTTTTCTAGAAGGAAAAGGAATCATCGAAAATGGACTTTGGGATATCAGAAGGGAAGAATACGGTAGGTCTTGTTTATATTTTCAACTCTTCGCCCGCACATTTTTTGCCAAGGTTGTAGATTTGCAGCAGATACATTTTATTAACTGTTATTTGCATGTTTTTACTGGAAATCGTTTAATGCCACTGTAAATAAATGCAAATTTTTATGCTTCCTCTAAAATCAAAGAAATGTATCATCAAAGTTTACTACTTGGCTTTGAAAATATCAAAACTGAATTGATAATATATGTAGAAATAATGCCTCGATCGCACATTTTTACGATTGTACCGTATTTCATGAGAAATAAGGAAAATGTTTAGGATCCCATACATTTCTCTGTAAATTTTCAATATGTGTTGCGCAATAACGATGTCTCGAATTTCTGGCGATGGCCGAGGGCGCAGCCCGAGTCATTTGAAATTCTCACGCGGATTTTGAAACTCCCGTTCTGAGGACGTTAATTGCATGGTCCGAATCACGTTGGAGGTAGTTTTTTCTTTCGATGCCACTTCACTTCTTTAATGTTGACATGTTAGTTTCCCAGTTATTATGGACAGGCTCAAGACATTTCAAAGTTCCTAGTAGTTTGAATATCAAAGCCTTTGGACTTTGAAGTGTAGTTGAACTCTTCTTGAGAATATTCGACAGGGTTTCAAATTGAGACCTCTGGTTGGTAGTTGTTCTCATCAATAATTAATGAGAAGTATAAAGGACGTTTCGTATTTGTGAGATCTTTTTGTTGAATAAATCGTTTAAAAGAGAATACGTTTTTCCAAACCTTTCAAGTGTAAGATAATTTATTTTATGTAAAGTACTATTCTCTATATCATTTCATTTTATAGTTTCGCTGAGTTAAATGCTTGATTATTTTGATTCGGGTACATTCACTCATTCATTATTAAATGCTCCCATAGGGCTTTTAAGCATCTAAATTACATTGATAATATGTCAATACATCTAACATCTACTTAAAAATCTCAAAATATATCTACGTATAAAACTAAAATACATCAATTAATATAATAATAATTTAATAAATATGTCCAACAGTAGTAAACTGTTGGAATAATTAACTATCTGCATTGAAGTCACCGAGAAGCTGGCGCTTCATCGCCTTTTTAAAGATCTTGATATTGAATTGTGTTGCATCCTTATTTTAAGATCTCTAGCGAAACGATAAGTAAACACTCCGATTGTCCTGCTGAAGTCCTACACAAAGGATTATGGGGTATGTTTCTTCTTAACTTTTATTCTTAAAATGCTAAAACAGTTTTTTTTTATGTCCTTTAAAATAACCACCCTTCTGTAATGCCTTGAAATCATTACCTTTACTTTCCAGCAGCTAATCCAATCAGCGAGCACTGTTTTGTCAATGAGAGGATCACAAGGGATCATACAGCAACGCACGTCTCCTAGATCAAGGTCACTCTCAGTGATGTAATGCATGCAGGTATCACGTGTGCAACGGCTGGTTTCATGGATCTCACAAACGCTTTCTTTCTGTAAACAAAGAGGGCAATGTAGACAACACTCAGTTTTCATGTGCTTCATCCACGAGAACTCTTCGCTCATCTTCGTAAGACAGGATGTCAGGAAATCCAAAACAGTTTGACAAGGAGGTTGGCATGATGATGATGACGTCGTGGTGACGACCCCAATGGTTAATGTGCTCGTGTCGGCAGCAACGACGACAGAAAACTTCTCATTTTCTCCAATGTCATTGCATCTAGGGTTGAACAACAATAACAAAATAGATATAAGACCAGAAAATAAATACGATGCGATCTGCGTGCACTGAAAAGCCCAGGGTCAAGCTACATTCGGAGCTATGAACCGAATATTAAGATGAGAAAATGGTCATCTAGTGATAACTTGTACACGCTTAATCCGTTTCCTATAATCCGTTAAAATGTGACCTGAATAGCATTCAACAGGTATTAAAATACTTATAGATATATGATTACCTGAAGGGTGCCTTCAATGAAAGATTTCTTGAAAGCAGAACTTTATGACTGGGTGAAATTCTAGATGCTTGTGAAAATGTCACTGACCTAGTTTATCCCACGGCATTTTTTTTTACATCAAATGTTTCATCGATAAAAGCCAAGCCGAAATGTACGTTTTGTCTGGTTTGATCCGCGATTCGAGTTTTTTTAGCTCAATATATCTCAATATAATCTAGGTCTCATTAAAAAAGTGAGTAATTTTATTTGAAATAGTTTTTGACTGTCGAAAGCTTTATTAAGTATTACCGGATGGAACTGACACGATTTTAAGACCGCCGTAAGAGGAAACAGGGGATAAGTGTGAACTAAGTGATTGAGAGATATGTTATTTCAAAGGATGAGACACTTTGAACATTTCAAAGGTCAAGTGTTCTTTTTTCCCCATTTCGAACAGCTTTTCATAGCTGGTTTTTGAAACGTTAGATATATTGAATCGAGAAAATCACCCGGTTCACCTACTGTATACGTAAATCAGTTGAATTAGTTATTCCGGCTAAATTTGAGAATTTGGGTTAAACCATTAAACTAAAATTATAATCTAGGAAATCTCAGAATATTAGTGTAATTGATGTACATGCTAATGATAATTTGACATGAAAGTGAAAAAAAACAATGAAATCCAGCAGCGAATAATCATGGTTAGGGTTAGTTTCAGTTGTGGGTAAGCCATGAATCGTTTACCGTCTTGTTTGAAGGAATGTTTTTCTCTATAAATCCTTCATTTTCTTTTTAAATTATTAAGTTTGTATTTGGCCCTAACAATTAGGTTTAGGGTTTTGGTTGGGGTTTTGATTAGGATTTTGATTTGAGCTACGCCAGATTGGTGGCTTAGATTATAATTCCAGCTGGGTTCAACCCGGAATTCTAAAATTTACAATAACGGCTTCAGCCAGAAGTCCTGTTTCAGCTCATTTAGAATTGGCGAACCGGCTGAGACAATACTTCACCATGCAATACCCAATTTCTGTTAATGCCTAGCTAAATTGGAGAGAAAGGGTGGCTAACTTACACTTTAATTCGGGTTTTCAAGCCTTTCAAGGACATTTTCGAAACACAGCCGAGGTTGAGAGAGAAATCAATCTGTTGAAATTTTGCGAGGTCTGATTGACGGAATTGGTAATTAGTCAACTTGTCAGATCGCTGACACAACACACAAAGATATATATATACTGACACACACATGAACGTTAATAGCATAGATCAGCTTTGGCACAGAATCAGCATAATATCATAAAGTGGCTTATTTCTCAGGAAGTCAATTTTCTCACCTTATAAGGTTGCTGTACAGTTTAGGTCGTTTTTTCCAGTCGGTTGCTGTACACCACTCCACAAACAACACCACAAACCTCGGGAAGAAACCAAGTGGTAGATGATGACTTTTAAATCGCACAACGATCGGTCGAGAAATTCCAGGTCCGACCGTGAACAATTGTTGAGCCTCGGCATTTTCTGCCTTAGGCAGCATTGAAGGAACTAGAAAAACCTCAGACCCATCTGCCTTTCGCCATTTGCAAAGAAGACTAAACCTCTCCATGATTGACAGCAACACATCAACATTCTGGTCGTCACTAACATCACCCTTCCAGATGTGTTCCACCAAGCTCTTGTTCAGGACACCGGTCGTCTTTAGTTCATTCCAAAATTCTTTGTGACGTTGTTCCCTCTCGTCTATGGGCATAACGGTGATTACACTAACAAACATACCAATAAGCCATCTAGGCTTGATTATAATCATGTCATTAAGTTTTTCATTGTCTCCAAAGTGGATAAGAACCTTCAAATCATGCAAATAGTCCAGGAGTGTCTTGAACTCAGCAGATTCCGTTTTAATATTGCATTTCCTAGCTATTTCTTTGGCTCTTTTCATGTCAATGTATTTATCTGGAAGGGAGTAGAGTTTTTTCTCGAACTGCAACCAGAGAATAGGAATATCCTCTCGCACTTGAGGAAGTTGCTTTGCTGCCTGAAAAATATCTCTTCTTAATTGCTTAATGCCTTTGTCTTCTTTTCCTTTCCCAGACTGTGTGTTGTCAACTAGATAGCTTCTGTGAACAAGATGATCTCCAAAAGTCCGCTCGTCTGCCAATATTGTGAGGATTTTATCAGCTGCTGGTTTCGGATCTTCTTCTTTTATTCGTATTTTATCAACATGGGTGCATGCAAGGAAGACTGGTGGTAGTTTTTCTAATTTCAAAGTTTCTACATCTGTTGTTTGCGATTTTAACTTTTCATCGGATATGGATGCCACACACGAAAGCCAAAACTCTAAGTGGTTCATGTTTGTCTTAGGACAATGTTCATCAATCGTGAATTCTTCTCCATCATGTCCTACAGTAGACATTGCCGTTGCATGAAGATCATTCTCAAGGTTGTAGACTAGAACATAAACGGCTTTAGAGGACATAAAAACGGGATGTATATTACAGTAAACTTGCTGTCCTGCAAAATCTAGTACAGTCAGGACAATGTCTTTTTCTTCATCCTTTTGCTCACTGTTTTCAAGACGATCTGCCACTAATTTTGAGAGTACTTCCGGTATTACCGGTACCTCATCTCTTTGCTCTTCAATTTCAATCTCATCCTTTTGCTCACTGTTTTTAAGACGATCTGCCACTAATTTTAAGACTTCTTCGGGTGCCGTTACCTCACTGCTTTGTTGTGTGTTGCTTTGAGACATGATTGTCAAGTTTTCTGACGAACTGTCTTTTGATATATCCTCTCCGGCTTTTAAAAGGGTGTCAGCCTGTTTCGTAGGCAAATTGTGTTTCTCCTTCTCATCTTCCTCCCTTTTATCTTTACTATCCTTAGGTTTTAGTCTTTCTGCCATCTCACTGGCCATACACTGTTCAAACGGACCGACCTCTGAATCCTCTATGGCGTCCGGCCAAGGCTCCTCTTGAAGCTTTAAATGAGTAGGCTGAAGTTGTACACCTTTAGTGCTGTCTTCACGAGGATCAAAATCTTCACCTAGAAATTGAAGCAAATCAACGTATATGAAAGGGCAATTTACCCTAATAGCAAAATAGTTTCAACAATTACTGGTTATTTCATGGTTTTCTATGGAATACCGGCGACTATTCACGAGAAATTTGTATTATTTGGTATATAAAGAGCCTTTCGGCGAGTTTACAAAACGTTTGATAATAACACTAATACAAAATCTCTTTTTTAATTAATATTTAGAAAATGTGTTTTCGGGTATTCTTCTGTCTAAAGGTGTGGTCTAGACGTCACGGGCACTTTTTCCCGATCTGGTTACTAAAAATTCACTCATTCAACCTTATCATCCCGCACTGCCTGGCTTCATGGTTTAACTAATTTGCATGTCATTCTAATAAAAACATAATTTGCACGAGCGTTCCGACAGTAGCGAAGCGTAGCAAGCGTGCATGGTAAACTTGTTAATTCAAAAGCACACAAGTATGTAGAATATAGACAAAAGAGAAATTTCGGAAAGACACAAGCTATAAACAAAATGATACAGCAATAAAGCTTGCGTGGATGAATGTAAACGTTCCCTATGTTTTGGGTTTTATTCGGCGCCCTTAAAATGATTCAATGATCTTGAAATTTACAGGGACAGGGTAGTACATGTTGAATTTCAGGTGAAAAGATTTAAAAAATGTTTATCGACTAGTTTTCGAATTACAGCTTCCTTAGTAAATACGTTACTATTTTGAGTAAAATGAGCATATTTATGGCATTACTTATGATTCCATAAACCGAAATCGAATAAAGCAAATGGAATAAAATTTTCATTGGAAGTAGTCCTATGCCACAGATATGAAATATGCTAAAACATCGCTTGAATCGGTCCGGAAAACACAGTTCTCGACGACTAGACAGGAAGTAAGGCGAATTGTTTATTTTTTTTAACGAAGATATTCAACTCATTTTTTTTCGAAAACGCTCTCATACAATTTTTTTTAAACTTTGCAGTCTTGAAGGCCTACATTTATTCTACAAGGGACACTAGGTCGTTTTAAAAGTTTAGGCCTAAATTTTGAGAAAATTGATGATATGTAAAATACATGACGTCAATGCTGTGTTGCTATGGTAACACTGATGTCAAACAAACCTACATTTTTGGAAAGATTATTCTATTTCTAGTAAATGGGTGAAGTGACTAGCCCGACCGAGCTCTGACAGCGGAGTATTAGCCGTTCAAAGTGGGTATGGTGTGTCCCAAGAAAATCCAGGCGAGCCACGGTATGTTAATTGGCCATGAAAAAGCAGTTTCATTTTAGCGCGCGGTAGGCAAATAAATGACCCTTATTCTAAATACGGATCATGAAACTTCCGCTTGCGATTAGTTCCAATTCCATCTTAAGATAGGTTAGAACCTTTTAGATTGCACCATGGGGTGCAATACCATCAATCTTGAAAGTAGGGTATAAAATTGTGATAGCCGGAACTCAGGAGTATATTACCTGGTGAACTTCATTTCACTTAGTTGAAAAGATGGACTTGCTAAGTTTTACTGAGTAGTCTATACCAGCGTCTGTGCTGTGGAAATTTGCCATCACCTAAATTTCATTCTAACAAAATCCTGTAGTGGATGTAAAGATTCAAGTAAGATTCAAGACTGTCTCATGCTCTCCGAGAGAGAAAAGGTGGAACTGTACTTTGAGAAAGCAGAGGCAAACATGGACTTGGAGAGAGTAGAATGAATCCTAACAAGCAACATCACTGCCTTTCAGCTTTCCGATGAAAAATTCAAGTTTATTATTCACAACTACCAGAAACGTCTATGGGAAGTATGGCAAGAAAACAAATTCATCAAATAACTTGTATTGACTGTGCGTTTATATTAGCTCACTCTGTTTGCTAATTGGATGACAACACAGAAACCAACACGGGAAATGACAACCAAAAAATTAATGAAAGAACAATGACAATGCGTTTATGGTATGCTGTCATCAGATCTATACAACGACATAAACATGTGATGATTAGTGAATAAAGTTTCACCGAATAAATCTGTGGTGATTAATGTATAATTGAGAGGATTAACAAGGTTGAAAGCTGCATGAAGTCATTATGGAATGGTTTATTGTTTGAAGGGAATTTCCCCCCCTGGGGGGGGGGGGGGGGGGGTACTTACATGAAACATGGGTATGTATGTGAGGCCAAGAGGCTCAAACCCTGACCCTGTTTGACCCAATCCGAGCTCCAAAACCCTGATAGCCCCCTTTTTGTGAAAAAAAAACCTGATTGCCCCTTCTTTAAATTGTTTTCAAAACACGGTCGGATATATATCCTGGCCGGTATACCGCGTACCGGGATTTCATGCAAAATACGGAACATTTCAAGTCGGGACGTGGCATTGGGTAAACAAATCAGCAGATGAAGTACATAGATAAAATTAGCGGCGTCACGATGTATGGGAACCTCAGTGCTTGCATGTGGGCAGGCGATAAAAATGCGGCAACAGAAGGTCTTTTTTGACATAGTAGCTAAAGAAAATGAACTGCCTAAAAAATACTGAACCCCGACCCTGACTGCACCCAAATTATACTCAAATCCTGACCCTGATCTGCCCAAATCAGGTCAAAACCCTGACCCTACCTGCCCAAACTGAGCTTAAAACCCTGACCCACCCGGGCGGCACATACATAATGCGTCACAAACAGGAGTACCCCCCCCCCCCCCCCGGGGGAATTTCTCAAAGGATTACGGTGTCTCAAAGGAATACGGTACAATAGCGCAAGGATTTGACAGTAAACAAATGCTTCCAAAGAAACCATGATCTGAATGTGTAAACGTATGGTATGTTAATTCGCCATGAAAAATGTTTGATTTTCAGGTTTATTTAGATAAACTCCGACATCACCACTTGAATGATAAATTGTGATTGATTAATTCGAAGCGCTTTCAAAGTTTAGTGATCAGAGAGAAAGTTTCCAAAGAAACAATAGGCGAAATCACTTTGATGTTAAACATACTTTATTGTTGAATCACAATACAGCGTTCGAATAATAATCAGATATATAATAGAATTAAAAAATACATTCGGTCGAAAGACTTGTTTTATTCGATTTCATTAAGACAAGTGATGAAGTAATCCAGTCTTCATCGCTTATCACACACGTTTTTAAATTGTTTATTGTTCACCACATCGCCTGTACATATTCGATTATCCACGAGATTAAAATATTTACAAATTCCCAGAAGGGACATTAAAGAACAAAGACTCTTGTTCTATCCTTATCAAAGATAAAGAGCAATGCAAGGTATGTCAGGACTTTCAGAACATATTTTTCTCTCCTTGTGAAAAAAAACTGAACTTGCTAGAGTGGAAATTTTGTTTCCCTTGCTAAAGATAAAGAGCAAGGACTGTCACTGTTTTAGGTCTTAGTTTTTTACGAGAATGATTGATAAAAAATGCCTCCGAATGTCCCCTCCATCGTGATTATCTGTTTTTGATTTTAGTTTTTCGAGAATGATTGATGAAAACGTCCCCGAATGTCCCCTTCATCGTGATTATCTGTTTTTGGCTTTAGTTTTTCGAGAATGATTGATAAAAACGTCCCCCGAAATGTCACCTCCATCGTGATTATCTATTTTTGGCTATTGTTTTACGGGATGATTGATGAAGACGTCCCTGAAAGTAATTTAAAGTTATGAAAATACCCCTCATTCTAGATTAAGAATTCCAGAACGTTCTCCATATAAAACCCTGTTCAGTGTCCGAGGGTCTCATTGTTTCACTAACATTTATGGCACAGCGGCGGGGCAAAGATTGTCCGAATCCAAGATGCGAATCAAGAAACTTGCTTAAAAGTGCAAGTAAAGCCATAAAACAACATTAACTTTTTTTTCTCCAAATCCTGTTTCTAATATACTTCAGTTGTCTAAATTAGTTTTCTTTGGGAGACTGGAGCAGCAATTCAATTAGAATAAAAATTACCCGAATTGCGGGATTGATTCATCTTGTGATGTCACAATGGAAACCTACGGGATATTATTGTAGTAGTTTTCTCTTGGGAGGGAGTTGATTCATTTTATGACGTCACAGGATCCATGAAAAGTAACCAAAATTAGAGATTAAATGGTAGAAATGTTATAAAATTTGCAAGATTAATACCTTTTTTGTGCGAAACGAACACAAAAGTACAATATTTTATTTTTTATTTTTTCGGCATTACACTTTCACTTTAAGTTATCAAACCATTTGGCAAATGCTCATTCAATGAGTTCAGAACAGTGAAAACCCTGGCTGAAAAACGAAGAGGGTATTACCAAACCGTAATAGCTATAAGCGCTTCACCTCATCCAGGATGATGGATTAGTTTTTAATAGACCACCGGCGATGACGGATGTTACTATTAAACACCCTTAAATTTCAAATCTCTGGACCGACCATGTGTGGGAAAACATATTTCACTGAAAGATTGTTACTTCATGCAGATGAAATGTTTAATAAACCCATTGAAAAGAAGTTTTACTGCTTTGGTGCATTTCAACCGCAGTTTATAGAGATGCAAAAACATTTACCGAACATGGAGTTTATTGAAGCCTTTCACGAGGCTATTTATTCACAATTCAACAAAACACCTGACATCCTCATCATAGATGAATTAATGGCAGTTGTTCTAACGACAGCTTTACTGAACTGAAAACGCGTGGATGGCACAACAAGAATACTACTACGCTTTTTCTCGTTCAGAACTTATTTCCACCGGGGAAATATTCACGCACTATCTCACTCAATAGCCAGTATATTATTGTATTTAAATATCCCAGAGATTCTCTGGGAATGTCCAACTTGGCTAGGCAGGGTTTTTCGAGTTATACAAAATAAAATTATGTCAAAGGAAGTTATCACGATGAAGTTTTAGAACCTTATTCTTATCTGTTGCTAGATTTACACCCGACCACTCCAGATCAGTATAGTAGATTACGAAGTCGAATTTTCCCCGATGAACAGCAAGTTGTTTATGTGAAACGTATATACCCATGTAAAAATCAAAGGCGGGATCCCGCCAATCCCACCTGGGATCCCACCTTGATCCCACCTGGGATCCCACCCGGGATTATGGAACGTCCCAGGTGGGATCCCGCCATCCAATCCCGTGTGGGATCCCACCTGGGATCCCGCCCTCCCACCTGGGATCCCGCCCTCCCACCCAGGATCCTGCCCTCCCGCCCGGGATTATGGAACATCCCAGGTGGGATCCCGCCTACAGCCCAGGTGGGATCTCGCCTACAGCCCAGGTGGGATCCCGCCTACAGCCCAGGTGGGATCCCGCCTACAGCCCAGGTGGGATCCCGCCTACAGCCCAGGTGGGATCCCGCCTACAGCCCAGGTGGGATCCCGCCTACAGCCCAGGTGGGATCCCGCCTATATCCCAGACGGGATCCCACCTACATCCATCCCAGGACAGCATACATATCACAAATTAATGAAGCGAATTTGTTTTATTATTATGAAATGGACTCCTTAGCTGGTACATAATGCATTAAAAAAATGACAATACATTTCAACACATTGTCTGTTGAAGTGCAAAAATTGATAATAATTATGATATCCAAGGTTGCAGATAGTATTAAGAGCAGGTAAGATTTCTGCTGCCCTGGTATATATATATAATTATAATAAATCATGTTTATACTCTCTTCTGAACATAAAATCTAATAAAAGACCTCTACCACAAAACATGGCAGAATTATTGCAAACTAACTTGATGTCCATTATATTTCATGGTCTCATACTGCACTGGCTAACTGAAACCACACAATTTATAGTTCATGTACTTGATCTGATCTGCAAATAGATAGACCTCTCCTTGCTCAAGCACTTGCGAGAGATCAAGTGACAAAGTGCTGCATGTGCCGAATCTGCTGTGCCTATGATGGAAGACAGTAGAGTGTTATAATTAATTTTATTGAATACGAGGGATATATGTAGCACTAGTTATTTTCCAAAATTGTAGTGTTCTATTTATACACACACTGTTCGAAAAGATTGTAATGTGGTATAAAAGTGAAATAAACCTTAAAAAGTGAAATTTTACTTTTGTCAAGTTTTGAGGTGAAATTGTATTTCCCCTCGAAGTGCAATTTCACGATGCCACTAATTTACAGAAGAACTTAAAGTATTGACTGAATTTGTTTGAATTGCAATGTATAAGCACGTGCAATTTCACTTCTAAAAAGCAATATTACATTTTGTCGTATGAACTAATGAAGTGTGAAATATCACTGACACTGTCTTAAATTAAAAGTGAGACATTTCACTCTCTTCGAACGGATTCCTTCGAACAGTAGTACTCCATGACTACAAGATTTCGATCGATCTTTTAGCTAAAAGATTCACTCTACATTCTACATAAACTTGGTAAACTTTTTCTATGGATTTCGTCATTGAAATAGTTAAGATACAACTACAAGCATATTAATAATTCATTTTTTCGAATTTTCATACAAACCTTCTAAAACCTAACCCCCAAATTTGAAAAAACCCTAACCATTTTAAATCCCAAATCATTAATAGAACGAGTCTAAATACACCTGAACTTAATGGGGAATTTAGCGAAGTTTTCAAGTGTTTTCAAGTGCACTTTTGCTTTAACAATTTCAGGACATGCTTACACTGAGAAACCCCCCAACAGCTGAACTAAAAGTATGATAACCAAGCGCTATATTCCCTTTTCTTGTTACAATCCACAACAATTGAATGATCACATCTTACCTTTATAGTTTTCTTATCTCCCATGTGTTTTGAAAACCCTTTGCTCAGTCTGGAAGCCATATTATACAAGAGATTGCATGTTGTGCCGCCGAAATTATCGAAATCGTTAGTTTGCGATGTGCCCGCACAATTCAGGTCAGTGGTCTTTAGATAAGCAATGCATCCTGGGATTATTTCACGGCCGCCATCTTTGTTTGTTGTTGAGAACTTTACCGGAGCTTCATTCATCTGAGGATTGATTTGCGAAATGGTCTGGCTATAATATTCAAGGAATCTAAATACTAATGAACTGGTCAACCAACTCCTCTTCATCTGTTTTGCTGTGTCTGCCTGGGAAAGCATGTAAGTCATAAGGCCATTTTAACACCCGAAGCTGCATGCTAGCTGGGCCTGTCAGAACTCACTTTTATATTAGTTTTACACAAACACCAACCTATATGTTTTCTTCTCCTTTTCTGGTTGCATGAAACCTTGACATATAGTGCAACCAGCAATGAGTTGTATCAGGACTTTGTTGTTTCTAACGGAAATTATTATACATGTATTATAAGTCGAGTCCACTCGATCGATCGCTGAGCATGATGTACGTACCTGTAGCATCAAGTTTAAATATATACTGCCAACTCACGCAACTTGTACTTCATTTCTGTATAAATCTCATAATGTTTCAGCCAGTTATCAGCGTTCCTCTTTCCCAGAGACAGTTATGAAATCTGCGCTTCTGTGACTGTGAGTAGCTTTAGATCGTTTGAAAGCCAATTTATTATTGGTTGGAGTTCCAATTTGTTCTATCAATAATTGTTTGGGTGTATGTTTCCTCTGGGCCTGGATCTGTCAGGTGCCAAACAAACGTTGCCTTGTGAAATCCACAACAATTTTTACCATGTGATGGTTAATAAGGGTGTTCATGAATGTTCTAGCTGCATGCAAATTTGGAAGCAAGTGCTGCATATAACTTTGCATATGTACAATGTGTATCCTATGAAAAGATTTATATTAGTATTTACACTGTAATACAGTTTTCATAGTACCTTAATTTCATAGCCTATTGTTAAAGGCTGGCAGGTGTGATCCTGCCATTCCCACCTGCATGGTATAGAACTTAGGGGATCCAGGTGGGATTGGCAGGATTTTACTTTCCCACCTGAGATCCCACTCGGGATCCCAGGTGGGAGTACGTACCAGGTCCACAAGGTGGCCTGTCTGGTAGAGAGGATCATTGTCTAAGGATTCATGGTGGGATTCCGCTATTCCCACACGGGATCCTATAAGTGGCAGTACATAGATCCTGCCTCATCTAAGGATCCCGGCTGGGATTCCAATTTCCCACCTGGGATCCAGCCATTCCCACCTGGGATCCTGGGTGGGAGTACATAGATCTCACCTCATAGGCGGGATCCCAGGTGGGATTGGTGGGATTCCACTTTCCTACCTGGTATCCCGCCATTCCAACCCGGGATCCTGGGTGGGAGTACATATATCCCACCTGATAGGCAGGATCCCAGGTGGGATTGCCTAAGGATTCCAGGTGGGATCGACGGGATCCTGCCATCCCACCTGGGATCCCACCATTCCCACCCGGGATCCCAGGTGGGAGTACATATATCCCACCTGATAGGCGGGATCCCAGGTGGGATTGCCTAAGGATCCCAGGTGGGATTGGCGGGATCCTGCCATCCCACCTGGGATCCCGCCATTCCCACCCGGGATCCCGGGTGGGAGTACATATATCCCACCTGATAGGTGGGATCCCAGGTGGGATTGTCTAAGGATCCCAGGTGGGATTGGCGGGATCCCGCCATCCCACCTGGGATCCCGCCATTCCCACCCGGGATCCCGGGTGGGACAGGTGGGATCCCGCCTTGGTCCCGCCTTTATTTTTACATGGGTAAACTATGTTAAACCTATACATTCGTTAGTTTATCATGTCTGGTCATATGAGACAGGCCACATTTATTAACAAATATCTCGCCAGTCTAATTAAAAAGCATGAACATCACCAAGTAACTTCTGCACGTTATAGGTAATGTATACGTACATGTTATTGTACATCATGTATTAGTAAAAAAACAAGACTGTATGATCTTAAATGTATTTTATTGAAGTCAATGTAAAATAAAAACATAAATCGTCTTTACAAAAACAATTGAGTTGTTTTCAAAATTCTAATCTTTAAATACTACAAATTACATGGTACATCTACTGAGTATTGTCTTCGTACATTCCCTAAGTTGTTTGGTCACTACATCTGATAGAACTTTCATCCACTCTGAGTACCCTGATTTTTTCTCATAATCACTTTTATCAGCATAAGACCTCAATTCTGTGTTCGTGGGTGGAGGAATCATTTCTTTTACAAAATCAGTAAACCTCAAAAGTATCTTGATCTCGTCAATATGTTCAAAAGCTCTTTCGTAACACTCAAACCATTTTCGCACAGGGTAGAGTTTTTTACAGGTATGACCCCCTTCTCCCTCGGATTAGGTAGATTCTCCCATATCCAACATGACCAACAATTCTTGATCTGCACCCCATTCTGCATCACCCCATTCTGCATCATCCCCTTCAGGTGCTTCAGTTCTCCATTGTTTTCGCTTTGTGAGTTTAGTTCTAAACACAACTTTATTTCGCGTTGTGACGAACTACAAACACGAGCTCTAGCTCGAAGCTCTCTCACTGTGTCTTACACGAGTTCAAGGTCACCGTTTTCTAACTAAGGTCAATGTGACGTATTTCCGCCCGTACGCGCGGATATTTCCGGTAATCTCTCACATCGTCCTCACCGCAGAAGGGAAACCACCTGGTTTACAGTTTCTAACAGTAACAACAACATGAAATGGTTCAAAATCAGTCCTTTCAATCACAGTTTTTCAGTTTCTCTCGAAGTATCCGTGCTTTATTCAACAACTGCGGCTTAAGTCTTTTGATTCCAATTTTATCAGCCTCCGCTTGGGTTTCTAACACGCTGATGCGGTTGTTCATTTCCGAAATTAACTTGGTGATTTGCACACTGTTAACAACCCACTCTCCATACCGATCTGGCGGATGTCGTACTCTAGTAGGGTGTTGCCTCGCCAACTCTATTTCCTCGGATTCGCTGACATTGGAGTCACACTCACCCCAGAACGTTTCGTATGTAGACCAACATCCCTCGTTTCAACACTAGTAGGTATCTTGTCACTACTAACTTCAGAGCCCTTGTCCATAAGGTCCTGCATGTGTACTCACTTCCTCCCGGCTCCTGGACATTCACTGCACTATCATACCCAGAGTAATCGTGAAACCACCCAACCTCATCGGGACCACTCTCTTCGACTTCTTCCGTTTGGCTACTTTGATCCTCTGCAACAACATCCTCTTGGGCGACACTGCGATCAGCGGTTAGCTTCATAGAGTTGTGTGGTTCTGACTTTCTCCTATATACCCGAAGGCTGTTGAAGTGGACAACAACCGAATATCTTGATGAGTTATGCGTTCTACCACAGCGTATGGCCCTTCCCAGTTACGATGAAACTTACTGGCTTCTCCAGGTTTGAGCTGGGGGTGATAGCGTAGAACAAGGTCTCCAGGCTCATACACCATGTGTTTGACGCCTTTGTCGAAAGCATCCTTCTGACGGCGTTGATGCAGGTTGTTTCTTACGTCTTGATATGCTTGCACTAGATGGGTACGCAGCTCACCGACAAACTCAGAATATGTAGACTCTGACGACTTACTCTCTGACACTTCTCCCATCATAACATCAAGCGGAATTCGCATCTCCCTCCCAAACATGAGCTCAAATGGGGTTTGTCCTGTCGAAGAGTGAATGCTACTGCGGTATGCCATTATGCAAAACTCTAAGTGTTCATCCCAACTATCTGGTTCGCCATCTATCCTGGTCTTAAGCATGCTCTTCAGTGTACGATGAAAGTTCTCTATTTGCCCATTTCCCTCGGGATGATAGGCTGTGGATCTGGATTTGTTCATCTGTAACAGCTTGTACATCTCACTGAACACTGTAGATTCAAAATTGCGTCCCTGATCGGAATGTATACTATCCGGAACACCGAACCTACACACCCAGTTCTTCACAAAGATCCTAACACATGTAATTGCTCGGTGGTTCAGAATGGTATACGCCTCTTCCCATTTGGTAAAACTGCACTGTACGGTCAAGATAAACGTGTTTCCTTTCTTGTTTCGTGGTAGTGGGCCTACAATATCCAAATGAATTCTTTACATAGGGTAACCAGAGGGGATCGGCTGCAATGGAGCTCTCTGATGCTTACGTGGTTTACACTTGGCACAAGTAAGACTGTTGTTACAATACTCGTGAATTCTCTTAGCAAGACCTGGACGCCACAAACGGGCATTCATCCGTTTCAGTATTTTAAACCTTACTCTCACAGTTTGAGCTCGAATCCCAGCCACTTCTAGCCTGCTTACAGGCTCTCGGGTTTTTTCGGAAATATTAGTTTTCGGGTCGGGTGGAAATGTTAGGCTACCTGTTCGGCCCACAGGTAACCCAAACCCGACCAGAAAACTAACATTTCCGAAAAAACCAGAGAGCCTGTAAGCAGGCTAAGCCACTTCCGCCAATGTGTATTTTAGTTCTAAACACAACTTTATTTCGCGTTGTACGAACTACATTTGTACAAACACAAGCTCTAGCTCGAAGCTCTCTCACTGTGTCTTACACGAGTTCAAGGTCATCGTTTTCTAACTAAGGTCAATGTGACGTATTTCCGCCCGTACGCGCGGATATTTCCGGTAATCTCTCACAGTTTTTTTCATAACATATACAGTCATAGTCTGGGTTTATGTAAATGCTTAAAAACTATTCATCAGTTCCATTAACTGAGTATAAGATCATATTAGTTCCTTTGAAAACCGCTTCCTCGACTACTGTTTGTTCTGGACTCGTTGTAGATCACTACTACCATTCTTTTCAATGTGAGCAGTCTTTCATAGACCTTGTTGAACATTATTTTCATAAAACAGAAACGCATACGCTGAATTAACCAAACTTCCTACAACTTTTCTTTGGTGTCTTGAATTTGGTATAGACAAACGTCAGTGCCTTTGAAAATGGCAATCTTGGTAACATCATGGTCGCTTCCTCGGTAAAATGAGCTCTCAGTGAGACTGAGAACGAACAGTTATTTAACAACTAAAGAAGCCTTAGCCATGTTTTATACTATCATAAAACACATTATAGCAATATCTAACATGAAATCTGGTTGGCTAAAAAGTATGTTTTATTAGAGCCTATAACATACTTAGCTTGATTTTCAACTGGTGGTTTGCTCATGCATGTCAATCTCTATCAAAATGTAAGTGAAAATCTTATCCATGCATTATCTTGTCAGAAAACACTGCAGTCATTTGAGAACACCACGGAAATTTTCAGACCAAGAAAAATAGAACTAGACAATTCAAAAGTAAATGAGGCTTAACTTTTCTGGGGTTAGGGTTAGGTTGTTTGAGGGAGATGAAGGTGTATTTTTGGTTTAAAGGCCTTCATTCTAACTACCCGTTTAAGTCGTCGCCAAGTTATCTTGTCACTCAAAGTTTTGAACATCACTTCACAAATAATTTAATCAGCAGACGTTAAAATTATCAGCCATACATACCTTTCATTGAAATTACAAAATATTCAATTGTAGCCGTCGAAAGCCAGGCATTTGCTGTCTAATTGTAATGGGGGTTACTGCTTGCATAGATAATACTGAAAGGTGTATAGGTACAATGTATGTTGGGCCCCAGAGCTGGACCTGATTTGCAAAAGGTAAAGGCAATGCATTTTTAATTTACCAGAATTTCTATACCCTTTTTGAACATCTTCCTGGATTCACAGTCAATTTTTGCTTCAAAACTAGATCTACGGTTTCAGATCTAGACCCGGTTTGCCAAATTGGGATCAAACCGTATACGATTTGTAAGGTTTCCACAGCATACATTTAAGAGGCACTTGAGAAGCAAATGGGATGTAGATAGGTAGGGTCTTAATTTTGACATAATCTCAAATAATTTCTCAAGGCGAGAGCTTTGTTTTTGTGACCCAACGAACTCTTTACAGCCGCCGTGGCAGTTTTATTTTCATAAATTTTAATCCGCTTTGACGTCACTGGACGGCATTATCGGCTATTGGATTCAGACGTCTCTCTCGGGAGGAACGAACCGGAGGAGACGCTATTAAAACCTCTACAAGCACTTGAAACATGACATTGAAACATACATTGAATTATGGAATGAAATTATGACTCAGTGGAATTAATCTTAACCCTTTCTTTACAAGAGCGGCCGAAACCGGCCAATATGAAGTATGTAACTGGAAAAAATTGCATAAAATCTGGTCATGCAGGAAATATGATACCGATATATTCTTTAAAGGGATGAATGACTTAAGCCAGAGCTATAGCGATACTTTGTGTTGATAAACATTACTTTTGTTATGCTATGATTTCAAAAGGCCGCTTTGTGTCAGGAACCAATGGATGGCACATTAATAACAATGGATTACGTGGCAGTAAGTTTCGCTATATAACAGCAATCGGTTGACTCCAAACTTTGAAAAAAAAGCGTTTGTTTTCTTAGACGTTTCGTTTCTTTGACTTTCGTCAATTTCGATGTTCTGAAAATTGGTTAAAAAAAACACTTCCCTTTCGCACTTAAACAAAAAAACAAAAAACACAACATCAGCACTCATTCATTACAGTACCTTCTTTGATCTCTCCAACCACCAGGTTTTGTTTGCACAAAACCCTGTGAAGCATAGCATTCTTACACTACATTTCTCACATGATTTTCAAGCACCAATCCCCAAATGCATTATAGGCAATCAACAAAAAAATTACAATGGATCCCCCTATTTCAGTTTTTGTAGGTGTTTTGCCAAGCTACCGCGCGCTAAAATGAAACTGCTTTTTCATGGCGAATTAACATACCGTATGTTTTCCCTCCCGAATTCTTTCTTAATCCCCTTCCAACAATAAACCATTCAAAAGCGACCCGATTTCGTCATCGCTTGAGAGTGGTGGGGAGGGGTTTTCCGAAAAACTCAAGCGATGATGTCACAAAACCCTGTGAAGCATAGCATTCTTACACTACATTTATCACATGATTTTCAAGCACCAAACCCCAAATGCATTATAGGTAATCAACAAAAAAATTACAAGGGATCCCCCCTATTGTACATTTTTTGAATTTGTTTTTACCCTACAACCAAGAGAAGCACTTTCAGTACGGACACACACCCAAACTCGCCAAAAACACAACCCCGTAGGTTTGGCAGGGTAAAAAGATCACCAATTGTAGAGAGTCAGGGTTTTCATCCAGGAATTTTTTTGATATAAAAAAGACAATAAAAATCTCAACAAAATTACTAAAAGCAAGCAAAGTGGTTTTAAGCCTTCAGCAGACTTCAGGATGTCCTCTGGCTCTCTTCCAGTGGCTGATTTCAGACCAAAATTAGTGCAGTTTTTGTTTTCAAAACGCTAAAAGAGAAATTGCCGCAAGCCGAATGGACTTCTGGCGAAAGCTTGAGCCCTTGGTTCGCGTATGAACAGGAGCACTCAACGGCCAGGAATGCACAAAGGTGTTAATTTTTCTATTGTTGAAACTTGATATCTCATTGGTCATACAGAAGTAAACCTCTTAAAAATAGGAAAGAACTCTCATTTCACATTTTTTAAAGAAAATTATTGAAGCGGACAATCTGTAACTATGTAAAAAGAGAAAAAGAAATTCTATTTGGAGGACATTGAAATATTTTATAATATCTCTGCTTTTGTTTTAGTGTCTTTTTATTGGCTAAATTTGTTTTGGAATCAAAAACATATACACAACGAGCGATTTCATGCATTTTAATTTGAGAACATTAATACCACTAGTCAAGAGATATCTTCAGTATATAATTGAACCATTTTCTATTTGGGATTAATGAAATCACATTCATGGCCGTGGAACAATAGATCTTGCTCCGGTTATTACATGAATCATTACTTAAAAGCTCAGCGGTACGTAATTGATTAGGGCTAGCCAAAACAGGGTTGATTTTGCACTCTAGTTTTCACCAATTGAAACCAAATGTGTTCGTGAATGAAAAGATAAATATAGATACATTTTATGCTACTTCAGACACGTTCCACGCTAAATAAGGTTGTTGTGCCACTCATGACTTTCCAAAATGTTGATAAAAGTTGTATACACTATTGAGTAATGATTACAGTATTGCAACAAAGAACCGCATTTTTGAGAAAAAGGCCTTAAATATGACTAAATTCAGGCGATTCTCGTGATGAGCTCAAAACAGAGTTTTGACTCTATATATAGAAACATAGCGCCGCAACGGCGAACTCGTGGATATAAAGTGTATTTTAGTGTGTTCTGAAGGGTAAACATGTGAGAACGTTCAAAGTTTAAAGACCCTGTGTCCGAGCCCATGGTAATGCGCGCGCAAATAATTTTCGTTGGTGTTGTTATTATGTCACTCTCGAATCTTTCGAAACCATCTCTAGTTTGGGCCATCGTGTAATTATTCATAGATATATATGCTTAACTGACTTTCTTTTGTCTTAACTTTTGTATACATACCTTTTAAAATGAAACTTTAATCGAATATTTCTTCGAATCCCGGTCTAGAGTGGCGAGTAGCATTCTCGTTCCCAGTGCCTCCTCAACTAACTGAAAAATCAGAGGCTCTGGTAAGACACGAAACAGGCTCTAATTTGATTGGCTAGCCAAATCGGCTGCGCGATGAAGAGAAAATTGAACAGGTGCTGAGCACAGCGCTTTTATTCCGGTTCACTTAGTGGATAAATCACTTCCGTTGTAAACATAACAAGTAAAGTAAGGCATTTTTTAGGTGTTCTTTCAATAAAAGTAAAATAATCAAAAGAATAAACATTCATATGTGAAAATAATAAAGAATGAAGTGATGTGCCTTTTAAAAGAACATGATTAAACAGATTAATTAATTAATAAACATTCATATATGTAATGTATGGTGGCAAAAGCCGAAAGGTAATTAAAGTCTCCCTTCGATCGACTATATTTGAGGATAATAATGACGGATATTACGCCAAAAAAGGCAGCAGAAATTAAAGCTTTTCGATCGAAATACATGCATTTGCTGCAACGCCGTAATATCGGATAAGAATCACCCAGTAATTTTAAACACTGAGCGACCTAAGGAAAAGTTTGGGTTCTTATCTAAGCCATCCGTTCATTTTCTGGGAAGAATCCTACCCTACAAAAATATGCTGTCCGTGCAAACGCTCTCTTGAAACTGCCGAAAAATTCCGTGAGATGGTTCAGCAATCACATGAACATCAAACCGCGGCGATCCAAAATTCCAGGCTAAAGGCGAGGTCGAAAGCAAAATTTAGCTCTCCTAGTAATCCACCATCAAAACGACCAAGACAAACACATTCCGCGCCGAGTGCAAGCGCTATAGCCCTTGCTAGCCTACAACAGGTACATATAGGCCTATTCTTCCTCGACCATCAGCCCTGCAGTCTAATCCAGCAGCTGAAAATCAGCATGTTCTGTGCACTCCTCGATAATTGCGTTGAGAGGAGATATGACGACCACGATTGAGTTGGAGGATCCTTGAAGAGCATTAAACTCAAACGGTAAACTTTGGTAAATTAACGATTTACCATAACCGATCGGAAGGACACAGAATTACCCGAATAGCTTCCAATTGTTTAGTTTTTAAAGAAAACATAATTTTAAGCTTTGCAAGGGCGAACTGAATAGCTTCCATGAAGTCCGCCATTGATTTAGTTAGCAAATCGGAAATGAGTTCTAAGAGCATGCGCAGTTTCAATGTCCTAGAATCTAGGACATCCGGTTTCGTGTCTTACCAGAGCCTCCGATTTTTCAGTTAGTTGAGGAGGCACTGGGAACGAGAATGGGCGAGTAGAGGAATGCCGAAGAAAGAACAGACAGCGAGGCGAAGCGACTCGACAAATAATCCTTCAGCAGTCCACATTTTACTTTCTCTAGAACTACAAGAGAACACTTGTGGTTCAAAAGGACTACTACGTGAGTTTCCCGGGGATTTGCTGCACCAAGGGACCGGCGGGCTTCGTTGGAAATACAAAGCAACCACTTCTGGCATCGAGATCATTCGTAATTATAATTTCGCACGGCTCTGCTCCACTGAGGTGTTACGACTTATCTGTATCTGTATATGTTTTGCATTTTTATTAGCTGAGAAAGCAATGCCCTTAACCTTTTTTTTCATCCTCCAGTATGTCCAGAAAGTCTTGCTACCAAAACTACGACCGCGGGTCAAACTCCAAACTGCCGAGTTCAGCTGTTACTTCGCTGTGAGTTTGACTCGAGTGCGAGTACAACATTTCATTTTGCACTCAAAATATATCATTCGCAAGGAAAGTAGAGATCTTCAAATACAGCTAAACAATACTGGAGACATGAAAACAAGGAAACAAGAGTATGTGTTTGCTTGTAGAGTTGTGAAAAGTTGCACTCGTAAACCGAATTAGAATCTAAAGGCAGTACAACTGACTTCCTGCCGAGTACTGTTAGCTGTTCAAATCGAAGCATCCGGGGGAAATTCGCAGGCTCGATTGAGTTTTTAATCCGGTAGAAATTATGAAATTCGTTATCCAATGTGTATGTGTACTTCTTTTATGAAACTTATAAACAATCGAGAGCATTTGAGTTCGACTAAAAGCTGGCCTTTAATTTATGCTGCCGTTGATAAACAAACTAATCATAACATTGGCGCAAAGCACCATGGCTCGGACACAGGGTCTTTAAGTTATTTTCGCTGTTGTGATAGCCTGTATAACGATGTGACCGATGACGTCATCGTTCCCACATCACCACTAAGTAATTTATGGGGACCAAATACCATGTCTGTCAAAGTTTGAGCCACCTGCTATTAATATTAAGCTAGCTAGGCATGTAAACGTACAAGGTTTTACGTCACTATCAGCGGGACCAAGGTAAACGCGATTTGCTTGGTTTTGAATGAGCAAACACATCGCCCACATGGATAACACAGCTGCTACCGAAAGTGTATAAATAAATTGGCGTTCACTTTACAGTTACTAATAAGAGGGGAACCGGCGATGAGGACTTTAGTAACGTCACTGCCAACATCAATTAAAGTTCCACATCGATCTTCAATTATTAATTAAATTAAATATCAATTAGTTATCTTATCAATTGGCATTCCAAGCATTCCAAGCATTCCATTCTGCTAACATCTGAATAAGAGGGTGAGCGAGCGAGCGAGTGGTTGGTAGATTAGTGTATGTCTGTACTTTGTGCATAGGTGTCCCGACCGAAACATTGAAATATATTATCGTACACTGGCTACCTGGCATTTTTAGCCCTCCAAGGTTATTTTGGGTTGGCAGTACCCTTATTCTTTTTTATCATACTATTTCTGTAAACCTTTTATATTAATTTTTGGGGTAAAATAAAGGTTGTTGTTGTTGTTGTGTGAGTGACACGATTTCCCCAACCATTCCGATAACTCGTTCCTGCGCTTGCGCGCATCCACGAGTTAAGCATACAAGTAACACGGATTCACTCTTTTCACCTGGTGGCCATCTTGGATTCAAAACGAGGCCATCCTTTGTTTTTGCCAGGATAGCCTCATTTTGATTATCCCTCACTACGAGGCTAACCTGGCAAAAACAAAGGATGGCCTCGTTTTGAATCCAAGATGGCCACCAGGTGAAAAGAGTGAATCCGTGTTACTTGTATGCTTAACTCGTGGATGCGTGCAAGCGCAGGAACGGGTTATCGGAATGGTTGGGGAAATCGTGTCACTCACACAACAACAACAACAACCTTTATTTTACCCCAAAATTTAATATAAAAGGTTTACAGGTGAAAAGAGTGAATTGTGTGATATATAAAGTGTTATGGCGTTACATTATTCAGTATAGCGAGATCTTTAAAGGGATACCCGAGTGAAAAACACATTTGGGCTCAAAAGCATCTTTCAGATGTACTTTGTTCAGAAAATGTATTAAAATTTGATAAAACGTTTTCAGAGTTGAGAACGAGCACCTCAAAGTTGGCCCCGCGAAGACCTGGGCGCCGCCATTTTGTTCAAATTAATTCCTGTGACGTTTTTACGTCACTTCGTCCCACCGGAGTCTTGCGGCTAACTTGTAGCGACTTGGTTTCTTTGCAGAATTTTCACACGCTCGGAATTAGAGTAGATTTTCATCGATATGGCAGAGCAATTTCGTACTAGAACAAAAATATGATGAAGACGATATTGTGAGAGAAGTTCAGAAGACTGGGAGGATGAAGAAAAGCATGTGGAAGGCGAGAGTTTCAACGAACAACAAAAGGCGACTACCGAGCTAGTGCTATAAAGATTCGCTGTGTGTGTTTTTGTATGGAACTTGTCAGCCTTAAACACAAGACTAAAGGTAGATTATTACAATATTGATATCGGCATAGCAATCGAAACTTGTTTAATTTGACCCAGATAGATTATCAGGGTGTAGCAAGCCACATAATTTTAATTTCGTTTACCTAACCGATGTGTTGTGAAACAGCGCGCGCGCTTGATCGCGCCAATGCTTTCACACAATTTAATAAGGGAATGGAATTATTTTTGCAATAAAATTGCTCCGAGTGTCTCGTTCTTGTGTCATTGCATATATTCTGCTATGTTGGACTAGTTATGATCGGTTTTTACAGGGAGGTTTTAAATTTTCAGGTGTTTCGTTTCAGTTGCACAAAGCCATGCAGTCAGTACAGATCGAACCGGATAACTCGCAAATTATATAACTCCAATAATACATAAGTTTCGAAAGCAATGCCAATATCAATATTGTCATAATCTACCTTAGTCTTGCGTTTAAGGCTGACAAGTTCCATACACAAAAACACAGTGAATATTTACATCATAGCACAACACCAGTATATCACTACTCCACTAGCTCGGTAGTCGTCTTTTGTTGTTCGTCTGATATTCTCGCCTTCCGCATGCTTTTCCTCGTCCTCCCAGTCTTCTGAACTTCTCTCACAATATCGTCTTCATCATATTTTTGTTCTAGTACGAAATTGCTCTGCCATATCGATGAAAATCTACTCTAATTCCAAGCGTGTGAAAATTCTACAAAGAAAACAAGTCGCTACAAGTTGACCGCAAGACTCCGGTGGGACGAAGTGACGTAAAAAACGTCACAGGAATTAATGTGAACAAAATGGCGGCGCCCAGGTCTTCGCAGGGCCAACTTTGAGGGGCTCGTTCTCAACTCTGAAAACGTTTTATCAAATTTTAATACATTTTCTGAACAAAGTACATCTGAAAGATGCTTTTGAGCCCAAATGTGTTTTTCACTCGGGTATCCCTTTAAATCAAAATGCCTCGCCGAACTTTGATACCATGCACATATCGAGTATTTTATCCGGTCCAAATCGGCGCAGAATTAAGTTTATTTGAAGCTAACGCTCGGAAAATGTGATGCAAACGTTTTATCAAATGTATACGGTGTGTGACCTGGAAGAAAACTGTTATATTCTTTAAACGTAGCAAGGAACCTATGTGAATATATTACGTTCTATTACGTTATCCGAATACAGAACTTCGAATTCAGGGAAAATCCTGAATAGCCTGAATTTCAGCCGTCTCCTCCGGTTCGTTCCTCCCGAGAGAGACGTCTGAATCCAATAGCCGATAATGCCGTCCAGTGACGTCACTACCAGAAAACCTGGTAGTGATCTTTGATTGGTTCATATTCTATAATTTCGCATAATTATCATAATTAACTCATCCGAGAAGACGTCAGGATTCACTTTGGACTCGTGATTGTTGGAGTGATTGTCTTTGGCAAAGACCTTGAATTCGAAAGGAAAACATCTGGAAATGGATTGAACGTGTCCTGCACAATAACCGGCCGACTGCATGTCCTGTAAACATTTACATTTTATCGCGTCGCGCCCGCGGGGTTGTTGATAATCGATTATTTGTTCATACTCACAGTGGTAAAGAATGTCGCTACTCTCTTCAAGGAACTGTTCTTTCCCGTAAAAGAGTCTTCGTATTTCTCAAATAATTTTTCAAGGCTTTGTTTTTGTGACCCACGAACTCTTACTACCGCCGTGACAGTTTTATTTGCAGAAGTTAAATTGTTAATCCGCCTTGACGTCACTGGACGGCATTATCGGCTATTGGATTTAGACGTCTCTCTCGGGAGGAACGAACCAGAGGAGACGGCTGAAATTCAGGCTAGGAAAATCCCAAGTGACTGTGCTTATAAACTATCCGACATTCAGCACTTTTGTTTTATAGGAAGTCGAAATTTAGTTCAGCAGGGCATTTTTATTTATAGATAGTTTTTTTGCGATCAATTTGATATCGCTACGCTGAATGCTATACCGCAATTCCACGTTGTCATACAATGCGTGTTGTGCACTTGAAGATTCATTGGAAGGTTCCATAACTACTTGGAATGCACGATCATAGTGAGTCAACATAATTAGGCGAAGGTTCTAGTTCTTAAGTGTGAACTGGACAAGATTATAGAGATCGTAAACAGAGACCCGTATCTCCCTCATTTGTAATGGCAGGCGGACCCAACTTTGACAGATATGCTATTGGGTTCCCATCAATCACTTAGTGATGTCGTAACGATGACGTCATCGGTCACGTGATTTTTAGTACATGCCGTATATCCCTCATTTCCAATTGCCCTATATCATTATGACGTCAAATCAAAACAATCTATTGTTTAAACGGTAAGGTCACGGTCGTGGGAGGGGGACAAAACAGCAACAACACAAAGGAAATCGCTATCAAATGCATTTTGTAGAACGTAGAATAGCGGTAACAGCCACCAAATACGGTAAATATTGTGGGATAAACATTAATACAGCTGATATCTGGAAACCAGACAATTCGAAGTTAAATTTTCCTCAGCAGAGCAGATTTAGTTCAAAATTCTGTTGTTCATGTCGATTCTGTCCCCCTCATAAACAAGCCGTGACGTCATAATGATAATATCGGGATGTGTTGCGCATTTTATTACGAGCCCGGTCTGATTCTCAAAACGTTGACATTAAAATCGGACTGTCGTTGAAAATAGTTGTTCTGCTATTTAATGTCTGTCGCCACGTTTTCAATTACTTGATTACCCTAAAGTCCTTGAAAGGCTAGTTTATAATGAACTAATTGTATTTCTAGACAAAAATAATGTTCTTCTCAAGTTTCAATTTGGTTTTAGAAAATATCAGGCAACTGAGCAAGCTAAACTGGAAGTCACTGAAGAGTTCAAATTGAATATTGACAATAAGAAATTTAAATGTGGCGTATTTTTGGACCTATCTAAAGCTTTCGATACCGTCGACCACAACATTTTGCTTCAGTTACTAAGTTATATAGGTATGGAATCAGCGATTCCCCACTACTCTGGTTCACTAATTATCTGCAGAATAGGACTCAGTGTGCTGAGATTGATAAAGTAAAATCCACAATGCTTAATATAAAATGTGGAGTCCCTTATCGATCAACTCTCGGCCCGCTTCTGTTTCTTCTACAAGTAAATGATGTGTCTGACTACTCAAAGAAGGCTGCCTTTAGAATTTTTGTTAATGACACATTGCTAAATATACTACTAAATATAGCCTGATCTTAAGAGTGAACCGGACAAGATTATAGAGCTTCTAAACAGAGACCCGAAGTTGGAAATATATATTCATTGTGTTCAGGACTTGCAAGTATCTTCATTTTAGCAAGGCTCTGGGGAGCTTTTTGATATTTAATATGCCAACCCAAAATGATATTCAATGCCACTGAAATACAACTAACAAGAACTTTCTTTGAGGTAATCTACTACACGAAATCACAAAATGTAACAGTCCGTAACAGGTTATAGTCAAACACAATAAATTCCACGTGGGATCCCCACACTGTTTCCAATACGAAAGCCACATGCTTGCATCCACGAGTTCGCCATTTGTGGCGCTGTGTTAGTTAGAGTATAAGAATATCCTATAGCTCTCACCTTTTAAGGACTTTAGAAGACTTGTCTTCCCAGCCCTTCCTTGTCCTAACAATACGACCAAAAGGCGGCGATTTTTTGTCTTTCCATTCTTAAGAGCCATTTTATAAGCCTCAATGGCCTCTGGACCTCGGGCAAGAATCTCAGATGGTGTTTCTATAAGAAGTCAGAAAAAAAGAAGTATTAAAAAGACAAAACAGCCATCGGATATAGTATACAAGTTGCACCGTAAGAAACTAACGGAGAACCAACGGTGAACTAGTTAATAAAAAACAGTAAGATTCAACTAATGGATTTACTTTAAAGTGTGACTGCAGAGGAATAACGTTTGTTGAAGTAAAGGTGTCAAGTTTGAGTACTTTTAAATAATGCACCTAAGAGAAGTTCAAAATGCAGCAAGCTTCTTGTACACAATATCCTAGACATCTACTTTGTGATTTACACCAACTACTTAACAATAATGAATACGTAATGATTCACAATTAGATGAGGAATGAGAAAAACAATAATTATGTATTTCTTTCTAATTTATGACCAGTCCGGAATTAAAAAAAAAATCAAACTAATTGCTGGCTTTCACTTGACGTCATAGCCGCCATGTTGGTGTCCTTAAACAATAGATTCCTCGTTAGCTTCTTTTGTTGGGGCACCAACATGGCCGCCGTGCCCTTTGTCATTTTAATCTTTCGAGAGTGAAAACCAGCAATAGAGCAGAAAAGGACACAGGGAGTTCTAACTTAATCCACGTACCGTTATATGCTGTTGTTTTTAAGAGAGAAGCTTTCAGAATCCCGTATCTCCTGAGTGATGTATCCACTGTGTAACCACCCCTAAACTCGGGTTTAGACTCCGCGCGGCCAGAGGGACTCGGACTCAGACCCCACACGGGCTAGCGGCCCTAACGACAGGTTTGCAAAATGTATGCATGTCCAGTCTGCGGTAGAAATCGCGAGAACAGTCTAAATGTTTCTGTTCAGGAAATCTTCAGAAACTCGACAAGGTTAAGGGGAAACTCGCAAGAGTTAAGAGTTTTATTAGTTTAGTCATCAAGCCAATTAAATTTGGGACTGGTCCATGAAAGGACTTAAAAATCGAAGCTCGTACTTTTCTGTAACAATGCTTTGATGACCAAATTTCGAGTAAAAATTCAACCAAAATGATGCGCGCGAGCGTGATTTCCCGCGTGAAATTCACGCATGCGCAAGCGTTTTGCAGACCTGTCGTCCCCAGTCTCGTACCCAGACCTCTATCACCACGAGAGAGCTCTGGTAACAGCCATTTTCTGGTCTTTACTGATTGGCTGAAATATTAACGCATGCGGAGGAAGCATTTTCTTGATAACGTTTGTTTAATCTAGCTTACATGCCTGGTCCCCCATAACATTCAATGTGAAAATAACAATTGTACTGAACTGATTTAAATTCGATTTTACCGAATAGTAAATGCTGGTAAATTAGAGATTTTTCTTATCCCGTCGGCAAAACCAATATTTCAATTCGACCGTAGAATTCGTGTCCCCAATTGCATTAGCATACCCTCTCCTTGGTAGAAGAAGATTACAAACGTAAATAATTTTTATAATTTTATTTGGTTTAAAATTAAAAAGGGAACCTTACACAACAAGATGACGCCGCAAAACAAAGGTAGAATTAATTATTGCAAAATACAATAGCTGCATGTGAGAATGCAAGTAGCCGCCATTTTTTCCCATTGTCGGCAAAAACAGAACTTGAAACAATAAACTGTAGAGGAAAGTAAATCATTTTGTATTCTATCTCCGAACGAATACAAATCATTTTCAAACTATTTTACATGACACATGTAAAAACAAGTTATTACAGGATGGGCATCTCATCTCAGTTTACATATAGTGCGAAGAACGTAACAATAATATAAAAAAATATAAAAAAAATAATGAAAGATAGCTAGAGACACCTTCGAGTGGTATCAACTAACTAAACAACTCATTATATACTGCTCTTTATTCCCCAAGGTACATCATAACACCGTGGCACTGGCAACGCCTTAACACAACATACGCACACCAATGTGCATTCCAAACCGTTAGAAAATACATTTATTTCCATCAGCCTTCAAGAAAGCCCGTTCTTTCACTATAAAACGAAAATATCTAAAATATACTTTTCGTATTTACATGACAAGTGCAAATTATCAATCACACTTGAGCATTGCGAATCCTTCCTACGCATGCGTTAATATTTCAGCCAATGAACGAAGACCAACGAATGGCTGTTACCAGAGATGTCTCGTGGTGATAGAGCTCTGGGTACGAGACTGTGTCGGCCCTAACTAGTTCTAAAAAAAATGATTTGATTTGAGACATTTGGATCAGAGCCTGATCAGAGCCTGATCACAGGAGTACAAACAATAGGACTCAAGGTCCCTTCCAGGCTGCCTCCGTCAGTGGACCTACGATTTTACGTCCTTATCCGAGAAGACGTGAAGGTCTAACCATTTGCAGTTGTTTCACAAAGGCAGCACCTGCTACTCAGTTATTTTAAGACCCTGAGTGTTGGTCCGGCCGGGGTTTGAACCCGCGACCTCCCGCTCGACATACCGGGGCTTAACCACTGAGCTAACCGGGAGGCAAGGGAGGAAAGCAAAGTCACGTGATAATTTGATAATTTGAATTCGAAATAACCGGGTCCCGTTTCAACAAATGTGTACTAACATCTTTTATCGACAAATGACTGGATGTTCACCGCGACTTACATGGAACGAAGTGATTTCGTGCAGATGACTGACAACCTTCAACAATCGATTAGTTACGTCAGTAGGGTTAGATTACCAGTATTTTCCTGTCCGAAGCGACAAAAACAAAACTGCGTATTACGAATGAAGAGAGTTTTGGGGGTTTATAATGTTGTTAAAGTGCCACTACGACGAAATTGACCATTTCATTTGCCACTTTTTTGTATTCCATATGGACAAACAGTGGCAGAAATATCCAAATCAGTGAATTTTTTTGCAACGGGGCAAATTAGACCACACATTTACCGTCAAAATCACGTCCGCCATTACGTGAACCCGTTCCCATGGGCGAGGAACGCCTAGTCATTTTTGAGCGTAAGTGACGTCAAACACTCAACGCATCGTTCTCAAGTTGTTTCGAATCCATACATTTCTTCTTATAATGGCTACAAACTCACACTGCGAATTTTGCTGTGGATGTATAGATGATTTAGAGGAAATATAGAGCCGAATTGAAAGCTGGACGAATACGCTAAAACTGAAGCTAACTGACAATTCGCTTGGAAGTGGCCTGCTAGTGCTAGCTAGCAGAGGTTTCTTATCTTTTTTGGGCCAGAGTAATTTGTCCCGGACCCGGCGCCATATGTGAGTTGAGTTTGTTGGAATCTCGCCCTTGCTCCGAGGGTTTTTCTCCGAGTTCTCTGGTTTTCCTCCCTCCGCAAAAACCAACGTGATTCAGCCGGGTCCTGGCTTTGATCAGCCTATGGCTGTTTTTCAGGTCCCGTTAGAAATTCCGGCACTCTAAAAAATGACTAGGCATTCCTCGCCCACGGGAACGGGTTCGCGTAATGTCCAAAAAAATAACATGTACACTTTCCGTCGTCGTATTGAAAAACGGTTTAAACTGGTAATAATATAGCATCTCTACTTAATGAATATGAGAAAACATTGATATGTCAAAATTTGATCGTAGGGGCACTTTAAATGTTTATAATGTTGTCTGAAGAATTCCAATTATTGTACCATAATGTAGACTGATAATTAATTTATGCCCCTAGCAGTGCTAGTGGAATCTCGAGGTGATTTGGGAAAGTGATTTTCAAGTCTTCGAGTGACCAGTTGACTCGCCGACGAGGAAGTTTGAATCAATTAATGCATTCGGAACTGAAAATTCACATTCATCCCGCTCAAACATGCAGCTGCCCAGGAATAGCTGAGATTATCTGACAAGGAAAAAAACCCTGCAAAGTAAGCCAAGTTTGAATGTTCTTCTGATTGATCTTTTTTACGATCCATTGACAAGAAATAGGCTTGCAAACTCGATCGCAGGAGTGAGCTTTTGGCGTTTGAAATAGTGTTGAAAGTTCCTGAAGAAAAACTTGTACTATTGTACTATTAAATTGTAATGCTTTTAAGACTAGATTTCATTTCCCGCTGCGATAGTTTCTTTCAGTTTTCTATTCGGCGATTATAACTGATGTTTATTCTTTGAGATGTTCGTAATACATATCATGCACTCACTGGTTTGCGGCCAGCTTGTAATCAATTACAAACAGTTTTGAAATAACCGATGAGCGATATTTTATACAATATACAAATTAAAATCCGATTAAACGAAACTAACGCATATATATCGATACAAACAATATTCTAACCATAAACGAACCGAAAAATGTTTAAATTCTGTAATCGAAAGTGGAGCGCTGGTTTTCGATTTTCTGTAGTTATGTATCGTGCGGTAATCATCAAGCCATCACGTGACCTCGCTTTCCTCCCTTGCCATTTTAGCGGAGCTCCCGCGTGGAGCACCATACATATACAATGTAGCATGGGAGTGAAATGTTAGCGACATGTTCTTGCCCGACCGACCGCCCACCCACCCACCCACCCGACCACCCGCCTGACCGCCCGACCGTGCACCAGCGCGCGGAACACGTGAGGTTTTCGAGTCCTGAATCTATGGCTTTTAACGCCGTCCTGTCCTTTACATTCAATCTTCCGTTTATGGGAATTTGTGATTTCTAAATTATCTCAATGATCAGTGTAATTTGTTTGCCGTAATACGTAAAACATTCAATTTCCAACTTTTATTTCCGTTACATCTTCTCGTGCACGTACACGTGTCATGTTCTTTCTGTTGTATGCCGTCACCTTTTCGTTACATATGCGCGTGCAACTCATCTGCACGTGCATGCACACACGCATTGCATTCCCCGTTGTATTTCAACTGCACATGCACTATTTATTTTCGTAAATTAATTCCCATTACACATATTCGCGTGCAACACTTCGTATTTGATTATTGGGAGCTCTGCTCCTGATAGCCTTGTATATCTTTATATTAGAACTAGTTGGGGTCACTAGCCCATGCGGAGTCTGAGCCCGAGTCCTCTGCTCGCGCGGAGTCTAAATCCGATTTTAGGGGTGGTTGCACAGTGGATACATCGCTCGGAATTCTGAAAGCTTCTCTGTTACAAAGGAGAGCGTATAACGGTATGTGCATTAAGTTAGATCTCCCTGTGAAAAGAATTTGTTAAACACGAAAACAAGCACATAAGAACAGTTCTGTATTGATCATAAATGAAAGCCTTACCAAACTCTTGCTCAGATGACAGTTTATCCATTAATTTTGCCAACAGTTTGTCATCTTTTGTCTCAGCCATCACCCCAGCCATAAACTGCCAAACCATGTGAGACATACCCTGTACTGGTGGTATTTCTTTATTCTTCACAAACCATCGGGCAGCTAAATACTCTTGCAATGTCAAATGTATGAAACAAAACTCTTTCGTTATTTTCGAAGGAGATTTTCTGAACCCTGGACCACATTGAAGAAGACCGCTCCCTTTAAGGTCTGCAATTTCTTCATCCGACAGTTTATATTTCTTAATATCCTCTTGATCAAAAATAACTTTTTTCTCCAGAAGCAATTTCGCTGCTAACTCTGATACTTTATCCAATGTGTTTTCAACCAGAGGTGTAGGGCTGAGCCCAAAGGTTTTAACAACTTTAGAATAAAGTTCAGTTATCGTGACAGGAAGATCTTCACTGATTTCTAGTTCAAAGTCCATGCACCAACACATTAGCAAACACAAGACAGGAATATAGGCAAAGCTGACCAGATTTTCATTCATCATGATATGTTCAAGTACAATGTTTTTCTTTGATTCCTTTGAATTGAAATATTTTCCAATGTAATCCTTCACTTGTTGTTCAGCAAACCCTTTAATTTCCACGAGTTGGTCGAAGTGAATTTCTCCTCTTTTATCAGCTTCTTCTGGTCGTGATGTTACTAAGAGGACTGAATTGTGTAAGATTTTTCCTCTCATCAACTTAGTAATTAGTGCTGGTACAGGCATCTTATCGCGCGGGTCATTTGGGTAGTTTTCTTCTGAGGTACCGACGATGTAATCTTGTTGTGAATATTCATCGTAGCCATCAAGTAAAATCAAAACCTCCTCAGGGTGTTGTAGAATGTAGTCGAATACTGACTCATTGATAATTGAATGTTCATCTAACAATGTGGATTGGTTTAAGATTTCACGTAGGTTAAGAGTTTCCTGTCCAAGTGAACTTAACTGACGAAATGTCAACAGGTATGCAAACTTGAAATCAGGAATTTTACTTGCTTCGGCTTGAAATAACCAGTCGGAAGCCCAATAACGTAGGAGCTTTTGGCAAAACAGAGATTTTCCAATCCCTGCTTTGCCAATTACGAGGATCGATTTGGGATGTGCTTCACCTTCCTCTTTTGCAAAGAAGATCTGCTCGCATCGATTGATCGCAGTCCCACTAACTTTGCTATAGCTGAGTAGTTTTTCTTCCCCTCTTGGAGTGCGTTCCACGTGTTGTATGACAAGATTGGTGAATATGTCATCGGTCCTGACACCTGGAATCATGTGGGAGTCCACAAACTTCGGTGTTTGGTTTTTAATGGACTCTTTCAAGGATGATGACACCAACTCTGAAAGGTAAGAACTACCTGTTAGTCTAAGTAATGATTCGCTTAAGAACTATAGTCACAGGAAGCCCAAGCATAATGTGTGTCTTGAAAAATATAAGGCTTTGTATGGGAATTTACTTGTTAATAATAAAGTTTGCTGACGGAGCTGAATATTTGTACAGAAAATCATATGGTTTCGAGTGCAATTCGGGATCAATTCGAAGAATGTCAAAATTGTACGAGCCCGCAGGGCACACAGCGGTCAAACGTCTGCGCATGTGTCAAAAGTCTTGCAACAACAACCTATTCCAAAAAAAATTCAAAGCGAGCCGGCGGCCGTCACTGTTCACAAACCCGCTTTCAAACCTTGAGAACTTCTTTGGTAAATTACGAAACAATTGGGTAAACTCACAGTTTGAAGTTTGTTCAATTTCCCGTCGACTGTGAAAATAAAAAGCTTAACTTTCACGTATTTTTCTTAACTTTTTTGGGTAGAAGTTCACTGTAATATGTTTTAAGGTAAATTTTGCGCGGGAAATTCGCGCGGCCGCCCATGCGCAGACGTTTGACCGCTGTGTGCCCGCAGGGCGGGTGCAATTATTTGAGCTCTTTGAAAACTCACGAGTTCGAATTGATCCCGAATTACACTCGAAACCATATCATTTCTTTTTAATAATACAGACACAAAAATTCGAACAAACTTCGTATATTTAATATTCATGAGGTAAAAAGCGTGCGAGTGTCTCATTGGACCACACAAACAACAGACCATAATAAAGTTCACACTCTGCTCAAAGGAAGAGGTTTCATCGCGCAAATGTTGAGACACTTTAATCAATAATGTGCCAAATGTTTGGCAGTTTGGAAGACCTGCAAGTACAACAAGTACGAATAACTCGATCAATGCTTGTCGTTGACGCTGAACATCAAAACATGGCCAATTGACTCGGACCACAATTGAAGGAAACTCGACAATAGTGAAGTATGGTTTGGTTGGCTTTGACTACTCATTACGGCTGGAAAATATAGCCAAAGGTTGAATTTAACGAGTTACGAGGCCCGGCGGTTGTATGATCTCTCAGTGAAAATCGGAAAATCGCCATGGAAAGTTGAATTTCGACTTCTTAATTCTTCATTTCATTGTAGTTATTGAGCGACTGAATTGCATATTTCGGTGCGTGCCCAGTCAATTTCTGGAGTGAGCGCTCGTCTTTGCCAATGACAGTTTTCTTCAGCTTGCTAGCTTCAATTCAGAATTCGGTGAGTACCAACTGATGTGTGTTTATTAAGTATTCTTGGGCACCATTGCCGAATTAGTTTTGCTGCTTGTCGAAAGTATTTCCTCGTTTTCTTTAGTAACACTTTTATTTAGTGTTTTCGATCGTGTACCAGTTTGAAGTTGAAGTAGTTGTTCCCCTTTTCCTTTGAGCACTTTTTCAGAACAAGAAAACAGTTTAAAGTATCTCTTGTGGCTACTGAGTGAGTCTTATTTCTTTAAACGGCAGGCAAAATTATGATGGCAGGCTCGTAGGCCGCCTTTGGTTTTACCTCCGCTAAAATATCGGCTTCGAGAGATTTTTAAAGCACTTTCGTTTATGCAGTTTGGTTCTTTCCAGGATCTCCGCAGATAATGCCAATGAAAGGTACTTTTGATTTAGTTTTTTTTTTACTTTTATTAGACAAGTACCGTAGTCTGAAAAAATGTCATTCAGCTGTGAATTGTGTCTGCATGTTTACTAAAAATCTGCCAGAATTTTCCGCCTATCTGTTTTCATTGAAAGGGTTCTAATGTGATTGGCTATTCCCACTTTTCTTTGTCTTTTAGGCCAATCAGAGATGTGTTACAAGATTTTGCGCTGGTGTTTCAAAGAAATTGCACTCCTCTTAGCCAATCAGATGTGAGAATTTTTTGTTACTGTATTATTAAACATGATCGTGTGAGGCTCTTAAACAAAATTATTTAAAAGATGCAGCAATGAAAGAGGAAACCTCAAAAACATGTACATGTAATATAACCAAAAGATATGTCAGAGGAATACAAAGCTCTATTATTTAAACATAGGGCCCCTAAGGGCAACTCGTGGATGAGCTATTTTGGTATAAACTAAAAATCACGTGACCAATGACGTCATCGCCACTAAGTGAATCGTGGGAAAATAATACCGTACCTGTCCAAGTTTGAACTGTCTACTTAAGATCATGTAATCGACGACGTCATCGTTACGTCATCGCCACTAACTGATTGATAGCAACCCACTACCATGTCTGTCTAGGTTTGAGCCAGCTGGCATTAGAAATGAGGGAGATATTGGCATGTACATAAAATCACGTGATATTGGTACTTATTTAATATCATTATTTAATTATTAATTATTTAATATCATAAATATACCTCCTTAGCTCATTCCAAGGGTGCACTCCCTGAGAGAGACGTCTGAATTCATTAGCCCATAATTCTGCCCATGACGTTACTACCCCGAAATGCTATAATGCTTAGCATAAAGTATGCTTGATCTACAATGTAGGTAGATAATTTAAAGACTGCTTGATGTTATGATTTCGGAGTGAATTTAAAAGTGCTGATTTGTTCCTTGTTTTGATCGGAAAGGCTATATCGACGACATCAAGAGGAAGCAATACACCAATATTTGTAATGGGCTATGGAAAGTCGCTTCCTGGCCCACGGGTTCGACTGCCACCCGAACATGCAGCTTGCGACAAAAATCACCAATGCTAAATTCAATCTCATGGATCCTTAAGGTTAGCCCGGATACTAAACGAATAACAAAGGTCTCTTATTGCTTAATGGATCCACTCGTCCCCATTCTCCACACAGGAAACAATGGCTAGACTCGTGAAATTACATGTGTAAACGTTTTTTTTTTTTTAATGAAACACAATTTTCAAGAGTAGATCAATATTATATCTAAACTTTTAGTTTTTAAACTTTCAATATCTAAATGTTTAGATATTGATCTACTCTTGAACAATGTTTTCATTTTAATCTTTAACAATTTGTGTCTTGCTACTGGGTAGCCATTTAACTGTTTCTGTTTTGGGTGCATTTATATATAAAACGAAGACCTGAAAAACAAAGATCGAAGACCCTAGATAATGAAGACCCAAAACCAAGATCATAGATAACAAAGACAAAGTCCCATCTTTAAAAAGAAGACCCTAGATGATGAAGACCAGAAATCAAAGTCCCACTTAGAAAACGAAGACCGGAAAAATGAACGTCTCTAGATAACAAATACCTTTAAAAAGCGAAGACCCACTAAACATTTAGATCAAGTAACAGAGGGATTTAGAGTTGTCATCAATAAGCTGAGGCCAGAAAATACGAAACATAGGGCCTCTAAGGGACCCAGTACCATGCCTGCCCAAGTTTGAGCTGCCTCTTCGGGCAGAATGGCGCGACACATCCGGGTCTTAAAAATTACAGTACGCCGCCAAATTCGAAAATTAATTTGAACAGGACGGCCAATTTACAAAGAAAACAGTACAAAATGGCGATAGTGGCTTAAGCTTTGGTTTCTTTTCAACAGGAAAGAAAATCGCTACAAAAAAACAAAAGGGCGCAAAATGTAGATAAGATGACAAACTTCACCATCCCACAAAAATATTTAACCTTAACACATATTTTACGAGTATGAAAATGACACGGAACTTCAGTGTTTTTCGTGTGTTTTAAAGGGGAAATTTACTACTACTGATATGCGAGAGCGATTTACGAACAAATAAAAACCTCTTCTAAAAACCAAAAGAGCGCAAAATCATGAACATATACTGAAGGCCTTTACTACCAAGTTTCAGCGCCAACCGACCACGATTAGTAATATGTTTTGAAGGTTTAATTTCACCTTCATGAAATCTCTCAAAGATGGCTGCTGAAATCCTCATTTGAATTTGCGTGCTTCTACGCTTCAGTTAGTCTGCCTCCGCCTCTTTCAGTTGTAGGCTCCGCCCCCAGTAAAGACGATATGTTAATATCTCACTGATGCCATTTGGAACTGACTGGTCATTCATCTAGCGCGTCAAAAGCAAATCATAACGTTGTATTCAGAATAATTCAAGCTTCAAATTGAGACGTTGCTCATGTTCGTACGTGCTCTAGAAGTATTTAAAAGCTAAAAACATCGCCCAGCCGAGTTGGCGGCAAAGTACTTTCAAACTGAAGCTGAGTAAAAGGCAACCGCGACAAAACAAATCTTAGTGAGCATTAAATAAAAACTATAAACTTAGCGCGTCAAAAGCAAATCATAACGTTGTATTCAGAATAATTCAAGCTTCGAATTGAGACGTTGTTCATGTTCGTACGTACTCTAGAAGTATTTAAACGCTAAAAAATCTCCCCGGTGGAATTGGCGGCAAAGTGCATTCAAACTGAAGCTGAGTAAAGGCAAACGCGACAAAACAAATCTTAGAGAGCATTAAATGAGAACTATAAACTTAGCGCGTCAAAAGCAAATCATAACGTTGTATTCAGAATAATTCAAACTTCAAATTGAGACCTTGCTCATGTACATACGTGCTCTATAAGTATTTAAAAGCTAAAAACATCGCACCAGCGATCTTAAAGTTATAACTTTCTCCGTTTTATACGATTCATAGGAAAAAAGTAAACCAACACGTAAACCAACACGATTCTTTAATTTCTCAGAAATAAACCAAGCGGCAATTCGAATCATGGATTTAACCCAAAACTTTTACAAAGACAAGGTATCTTAAACTTTGAATTGATAAGTTTTAAGTCTGTATCTGTGTAATTGGCCCACCAAGGAAATAACAAGATCGAACAGACGAAAGGCTTTGCTTTTAAACTTCAGAGGCGGTAATGACAAATGAACTTCTGATATAACAACATTAGTTAGTGTGATGACCTTCTTTAACGAGCTTTGGGAGTCCACTATTCCCATGAAGCGAGCAGTTGACAGTGATTGACATGTGCTTCATGTGATGTGGGAGTAGAGTATTCCCAAACCGATTTGTCAAAAGCCAATCACAATCGCTCTCTCGCAGAATAATTAGCAATGTTATAATTATTCCCTCCTCACTTTAACTTCTCGGCCGTAAGTACATGTCGCCGAGAACAATAGAATTCTGCGCGATGCTGGCATCAGAAATGAGGGATACTAAGAATTACGTGACCGATGACGTCATCGTTACGACATCACTACTTTGTGATTTATGGGGACCCAATACCATGCCTGTCAAAGTTTGAGCCGCCTGCCATTAGAAATGAGGGAGATACGGGCATGTACTAAAAATCACGTGACCGATGACGTCATCGTCACGACATCACCACTATGTGATTTAAGAGGATCGAATACCAAGTCTGTTCAAGTTTGAGCCGCCTGCCATTAGGAATGAGGGAGATATGGCCCGTACTTAAAATCACGTGACCGATGACGTCAAAGTTACGTCATCGCAACTTATTGATTTGTGGGGACCCAAATCACACGTACGAAACACGTTCGTTCAAGAACTATAGTAAAGATGCTTTTCTTAATGATTTGAGAAATGTTCCGTGGAATGTGCTTGATACAACTGAGTCAGTTGATGATGCGGTCTCCTTGTGAATCGCCTTTTCTCTGAGGTCGCTGATTCGCACGCGCCAATAAAAAAAAACGGATGAAAGGATACAAAACTCCCTTGGGTGAACAACGAGCTCTTAGAAATACGCCGCGATCGTGACTATCACCATCGTAAAGCTCGTGTGACTGGCACTAAATACCACTGGGACATGTATAAGAAATTGAGCAACTGCGCAAATCGAGAAGAGCGGAAGTTGAAATCGGCCTACTTCTGTCAACTGATTGAAGACTCGAAATCTGATGGATCGCGGATGTGGAAGACTTTAAAACAAGTATTACCCTCGACAAAGTCCAAAACTGTAAACGGCATTCAGACAAAGAGCACTTTCTATTCTAAAGCCATTGACGTTGCTGAAGTCGTAACTATCGGTCAGAAATTAGCACAAGCTTTCAGAAGAAACGAGACGAACCGTATTTCGTTTCAATCCAAAACTGACGCACAATTTTGCTTTGAGAGTGTTTCTGAAGAGTTTGTTATGGCTCAATTACGTAGCCTTAAGTCCAACAAAGCTATTGGCCTGGATAATATCAGCGCAAGACTCCTGAAAGATGCATCTAAAGTCATTGCTCCAGTAATTCAGAAACTGATCAATCTGTCAATCAACAAGAGCTGTTTTCCAAATTTGTGGAAATCAGCTAAAGTTACAGCGTTATTTAAGAGCAGCGATGCATCAAATTGTGATAAAGGCAGGCCAATTTCCATCTTGCCTACCGTAAGTAAAATCATGGAACGAGCCGTAAAATCTCAATTCTACAGCTTCCTCGAGGAAAATAGACTCTTATACTCGCAGCAATTTGGATTCCGATCCAAAAGATCAACATCTACAGCTCTACTGCAAATTACAGATACCTTCCTTCAAAACATGGACCGAGGGCAGGTCACAGGCGTGGTATACCTTGACCTTAAAAAGGCCTTTGACACTGTAAACCACTCATTACTTTTACGCAAGCTCAGCGCCTATGGTGCTGATTCTATGTGCGTTAAATGGTTCCGGTCATACCTTAGTCATCGTACTCAATGCACTACTATTGGAGAAGTCTCTTCTACTCAGCGATTGGTTACTGTTGGAGTGCCCCAGGTTTTGTGTTGGGACGAATACTCTTTTTGGTCTATATAAACGACCTTCCTGATTGCCTGAGACATACAAAGGCGTCTTTGTTTGCTGACGACACAGCAGTTTATTGCACAGTGAACCCACGGAAAGTGAATTACAACAGAAGCTTAATGATGACCTCTCTCGTATAAAGGGCTGGTTAAATAAGCATAGGCTTACTATTAACGCTAAAAAGTCCCAGTTCATGGTCATTGGATCTTTCCAACGGACCAAAGCATTTGGATCTGTACAGCTGAATATCGACAAAGACGAGCTTGAGAGAGTCAGCACGTAAAAATACCTCGGAGTTGTGATTGGGGAAACTGCTAGTTGGTCCGACCACATTGAGCTACTTCAAAAGAAAATAATGCAAAGGCTAGGCGTGTTAAGGAGAATTAAGCACCTATTACCCCAGACCTCTCGTGAAGTAATCGTCAATACGCTTATTCTACCGCTGTTTGATTATGGAGACCTTGTTTGGGGGGATAAAGCAAATGATACTTTAATGAGTTCCCTCCAAGTACTTCACAATAAAGCTGCTAAAGAGATCCTTAACTTGCGGAGAGATGACTCGAGTTCAATGGCCTTAAAGCTTTTAAGCTTTGTCTTCAAGTCTTTAAAAGACTCTGTTGACTTTACGTTTAATAATAGGTTTCGCACTGATGTACATTGTTATAACACCAGAAATAGGAACATGTATAGACTTCCTGCATCACGTACTAAATGGGGACAACAGAGAACTGGCTACATTTTATTAAAGATTGGAATAATTTACCTTCTATAATTACTCAAGCTAACACATTAGCTCAATTTAAACTTGGCTTTTGGAATTTTTATGCATAGTTATATTTCATTAGTAAGTCTTTTTTTATGGTTTTTTAGCATTCTTAAAGTAGTTTCTGTTATAGTTTTTCAGGGTTTTTAAAGAATACATGTTTTTATTATTATGTTTACTTAGCGTAGAGGGCCGTCATGAAAAACACCTTCGGGTGATTGTGGCACCCTCTGTAAATATTTGCATTATTATTATTATAATACCAAGCCTGTCCAAGTTTGAACTGTCTGGCATTAGAAGTTATGGAGATATGGGCATATACTTAAAATCACGTGATCTGTACATCTTCGGAATTCGGAAATGAAAATCCACCCAACCCCAATAACTCGTTCCTGCACATGCGTGCATCCCCGAGTTAAAAACGAAATTGAAATGACATTACTAGTATAGGTAATCAAATGTGGACGAGTTAACTTAGGGATAAATTTCACGCGTGTTTGTCAAAATCGAAGTAATTTCGTAGATTTTGACAAACACAAGTAAAATGTATCCCTTAGGTCACGAGTCACTATTTGATTAGCCATTAATATTATGGAAGGCAAATTACGATCCAGAAAAAAAAACATTATTTTAAGCCCACGTAGGCGGCGTTTGAAATTTCACGTCAAATTACAAATTACGCGTGAATTTTCAAGTTGAAATCAAGGATTAATTTGTCCTCTTTGGTAATAAAAGCGAAAGAACCTCGGCCTCCTGTGATGGACACATCCCACCACCCCCGCGAGAGTTGTCATCTCCCATAAGCCTTAGCTGATAAAAAGAGGGAAGAGAAGCACACAGGCGATTGTCATTTGGTTGTTTTCTTGTTTTGTTTTGTTTTGTTTTACACTATTGGGGATTGTTATCACAGAACCAGGCCAAATAACTCTCTGTGAAGTAAGTTACATAACAAACCTACATGTAGAAGTCAACCACCCTTTTTCACCACTGATAATGTGAGAGCAAAGTGAGAGTTTATCGAGCGACGAAGTGAAGGACTTTGAGAAATTCTAATGCAAACCCAGTATATAGCCTCGTTTTGGTTGTCTTCACCCAGCAGGAAAATGGCAAAGGAATTTGAGAAACTCTAGGCAAACCTAGACTTCCTACAAGTCGACCATACTTTTTCACTGGTTATTAGCAAGCAAAGTAAGAGTTTATCGAGCGACGAAGTGAAGGACTTTGACAAACCTGGTATAAATAGACTCGCTTGGGTTTTTATTAATTAATACTAGTTATGCCAATGAAGTAAGTAAGTAAGTAAGTGACTTTATTTAAGTGCCAATGTATTTAGCTTTGCAGCTAATTGGGGACACTAGTCCCACGATTTACGTCGTTATCCGAGAAGACGTGAAGGGCTAACCGTTTACTATATTATGTAAAGGCAGCATATTCTACTCAGTTATTTTAAGACCCTCAAGTGTTGGTCCGGCCGGGGTTTGAACCCACGACCTTCCGCTCGACAGACCGGGGCTTAACCACTGAGCTAACCGGGAGGCGGTGTACATGTACTGCCGAATGTAAAATACAGTTCTTTGTTCGTCTTCAGTTGTTTTAAATACTATTACTCAGGTTACACTTAATCGTATTTCTAGAGTCGTAAAATCTATACTATTAAATTTCATACGTCTGCCTGTATATATGTATGTTGTATCTATGCCTGTTTGTTTCAGCAATCTAATTATTGGTCAGTTAAATGTCCGCCGTTCAGCGATTTGATTGGTCAAACAAAATCAAAAACTTTCGGTCCACTCTGAATTAAAACTTTATATAGCTCTGTTCTTATCGCTCTTCTTGGGGTTTAAAAATCCGCTTTAGACTGTAAATTACCCCCCTTTTCTCTACATTTGGCTACGCACTAATAAGATCTGGAATTTTATGTTTGTGAAGTACATGTACTTTCTCGATAAAACATCTCTAACATCACAAAAAAAAAACAGCACAAAAGTTGTTCTCGCTAACGATAAATTATGACATTTACTCCATGGAGGAATGCCATGGATGCACCGAGCATACAAATCTTTTAAGATCCTAACCAACCAATAAAAAAAACTCTAACCTTTGAACCGAATTGGCATTCCCCCATGGAATATATACCGAAATTACAGTAGAAATTTCAATCTATGCTGTCGCGTCCCGCCGGTGCGCATTGAAACGGCTCGATTGGTTAGCTCAGTAGGTAGAGCATGGTCTAGAGTGCGAGGGGGGTTTCTTGATTTGAGTTGATATAACAGGAATCACGGCGTGGTTGTAGTTACTTCGTACTTTATTCGTTGTCGCAAGGACTGGCCATGACTAAGCATTGACTGACCATGACGGATCATGGACTCGCCATGACGGGTCATGGACTCGCTCTAACTCTCTTCTCTGTTACAAGATGTTCGTTCTATATTTATGTCATTTACAACCAATAGTATTTGAGAACCATACACGTGTATTGAAGATGTTCTAAAGATAAAGTTAATCTGTACAATATTGTAATTAAGGTTGTGGCCTGATTAATGGTAAACTTACCTTGAAAGAAAGTTGATTTAAATGAGAATTAAAATACTTAAATCTTATTGGCTTGTTGTCATGAGCTATCAATAGCAATAAGCTTAAGAGATTAACTTAATTAATGTCGGCAAGTGGAAGACTGGCTCTTCAAAAATAAGTTATATTCAATGTTGTCAATTGATCAAACGTAGCCTTTAGTTAGTGAATAGAGGCTCATGCTGGACTATTCTCAAACAAATCCAAACCAATTTAACAAAGAGAGTGTTAATTAAAGTAAATCAAATATGGTCGCGTTAAGCGTGGGCTAAACTAGAACTTGTTAATTTATTATATGTTTTTCCTGAAGTAGAATTTTATCTAAAATCGTGGAATGCCTTTTCCTAACATACGTCCTTCTTCAGCCACGAGCTCCCGCGTGAAAGAAATTACTAACTATTTGTTTCTATATTACATGTAACCCATAAGAATATAAATCTATTTAGCTGTTGCGAAATAGCATTTTTTGTACAATTACGTTATTAAGATCAGTCGTCAGGCAGCTTTGTGTGTGAAATAGGATGCGGACGAAGTCATCATTATAATGGTGTCGATCAGTAGGTAGTTCAGTGTGGTTTGGTTTGAATAGTCAAGTCATCTGAGGTTGAGAGCCATGGTACATACTTGACTGACTGGCGTTTAAATATTGGCAGAGTAAAGGTAAGGGAAGTGAGACATTGCACAAGTCCTATTTACATCGTTGCCGTAGTCATATTGCATGGTATATTATATATAGTTAGTGGTGTCAGAGCCAATGTTCCATTTCGCAGTTTGAGCGTTTGGCGTTTGGTCGACAAATAATAGCTGCCACCAAGATGAATTAGTGGTTCTAGGTGTGCACATGTAGTTGGCTTGTGGTTGCGTGAGAAATCAATCTTAGATCCAGGGGACCAAGGTGAACCAAGCCACTCAATATTTTTTTACTAGTTTTAGTACGTTAGTTGGAAAGACAAGTATGCCATGTTGAGAGTAACACGTAGTTAGAGCGTCAGCCTTGACAATAGGTTTAGAGTTAGGACATGTGATTTAAGCCTGGTTTCTATATAGCCGTCCCGGTCGTCCCAAAATATATTCAGGCGACCGGGACGACCCAGCGGGTTTTCATATGGTCGTCCCAGTCGTCCGGTGAGAACGCACGGTTGTTAGCAAAAATCACTGGGGCCGACAACACAGTTTCTGGTGCGAGGCTTTAAATGGCGGATGAAGCTAGGCCTATCTTCTACTTGTTATTGTAATTTGCATCGACGAAGACGGAGAGGAATTTTTATTTTTAATATGGCAGATAATGCGGAGAATAAAAATTTATGTAAATTATTGTAGCCAATAGGCCTTGCATCAATTTGATCACGTGACGATTTTCCCATAGCAACGCCTGTGTGGAGGGCAAGCCATTCTAACATTCCTTGACAACAGAGAGAGCGTGAGAGACGCCAGCGTGAAACATCAATACTAGAAGTTCTGCCGGTTTCTTTGTTATTCGTTTTCAGCCCAAATTTATCAGAACTATTTAGCTTTAAATCTTAAAGTTCAGTTTTAGAGGATTCTAAGGGCCGTAAGACGATCAGAAATAGCTTTCTGAAGCCAAAACCGAACCGGACTCTGCGAGTTACTCGCAACATGATGGCGGCCTCAACAGACGGTATGAAGCTGACTTCGGGAATGTACTTTTCTTCCACGCTTTAAATCGTTTTTATGTTCTAGGAAAATTATGATGACAGGAGATGTATGTATTTAATACTCTACTATGGCCGAGGAGATGCTAGGAGACGCTGGTGTTGTATTAGTATAAACTGGAACGCGCTAGCACTGTTGTGTGCCACAAATATGCTGGTAAAGTTCAAGTTCAAGTTCAAGTTTATTTCACACTATTTATAATATTTACAATAAGGAGAGTAGATAAAAATATATAAACAAAATAAGTACATGGAATAAATTAAAAGATTCAAGTGTACAGTAGTCAAAGTAGCTAAAAGCTTTCGAGTTGGCCACTGCTTACATGCAAATAAAGACATGGGATTAAGGTCTCAGTGGATCACCAAAATTCGAAGTAATGAGGGGCTTTATTTCAAGATTACAGACTCTAGTGTTGCTGGTGATTTGAAAAAATATATAGAACCTGTCACATAGGAAAACCAGCTACTCAACAACTGTATCAAGTTGTTATTCGTACATCAGTTTATAATATCCCTGTAGCCTGTAACGCGTTCCAATTCATACAACACCAGCGTCTCCTCGGCTATGGTAGAGTAATAGATACATCGTTCTCCTGTCATCGCCTATTTTTTCTAGAACAAAAGACGATTTAAAGCGTGGAAGAAAAGTATATTCCCGAAGTCAGCGCTTTTTACCGGCGCCGGCTGTTGTCTGTTGAGGCCGCCATCATGTTGCGAGTAACTCTCAGAGTCCGGGTTTGGCTTCAGAAAGCTATTTCTGATCGTCTTACGGATCTTAAAATCCTCTAACACTGAACTATAAGATTTAAAGCTAAATAGTTCTGATAAATTTGGGCTGTAAACGAATAACAAAGGAACCGGCAGAACTCCTAGTATTGAGGTTTCACGCTGGCGTCTCTCACGCTCTCTCTGTTGTCAAGGAATGTTAGAATGGCTTGCCCTCCACCACAGGCGTTGCTATGGGAAAATCGTCACGTGATCAATTGATGCAAAAGGCCTATTAATTCCTTATCTTGAAAACGGGAAACTTGATTTACGGTATCTAGATGAAAATGTTTTGTTTGTTTCAAAAGAGACTTTGGAAAACATTTCTAGAGCAGAATCGTAATGACATTGTTCATCAAAATGATTACTTCCTTTTTTGTAATGTAGGATCTAAAATTCTCATGTTATCCGAAAACTGATTAACGTTAGTGGTTATTTAACACTATATTGATGAGTTTGGTATCTTCGAAAATACTTGCGGTCTATAGGATTGCGAGGTAGCACTAATATGGATGGATAATACATAATCGGGTTGCCTGTGCTAATCTATATTATCATTAGTATAAATGCGAGTGAGGTATGAAAGGATTAATTAATAAAAGTGGCAAGAGCATTGTTATTACAGGATTACGTGTAAAGAAAAGAAATGGCGCCAATTTAACTCGGCTGATACAGAGATTATTTAATTAAGTAATCTCTGTATCAGCCGAGTTAAATTGGCGCTCTATGTAGAAGATTGATTCGGGGCGAGGTGGCAAAATTAAAGTTTCCGACGCGTGGATCGTACATTGTTCAACCTGACTAGTATTAATGGTATTGTGCGCCTTGGCGAGTGGCATATGAAGAGTACGGTACTTTAAATATAAGTCAATTACCGCCTGATAATGTTCTAAAATATCTTTTCCGAGAATGACATCGCATGAGACTTTCTCAACTACATAGCCTGAGAAAGGATACACTCAGTTATCAATAGTGAAAGGGACGAAAATTTGCCCTAAAATAGGAATATGTTGTCCACTGACCGACCGGAGCATATTTGAAGTTGAAACTTCCGGTGGGTGTTTACTTAGTTCGGGAATTTGCTGCCATGCGTCTTTACCAATGACTGTAACATTTGCGCCTGTATCCACTAAGAAAGTTAGTTGAAAATCACCTATCGAACCTGATATTGTATGATTGCTTATTGTATTCTGAAAACATATTGTATTTATGTGTAAATTCATGTCCCTGAATAATATCATCATCATGCGTAATGTTACTTAACTATGAAATTTCTCTAGTGTGGTTGGCCTTAAAATCTATTACTTCTTGTGGACTATCTGTATGTGTAGTCGTAAAATTCGTATCTTCATATCTAATGTACTTGGCCTGAATATCTTTATATTCTTGTAATGTATTCGTATTCCTATGATTCGGGACTTTCACGGTTTCTGATTCCGTAACTATTGCTGGATCGCTTTCTTCTGCGACAGCTAAACATGGATTCTGAATATTTGCTTCTTGAGCGCATTGCTTTGTCATCGTATTGCTATTGGGCTATCTATGTCTATATCTATATCACTGCTACTTGTAGCAGATTGGCTGGGCGTTTCAACAATGTTTGTATTCGTATTGTTATTATTTGAAACAGGTGATTTCTGAGAATGAGAGACGCCTGTAAATAGAGTTTTCTATTGACAATCTGGTAAGTAACTTTACAAGAAACAAAATCTGGTACTGTTTTGGAACCTGTCAGTAAATTTGAACATCTTAATAGGACAACGTCGATTTTGGCTGAAGCTATTGTCTTATCGTACCATTTCCCCAAATCAATGTTGTGATGATAATTCATGACTTTGACCAAACAAAAACCAACATTGAGTGAGGGAGGGGTGTGTGACACGAACAAAGATGAACAATTTGCTTGGGACCACCTTTTGGAAAATAATGTTAGACATTGGCCACATTTGAGCAGGAAATGGGTACCGATCAAGGCCCGGTACATTGTTTGTACGTGCTAAAGATGTCAAGTCCTCGATTGGCAGATTCAAAGCATTATCTAACTTGATCAGTTTTCCAAAACGTTGACCGCATGACACTGGGAAAGCTGCATTTATCAGACATTTCAGACTAGCTCCCAGGCTCCTGGAAGTCAGATCTGAGCAGGCGATCGAGGACCCACTATGTACAGTTTTAATTTAATGCTGGTGAAGGACCGTATGTGCCACTTTTCCTGTTCCGTGGCTGGTGCACACCCCACCCACTACCTGATGTAATGATATATTATGGCCTAGCTGACAGGGCTAATGCATGCATATGACTATAATTTATGTCAGACGTCCTGATCGCATGTGGCCCTTACTGCATGTACATAAATCAAAGAGCGTGCAAGAAATAATTATTAATGAAACTACAATCGTGGTCAAAAGAACTTGGGACACTTGTCACAAGTTAACACCTTGTATGTTGTCTCGAACAAACAATACCCGACTATGTAAAAGTTTATCTAAGTATCCACATGTAAAAGTTTATCTTAGTATCCACGTATCCGCGTATCCACATATAACAGTTTATTCTTTTACCCCATTTTTTTTTTTTCGATAACAATAACATACATATATAGAATTACATAAAAAAACTACTTAACCATAGTTACATGTATACATTAACACACCAGTGCTCAAGAAAAATTAGAAGACAATGGTTTAATTTTGGCAGAAAAAACCATTGACAACACTACATTTTAGGGTGTCTAACTCAAATAATCACTAAGGAACGTAGTTGAAACATCCCATTTTCTCAGGTGGAATTCGACTTTATTGAGTTTTTTGCAATAGATGTGTATTCCATTTTTTCATAATTAGCCAGATTGCTAATAAAGACTTGGTGTGGATCGACTGTCCTAGCCAAGGGAGCACGGCAGACTTGCCTGTTTTGTTTCACTCACGATCTCTTTCAGGTTTAGCCGCCATCTTGAAATTCTACAATACGACATTCCGCTGACAATATTTAATGTTGGCGCGCACGAGACTCGTAGTATTTGAAGAACCGCTACCTGTAACACTTATGGCAGTTACTAACAGTTTATACTACATATCCCTTCGGGGCTCGCTCGGCCCTACGTCACTCGTGAGCGCCAACATTAATTATTGTCAGCGGAAAGTCGCATTGTTGGAAGAGATCGTGAGTGAAACGAAAAAGGCAAGTCTGCCGTGCTCCCTTGTCCTAGCTTTGTCCATGTCTATAATAAAAAAAAAATCGTTATGATAGAATACTGATTCTCCTCAACCCCTAGTAAGATAGGTCCAATTGCTGAAGCAGGAAGGTTAATATTAAATTTGGTAAATAACCAGTTTCGTATATCCAGGTAATTTTTTTTAGATTGTATACATAGAGGATATTACATGGCCGCGCGGAGATACGAGTTTTATCTTCGAGTGTTGATGAAGTATCTTACGAGTGAGCGCAGCGAACGAGTAAGATATTTCATCAACACGAGAAGATAAAACTCGTATCTCCAAGCGGCCATGTAATGTTCTGTTTAATATATAATTATCAATGAAATACAAACATAATTTCTTCCATCAATTAACCAAAATAATATATTTAATTCATGATGTAACAGTTTTATGATAATACAAATATGATATAAGCTCAAGTAATGAGTCAATCCTATAGATAATGACAATATAAGTAATGCAATGAGTCAATAAAAAATACTAGACATGGAACATAAAAATACTGAAGGCTCTTGTATACTATAGTGACTCTTGACTGCTGTCACTCTCGATACGGATCACACGCCGAAACTTCGACTTAGAGCCACTATCAGGACTCTTCATTGTGCTTTGTTCCGTGGTCAAGTTGATATTGAAGACTCCTCCTGTAATCGTGTTTCCATAAAATACTGTTTGAAGCTTATTTTCATTGAAAGAGTTCAAGTCCACGGTAGATGAAGTGGAACTGGAGGCTACTTGGTACGGAAAACGCGACAGGGTGGCAGGTGTGAGTGCCGAGTTTTCGCTTGTTGTTGTTGTTGTTGAAAGAATTTTTGAAATACTTTCCTGTTGTTTCTCTCGAAGACTACTGTAGTTGTTAATTGACTGCAGGTTTTTATGTCCAGTTATTTGGACAATTTGGTTGGCAGGAACGCCACTATCTTGAAGCTTTTGAACCAGTGTTTTTCTTCCACACTGATTTGTTTTTCTTGAAATTCCCGCGGCTTGACACATGTCTTTCATTATGCTATTTAGCTTGTTTATTCCCATTGGTTGAGATTTAAACCACATGGAGTCTTTCAGTTCTATTTGACTTACTGTTTTAAAGTGATTTAGAGACAGATAGAAGCATGCATCCGGATTTAACATTGATGCAGGACGTTTTTCTTTGTAAACTTTGTAAACGTGCACAGGATCACGTGCATTGGCGCTCGCCTTGTTGGCGTACATTCGAGGTTTCACTTGACGTACATTTCGTGGATCTTCTCCAGTTCTGGTCTTAGTTTGGCGTTCCCAATATTCTAGGTATTCTTTTCCTCCGCTGTCGGTCTTTAGAACGACATCGCCCCAGCGCAGTTCTCTTTGTTCTCTGCACCCACGAAGCCCAAAGTGCATAATATTATTGAGCCAAACTGTATTCAGGAGAGCTTGTGGCGAACTTGTTCCTAGCACTCCTTTGTCAAATAAAATATCTATTTCTTCGTCAGTTAGAGCTGTTGTAGCCCTTGGTCTATTTCCCCGACCTTGTCTCTTTAGTTCTTTTTGTTTAGCCTTCAATGCATCCCTTGTTTTCTTGAATTCTAGGTCTTTGAATAGCCCTTTGCCGTAATCATGGCGGCTCAAATAGCGATCGACACTTCCAAGAATTCCACGTAAAGATGACGGTTCGTAGTCACTGCCACACTTTGTTTTTACTGCCAAAATAAATTGGCACAGATAGCCATTGAGCTCCAACGGTGGAATTTCTTCAATAGCTCTTGTTTCTTTGTGTTCTTCGCTCAAAAACTTTTTTACCAAATTGAGGTCATAGCCGGTCTTTCTTTTCGTGTTCGTGTTTTCTTCCACTTCAATAAGCTTTTCGACATCATTTTCTGTGACAGAAGCGAACCTCGAAGATTTTTCTGTCTCTTCTCCTTGTTCACAAACGCTAATGTTAAAATCCCAGTTCGGTAATTCCAAATCTGCGCTTAAACTTGAACCAGAAGCCATATTGAGACTAGCCTGAAAAATCAGCCGAGCCGTTGTGGCTTTGCCGTTATTTGAGGAAACTGTATCCATGGCAACAGCTATATCTTCACGTGTGAAGATATCAAAAATATCTTGTCACTGCGCGCGGTGAAGATATCACTTTTTAGAAAGAGAGATACACTGGTATTTCATTGATAATTATATAATAAAGTCTACGAACACATGGTCAATGGTTTCAAACTCAAAGGAACAGAAAGAACACCTTGGTGAGTCTACCAGTTAAAATTTATAAAGTTTTTTTTATTCAAGTATAAAATGTTGTTCAAAATTTTGTATTGAAAGTTTCGTAAATATACATCAATTGTATTCTTATATATCCTTCTATAAACGTCTTTCGAAATAATCGAAAAGCTGACTACGTTCAATGTTTATTTGCAAAGTCGGTGCCTTAAATTTCCTGTGGATCATGTGACAATAAACTTGCTTCGCTTTAAGTTTGTGCAGAATAAATGTTTCTTTCTCCAAGGTGCACTTTTTCTGGTTCGTCAGTTTTGGTATACCGCTAGCTCTTCAGGGATACTTCGTTTAATTTCCTTCTTCCATTCGTGTGGAATAGAATGCATAAGATTTAACCAGTGGAGGAAATCAGCATCTGTAACGCCTAACTGAGACCTTTTGCTTTAGCTGCCCAAGACCTCATTTGATCACTATGATCATCACAAATATCACAAACCTTTAAAACCCCCTTTAGTGCAAAACTCATCTAAGGTTTGTTCCCATGCAAGTATGCACTTTATATACTTGTTGTTCCACAGAGGTTGTCTCAGGCTGATATTGACGTCATTTCCTACCTCAAAGTGTCTGATCTCCGCACATCATTCGATAACCATTTTATATAAACTGGGTAGTATACGTTCGTGGGAAACACAGAGGCGTCAAAATTTTCTTCTGTGCATTTCGTCCCCCTATAGCATTAAAATACGTTTTGGGTATTATTTTTCAATCTCTGTAATCGGGAGCCAGGAGTTTTTTATCCCACATGCATAAATTAGCCTTAATGTTGGACTCAAAATCCGGCAGCTTCAATCCTCCTCAGTTCTTCATATTCGCCAATCAAAGTGTCGTGCTTTATTTTGGGCTTTCTCCCGTTCCATATGAATAAGTTAATTTCATTTTTCACAATCTTAATAAACGAATGAGATACCTACAGTTTAGAACAGACAAATATGAGTTTTGAAAGCGCTAGTGTTTTAACTATTTGAATTTTCCCGTAGAGTATAAGGCTACGTGATTTTCATATTTATAATATGTCATGGTCTTAAAATTTTCCAAATGTTTTCCAAGTTTTTTTCTACAGTAAGGTTCGTTGTATGAAAAATAGATCCCCAGAATTCTTAAGCCCTGGGAATTACGATCAATCCATTTCATATTAAGCGTTTTTTCTTGTTGTTCCTCTCCATAGAGGCAGCCAACCTCAGATTTACTAGAATTTAATTTGATAAAAAAAGATCAAGCGAGCACTTCCATTACTTTATTTAATGCACGTAATATGTAAGTATATAGTATCGTCTACAAAAGGAATGCTTTTCTTTTCTCGGCTTCCCAAGTTAATTCCTCTGATGTCCTGGTCAGAGTGTATTAAAATAGCCACCATTTCTGTCACAAGTATGAATAGATATGGAGTCAGAATAGAATACTTCAGTACTGATGGGAAACCATTTACGTTTTACTACCCGTACCCGCGTTTTTGTACACTTTTGCTTGTTCCTTGCAGACTGAACTAGAAATCAGCGTAATTTGTAATATTGGAATTAATCAATTACTTTAATCGACTTAAAATTACAACAGACTGGAAACTTTCTTGTATCTTGTATTCAAGTTTACAGTTTTCATAAAATGTATGGTCAAAACTATAAGTTAATCTGAGAATTGGTGCAACAATAAATACCTTGTCCTTTGAAACTACATGTAAGTGACAATTAGGAATGCGTTTGTCGTCCTGACATTGTTGATGGTGATTTTGTCGCAAATCTAAAGAAACTAGGCACTGTTGGTGGTGATTTTGTCGCAAATCTAAAGAAACCTGACACTGTTGATGGTGATTTTGTCGAAAATCTAAAGAAACTAGGCACTGTTGGTGGTGATTTTGTCGAAAATCTAAAGAAACTAGGCATTGTTGATGGTGATTTTGTCGCAAATCTAAAGAAACTAGGCACTGCTGGTGGTGATTTTCTCCCAGATCTAAAGAAACAAAGAGAATTAACTGACCTGCAGATTGACCACTTGGCATTTTGTCTTGTTGCTCCTGTTTGGTGTTGGCTGTCAGATCAAATGAAAAGAAAGGGGGAAAAATTGAAATAAGTTCACTTAATTATTTATTACACAGAGTACTGATCAAAATTAGAAGTTAACTATTAAGTGCTAGCTGTAGTCCATTTTTGCGGGGCACGTTTGTTGCCTTAATTACTTTTCGAAAAACAAATCGTCAGTTTTAGAAGAAGGAAATGTGAGTAATATACTGGGCTTTTAAAATTAAGATTATGTTTTAGACTCAACCTCGTGCTTTCGATCGTATGAGAAGCTTAACTACTAGTACATTACTAATTACTAATTATAATATGAGAAGAACTATGTCAAACACGAATTGGAGTCTTTCATCAGGGGTTCCAAATATTGAGAAAACAAATATTTGGAATCCCCTGATGAAAGACGAACAATGAGTGTTTGACATGTCTTCTCATACGAATGCAAAACCGACAATTTACATACGTTTCTTTTCAAACTTCATTAGCAAGTATTGAAACTACATGTAGGTGACAATGCATTTGTTGTCCTGGCATTGTTAGTGGTGATTTTGTCGCAAATCTAAAGAAACTAGGCATTGTTGGTGGTGTATGCATGATTATATTTTGTCGCAAATCTAAAAAATCTGTACTAGGCCTTGTTGATGGTGATTTTGTCGCAAATCTAGCTAAAGAAACTAGGCACTGCTGGTGATGATTTTGTCGCAAATCTAAAGAAACTAGGCTTGTTGATGGTGATTTTGTCGCAAATCTAAAGAAACGAGGCACTGTTGATGGTGATTTTGTCGCAAATCTAAAGAAACTAGGCACTGCTGGTGGTGATTTTCTCCCAGATCTAAAGAAACAAAGAGAATTAACTGACCTGCAGATTGACCACTTGGCATTTTGTCTTGTTGCTCCTGTTTGGTGTTGGCTGTCAGATCAAATGAAAAGAAAGGGGGAAAAATTGAAATAAGTTCACTTAATTATTTATTACACAGAGTACTGATCAAAATTAGAAGTTAACTATTAAGTGCTAGCTGTAGTCCATTTTTGCGGGGCACGTTTGTTGCCTTAATTACTTTTCGAAAAAGAAATCGTCAGTTTTAGAAGAAGGAAATGTGAGTAATATACTGGGCTTTTAAAATTAAGATTATGTTTTAGACTCAACCTCGTGCTTTCGATCGTATGAGAAGCTTAACTACTAGTACATTACTAATTACTAATTATAATATGAGAAGAACTATGTCAAACACGAATTGGAGTCTTTCATCAGGGGTTCCAAATATTGAGAAAACAAATATTTGGAATCCCCTGATGAAAGACGAACAATGAGTGTTTGACATGTCTTCTCATACGAATGCAAAACCGACAATTTACATACGTTTCTTTTCAAACTTCATTAGCAAGTATTGAAACTACATGTAGGTGACAATGCATTTGTTGTCCTGGCATTGTTAGTGGTGATTTTGTCGCAAATCTAAAGAAACTAGGCATTGTTGGTGGTGTATGCATGATTATATTTTGTCGCAAATCTAAAAAATCTGTACTAGGCCTTGTTGATGGTGATTTTGTCGCAAATCTAGCTAAAGAAACTAGGCACTGCTGGTGATGATTTTGTCGCAAATCTAAAGAAACTAGGCTTGTTGATGGTGATTTTGTCGCAAATCTAAAGAAACGAGGCACTGTTGATGGTGATTTTGTCGCAAATCTAAAGAAACTAGGCATTGTTGATGGCGATTTTGTCGCAAATCTAAAGAAACAAGGCACTGTTGATGGTGATTTTGTCCCAGATCTAAAGAAACAAAGAGAATTAAGGACGGTGCCTACTAATGTCAGCGCGCACGCCGTTCTGCGCATCTTGCAGGCCATTTGCAGAACTATTTTGTAAAAGCTGTTTTAATTGTGTAATTTGACAGACAGAAAGATGAAGGATTTTAAAATACGGTCGAAAGATATGCTTGAGGAATGAACGATTTAGTAAATCGTTAAATTCCACTACACGGCCACGAAAGACAATTTTTAGCTGAAATGGTATTACAAGAGCCGACCATCTTAACTCTTAAATGATGATTTGTCGTGGGGAGATGGTCGAAGAATCGTAGATTTAGGAGATTTATCCGACCAATTGAATGAAGGTTGTTTGGACTGCCATGAATCGCTGCTGTCTTTTCGCTCAGCGCCTTTTCTTTTGGCTCGATGCATTCGTCAGTTTCTCCACAGGCATCCCACCCGCACGTGGGCTCCCTGTGGCAGTGGGAATCGTGTGACATCATCGTATGTTTTAATCGGTTTCCTGTAAAATGAGCGAAACAGTTCGCTAAATGGCTCGAAAAATCCTCATATTTGGTCGAATGATCCCCAGATACCTTGAAACTCGTAGTGAAATAAACTATTTACACTTTTATGTGGTCTAATGTGCTTTTTTGGGCAATATGAGGGAGTCTCAGGCGTTTGTTTCTCGATGTATTGAAGCGCTCGCTTCAGCTACTACAAAATTCAACCACAGGCAGCCCAAGCTCTAAATATCTAGCTTAAGTACTAGCTACATTACTAATTTTAATATAAGAAGCTTAAGTACTAACACAGTACTAATTCTAATATGAGATTAGCTTAAATACTAGTACAGTACTAATTCTAATATGAGAAGCTTAAGTACTAGTACAGTACTAATTCTAATATGAAAAACTTAAGTACTAGTACAGTATACTAATTCTAATATGAGAAGCTTTACGTTTATCAGACGTGTCACGTTTATCAGACGTGTCAGGGGTATCAGTGGTATCTTTGGTTGTGAGGGGGGTATTCTGCAGTTACTCCATTTTACTTACCCCCACAGAACTGCTTAGCAAGCTTGTATTCCTTTAGTTCTAGTAGCGCTTTACCAAGCACTTGGTACGAACGATTTGGCCTAGACACTTTCCAGAAACATAACATTTCATTTGCTTTTTCCTGGAGATTTCTGTAATTGATATGATCGTGATCAATCAATATGATTTTGTTGCGGTCAACCCCAAGTTTTGAGCCCACGCGCTTCCAGTCAGGCAAGCAGGCAGCCAAATCCTGGAGTTCGTAGTCCGTGGGCTCACCTTCTCGCCAGCTGAGGTCGCCATCAACTGCTGAACACAAATAACCATTAAACTATAGTGTGGTGATCGAGTGGTATACTGGATAGGAGTAAATGTAGTGAAAATATAGAAAGGAAGAGAGCAAGCAAGGAAAAAATATACAAGCCGTAACGTTCTACGTAGAGTAATTAAAAGAACAAAATCCGAACAACACTCAAGTCTGCATCCTTTCCCAATATTCAAAATGTTCTTAATTTAATAGCACATTTGGATGAACGATATAGAACTCCCCTTTCCCTACACAGATGCAATAGGGTCTTTTTAGAAAGGACCATGCATATAGTCTGAAGCATGACAATAAACACAGCAATGAATGTCTTACCGTCGCAGCTTTCTTTTCCCAGTATTGGTTCGGTATCAGTCTTTTCTCTTTCCATACTGAAATTAAAAATAATAAGAAAATTACCCTTTTTCACATTTCACATTGACTTTCACTAAACATCTAACATTCTCTTTGAATAGACCAATCCCAGCCTAGTCCCTAGGCCTTCTGGCTTAGTATTTTGTCTGAGTGGGTTAATGGGATCCCTGTGGTTTGTAATGGCTTGTCACCGACGTAAGCCATTACAAACCACAGGGATCCCATTAACCCACTCAGACAAAATACCAGCCAGAAGGCCTAGGGACTAGGTAGGACCAATCCAAGGTAATTTTTGCCATCTTGTAGGGGGTGCAAAACCATTGGGGCGAGTAGTAAATGTATAAAACTTTGAACTTCTCAATTCGTCAGATTTCCAAACTTAAAATGTTCTTTCAAAGATATTTATCTTTTAGTTATTATCTCCAAATATGATATAAATACACTTGCTACAACTGCTGCAAATACGATTTTTAAACTACATACAGACCCTCTAATCGAATATGCAAATTACGTACAAGAGATGTGGGAAGATTTTAAACCACGGTTTACACGTCTCATATTCGTCTATGGTGGTCTGATTTTCAGTAACAAGAATAGTATAGGTAATATCTATAAAATAACATCTATAAAATGACCTTTCGGACGAATTCGATAGAGTTACAGAAGTTCAAAGTTACATACATTTACTGCTCGCCCCAAAAGTTTTCCACCGGCCCCTACAAGATGGCGGAAATTACCTTGGATTTGTCTACTCAATACCACGATCCATATCTATCATTTGCACTATAACCAGCTTAAAATGTGTAGTTGATAATCAGTGTACATTATCGAGTGTGTCAAATACACCTGCATGGAACAAGAGTTATTATAAAGTATCGCAGGCCAGGGAAGACAGTGGAAGGTAAATAGCTAAAACTAAAACGATTCGTATTCTGCTCCATGATTACAAGGGAGTCATTACGGAGCGAACGCCGAAATGCGAGCTTCCTGCGCTAGATCACTAAAATAATAATAATAATTTTATTAACCCCTTATAGCAATACAGGTACATCATCAAAAATAATAAACAAAATTACCATCATGTACGTACGAGATATAAAAAAGGCTGCTTGCCAATTTCAAAACATCATGAAAATATTTAGCTGACAATAACATAGATTTGTCTTTCATTGACAGAATATATAAGAACAGTGGAACAAAGGAACGAAATCTATCATTTAACTATATATACATTACTAAGAAAAGTCTCACTTATGTTTCCAAATTGACTTTAATCACATTCCATGGTATAGTTAAACTCATCACCAACCTTATCACCTGCACACATGGGACAAACACGTGCATCATAAGCGATTTTCTTATAGCGTCCTGTCTCAACCGGTAATTTGTGTGCAGAAAGTCTCAGTTTGTTAATAGCTTGTCTATGCTGTACATTGGCAATATCATTCAGGTACCGCTCATAACCCACATTTGACTTAACTAAACGGAAAGTGCGCAATTTTCCGCCAATGTTAGTATCATAAGGGTCAGACTGCCCACGTCAAACATTAGTTTTGCAAAAAATTGATAATAAATCCCATAACTTCGATTTTATGTGTTTCGCAAAATTATATACTTGTTTTAATGCAATGTTAAGATGCGATACTTTGCAAAAAAAACGCCTATAAATTGCAAAAGATAATTAGTAAAAAGCGCACTTTGAGAATTTAGCTCAATACAAAATCGTGATGCTTTGCCAGCCAAAGTATCACTGTAACAAGGATCGTTTAGACGTAACCAGAACTTCACAACTAAAACAGATACCTGTAAGATTAAGGGTGGCCTACCTAACTATACTGCCAGATTCGTTGTTTTGGCATGAACTTCTAAAACACATTTGCAGATTCTCCATATCATTAACAACATTTAAAAAATGTTCTTAAAAATATCGAAACTAGACATCTTTATCCATAGGTATTTCACAACCGTACAACAAGACTGGGGCTACAAGCGAATCAAAGAGTTTCAGCAAGACTCTAACCGGAACATTCTCAAGATTACTAAAACTTTTAAACAAAGTGTTATACGACCGCAATGCTTTATTATACAAAGCCTTTTGGGCGAGTTTCAAATCAGCGCAAACGGTTTAGAAGAAAAGACAAGAAAACAGAAAAAAAATTCGAAACTTTGAGCGCGCTCGCTGACGTTGTTCGAAATGACGTGCTCAGATTGGGTCAGCAGAACGCGGAAACTACAATTGAAAAATCTCACTCAAATCACAAATAATGGGCTGCATTTTCTCATTTTTCTAAGACTTCATTATAAAATATTAGCCAGAATTACAGGGAGGTCAAAGCTAGCGTAAATTTACGTCAAAATCCCTGAAACGCCTGGGTTTTGAGATACTTTGTGGAAATGTTTGTGTTGTCGAGGTCCGATCTCAAAGACATTTAACGTAGAATCCCATAGCACGACTCAAAATCGCGCGCTGATTGGCTAACGAAGCGTTTAATATTTTGTGGAATTAAACGGTTTGAAAAGCTGTATTCAACGATGTACAGGAAGCCCGCGCGTAAATATTTTGTTTATTTTTATTATCGCGAACAGAGACACAAATCATGTTAAAATTACAAACCAGGATATTCACAAAGTTAACAGTAGTAAAAGAACGTGAAAATTATATATCTTTTATTTCGTTTTTCACGAAAAATGATGTTTTGGCCCTCGACTGAACAAGAGCGACTCTAGCTTATCCGAAGAAACGACAAAAACAATTACACTTACAGCAAAAATGTGTGATTTTGAACGGAAAAGCTGGACAGGGGCTTCGTGGATTTGATGATTTAATTAATGTAATATTCACACAGAGAAGCTAAATGACTGAAAACCGAGTAAAAACAGGACGAAAAGCACGGCTACAGAACGGTACTAAAATCGTGGTACAAGGAAAATTTTGGAAACGAGTGGACTGAACACAAGTATTAAACATTCAACAGTTTAAAAACAGGCTTATTTATTGTGAGACAGAAATTGAGTATTAACATTTGGTACTGAATTTGCTTATAAAGTAAGGAACACTGGCTTAATACTTACAAGATTATGCGTATACTTGTGCAGCAGCTCTTCGGTTTGTCAGGTTCAGTTTAGATTTTCACTTATCGACAACTGGTTTCAACAGGCCGCCGGTTTTCTAAATCTTTCACAAACATTCACAATTTTGTCTCCAGTTAATGCACTTTCGCTTTCTTGGTAAAGATTAGATCGAAATTAAGTGTACCTAAATAAAATACAGGTGTTTTCATGCATAAGAATCCAGTTTTGATGTCGGAAAACCAAATTTTGTGAGCAACGACTACACTTTTAGTTGAACATCGTGTGAGTCTCAGTCTAATTTTAGCTTGATTCCTATTCGCTCGTTAGTTTACCGCGTAATGGGTTCCTGGCGCGTGGCGAGAATTTCAGCAACTTTCAGTATATTCTTTATTTATTTTCGTAAATCACTAGATGCAATGGGATTCAAAGAAAATTCATTGCCCGACTCGGGAATTCCACGTTAAATTTCACTTGAAAAACCGATATCGCACTCATCGCTTCGCGATTCGTGCGATATCGGTTTTTCGCGTGCAATTTAACGTGGAATTCCCTCGTCAGGCAATGAATTTACCTATAGAATCGCATAGCCAAAGCTACATCGCACGGGACATTTGCGAAATCAGACGCTGATTGGCTGAGACGGAGTGGTGATTCAGAGTGGAATCACCACTGCATGTAGACTACACTGCAAAATATCAACAAAAGTACTAAATCTTCAAGTAATTCATCGGACTATGCGATTCAAGGAAAATCACATGCCTGACTCGGCTATAGAATCGCATAGCCAAAGCTGAATCGCACGGTGCATTTGCGAAATCAGATGCTGATTGGCTGAGACGAAGTGGTGATTCAGAGTGGAATCACCACTGTAGACTACGAGCTGGCACAGAATCATGGGTAAATTTGTGGGAGAGCTCATTGTTGGCACGACACGATGGAGTGAACATGTCAGCTGCCAAAATAAAGTATCTCGAAACTAAAGTTTATGTAGAGATTCTGGTGTAAATATACCTTAGTTATTGAATACCCGTATTTCTTGCGCATATTTGATAAGGAAAGCCACAGAGGAAGGGGGAAAACTTCAGAAATTTCCCTGTGATCAGTTAGTGAAATTTTTGTTTGCGCATGCTGTTGACGCAATTATCATGCCATTTTCGAACAAAGAGCGCGCGTAAGTGTCCGAGTGCCCGGCCAGCAAACACAAAATAAAGGTACAGCTTGAGCTATGACGATGTTTTTTTTAATCAGCTTTTACCACGAAAACTATTTGGTGTAGAGCCGGGTAGATCCCGATATTTTAACAGAAGAAGGGTTAAATTAAGTACACATCCATACAGAATGATCAAAGCCGATAAGTACAGCGAATTTGAAGTAGTTGATTTCGTGTGAAATTTCAACACAAAACATGGCGGCTTTATATGAGAACATGGCAGGGATGGTTCCCCGATTCGGTTCCTTAAATGAGATACAAATAAATTGTTGTCAAAATATTTAAAGCATCCGGCGCGTTTCGATAATCCGAGGGTTTCATCGTGGTAAAATAAGGCAACCAACAGCACAGATAAGGCTATGGTCGCTATAAATACCTATGTGAGAAACACCCGATTTGAGAATACGGTAAGGCATATTTATAATAATAACGTACGTGCTCAATAAGAGTACAGGTTGAACTAGTGAGAAAAAGCAACCGAGAGCGCAAGTCTTGCTCAAATGCGTTCAATGTTTTATTTCAGAAGCTCAAGTATCGACCAGGGCCCAGTTGTTCGAAGCCTGATTAGCGCTAATCCTGGGTTAAGTCTTAAGCCATGGTTTTGGTTCTCTCGGTCGTAGATGGTATTTGTTTCCAAATCTAGCAGAACAAGTGTCAGGAGGGGGTTTGCCTGAACTTCGTACGGAAGAGACGGAAGAGACGTGGACTCCAAGTTGAGGTTACAACGGGTTTATTTCTGTCAAGCACTGGCTAAGACTGGCAACTTTACAATAAGTTCAGTAATATTTTATAAGCTAGTGAGATGCTGGCCAAACAATAGTAATCGAGAACAATGCAGATGTGTTTACCACAAAAGCTAAAACGTAATTAAATTATCGGCAAGTGACTATGAAAAGAACTTAGTTAAAATGAGTAACAACCTAACTTTGAAAAGTCAGAGACGAATCTAAAGATCAAACGTTATGTTTCGAGTACAAAACATACGTTTAGTCTTTTGCGAGTTTCGCCTTAAACTTTGGGTTAAGGTTCGCGTAAGGTCATCTGTTTATTTATCTGAAATCTTAATTAAGAGCGAGAGATCAAGTTTAAAGGTTGACATGTCAATGTGTGTTTTCGGCTGAACTTACGGTAAACCACTATTCAACCAAGAGAACAATGGGTTACTTAAGTTCAGCTGGACAACCATAATCTTAAAATCTTATGGATTTGTGGCTAAGTTGAAAGCTGTCAAACGTCGATGGGATCATGAAACTAGTTCAAACAGATGCGCTCACTCGATCCTTTACTATCTATTAAGCGATCTTGTTTCTTTGTCATCCAGAATAAACAAGGCATGCAAACATCTCTTGCGCACGCGAGCCGATATGTAATACTTTGAGAAACCTTAAAGATGGCCAAATTTTTTTATAGAACCTTGCAGTCGGCTTTGTGAATATAACTGCGCAAACCTAGTGACGTCACGCATGTGATTACCATATCTTTAACGGCGTAAAAATTGTCGCCAGATTTTGGCAATTCTGCCTTCAAATCGGGCTTCAAACAACCGGGCCCAGATTCAAATGTTCAATTATAGAACGGGATCCCGACGAAACCGACTTAACTGAATGATTACTTTATGTTGACAAAAATTGAACTGACTCCCGCAGAGAATGAAAATTATTTCCAAGTTGAAAGCAAGACGGCTAAAATATACACCAGTCAATGCCGAACAAACACTTCCATGTTAGAGTACCTTTCTTTTGATGCCAATTAGTGCACGTAGCAATTATACATGCATAGATAACCATTTCGATGCTGTGAAGTGTATTTGTAAAACCGATTCCTATGTAAACAACGAACACTGAAATATCTACATTAGCAAGGAACGACCTATTTTATTATTCGACCAATAAAACTGCAAGATTCGTTAGGTCACTTGTGGCAAAGTCAATCAAAATTGATCTGGTTGATGTACCCCTACTGGAAGAACATTCCACACATTTTGACGAATCTAGATATTGAAAATCTAAACTTATTCCCTACTTCTATGTGGTACATTTTACACTAAGAATCATACAGAATCATTGGTTAAACACAATGTACTTCGACATTTTGATTCCTGTATTAACCATATCAGTGGTACTGCAGGTTAAGATGTATTGCCTTCAATGATTTGTTATTCCCTGATTTCTTATGCCAACATTTTCTGTCAGTCCGAATTTGCCCTTCGTATTTATTGTACTATTAGAACTGATTCACTCGAACATCAAACATTTTAGAACGACAACTTTCCCCATAAATTTGTTATTCCCTGCTAACTCGGTCGAAGGAGAACGCATTCTTCACAATATCCTGTCTGAAGCCAAAGTATAATTTCCTAGCTCCTCTTGCGGCTCTAAATACTCAGACATGCTCTTTGATCTTCTCCAAACATTAAAAATTGACCAAGCCAGCACTGGGCCTCATTATTTGAAACGATAAATTAAAGCTTAAATTAAATAAAGTAAAGTTGACTGCAATCAACTGTATACCATACTCTGTTAGCAAATGTGCAGCACAAAGTTCGCACGATTTTAATAATTACCTTGTCTTGGCGAGAATAAACAGCAGTCAATGTTGAGCAAACTATTTTGTCTCCTTCGTAGTGTATGTTATCGCTTGTTGGCTGTAGAATAAACAGATGCCAAGCTAATTAAAATGCTGATTCACGTAGCATAGATCTATAGCGTTATTGATTCAGAGAAGCGACTTGGCAAAACCGCACCCAAACTATGCACCCAACACTGAAAATACCTCCTCTGTTTCCATATCGCGATAGGCCGATGACTCATACTGAGTTGACCAATAGAACTACTGCAAGATGTCATCCCACTTTAGAGTTGTCAAGTAAATCAAAACCGTTTAGAGTGTTCGAACATTCATTAACATTTCAGAGTGATAATCTCGGTTTTTGTGGTCTAAGTTGATATACTGAATCTCCGAAATTAAATAAGAGTTAATTAAACAAGAGAAAAACAAAGTACAAGAACAAATCGCACTCATCTGAATTCACTTAGCAAAGATACTGGAGAAACTAGTCCTATATTCAGACTGAGGGAGGAACTGAAATGATCTCAGTAAGAGAGTCGCTACGCCTTCTCATCAATCAGTCGAGTCATTGACAATTCATCTCTAACGTTGACATGGTAAACTAAGCAATCCTGGTCAAAAGGGCTGGGACACTTAGCTTTTTTTCATAAAATTATATTTTTTTGTGTCACACCCCTCCCCTTCCCTCCCCCCTCAATGTTGGTTTTTGTTTTGTTATCATCACAACATTGATTTTTGGTGGGGGGGGGGGGGGGGCACTCATGTCTTGCTAAATTGTAGAAAATCTAGAGAGTCGGGTATTGTTTGTTCGAGACAGCATACAAGGTGTTAACTTGTGACAAGTGTCCCAAGTCCTTTTGACCACGATTGTAGCTCCACGGCGTGCATCCGCATACACTTTAGCCTTTGCTTTCTGTTTAGTATCTCGGTCACGTACTTCTTGATCAACACTCAAGTTTGGAATCTTCCTTCTCATTTTGCGGTTGAACAATAGCTCGGCTGGACTTTGGACTTTGACAGGCTTTCATTAACTATGCCCTCCTGCTTGAGCAATATGGATTCTCTTCAAGAGTGACTTATTCTGCCTTTCTACTTCACCGTTTGCTTGAGCCCATTTTGCGGTTACCTTGCAATGAGTGATACCATTCCTCTCACAGTATTCTATGAACTCGCCATATTTGAATTGACCGTTGTCAGATTTGATGGTTACTGGTAAATCATGTCGGCTGAAAGTGTTCTCCAAACACTCTATATATTACCTTCTCAGTGGTAGTGGACTACATGGCCTCCACGGCCTCCACCTCATAGAATCTGCTATAATAATCGACGATTACCAGTAGAGAATGTCGGGACGGAAGCGGTCTCATCAGATCAATGGCCAAATCTTGCCATGTCGGTGGTAGATGTAATTGGTTCTCGTCTTGCCACTAACTGACATCCACGAGAAGCTAAGCTCGGCAGTGTCGCTCTTCAGCTTTATCTATCCCCGGCAACCAGAATTTTGGTCCTTAGGTTTTGTTTCGTACCAATAACTCCCAAGTGCCCTTCATGAGCTAGGGTTAAGGCTTGCTTGGTATGACAATGCGCGTATCCGTGAGTACCAGCTGTCCGATGACACATAGCTCTCCAGCAACTGGCATGTACTGTTTACAACTCTCAAACTGCCCCATCTCGATGACTTTCCTCGCTTCACTGAGTTTATCATCTACAGCTCAATCTTCTTCAATCTCACGAGTTGTAAGCGCCCTGCATCTGCATCACGCTCGTGTATGGTATGCTTGGCATCCTTGTGAAGCAGTCGACGGTGGGTACAAACGACCATAAAAAACTGTATGAGTTTTATATTTTAAAATGTTTTCAACGCAGACGAATAAATTTTAGTAGGTGGATGTAGAATCTTAAAAGGAATATAACCTGATAATTTAAGCTATGTTAATACTATTGTGGCGTCACAGTGACGTCATTTATCCATTTATTTGTAATACGTTTCTTCAGGAGCCCATTACCAGGAGCGTCCATCTTCCCCACTGTGTCTGTACCCCAGCACAGAGGTAGATGAGGCTATTTTTAGCATTGCGTTTCGCGCGAAAAAGAAGAAAGGTAGGCTATTCTTAGCCAATCAGATAGCTAACGTCACTTCTCATTATTATTCATTATCATTCTTCTCACTTTCAACGCGGGAATTCGAATTGCTGGTTTTCACTCAATCCCCAGAGATTCAAATGTTGGTGCCCCAACAAAAGAAGCTAACGAGGAATCTATTGTTTAAGGGCACCAACATGGCGGCAACCTCTTTTCGCGGGAATTTCGAATCTAAAAATAGCCTCATCTACTCCTGTGCTGGGGACCCAACCCATAACAGAGGAACGCTCCTGGTAATGGGCTCCTGGTTTCTTATAACTCCAAACTCGTTGCATGGCACTACACAACACACGCTATGACGTGGCTAGCATCTAATACGCATGCTCACATCTTATTACCGGTAGAGTGGCAACCATGTACAGCTGTTTCGTCCTTGTTAGGACTCATCAGCATGGCATAGCCCCCAAGACCGTCAGCCTCACTTTAGATCATAGGCCTCAGAATCTGGTTACTCTAGCGGCGAGCTCGAAAGCTGCTTTAAACCCCAGCCACCACGCTACACGTGTGGGAGCTAGAGATGTGAACAAGCGCAATAGCAATGTGGATCTCTCCGAAGAGGATCTAGTAGTGCAAAATGGAAATGGCACGGCCAAATCCGAAATTATAATACCAAACTCGTTGCATGGCACTACACAACACACGCTATGACGTAGCTAGCGTCTAATACGCATGCTCACATCTTATTACCGGTAGAGTGGCAACCATGTACAGCTGTTTCGTCCTTGTTAGGACTCATCAGCATGGCATAGCCCCCAAGACCGTTCATTACTGTTCATTACTGTTCATTACCTCTAAAAACGGAATGTATATTGTTAAAATCTGCTCGTAATGAGAATGAAGGAAATGAAAACCCGATGGCAAATGATTAACGAAATCAAATGTTATGAAAGTTTGAATTTTGCCAATTTTCCCGCCAAAATTTGGCAGGAAATATAAACAACACAAAAGCATTTATGAAAATATCGCTTCATTCATCTTTTAGATGCGTGACATTTTGTCCAATCATAAAACACGTTGGTGGCTAATATAATTTTTTTTTTAGAATTTTGATTTTTTGTTATCCTTAACCGGCTTAAAATTTAAATCATATTTTCGACAACGTCATTTTTATACATGCCCAAAGAAAAAAAAGAGTGATTTTCGAGTTTTATTGATGAAATGCAATAGTTTAGCATTCAAAAGTCACATTGCTTTCTTTTCTTGATTTTTTTACAATATGCAGCCTTATTTAGGTACGACTCACTAAATATGACGTCATAACAACAGTCATTCCTCTATAACTTTGGCTGTAATCATCGTAGAATGTTCAAATTTGCGCCAAATGAATGTGTGTCATGAAGGCCTTTTGATGGTGTAGTCTGTTTGTAACCTTTATTAAAGGGGGAATTTCACCAAAAAAGGAGGATGCACTCATGACGTCATCATACTAACATAAAACACCTAAAATATGTAGTTTCATTTTGTTACCAACTCACCAACATTTCTTCAAATTCAGACTATAAGGTGTTAATGTTAATTATTTGGTCATGCTCGACGATGCCGCTTTTGACCTTCTTTATGCCCGCTATGCATATATTGTCGTGATAATAATGATCAGCAATGTCTCCTCGTCTTGGAGCATACACAACTTTGACCCATCTTTCTATTCATGCACAAGGTCTTCAGCGTGGACCATATATCGTCTCCAGGGGTTTATGGTCTGTCTACAGGAGAAATCTCATGCCATAAACATAAGCGTGGAATCTTTCACAGACCCATACGACGGCCAGTGGCTCCTTTTATGTTTGGGAATAGCTTTGTTCACAGTCTGTCAGGCTGTAGCTGGCATTGCATATTGGCAACGATGTTCCGCTTTACTCTTGGACAAGAACAACTCCTAAATGAACGGGGCTAGCGCTGGCATCAGTGATGATCTTCGTTGTTGCAATTTTGTCAAAATACGCCACTGTGCATGCCTCGGCCATGCTTCCTTTAGCAATTCAAATGAAGCTACGTGTATCTACTCCGGTCCAAAATGAAATGGTGCTCCCTTCTTGGTTAAACTTCGTGCGCAGTGGTTTTGATAACGTGGCGAAGTAAACTATGAAGCTGCTGCTGTAATTGGCCAACCCTAGGAAACTGCGTACCTCTGTGACGCTCTTTGGCCCTTCAGCCTCTAGTATTGCTATCATTCTATCTTCTGTTGAACCAATACCTTTCTTTGACAGCAGCATCCCCATGAATACTAGTCGGACCATGTTAAATACACACTTCTCAGGATCCAGCGTCGGGCCACATTCTTGAAGCCGCTCTAGGGTTTGATAGAGCCGCTGATTATGGGTTTCTTCTTCTGGCCCATGCACGACTATATCATCCGATTTGTTCTCTGCACCCTTCAATTCCTGCAGGTACTGCTCACTTGCAGAGTTCACATGCTTATATCGATACAAGCTTACATATGTGACGAAGGTTGTGATTTCCCTTGACTCGGGACTTAACTCTAACTGGTGGTACCCCCATTTGAGGGCTAGTTTACTGAAGACTTTAGAACCACTCATAGTTAGCAACAGTTCATCTACTGTTAGTATGTGGTATCGCCTACGCATGATTGCTTGGTTTGCCTGTCTCATGTCAATACATAGTCGGATTTCTCCATTGCTCTTTGGGACTATCACCATGGCTACGAGATTGACACAAGGGGTGGGGCCCTTCACTGGTCCAATTATTCTAGAAGTTCTTTAATCTTATCTTGAACCTTATCACGGAGGTTGAGAGTACTCGTGTATAGGGCTGCACTACGGGTTTCATGATGGAGTCTATGTGTAGTGTTATCATTCTGCTTGTTTCTCAAATTGCCAATACGTTTAAATACTTCTGGGTAGCGTTGGCAACACTGGTCGCCATTGCTACATCAATGCCAATTCTAAGCACTCGGTTGCAGTAGTCGTTCCAAGTGATGACATGCCCCTACCCATGACGAAATTCGGCTTGGACGGCACTCTCACTAGCACTGACAGTACTCTTAAACCTTCCCTTGACTGTTAATGGCTGTTAATGCATACGTGTAGAACTTTTTGTCAGGAGGCGGAGCCTGTGACTCGCACTTTACGTGTATGTACTTAGTCACTAGTAAAGTGCTGCTGTTCTTACCTTTCTTCTTCGTCAGCAGCTCCAGGTGTACATGCCATACAGTTATGTGCTCAGTCATTAGTCACACATGTTACAGAGAATGTTGTCGAATCACATCTGGAATTGAAAAACAGAATTCCTTTGATGTTATTATGAAATATTTTCTTTAGTCAGTTTGCTAGTTATCATAAATGCACAGTGTAATACTTTATCTGTTCTCGCATAAGGATATATACAATGTAGTTTTAAGAGTGTAACACTTTGTTGTTTAATTGTTATTCGTCTACAGATCAATGTTACTCGCTCTCTCCCCACAGAACACTAAAACCGCCTCCTGGTTAGCTCAGTGGTTAAGCTCCGGTATGTTGAACGGGAGGTCACGGGTTCAAACCCCGGCCGGACCAACACTCAGGTTCGTAAAATAACTGCGCAGAAGGTGCTGCCTTTGTGAAACAACTGCAAATGGTTAGACCTTCACGTCTTCTCGGATAAGGACGAAAAATCGCAGTTCCACTGACGGAGGCAGGCCTATTGTTTGTACTTCTGTGATCAGGCTCTGATCAGACTCTGATCCAAATGTCTCAAATCAACACTTTTACTGCTTTCCCACAGTAAGTTTGCATAATCAGTTTTATATTATAATGCTTGTAATTCGATTTCATAGTTACCATAAAAATAATGCTTACTAAAAGTAGTGTTTTTAATTAAGGGTTATTGACCTTGAGCGAGGGGTTATGGGATTTATTCACCGAGGGTACCCGCGCGAGGTGAATAAATCCCATACTCTCGAGTGGAAGGCCGATAAAATGCTTATTTTTCATAATGGCTAGTTATAACAATATATATTTTCATAAATGATAAGGAAACGTTGTTTCCTTGGTTTATTGTTGCATGGAATTACCGTTCATATGGGCTTTCTCTTGGTTTTTTTTTTCATCCAATGAAGCTTAGAGTGTAATGGATTGGACAGGCGACGGGTATCCACGAGATCGAGGGACCGAGATCCGCTCAGGACACATGCCGTTGTTACATGTTCTCATTAAATATTGACTTCTTCGTGCGTAAAGAGTACGTAGAACTTAACTAGGACTAGGTAAGTGTGAGGCAAATATGTCGAGGATATATACAACACAGTTTGCATTGAGCAACTGATTCAGCTGTTTCAACCTGGTATGGTACTCTAGTAAGTTATATGTAAAACGTCTGTTATCTCCTCGTTTCAAGTCCGAATTAAATGTATCTTTCAAACGGATGGTGATTTTGAGGAACAGGGAAAGGCGAAATTCTCCCGGAATTATATAGTCGTATATATAGATATATAGTCGTATAGATATATAGTAAATGAATTTGTCCCCAATTATAGCAATACCATGCTAAATACATTGACACTCTCCTCTGTTAGTAGTACTTATAGTTCCCTTGGTGCCACTATATACATTTTATATATTATAAATATACAGGCTAAATCTAGTACATTACATACTACATAAAACATAATCATGACTGCTGCCTTAAAACAATCTTTGTTGTTGTTGTTGTAAATGGATGGGTAAATAATGCATGTATCAGCAGCTTCCATCAGGGGTGAATCCATGGGAACCTTGTTAGAATTAATTGTTTGTTGCCCGTCGGTGGGGGGGGGGGGAGCTCACTTTGGTTCATGGATCAGGAATCAAGGGCACCGACCTTGTATGAATTGTTACTAATTGCTGTGCCCTATACCATAGCCATTTGGACAAATCCCCAGGGTACCTGGGGGTTGACCCCTGGGGGAAGCCACTGATACATGCATAATTAACACTGCTGTAATAGCTGCCAGTAAATATGCAAAGCTACTGATCATACAGTGCAAATCTGAATGCTAAATCACTGGGAGGAAGTTGAAAGGAACATTGCATGTGTTATTTTAAAGACTTGTTGTTGAGGTTTTACTTGCATGGCCTCAGTCTTGTATTCTTCTCGGAAGACCATGCCTTGAACCATGTGAAATGAAACTTGTTTTGTAAAGAGTTGTAAGTCTCATAACAGCATAGCATGATGGAATTAATCATTCGTGTTCAATATATTATCACTGGTCTTGTGTTGCCACATGTATATTGTCTCAAAGACATGTAGCCACTGTTAATGTTACAAACATGCTGCAATTTGCTTTCCGCTTTCCATGGCAGTTCTCATCACAGGCACTCTAAAATAGGATTCTTTTTACATGAGTAATATAATATTCTTATTATATGGCTTCTCTGGACACAAATAATCACAATTCTTTTTCAAAATAATTTATATATGTAACTCTTGTAAAAAGAATCTAAAATAATTTATTATTTTCTCAAAGGTTAAAAAAATGCAAATGTAAAATACTTTTTTAATCGAACCTTCAAAGTTGTACCAACTATTCCTTGTTGAAATTCCATACGGCCCGAGTAAAGGCTGGTACAACCTCTTGACTGGTAATGTGATCAGGGTCATGCAGAAATATTCATTGTCACAATATTGACATTTAGTATTAATAAAAATAATGTACAAATACATTATAGATATGTGATTCGTTTTAATTCATTATGCAATCTAGAGCTGGGTCAGTTTGCTATTTTAGCATTTTCTCACCTGGTAGACAATACGGACGAAAATAAGGGATACATTTTCAAGGAAGACAATGACCGGTGCGTTCCAAAACGAAACGAGTACATGTTAACTGTCAGAGCCGTCAAGAAACGTTTTCTTCTATCTTAAACTTTTTATAAAAGATATTGTTATTGTAACGATGCTCATTTTGGCGTAATTAAAATACACCATGCGTTTTTCAACTCGTGTTCTCTTCAGCGGAAATATTGTTTTCGTAGGTTGTTGTGTTCTAAACTTCTTAGTCAATTTTCAATAATCAATTACCTTCTGTCTAGGAATTACACTGTTTTGCAGAGAATGAAAACTCTTACCAAGAAACAAATAGCCAGACAAACCAAAGCGAGAGTCGTAACCTCTTCAAAACAGATATTTCGCTTAACGAATTCTATTACTGAGATGTCCAAAATTTATTACCTACACTTTAGCACTACGATGCTCTAACACTAATCGTTTCGAGCTTTTGATTCCCCGCTTTCAGCCTGGATGGTCTGTTAGGTTATGACGCTAAAAGATTAATAAACATCCGGTGTGCCGCTGAGCCCTTTTTCCCAGACCAATTAATTGTATTTTTGCGACCCTGAGCCCTTTGTTCCAGACCAATTAATTGTATTTTTGCGACCCTGTTCCAGACAAAATAGCAAAAAAGGTACCCTGTTCCAGACTAAAAACAACGAAAACATACCCTATTCCAGTCAAAATGGCAAAAAGATATCCTGTTCAAGACCAGGCTAGCGTCTTATATGATACGTGCGAGACGTTGCGCTCCACTCGCCACTCGAATTATAAACAGATAAACGGACTCTGCGTTTGCAGCAGCCACGGAGCGTGAATAACTTAAACCGTCCTGAGGTCCTTCCAAAAATTACGATCCTATTCCAGACCAAAACAGTGATTTATATACCCTGTTCCAGGCTAAGAATTGTCAAAAACCATACACTGTCGAGCGGCACGTACCCGTATATAGCCTATATATGGGAGTACCACCCCCAACCCCGGGCTAAACAGGCATATAATAACAATAATAATAATAATAATAATAATAATAATAATAATAATAGGCCATATTTATATAGCGCCATATACCACAGTCTCATGGCACTTTACATTTTACGGCCCATACCCCGTCAGTGAATTTTTCGGACTGCTGTTACGGCGCCATGCAATGGCTGCCACGCAGTTTACAATGTTGAGTGTGTGGTTAGTACAATGGCCAGGCTGCTGTACCGGATGACAATCCCCTTCTCTTGTTCGAGAAGTACAACAGGTTCTTTCACGTCCCCTTCAAATACTGATTAGAAGTAGATATACTGGATAGATTTTGTGCCGGCACGAAAATTGTAAAGGATAGGTCTCTTGTTCACACTTTCGGCGCGATTTCTGTGCCGGAGCGATGTTGCTTACCCTGGGTACCAGATGTTCTACTGCCTCCCTTCGCAAAAGTTAGGCGCGATTAAAGCGCCTCCGTCGCTTCGCTTCGCTCCTCGATGGAGGCACTTCGCGCCTAGCTTTCGCGAAGGAAGACAGGTGTTGCTCCGCTCTGACAGCGATATACTTTGTATCGGATAGGTTTTTCTGCCGAGTTGCTCCGTGCCAGTTCACTGACTAAATCCTATCCGGTATAATGCGAAAATGTCCTAATATTATTTTTATATATCTTCCGGCATTAGTTATACGTATGTACATACTGGAATGGAAGTAAATATCCAAGATCCATTATAGAAGAGTGGAGAAACTATACTTTGATCACAAAACGTGTTTTAAGAAATATCACAGCCCTAAGGGTCTTTAACTTATATCGATGCGTTTAATGTTCTCTGTGGCGAGCTCCATACTGTTGTGGTTGTGTACATGTGTTTAACAGTAAACTTCGGTCCATAGAGAAGTGGAGACGTAATGAGAAATAAAATGTAATTCTGATAAAGCACAAAATTCTCGTGTTCTTAGTTTGATTCACTTCGATGAAAAAGTAACGGACGCTGGCACATGCTAAGATATTAGAGCCATTTATATACGAGAGGAATGTAGGCTGTATCTAAGCCGCGAAGTTTACAAAACTGATATGCTCAGTTTTATACCCATGCATATGAACATTCGTGGCTTAGGTAGGTTAATTTAAGCCGCGGTTACTGAATCTCTTGATCGGATTCGTATAAATGTGACATTACCCAGCTACTCTACTGGGGAAACGAAAGTGGGTCTGTTTATTTGGTTTGGTGAATTATAAATTCGTCTCCCCTAGCCCTACAGGATGAACCTGACAGTGCATACGAGACTGAAATACACGTTCTTCGTTCTGAAACTTCTGAAAATCCCTAGTTTCAATATCCATCAAACAAACTTTGGAGCAATTGGATTTCAATTTAAACTCTCATTAGTTCTCACATTAGAACGAGTTTGTGACAATCTCTTAGGTGTAGTGGGTAAATAAAGTATTGTATATTTTAAATGATTCAGAGCTTACTACTGAAGAAAAAGAAGAAAAAGAAATAGCGCTTCGGCCCTCTTGTGACAAAACATAGAAGAACGTTTCTCAATCGTTCACTGATCATATACAGCTAGTTCAATTAATATTGTCTCGGAGGTAGGGCAATAGCGAATAGGGTATCTGTAAAAACGAGTCTAATTCCGCGTGAAAATTTACAGACAATGTATGGGAAACTGAATACACGATTGCACGCTTCCCAGCACAGCTACATCCCTCAAATTTCGATAGGTTAATCTTTTACCTGGTATTTTAAGTTTGTATCTGAAGAATAATTCATAAATTCGATTTTACGGATTTTATTTGGTATCGGATTCGCATCAATTCCCATACAAACACTCTATTTCGCGCCATGTTTGCACCCCTTTCAAATGTCGGAATTTACCGCGAACTGGTCTATTCATTTCGGTCTGGGAATATCCCATACAATGCCCTATCCCCTAATGTCCTATTCCCTATCTCCCAGACAACATTAATTGAAATAGCTGTATATATTGTATTGGTATAAGGTCTAATAAAATTATTTATATGAGACGTTCAAACACGCAATCGCTGTTAGCTCTTTATTACTAAAGTGGTCATTTCTTATTCAAGTCAATCGAAGTCACTTGGAAGCAAACGTTGCAGTCAGTAATTGACTTCAGTCCTGACTGCGACTGCGGAATGCTTGGGATGTTCGGGTTTATATACAAACCTGCATATTTAGCACAAACGAACACGAAACTGAAACTCACCTTTTAATTTGGTAGTCTTCCACGCGAAGTTCAAAGAAATCTAGCTAGCTGACGGAGTCGATAATTCGATCAAGCATGTGTTTCACAAGGCATGCGTTGCTAAAATACCTTCAGTAAAATAATAAAATAATAATGTTATTAACACCTTATACCATCAGCAAAAATAATAAACAAAATTACATTTATGTACGAGGTATTAAAAAAGGCTGCTCGCCATTTTCAAAACTTCATGAAAATATTATAGATTTGTCTTTCATTGGCAGAATACATAAGAACAGTGATCTGTTATCGAAGGAACGAAAATTATCATTTACTCTATATATATTATAGGTAAATTCATTGCCTGACGAGAAAATTTAACGTTAAATTTCACGTGAAAAACCTATTTCGGACGAATCGCGAAGCGGAATTCCCGAGTCGGGCAATGAATTTTCTTTGAATCCCATAGCATTTAGTGAGTTTAAAAGTTGCTGAAATTCCCGCCACGCGCCAGGAACCCATTGCGTGGTAAACTGAAGAGCGAATAGGAATCAAGCTAAAATTAGACTGAAACTCACACGAGGTTCAACTAAACTGCAGTCGTTACTGACAAAATTTGGTTTTCCGACATCAAAACATGCATGAAAAGACCTGTATTGTATTTAGCTAGGTACACTTAATTTCGATCTAATCTTTACCAAGAAAGCGAAAGTGCATTAACTGGAGACAAAATTGTGAATGTTTGTGAAAGGTTTAGAAAACCGGCGGCCTGTTGAAACCAGTTGTCGATAAGTGAAAATCTAAAACCTGACAAACCGAAGAGCTGCTGCACAAGTATACGCACAAACCTGTAAGTATTAAGTGTTCCTTACTTTATAAGCAAATTACCAAATGTTAATGCTCAATTTCTGTCTCACAATAAATAAGCCTGTTTTTAATGTCACTTGTGTTCAGTCCACTCATTTCCAAAATGTTCCTGTAGCCGTGCTTTTCGTCCTGCTTTTACTGTTTTCAGTCATTTAGCTTCTGTGTGAATATTACATGAATTAAATCAGGAAATCCACGAAGCCCCAGCTTTTCCGTTCAAAACCACACATTTTTGCTGCAGTTGTTTTTGTCGATTCCTCGGATGACTAGAGTCGGTTTCTTCTTGTCAGTCAGTCGAGCGCTAAAACATATCATTTCTCGTGAAAAACGGAATAAAAGATATATAATTTTCACGTTCTTTGAATACTCTTAACTTTGTGAATATCCTGGTTTGTAATTTTAACATGATTTGTCTCTGTTCGCGATACTATAGGTATAAAATTTATTGCCTGACGAGGGAATTCCACGTCACGCGAAAAACCGATATCGCACGAATCGCAAAGCGATGAGTGCGATATCGGTTTTTCAAGTGAAATTTAACGTGGAATTCCCGAGTCGGGCAATGAATTTTCTTTGAATCCCACAGCATTTAGTGATTTACGAAAATAAATACAGAATATAGTCAGTTTGACTACTGCCGAAAATTCCCGCCACGAGCCAGGAACCCATTGCGCGGTAAACTAACGAGCGAACTGAGGAATCAAGCTAAAATTAGACTGAAACTCACACGAGGTTCAACTAAACTGCAGTCGTTACTCACAAAATTTAGTTTTCCGACATCAAATCATGCATGAAAAGAACTGTATTGTATTTCGCTAGGTACACTTAATTTCGATCTAATCTTTACCAAGAAAGCGAAAATGCATTAACTGGAGACAAAATTGTGAATGTTTGTGAAAGATTTAGAAAACCGGCGGCCTGTTGAAACCAGTTGTCGATAAGTGCCTAAAGTGGAAATCTAAAACCTGACAAACCGAAGAGCTGCTGCACAAGTATACGCACAAACTTGTAAGTATTAAGTGTTCCATACTTTATAAGCAGATTACCAAATGTTAACGCTCAATTTCTGTCTCACAATAAATAAGCCTGTTATGTTACTTGTGTTCAGTCCACTTGTTTCCAAAATTTTCATTGTACCACGATTTTAGTACCGTTCTGTAGCCGTGCTTTTCGTCCTGTTTTCAGTCATTTAGCTTCTCTGTGTGAATCAATCAAGCTTTTATTTATACTTGTACATTTACAAAGAAGAATACAGAAACTAACAAAATATAGGAAAAGAAAATAATCTGTTGCTAATGGTACTTAAGACTTAGATGGAGTAAACGCTGCTTAGATTAACCATGAGGGCTATTCGAGCTAAGTAGCGTTATTCGAGCTAAGTAGCGTTGAATACATGAATTAAATCAGCAAATCCACGAAGTCCCAGCTTTTCCGTTCAAAATCACACATTTTTGCTGCAGTTGTTTTTGTCGATTCCTCGGATCAGAGTCGGTTGGCTTCTTGTTCAGTCGAGGGCCAAAACATATCATTTCTCGTGAAAAACAGAATAAAAGATATATAATTTTCACGTTCTTTGACTACTGTTAACTTTGCCGTGAATATCCTGGTTTGTAATTTTAACATGATTTGTCGCTGTTCGCGATAATAAAAATAAACAAAATATTTATGCGCGGGCTTCCTGTACAACGTTGAATACAGCTTTTCAAACCGTTGAATACAGCTTTCAAACCATTGAATTCCACAAAATATTAAACGCGCGAGTTTGAGTCGTGCTATGGGATTCTACTAAGAAAAGTCTATCTTATGTTTGCAAATTCACTATAATCACATTCCATTGTATAGTGAAACTCGTCACCAACCTTATCACCCACGCACAAGGGGCAAACACGTGCATCATAAGGGATTTTCTTATAGCGTCCTGTCTCAATTTGTGTGCAGAAATTCTCAGTTTGGTAATAGCTTGTCTATACTGTACCGATTGGCAATATCATTCAAGTACGGCTCATATCCCACATTTGACTTAACTAAACGGAAAGTGCGCAATTTTCCGCCAATGTTTGTATCATGAGGGTCAGACTGCCCACGTGAAACATTAGTTTTCCAAAAAAATGAAAATAAATCCCACAACTTCGACTTTATGTGTTTTGCAAAATTATCTTTATTTTAATGGAAAGTTAAGATGTGACACTTTGTCAATTCCGCATAATTGCAAAAGATAATTAGTAAAAACCAAGCTTGGAGAATTTAGCTTAATACAAAATCGTGATGTTTTGCCAGCCAAAGTTCACTGTAACAAGCATCGTTTAGACGTAACAAGAACGTTAACTTCACAACTAAAACAGATACCTGTAAGATTAAGGGTGGCCTACCTAACTCTGCATATACTGCCGGATTCGTTGCTTTGGCATGAACTCCTAAAACACGCTTGCAAAGTTTCAAATGGAGCTTCTCAATATCAGATCACTTTTTGAGCCGGCATGAAACGTTTTCGTCTATCTTAAACTTTTGGCGGAATTCCACCGTTCCGCGAAATACACCATCCGTCTTTCAACTCGCGTTTTGTTCTCTCTTTCGTAGGTTAATTGTTGTTTTCTAATCTTCTCAGTTAATTATTCATAATTTTCTGTAGTTTAACCTTGTCGTAGTCTTCATGCTTTTGAAAGGAAAATCGCACACTATAAATGTATTTGTTCTATAAACTTCACCATGATTTGAATCGATAAAGCTTGTACGAAATGATGAAAAGAAGAACTATAAGTGATTATGTTTTATATTCCATCCACAAATAACAGCACAAGGTATTGTACGACGTACTTCAATAATTAACTACCAATACACCGTTCCCAGAGAAGGAAAACTAAGCTTACCAAGAAACAAATAACCAGACAAACCAAATCGAGAGTCATAACCTCCATCAATGTATTCAAAACAGATATTTCGCAATTTTGCTGAACGAATTTTATCACTGAGATGTCCAAAATTCATTACCTAACTTTAGCACTGCGAATGACGATTGTCTAACACTATTGCTTTCGAGCTTTTGATTCCCCGCTTTCAGCCTGGATGGTCTGTTAAGTTATAATATTATAGCCTTGAGTAATCACTTCATTTCTATTATATGAGACGTATTAACTGATCTGATGACGCCGGAAGATTAACAAGTTAAGGCGATGCGGATAAATTTGTAGTATCTGGTATATATGCCTGATTAGCTTGTAGTAACACTTGGAACACATAACAGTTTTATTTTTGTCTTTGATCCCGTTGCTTTCAGGCCTAATGGTTTAATCCAAGTTACTTCAAGAAGGAAGTCAGTAATTTAATTTAATTTATATAAACTGAGGCCATGTTCACACTTTTGTGCCGGTACGATAGGTCTCCTGTTCTCACTTTCGGCGCGATGTTTGTGCCGGAGCGATAATTTGCTCCGCTCCGAACTTGACAGTGATATACTTTGTATCGGATAGGTTTTTCTGCCGACTTGCTCCGTGCCTGTTCACATTATGAAATCATATCCGGTATAGTGTTAAAATGGCCTGAGAGTGAGATACTTGAAATATGCGTTGTTACGCATTAGTTTCTTAGTTTGTACATCGTGTCGGCCATAATTCAAAAGGTGTACACTCATGACGCACTGGTATATTGTGAACACGTAAGGAAATAAGTACCCAGATGTTATAGTTATGCACTCTGCAATAAGTAAATACACAAATCTCACCTCAGAACAGTCTTCAGTACGGAGTTCCAAGCGGAAATTAATTGAAAGTTTGGGTGCGGCAAATCACTATGCATAAATTGTGCTTCTATAGACAGTTAACAATGAAACTTGTTGACCCTAAGAAGAGAGGAGAAACTATATATTGATCACAAAACGTCAATGTTTTAAGAAATAACACAGATCAGGGTCTTTAACTTATATTGATGCGTTTAATCTTCTCTGTGGCGAGCTCCATACTGTTGTGGTTGTTTACATGTGTTTAACAATAAACTTCGGTCCACAGAGAAGTGGCGACGTAATGAGAAATAAAATGTAATTCTGATAATAAAGCACAAAACTCTCGTGTTTTGCATGTTCTTAGTTTGATTCACTTCGATGAAACTAAGGGACACTGCCACATGCTGAGAATTAGAGCCATTTATACCCATTTATACCCGCGAAGTTCACAAAACTGATATGCCCATGTATACGAACATTCGCGCCTTGGGTAGGTTTTTGCTCTCGTGATTCGTATAAATGTGACATTACCCAGCTACCTTAGCTACTGAGCAAACGAATTTGGTTTGGTGAATTATAAATTCGTCTCCTCTAACCCTGCAGGATGAACATGACAGTGCATACAAGACTGAAATACACGTTCTTCGTTCTGAAACTCCTGAAAATCCCTACTGAGTTTCAATATCAATCAAACTAACTTCGGAGCAAACTCGTTAGTTCTCGCCTTTAAAATGATTCAGAGCTTCCTACAGATATCATGAAAGAAGAACAAGATAAAGCACTTCGGCCCTACTGTGACAAAACATAGAAGAAAAGTTTCTCAATCGTGTTTATATACAAACCTGCATTAGTACAAACGAACGCGGAAAACTCACCTTTTAATTTTGTGGTCTTCGACGTGAAGTTCAAAGAAATCTGCCTAACGGATTTGGATTCGCAGCCGTTCACAACACAGGCGCAGGCGTTCCTAGGACCAGAATGATCTGGGAGAAAATACCTTTTGATCACATTATACATGTCGAGAAATACATGATCACAACAAATGAGGTATGTTATTTCGACTATTGGTCGGCGAAGGCTTATTTTCTTATGGAGAGATTATAAAACAAATAATAGCACATTATAAACCTGGTAAAAGTCAATGTACTAAACAAACTTTACACTTTATACTTTATTCTTTATCACTTCCCCCGGATACTTAGCCTGCGAAAACAGCCGCCTCTATATGGAAATTACGTCTAACCCTTGCGGGCTATATCTGTAAAGAGGACTGAATTGGGAACGGCGAATGGGGAACGGGGAATAGGGAACGGCACCGAAGACCGTCTATATCATAACCAGCAGCTAAAAAATACAACCTATCAAACTTCAATCCTTCTGTTGGTTTGTATATTACATTAACTCAGTAAAAACTTTCAAGGACCAACAGACAAAGTAGAAGGACCGAAGTAATAACCAAGAGCCCATAACTTGTAATAACAGAACGATACCAGGCTGATTTGTACGATTTGGGAATAATTATATTTTACCAAATATAAGAAGGTTAGCCGTGCCAGCCGAAATATTGGTTAAATATAATTATTCCCAAACCGTGTAAGGCACATCAACCTTGCATCGTTCGAATATTATGTGCCAGTTACCTTTATTATATAAATTATATGTATGTATTTATTTTATTTTTGGCAAACTTCAGAAAAAGCCCTGTTCATCATTCCCGTTAACCTGAATTTGTAGATAGCCCCTCCCACGCCAAACATTGTATCCTAAAATCCCCAGATTTCTTGTTATCGTGAAAATAAATCCGCACGATCACCCTGATTGATTATTCTGAGTCAACTATAACAGGGAATTCGGCCACGCACATTTTTTTTGACACAAAACCAGCATCCTGTACCGCCGTACATATAATACGTCATAAACATGAGTCCTCCCCCCCCCCCCCCTCCTCCCCCCGGACTCCTTCACAACAAAATGAATTCCAGACAAACATAGAAAAGTGCTCCGAGGAAAGTATGGCCTCAAAGAACTATTCTGCCGCGACCCTTATCATAAATCTCTCTCTCTCTCTCTCTCTCTCTCTCTCTCGCAAATACCGTGAACAAAAATCCTGCAAAAATACGTTGGATCCGAAGTGAGGATCTATATACAGCCAAAAGATAAACAATTAAGAATGAAAAGTCCGAATACTACAGCAAAACTGATATACCAACGTAAAATTCTAACACAAATCACTACGGTTAGCTAGGCCTGACACGAAAAGCGCTCGGACTTAGTTCTTATTTAATAGTCCGAACACTTTTCGTGTCAGGCATAGCTAACCGTAGTGCTTTGTGTTAGAATTTTACGTTGTATATCAGCTTTGCTGTAGTCTTCGGACTTTCCTTTCTTTATTGTTTTACGGCCGGAAAAAAGGCACAGTTTGTCATCATACTAGCTAGTTAGCCGGTGGAGAACGAGCGAAAAAGAAAAGAAGCTATCGCACTAGCTAGTGATGCACCGGTATATATATACTCTAGCAAGGCAGTGCAGTTTTTGACTCGAGATGTCTGAGATGTTGCAGAGCCAAGAAGCAGGCGATGTTCGGCTCGATTCAACTCGAAATCCAAGCTTTGAACACACTCAAGAAGCAGGCGAGCGATGTTCGGCTCAATTCAACTCCAAATCCCAGCTTTGCCGAACACACTCAAGAAGCAGGCATGTAAATGACGTCTCTACAACACTCTTCCCAAATAAAAATGACGCGGTTAAAACGGGCGTAACTAGCAGAGCAGTTTCGATCCTTGGACCTCTGGGTTTTGGGCCCAGCACGCTTCCACTGCGCCGCTCTCCTTCAGTTCGGGCCAGATAAAGGATTTTAAGTAATAATTCTCCTAAGAACGATAGCGAAAGACAACAGGCCGCGGCAATGAGCATATCCTCAAATACAATTTTGATTGAATATCTTTGCCTTAAATGCTGTCTGAGATGTTCACACTTAACAAAGCCTATCAGGTATAGAGTGAAAACGGCCTAATATTATTCATATATATTTTCCGGTATACGTATCCAAGATCCAAGACAGTCGACAATAAAGCTTTTGGACCACTTTATAGAAGAGAGGAGAAACTATACTTTGATCACAAAACGAGTTTTAAGAAATATCACAGCCCTAAGGGTATTTAACTTATATCGATGCGTTTAATGTTCTCTGTGGCGAGCTCCATACTGTTGTGGTTGTGTACAGTGTTTCACAGTAAACTTCGGTCCACAGAGAAGTGGAGACGTAATGAGAAATAAAATGTAATTCTGATAATAAAGCACAAAACTCTCGTTCACTTCGATGAAACTAAGGGACGCTGCCACATGCCGCGAAGTTCACAAAACTGATATATGCGAAGTTCACAAAACTGATATGCTCAGTTTTATACCAATGTATACGAACATTCGTGGCTTGGGTAGGTTTATTCGTATAAATGTGACATTACCCAGCTACCCTAGCTACTGAGGAAACGAAAGTGAGGCTGTTTATTTGGTTTGGTGAATTATAAATTCGTCTCCTCTAACCCTACAGGACGAACCTGACAGTGCATACGAGACTGAAATACACGTTCTTCGTTCTGAAACTCCTGAAAATCCCTAGTTTCAATATCAATCAAACTAACTGGGAGCAAACTCATTAGTTCTCGCCGTTAAAGCGAAAAACTCACCGTTTAATGTTGTGGTCTTCGACGTGAAGTTCAAAGAAACCCTAACGGATTTGGATTCGGCGGTGTTCACAAGACAGGCGCAGGCGTTCCTAGGACCAGAATGATCTGGGAGAAACTACCTTCTGATTCAGAGCTTACTAGAGATATCATATAGCACTTCGGCCCTATACTGTGACATAACATAGAAGAAAGTTTCTCAATCGTGTTCACAAGACAGGCGCAGGCGTTCCTACAGAATGGTCTGGGAGAAACTACCTTTTGATCACATTATACATGTCAAGAAATACATGATTACAAGGCATGTTTTTTCGACTATTGCTCGGCGAAGATTTATTTTCTAATGGAGAGATTATAAAAAAAAATTATATGACGTTAGAAACCTGGTAAAAGTCAACGTACTAAACAAACAGAGGAATATGAATAACGAAATTCTTTCTACTTCCCGGGATGCTTCATTGAGCTTTATGCCATGCGATATGGAAATTACGTATAGTCCATCTTCGCTGACCCTGAGCGGGCGCCATCTGTAAAGAGGAAAATCGGGAAGGGAGAATGGGGAACGGGGAATAGCGAACTGCAACGAAGACCGTCTATATTATAACCAGCAGCTTGTTTTCATTCAGTTAAAAAATACAACCTAAAATATACCGTGTAGCATGAAAATTTTGCGGGTTTTAATTTTTGCGGATTGTCCTCTATCCGCAAAAATAAGTTCCCACAGAAAAAAACTCCCGCAAAACAATACCCCGCAAAAAAATTACTCCCTTCAGTCAAATAAACAATTCTGCCTTTTCGATGTAAACTTACTGAGACGATATTCGACTAAATAAGAACTATTAACATTGCTTTTTTAATAGAAACAACAATCCGAGCTTTGAGTAAATAGTTTTTATTCAAATGTCTGTGGTATGTACAGCAACGGCATCTTAAGCAAGTGAATACACGTATGAACCGCTAGCGTTTCTGATTGTGTCCCGATTGTGTCTATAATGACATACGGCATAAATGCAAGTCCTATTTACCGTAGTCTTCCTAAAAAAACGCTTGTGATGGCGGTAATGGCCATGTCTAAAACATTCAACCGTTAGATTACTGCACGAATGGAGATCCACGAATGGATCATTCGAAAGAACACCATTTGCTAGACCGTCTGTGATGCCACATTTTTCCATTCATTTTCAGTGATTGCGGGGTTATTCTGCATGTACCGATAAAAATTGTATAATTCAGTGAAAAGACAAGTAATATAAAAGTTGAAAATATTAAGCTTCCTTCCTTTTTAATGTTCCGCTGATTGAACAGGAAATCGCAAAAATTGTTCCCGCAAAACAATAAAAACCGCCAAACCGCAAAATAAACCTCCCACAAAATGTTCATGCTACATGGTATCCAACTTCAATCCTTTGGTTGGTTTGTATATTGGACCAACAGACGAAGTAGAAGGACCGAAACGGCATTGGCGGTATCAAATCAGCAAAATTGCATAAGTAATAACAGAACGATACCAGGCTGATTTTTACGGTTTGGAAATACTTATATTTTACCAACCCTGATGAAGGTTGGCCGTGCCAGCCGAAATATTGGTTAATTAACAATTATTCACCGAAGTGGAGGTGAATAGTGGTGGATATTACCGAGCCGTATCCACCACTATTCACCGACACTGAGGTGAATAATTGTTTTAGTATATACCACACTCCAGGTGAATAGCCAGCACCAAATAGTTATTTTATTGTCTTTCAAATGGACAAAATCTCGCCCGAAATGATCGTTGCTTTGCTCGGAGGTGAATATGAAATCATATTCACTGTTTGAGTAGCCAATCAGAGCGCGCGAAAAGTGATATTCACTGGTGTGGTATATACTAAATATAATTATTCCCAAACCGTATACACATCAACCTTGCATCGTTCGAATATTATGTACAAGTTACCTTATTTTTAATATTATATATTAAAAATTATGTATTTATTTATTTTATTTTTGGCAAACTTCAGAAAAAGCCCTGTTCATCATTCCGTATTTGTAGACAAGCCCTCTAACGCCAAACATTGTATCCTAAAATCCCCAGATTTCTTGTTATCGTGAAAATAAATCCGCACGATCACCCTGCTTCATTATTCTGAGTCATCTATAACAGGGTATTTCCACGCACATATTATTTACAAAAAACCCGCACCCTGTACCGCCGTACGTATAATACGTCAAAAACATGAGTTTCCCCCTCCGTCCCTCCCCCCCCACCCCCCCCCCCCCCCCCAAAAAAAATACCGTGTACAAAAATCCTGCAAAAATATGTTGGATCCGAAGTGAGGACCTATATACCGCCAAAAGATAAACAATTAAGAATGAAAAGTCCGAAGACTACAGCAAAGCTGATATATATACAACGTCAAAAAACTAGACATTTTTCAAAAATGATTTGCCGTTGACCCAAGCGATTAGTTGCCATTCACTGAAACATTTTCGGTTAATTATCAACTATCTTGGGGAAAAAAAATATCCGCTCCGCTCTGCCAGCTAGCTCTCAACTACAAGAATGTATTTCCCAGCCAGGATCTGTATCGGGAATAATTTTTCCATGCAGCCGGGAAATGTATTTGGACCTAATTTTGTCAGCAAATAGATATTATTGAAAACCCTTTCCCAGAGCAAGTAAACCAGAGCTTATCATTCCTAAGAACGTAACGATTTCACAATTATGTTTCCATTTTGGTTACTTTAATGGGAGACAATAAACAAAAGTTAATATTATGGGCGCATTCTCTTGGGACATGATAGAATACAGAATACACGGAATACTAATTTCGCAATGAACTTGATGGAGGTGACCTGGGACTAATGATCGGACGTGTGCGCCAGGTTTCCCAGCCAGAATCCATACCGTAAAATCCCGGTTATAAGCCCCCCAGTTATATAAGACCACCAAAAAGGCCCTTACGAATGAGTATAAGCCCAGGGCTTATAACCAGGATTTTACGAAGCAGGCGCGTAATTCGTAAATGACGTATCTACAACACCCTTCACACGCTCGGTTGTACCAGTAAATCTAGAATGCAGAAATAAATGAAGAGCATATGAACTTCCACACTTTAAATAACAACACTGACTAATCACAATGACGCGGTTAAAACTGACGTCACTAGCAGAGCAGTTTCGATCCTGGGACCTCTGGGTTATGGGCCCAGCACGCTTCCACTGCGCCGCTCTCCTTCAGTTCGCTCCAGATAAAGGATTTTAAGTAATAATTCTCCTAAGAACGATAGCGAAAGACAACAGGCCGCGGCAGTTAATATATCCTCAAATACAATGTTGCCTTAAATGCTGTCTGAGATGTGCACAAGAACAGCATAAAGAAAACTGTGTGCTGTTGGCCATTTGTACTGTGGAAATGTAAAGACAACAACATCCAGCCAATAGGAAAGACGGGGACTTTTGAATTACAAATTGGAGAACTTTCCTCACATACGATTTTCTTTGAAAATCAAACCATATATATAGCTGGCTTGATCAAAACTGAATTGACAATTTCAACATTTTATTCAATGAAAAATCTCGTTGGTTTTCTATTGAATATACGAGTATCCACCAATGAAATTACGAGAAAGAAGAGTACAAAATTAACAAGTTTTACATTCCTTTGCCGTTCATGCTGTCGTTCTTAGCCGAACCTTGACTTAATCGTTTTTAGGCTAAGAGTATATAATTTATATATTCACGTTCATTTCTAAAAAGAGTGTCTCGTGTATATTGCATTTTTCATGCCGCAATCACGGCATGCCGCATATTGCATGCCGCATATTGCATTTCGCATATTGCAAGGCGCATATTGTATGTATTGCGCATATTGTATGCCGCATTCTGTATTGCGCATATTGCATGCCGAATATTGTATTGCGCATATTGTATGCCGCATATTGCATTGCGCGTTCAAAGGCAAAGTGCATTCATTAAATGCTGTTTGGTAAATGAAGTCCGCGTTTGTGTTATCAGTTTCAGTTCTCTAATAATATACGGAATTCACTATTTCTCGACACTTTATTTTTTGCATATGCTGTTTCCGGTATTTGAATGGACAATAGGGCCATCTATACGAAGTTAGCCGCGTCTTAGATAAGATAAGCCGCAAAGTTCACAAAAAAACGTGCTATTCATGTATACGATGCCTTAATTAAGCCGTGCCGTCAATTCGGTCGCGAGCTATACTTTTTGATCCATTTATACGATCCGTTCGCAGGTTATATAAGCCAATGCTTAGATAAGCAGCATCTAAGTTACTCTCGTATTAATGGGCCCTATGCAACATGCTAGGGACGACCATTTCAGATATATGTGTATTTGTTTAGCTAGTTAAAAATAATATTCGTATAGGCAAGCCTATTCAAAGCGAGCCGGCGGCCGTCACTGTTCACACACCCGTTTCCAAACCTTGAGAACTTTTTTGGTAAATTACGAAAAAGTTTGGTAAACACACAGCGGTCAAACGTTTGCGCGTGCGTATTACGGTCAGTCTGATGGGCGGCCGCGCGAATTTCCCGCGTAAAATTTACCTTAAAACATATTACAGTGAACTTCTACCCCCAAAAGTTAAGAAAAATACGTGAAAGTTAAGCTTTTCATTTTCACAGTCGACGGGAAATTGAACAAACTTAAAACTGTGAGTTTACCAAACTTTTTCGTAATTTACCAAAAAAGTTCTCAAGGTTTCAAAACGGGTGTGTGAACAGTGACGGCCGCCGGCTCGCTTTGAATTTGTTTTGGAATACGTTGTTGTTGCAAGACTTTTGACGCACGCGCAGACGTTTGACCGCTGTGTGCACCACGGCAAAACGGTATTCTCCCCTGGCCGAAAGAATGAAGGCTCCGGTTTCAAATACAAGTTACCGAGGTCTTAAAGTGCCAAATAAATGAAAAAATCCATCCCGTTTTTATTTTATTAAATTATAGGTTCCCTTAGCCTTTTTGTGCAATTAGAAATCAATTTGGAGAGCACGAACATAATTTTATTTCGTATCGAAGCCAGGCATAATTGCCAAAACCAGGCGACAATTTTTATGCCGTTAAAGATATGCTAATCACATGCGTGACGTCACGGGGTCTGCACATTTATATTCACAAAGCCGACTGCAAGGCTTCTATTAGAAAAGTTATGGCCATCTTTAACAAGGTTTCTCCAAGTATTACATATTTAAATTTCAACCTCACCAGTTCTGATTTCCGTTCGCGTTCGAAGACAAGGGTCAATCACTGTTCACTTCCAGCTTTTGCGACTCTTGTTGAAGTCTTAGTAAAGCTCGCATTGGATTGACTTGTTTAGTCAAGACATCCCTGTTGTATAATCTCAAAAGTATTACAAGAGAGGACTTAGCAGAAAGCAGCCAACATTGCAAACAATCAAAATCCCTCATTTGACCTCCTCACAGTACGTGCCGATGACAAGGAAGACCGTTTCAACAATATCAACAACGCAACACTGCAATCCTATGGCACTTAGATGGAGTAGTACAGGCATTTTCTTTCAGTTTCTGTGGATTGCCTTTGTTAACTTTTATAGGACCAAAGCCTTCACTCCTCCGACCGTCCTCGCTTCACATCATTTACTCAAGGCTGAAAAAATATTCGCCGTGAGCCATGTCACATGACATGGCGGCCACGTGTAGAATATGCAATGTGATTGGTTGACGGCGCGAAAGCTCGACACAGAAAATAATAATAATAAAAATAAAAATAAACACTTGCGAAACTTGACTCGGGCCCAGCCTACGCTGGCCCGAGTAATAATAAACACTTGCGATTCTTGACTCGGCAGCCCTAGTAATAACACTTGCGATTTCTGACTCGTGCCGGCCAAAGGCCTGGCCCAAGTAATTACCTTCTGTCTAGGAATTACACTGTTCTGCAGAGAATAAAAAAACTTACCAAGAAGCAAATACTGGAGCCTGACAAACCAAATCGATAGTCGTAACCTCTTCGAAACAGATATTTCGCAATCGATTTTGCTGAACGAATCAGTCTATCACTGATATGTCCAAAATTCATTACCTAACTTTAGCACTACGAATGTCAGTAAATCGATGCTCTACTGCACTATTCGTTTCAGTCGAGCTTTTGATTCCCCGCTTTCAGCCTGGATGATCTGTTAAGTTATAAAAATTATAGCCTCGAGTAACCACTTCATTTCTATTATCTTAGACGTACTAACTGATCTGATGACGTTGGAACATTACTAAGTTAAGGCGATGCGAATAACTATGTGTTCGAAGTGTTACAAGTATATATGATACTACAAAACACAGTGTTTATTTCTTGTCTTGGCTCCGTTGCTTTCAGTCCTAATGGTTTAATCCTAATCGAGCGATGTTACTTCCCTCAGTTCGCTTCGCGCCTAGCTTTCGCAAAGGGAGGCAGTAGAACCTCTGGTACCCAGGGTAGATGTTGCTCCGCTCTGACAGTGATATACGCTGTATCGGTTAGGCTTTTCTGCCGACTTGCTCTGTGCCTGTTCACACTTAACTAAAACCTATCCGGTATAGAGTGAAAATGGCCTAATATTATTTATATATATCTTCCGGTATACGTATCCAAGATCCAAGACAGTCGACAATAAAGCTTTTTGACCCCTTTATAGAAGAGAGGAGAAACTATACTTTGATCACAAACCGAGTTTTGAGAAATATCACAGACTTAAGGGTCTTTAACTTATATTGATGCGTTTAATCTTCTCTGTGGCTAGCTCTATACTGTTGTGGTTGTTTACATGTGTTTCACAGTAAATTTCGGTCCATAGAGAAGTGGCGACGTAATGAGAAATAAAATGTAATTCTGATAATAAAGCACAAAACTCTCGTTCACTTCGATGAAACTAAGGGACGCTGCCACATGCCATTTATACGAGAGGAATGTACCTATGCCGCGAAGTTCACAAAACTGATATATGCGAAATTCACAAAACTGATATGCTCAGTTTTATACCCATGTATACGAACGTTCGTGGCTTGGGTAGGTTTATTCGTATAAATGTGACATTACCCAGCTACCCTAGCTACTGAGGAAACGAAAGTAATGAGGCTGTTTATTTGGTTTGGTGAATTATAAATTCGTCTCCTCTAACCCTACAGGACGAAGCTGACAGTGCATACGAAACTGAAATACACGTTCTTCGTTCTGAAACTCCTGAAAATCCCTAGTTTCAATATCAATCAAACTAACTGGGAGCAAACTCATTAGTTCTCGCCTTTAAAGCGAAAAACTCACCTTTTAATGTTGTGGTCTTCGACGTGAAGATCAAAGAAACCCAAACGGATTTGGATTCGGCAGTGTTCACAAGACAGGCGCAGGCGTTCCTAGGACCAGAATGATCTGGGAGAAACTACCTTCTGATTCAGAGCTTACTATATATAGAGATATCATAAAAGAAGAACAATATATAGCACTTCGGCCCTATACGGTGACAAAACATAGAAGAAAGTTTCTCAATCGTGTTCACAAGACAGGCGCAGGCGTTCCTAGGACCAGAATGATCTGGGAGAAAATAACTTTTGATCACATTATACATGTCGAGAAATACATGATCACAAGGCATGTTTTTTCGACTATTGCTCGGCGAAGACTTATTTTCTAATGGAGAGATTATAAAAAAAAAATATGACGTTAGAAACCTGGTAAAAGTCAACGTACTAAACAAACAGAGGAATATGAAGAACGAAATTCTTTCTACTTCCCCGGATGCTTCATTGAGCTTTATGCCATGCGATATGGAAATTACGTATAGTCCATCTTTGCTGACCCTGAGCGGACGCCATCTGTAAAGAGGAAAATTGAGAACGGCGAATGGCGAACGGGGAATAGCGAACTGCACCGAAGACCGTCTATATCATAACCAGCAGCTTGTTTTCATTCAGTTAAAAAATACAACCTACCGTGTAACATGAAAATTTTGCGGGTTTTAATTTTTGCGGATTGTCCTCTATCCGCAAAAATAAGTTCCCACAGAAAAAAACTCCCACAAAATACTACTCCGCAAAAAAATTACTCCCTTCAGTCAAATAAACAACTCTGCCTTTTCGATGTAAACTTACTGAGACGATATTCGACTAAATAAGAACTATTAACATTGCTTTTTTAATAGAAATAACAATCCGAGCTTTGAGTAAATAGTTTTTATACAAATGTCTGTGGTATGTACAGCAACGGCATCTTAAGCAAGTGAATACACGTCTGAACCGCTAGCTTTTCTGATTGTGTCCCGATTGTGTCTATAATGACATACATGTACGGTATAAATGCAAGTCCTATTTACCGTAGTCTTCCTAAAAAAAAACGCTTGTGATGGCGGTAATGGCCATGTCTAAAACATTCAACCGTTAGATTACTGCACGAATGGAGATCCACGAATGGATCATTCGAAGGAACACCATTTGCTAGTGATTGCGGGGTTATTCTGCATGTACCGATAAAAATTGTATAATTCAGTGAAAAGACAAGTAATATAAAAGTTGAAAATATTAAGCTTCCTTCCTTTTTAATGTTCCGCTGATTGAACAGGAAATCGCAAAAATTGTTCCCGCAAAACAATAAAAACCGAAAATCCGCAAAATAAACCTCCCACAAAATTTTCAGGCTACACGGTATCAAACTTCAATCCTTTGGTTGGTTTGTATATTGGACCAACAGACGAAGTAGAAGGACCGAAACGGTCTTGGCGGGATCAAATCAGCAAAATTGCATAAGTAATAACAGAACGATACCAGGCTGATTTTTACGGTTTGGAAATAATTATATTTTACCAACCCTGATGAAGGTTGGCCATGCCAGCCGAAATATTGGTTAATTAACAATTATTCACCGAAGTGGAGGTGAATAGTGGTGGATATTACCGAGCCGTATTCACCACTACTCACCAACACTGAGGTGAATAATTGTTTTAGTACTGATACCACACTCCAGGTGAATAGCCAGCACCAAATAGTTATTTTATTGTCTTTCAAATGGACAAAATCTCGCCCGAAATGATCGTTGCTTTGCTCGGAGGTGAATATGAAATCACTGATATTCACTGTTTGAGTAGCCAATCAGAGCGCGCGAAAAGTGATATTCACTGGTGTGGTATATACTAAATATAATGATTCCCAAACCGTATACACATCAACCTTGCATCGTTCGAATATTATGTACAAGTTACCTTATTTTTAATATTATATATTACAAATTATGTATTATTTATATTATTTTTGGCAAACTTCAGAAAAAGCCCTGTTCATCATTCCGTATTTGTAGATAGGCCCTCTAACGCCAAGCATTGTATCCTAAAATCCCCAGATTTCTTGTCATCGTGAAAATAAATCCGCACGATCACCCTGCTTCATTATTCTGAGTCATCTATAACAGGGTATTTCCACGCACATATTATTTACAAAAAACCCGCACCCTGTACCGCCGTACGTATAATACGTCAAAAACATGAGTTTCTCCCCCCCCCCCCCCCCAAATACCGTGTACAAAAATCCTGCAAAAATATGTTGGATCCGAAGTGAGGACCTATATACGGCCAAAAGATAAACAATTAAGAATGAAAAGTCCGAAGACTACAGCAAAGCTGATATATATACAACGTTAAAAAACGAGACATTTTTCAAAAATGATTTGCCGTTGACCCAAGCGATTAGTTGCCATTCACTGAAACATTTTCGGTTAATTATCAACTATCTTGGAGAAAAAATATATCCGCTCCGCACTGCCAGCTAGCTCTCAACTACAAGAATGTATTTCCCAGCCAGGATCTGTTTCGGGAATTATTTTTCCGAGCCGGGAAATGTATTTGGACCTAATTTTGTCAGCAAATAGATATTATTGAAAACCCTTTCCCAGAGCAAGTAAACCAGAGCTTATCATTCCTAAGAACGTAACCATTTCGCAATTATGTTTCTATTTTGGTTACTTTAATGGGAGACAATAAACAAAAGTTAATATTATGGGCGCATTCTCTTGGGACATGATAGAATACAGAATACACGGAATACTAATTTCACAATGAACTTGATGGAGGTGACCTGGGACTAATGATCGGACGTGTGCGCCAGAATCAATACCGTAAAATCCCGGTTATAAGCCCCCAGTTATATAAGCCCACCAAAAAGAATGAGTATAAGCCCAGGGCTTATAACCAGGATTTTACGAAGCAGGCGCGTAAATGACGTCTCTACGACACCCTTCACACGCTCGGTTGTACCAGTAAATCTAGAATGCAGAAATAAATGAAGAGCATATGAACTTCCACACTTTAAATAACAACACTGACTAATCACAATGACGCGGTTAAAACTGACGTCACTAGCAGAGCAGTTTCGATCCTGGGACCTCTGGGTTATGGGCCCAGCACGCTTCCACTGCGCCGCTCTCCTTCAGTTCGCTCCAGATAAAGGATTTTAAGTAATAATTCTCCTAAGAACGATAGCGAAAGACAACAGGCCGCGGCAGTTAATATATCCTCAAATACAATGTTGCCTTAAATGCTGTCTGAGATGTGCACAAGAACAGCATAAAGAAAACTGTGTGCTGTTGGCCATTTGTACTGGGGAAATGTAAAGACAACAACATCCAGCCAATAGGAAAGACGGGGACTTTTGAATTACAAATTTGAGAACTTTCCTCACATACGATTTTCTTTGAAAATCAAACCATATATATAGATGGCTTGATCAAAACTGAATTGACAATTTCAACATTTTATTCAATGAAAAATCTCGTTGAATATATGACTATCCACCAATGAAATTACGAGAAAGAAGAGTAAAAAATTAACACGTTTTACATTCGTTTGCCGTTCATGCTGTCGTTCTTAGCCGAACCTTGACTTAATCGTTTTTAGGCTAAGAGTGTATAATTTATATATTCACGTTCATTTCTAAAAAGAGTGTCTCGTGTATATTGCATTTTTCATGCCGCAATCACGACATGCCGCATATTGCATTCCGCATATTACATTCCCCATATTACATTCCGCATATTGCATTCCGCATATTGCATTCATCATATTGCAAGGTGCATATTGTATGTATTGCCCATATTGCATGCCGCATATCTGTATTGCGCATATCTTATTCCGCATATTGCATTCCGCATATTGCATTCCGCATATTGCATTCCGCATATTGCATTGCGCATATTGCATTCCGCATATTGCATTCCGCATATTGCATTCCGCATATTGCATTCCGCATATTGCATTCCGCATATTGCATTCCGCATATTGCATTCCGCATATAGCATTCCGCATATAGCATTCCGCATATTGCATTCCGCATATTGCATTCCGCATATTGCATTCCGCATATTGCATTCCTCATATTGCATTCCTCATATTGCATTCCGCATATTGCATTCCGCATATTGCAAGGCGCATATTGTATGTATTGCGCATATTGTATGCCGCATATCTGTATTGCGCATATTGCATGCCGCATATTGCATTCCGCATATTGCATTCCGCATATTGCAAGGCGCATATTGTATGTATTGCGCATATTGTGCCGCATATCTGTATTGCGCATAAAGCATGCCGCATATTGTATTGCGCATATTGTATGCCGCATATTGCATTGCGTGTTCAAAGGCAAAGTGCATTAATTAAATGCTGTTTGTTAAGCGAAGTCCACGTTTGTGTTATCAGTTTCAGTTCTCTAATAATATACGGAATTCACTATTTCACGATACTTTATTTTTTGCATATGCTGTTTCCGGTATTTGAATGGACAATAGGGCCATCTATACGAAGTTAGCCGCGTCTTAGATAAGATAAGCCGCGAAGTTCACAAAAAACGTGCCTTCAATTCGGTCGCGAGCTTTAGTTTTTGATCCATTTATACGATCCGTTCGCGGGTTATGTAAGCCACAGCTTAGATAAGCAGCATCTAAGTTCATCTCGTATTAATGGGCCCTATGCAACATGCTCGGGACGACCATTTCAGATATATGTGTATTTGTTTATCTAGTTAAAAATAATATTCGTATAGGCAAAGCCTAAAATCGGAGCTTCCAATTGGGTGGAGGCAATCTGGATTGGATAAGATTGTTATCTGGCTCTACAGAGCCATGAGTATGATCCTGATAGATAGTATCGCAGTACCGGAATACGAAGAGAAAAACAAGACATAAAATGACAGTTTTAATGGCAATTAATGTATATAAGGCGGCTTAAAAACAACATTTAAAATAGAGGAAACGTTTTTTTTTTAAGAAAACTAAACCAAAATAGGTTTCTTCGCTTCAAAAAAGCAAAGATTGGTTTAAGGAACAAATACTAGCGCGCTTTCTGCAGGCAAACCAGACTCGATCCCTGTCCTACTAAGTTATAATTGGCGGCGAGGTACTAAGACTAGCAAGCGTGCGGGCTGTCACGGGAATGGACGCCATCTCTGATCTAAGGCACACCACGGCCACACAGCGGTCAAACGTCTGCGCATGCGTCAAAAGTCTTGCAACAACAACATATCCCAAAACAAATTCAAAGCGAGCCGGCAGCGTCACTGTTCACACACCCGTTTTCAAACCTTGAGAACTTTTTTGGTAAATTATGAAAACATTTGGTAAACTCACAGTTCGAAGTTTGCCGGTTCAATTTCCCGTCGACTGTGAAAATAAAAAGCTTAACTTTCACGTATTTTTCTTAACTTTTGGGGGTAGAAGTTCACTGTAATAAGGTTTAAGGTAAATTTTGCGCGGGAAATTCGCGCGGCCGCCCACCAGACTGACCGTAATACGCACGCGCAGACGTTTGACCGCTGTGTGCACCACGGCAAAACGGTAGGTACTTCATATATGATATATTCATATATGATATATATTGTGTACCGAATATATTTCTAAATTCTACTGTTATTCTACTGCGTTCTACTGTGTTCCGGCCTGTATTCTACACAGGAGAACACAGGAGAACGCAGTAGAATACAGGGAAACTGTGAAAACACAGTAGAACTAGAACACAGTAGAATTTAGAAATATATTCGGTACACAATATATATATATATATCATATATGAAGTACCTAGGGGCAAAACGGTATTCTCCGCTGGCCGAAAGAATGAAGGCTCCGGTTTCAAATACAAGTTACCGAGGTCTTAAAGTGCCAATGAAATGAAAAAATCCATCCCGTTTTTATTTTATTTTATTAAATTATAGGTTCCCTTAGCCTTTTTGTGCAATTAGAAATAAATTTAGAGAGCACGAACATAATTTTATTTCGTATCGAAGCCAGGCATTAATTGCCAAAACCAGGCGACAATTTTTATGCCGTTAAAGATATGCTAATCACATGCGCGACATCACGGGGTCTACACATTTATATTCACAAAGCCGACTGCAAGGCTTCTATTAGAAAAGTTATGGCCATCTTTAACAAGGTTTCTCCATGTATTACATATTTAAATTGAAAACTGGCCAAAAATGCACTTATTTTGTAGTATTTATGGAGACGAATATAAATGCACAGACCTAGTGACGTCACGCATGCAGGAGCCCATTACCAGGAGCGTTCCTCTGTTATGGGTTGGGTCCCCAGCACAGAGGTAGATGATGCTATTTTTAGATTCGAAATTCCCGCGAAAAGAGGTTGCCGCCATGTTGGTGCCCTTAAACAATAGATTCCTTATTAGCTTCTTTTGGTGGGGCACCAACATTTGAATCTCTGGGGATTGAGTGAAAACCAGCAATTCGAATTCCCGCGCTGAAAGTGAGAAGAATGATAATGAGAAGTGACGTTAGCTATCTGATTGGCTAAGAATAGCCTACTTTGTTCTTTTTCGCGCGAAACGCAATGCTAAAAATAGCCTCATCTACCTCTGTGCTGGGGTACAGACACAGTGGGGAAGATGGACGCTCCTGGTAATGGGCTCCTGACGCATGTGATCACTGATTCCTCAGTAATTCCTTTGGAACTTTACGCCACAGATAATCAGACCACCACGAACCGTATAATATTAAATGTTTGTTTTAATACTCAGCTATTCGATCTGAAATACAAATTCAACCAGTACATTTCTTATTTCGTAACATACATGAATTCAGCGGTTATTTGACTCTAACATACTAACTTCGATTGATCACACAGTATACTCATAATTACTTACTTCTGTGGCGGGTCATAGATCATTATTCCTGGTTGACTCACTGGTTAGCGGTACTGGTTAGCGTGCTTGGCTTTTCATGTCCTTTCTCAAAACTGATTCTCTGACTAAACAGAAATTCGATCATACAAGCCTTTTCCTAATCAAACTGTCAATCAATGTTCTAAATCATTCCTAACTAAATCAACAATCTATATTTAACAGACACGTTAATGTTATTAACGAAACAATCACTGTATCTTTAACGGCATAAAAATTGTCGCCTGATTTTGGCAATGCCGCCTGACTTCGATACGAAAAAAATATGTTCGCGCTCTCTATATTGATTTTTAATTGCACAAAACGACTAAGAGAAACCTAGAATTTAATAAAACATAATCAAAACGAGATTTTTTATTTCATTGCATTGGCACTTTTCAACTTTTTTAGTAAATAATTTTATAACATGAATTACATATTAAGAAAACTTAAACCTGTTGAAGTCTTTAATAGGCTTAGCTTTTATTAAAGTAGTTTTCTTGTTTTTCGCGAAACATTTCATATGTAAGTACGCGTATGTAAGCAAAACTAAAAACACGGGTGATGGCCTCGGTTTTCTTTTAGTTTCGGCGGGAAACTGGGGCGGACGCGCGCGCTGGGCTCGTCAAAACGCATGCGCGTGACATTTTGCCGCGCTGTGGATCTGAGTGATGAAACTCGATAGAGTGGGCTACCTGTGGTGATACCCCCAGTCTTATAGCCTGTCGAACTGACTAGCAATAAAACCGCAAGCGGGGAAGAAAGCCTTTTAGAAGCCAAAAACCCAGATTATACTAACAGTGGGCAGTCTGCGGCTATATAGATGTGTTTAGACTACCCAACAGGGGGCAGTCTCGGTGAATTAAGGTGAACATTGGAGAACGACAAGGAAAAGGAAGCCGCACGTAATTACTTGTTGACCACTCGAGAGCCCCATTGGTTTGGGAGCGGCCGGGACAATCTGGTGTCAATATATTTTTTATTTACATAGTCTTAAGAATCTAATCTTTAAGTTGGTAAATGCTGTTTTTTCTATTTTCATTGAAATTTCATTTTAATTATATTTCTCTTCCCTACAATTAAATTAATTCTCAAGACCAGAATGTGTAACAAATATTGTCCAAACTAAATGCTCTCAATGTCAGTCGACTTGACCCTTCATGCAAGTTTCTTATAAATAGAACTACAAAAATAGGTACCCTGAGATAGAAGAGAAATACCATGTGAATGTCCTGATATGCTTTTCAAACCGTTTCGATATAGAATATCGCAAAGATAAAATGCGTTATAAAAGCTCATTCTAGAAACGTGATTTCGGTTAAAGTGAACCAATCTCAAGTTGCCTAAAGTTATCCGAAAAGCAGCATTTTTTTTCCACTCGAATCTTTGCCATCCTTCATCAAATTGTATGCCATGTTCTCCAGTATACCTGGAAAGCGTACTCTGCTAATCCGAGTCATTTATATTTTTTGTCATGAGAAAGTTTACCATTTAGAGGTTGAAAGTACCCCTTTAAATACCAATTGTAGACAGTGAAAATCCTAACTAAGCCATTATCGTCACTCATTTGACTCATTCTTGACGTTCAAAGTAAAAAATAACTATACTTAGATTAACAGAGTATGCTTTCAATACATACTGGAGAGGATGGCGAATGTCCAAACGGATGAAAAATACTGCTACATGTGGATTTCAGTTCACTGAAATCAAGTTTCTACACTGATTTAAAATACAATTTTCAGTATAAACCACTTTAATATTTGCCAACCCCTATCGAAACGGACGTATAGTGGGAGAGCGATAACAGTACAGGTGCCTGTCTTCTCAGGCTAGTTTCTGCTTTGTTTTTGCATGAAAACACTGTGCCGTATTAATAGTAAATCAATAACAATATCAAACCCTAAGTTAAAGTTATATTTGGTTGAACCTCGATCACAACAACCCTCACTTGTGCTTTAACCGTCTCTTCGCACAGCATCATGGCAATGCGCCGTAATCCTCCTTTATCAAACCCTGGATAAAAGAACCGTAACACTCGAATGGCTTTCCTGTTCTCAGTTTTCATCCGCATACATTCAGTGATGTTTTGAATAGTTTCAGATGCTTTTTTAGAGCTGCTTCACAAAATCCACATTCGTCTATCTTTGCATCAAGATTATAGAACATGATAAAGACTGGTACATGATAAAAATATATTTTTCCGGCTGGTATATAGCCTCCTATATATATGTAGCGCAGCCGTTGTTATTAACTTTATAAGAAATGGTTCTCTCTCAGACACCCAACCCCTAACCTGTGGCATTCACGCCGGCGATGACACGCACTTAACTTTTGCCAGCAATGATATCAATCACATAGACCATGGGTTGAACCAAGATCTTGCGAGGGTTAGTGAATGGCTTATTAATTGCAAATAAGCTCACCCTTAATACGTCCAAGACTGAGGTACATGTTAATAGGGTCAAGGCAAAGGCGGTTAAGTACGTTTGACAGAGCTCCCTCTCTTTTTATTGATGGTGCCTCTGTTATAATCGAGTTACATCCACAAAATGTCTTGGAGTGTATATTGACGAACACTTATCTTGGAATGTGCACATAGCCAAACTGTCAAAGAAAATTGCCTCTGGCATTGGCGCCCTGAAACGCACGAGACCTTTTGTACCTTTTGAAACACTCTTGTGTATCTCTTAATGCTTTAGTGCAGCCCCATTTCGACTACTTTAGCATCGTTTGGGAAAATTGCAATAAAACTCTTGCCACTTCTTTCAATTACGACGCCAATGCTGATGATCTATTCATAAAACGTGGATGGAGAAAACTAGACAATCAACGGAAAATTATAACTACTACTATGGTCTATAAATCGCTAAATGGCCTAGCGCCTGAATATCTTTGTTCAAAGTTCGCTGACCGTAGTGGCGTTTCGAGTTATTCTCTAAGGGACACCGAGGGCAAACTAGCTATTCCTCTGCCCCGCACCAATTTTCTAAAGAACAGCTTCAGTTATAGCGGTGCGGTGCTTTGGAATAGCTTACCTGTTGAGCTGCGGCAAGCAAACTCTCTCACTTGTTTTAAATCTCGCTGCAGCGATTTCTTTCACAATTAGTAAAATTCATTATACACACGGCATTCATGGAAAGCAGGCATCTCTATTTTATTCATTTGTTTTTAGTCATAGTTAATATTAGTTAGATAATTATAGTCAGATATTGTATAGATGTATTAACTATTCAACTATTCCTACTTTTTATAATGTAATCGAAGGCCTGTATGATGTTTTAACCGTGTATAAATAAAGTTGTTATTACACACACACACTCTACCAGTAGTTTTGTAGAGAGGCAGAGTGGGGGAAAGCGATACTTTGAACGGCTGCATAGGAGGTTAATTGGCTGGTGGCCGCTCCTGTTTTCACTCATTGGGTCAGGCTAATTCCACCGCTACAGTTTAACATGTATAGGTATAGTGTTTCCATAGCTTACTTTATTCATATATACATATTTCTGTGTTCATTTTGTTTTGTGTATGAACAACTGTCTGTTATACTTATTGTATTTTATTATATGGACAATAGTGTTTTACTGAAAAATAAACCACTCGTAGAACTCATACGAAACTACATCCGGGTACTGAGTAGCGTATTTTCCATATCCTCACTAGTGAACATATCGATGACGTCACGTTTTACAAAGATGGCAGCAGGTTTGTGAAAATCATAGAGGAAGATGTAAGCAGCTTAAATGAGCTGCATGACAATGAATATTCCGAGCACAAAAAGCCAAATACGATCTAAAACTCTAAATATTTTCTCGACTGCAATGAAGAGACAAGAAAACCCGATGAAACTCTCCAGGACAGCTTAGAAAGATCACGAAGAAGTTTGTACTGACAGTAAGTAAAATGAATAGATAAGAGTTCTTAGAGCAGTTTAAAGGGGCTATGTCATGGTACTGCGCATGTATCGAGTAATCGTTCGGTTGGTGGCTTTAATTGGATACAAACAGTTAAACTTCCCTCCCTCAATGTTTGATTGAAAGGATTTGCAATATTTTCCCAGGAAACTGTTTATATACACTGTTTGTTGGTCATTTTTGCATATTTGTTTTGACTTTAAGCATCCCACATGGCCGAGAGGTTCGGTAGTTCATATCAAACACGGTGGAAATATAGCTGTTTCGATTCCGGCCCGGAAGCCTTATTACCACGCGAAGCCTATCACCAGCCAACAGCCCCTTTAATTGTCCATAAAATAAAAAATAAAATTACATGGTGGTTTGAAGATATCCCGTGTAGCCTCCGGCTTTTGGAGCGCCGCAAACTCGGAGAATAAATACGTTTCAATACTCAGGGGCGTTAAGGCATGGGTCTCCAATGTGGACGCCGCAAATCAAGAGGGGGTGGTCTATCTCTTTGTGCTTGTGAGATGTAATCTTGGCACTTTGACAGATTTGATAAAGTCACAACCTCAACACATTTTTGTAACAGTTTCCATGGAAACGTGTAATGTGACCTTTGAACTTTAATTTTAAGAAAAATACCATTTTTGACAGAAAAGGTAACCCTTTCATATACCTTTTACTAAACTTGGATGAATCAGCCGTTTGGTGCGTCTGTTCGAGATATTTTGAAAGGCCCTTTTAAATACCTAAATGACAGTTTTCCCTACCCTTTTCTATACTTCAACTCGTGAAATCCCTACCATTTTCTATACCCCCAGCCTGAAAAGGTACCCCTTTCAGGGGTGGATCCAGGGTAGTTTATGTGATTTCCGTAAACTACTCAACTTTTTTCAAACCTCTAAATTTTAGGTAGTTTATTACTAGGAGAGGTGGGGTGGGTGGGGTATGAGTTGATTGGTCTGTCAGAGTAAACTACTCAGGCCAAACCCTGGATCCACCCCTGCCTTTCGGGCGGAGCCTCCCCGTATCGGTCCATTAAATTATAGGAATCCGGGCTTTTTCAGTGGCAATAGGTCAGTCACTGTTAGAAATAGCCATTACTGGAAACCGTTCTCATTATACAGCGGAAGTGATGTCTTACCGTTAACACGACAAAATCGGTGTGTATAAAAAAGTAGCCAACCTCGCAAAGATAAATATAACTTTCTTCTTTTGTACGTGAAGTTTTTAGTAGAAATATGCCTCCAAGGCATTGTGTTGTGCAGGCGAGCGTTGAGTGTATGACATCACTTCCGGTGTAACCCTTTTGTCTAAACTGCTGAACAAAGGAAACGACCTCCAGTAATAGCGGATGTTTAGATTCAATATTCGGAGTTCAAAAATAAGATATCGAAAAACGATTTGAACTAGTAATAATATATCAACTCTACTTTATGAATATGCAAAAAACCTTGATTCGATCGTAGTGGCACTTTAAAGTGCCTATGAACCTTATTTTATTTTATTTTAGATATCAATTCTACATCAAGTGAATAGTAGAATGGTAAAATATATTTTGCTTTGAATGCTGTGCCGCTGAGTTAAGGAGGTTTTAATATCCAAAATGCTAATTACATGACGGCAGGGGAGGTGTCTGCAATCACTTCTTACAGCAATCATATGTGAACACTTCTAGCGATCCAGCGATCGTCAGCGATCGCGATCGCTGACGATCGCTGGAGTAGAGCAAGGTTCTACTCCAGCGATAGTTGGCGATCGTCAGCGATCGTCAGCGATCGTCAGCGATTATATGAGAACACTTCTCGGCGATCGAGCGATCCTGTGGCATCCCACAATGCAATGTTTCCTAGATCCAAACTTCAACGCCATGGCAACGGTTTGTTGTTGTGTTGTTGTCGCTCGTGCATTCACTTGTTCACTCAGCTTCGAACATGGCGGGCTGCAGTACGGAAGAGTTTACGGAAGAGCTGCGCAAATACGGATGCCTTTATAACAAATACAGCAGAGAATATAAAGACAAGTACAAGAAGTTGAATGTGTGGACGAAAATCAGTGAAAAGTTCAACATTACACCGGCTGCTGTAGAGGAAAACATATCGGGACTGCGTATGGAAGATACCTCAAACGGAGAAATAACATTCCGTTGGGTTCAGGAAGAGATTCTGTTCCCATGCCAGTCGAGTTTATGAATCTATACTGGCTTGCTGTGCACATCGAGCACAAAGCGTCACTTTCAAATCTGGGAAATCGGGAACTTGACAGTGCATCCAACTCACACGCACTGGCGCGTAAACTTATCAGCGATTATATGTGAACATATGGCAGCGATCGCCAGCGATCCTTCGGTTGAGTGATTTGGACGATCCGGCGATCGCTAGCGATCGTCAGCGATCAGATGAGAACCAGCCTTTAGTGGTTGTGAATGGGCGTTTCTACTGATATAGGAAAACAAATTTCTAACATCATTTTATTTCAACCATGGGTATAACACTGATAATTTGAAAAAAATGTTTAATCGGTAACAAAACATTTTGTATAATAATTGGATGCCTCCCCTGACGTCATCTAAATAGCATTTTGGATATTAAAACCTCCTTAACTCAGCGGCACAGCATTCAAAGCAAGATATGGTGTACCATTCTACTATTCATGCACTTGATGTAGAATTGATATCTAAAATAAAACGATAAGATTCATAGGCACTTTAACTAACCAACTGGCTATATAGTGTTCTAACTCAAATCCTGCAATCTGATTGGCTAAGCTACTCACTGTCAATTCTATTTCTTTATATAATATAGATACGATAGTACGCGCGCTCTGATTGGCTAAGCTACTCACTGTCTATTCTATTTCTTTATATAATATAGATACGATAGTACGCGCGCTCTGATTGGCTAAGCTACTCACTGTCTATTCTATTTCTTTATATAATATAGATACGACAGTACGCGCGCTCTGATTGGCTAAGCTACTCACTGTCTATTCTATTTCTTTATATAATATAGATACGATAGTACGCGCGCTCTGATTGGCTAAGCTACTCACTGTCTATTCTATTTCTTTATATATGATAATTCGCAAAGGTGTACCATCAACTGCGAATATATAAAATACAAAAAAAATGATTTAAATTAATCTAAATAATTCACTAATAACAAAAAATGAAAACAAATAATAAATTGAGCGGACTCGAATTCAGTAACTGTGGGCTTTTCTAGAAGATAATTAGGCTGTTCTTGTAAAGAAACTAAATTTATATGTTTTATACTCGAACTACCTAGGTTTACAAAGCGTTTTGGGTGAGAGGATCGAGTAGCACGACTAGGCTTCTGGATATATAAAGGGATTGCAATAGCTATCTGCCCGTCCATAATTTTGTTAAAAGTGACCAATCTAACAATCTTGCGGCGTTTTCCCAAGGATTGCCAGCCGAGTTCCATTAGTAGGTTGGTGACCGTTCCCGTTTCATATCTATAACAACATTTTCCAAATCGCGCGGCCCTCCGCTGGATGCTCTCCATATCTTGCCGATGTTTCTGAAGATGGGGGTCCCAGACGGCACTGGTATATTCCAAGTGCGGTCTAACGAGCGTGGTATATATAGGCCTGGTTTTTGATACTTTCCGGGCAGCTGCCGAGGTTAATTCTTCTCACAAATTCAAGAAAACGATTAGCTTTGCCAATAATATTAATAATGTGTCAGATGACCCCAGTCAAGGTTTGATGTCAACTCGATACCAACTGATATGGATGATTGGACACCGACCTCAGGGGAATCCCTCCCATCGTACACGGTGTCTTCAAATGACAGATCCTAAGTACACTGCACTTGCCGGGGTTGAAGGACATCTGCCATGCCTTAGACCAGCCAAACAACTTGTCCAGATCACGTTGCAGAGTTAAGGTGTCATTTAAACCTCTGACTAAGCCGTATACGATGGTATCATCAGCAAAGAGTCGTATCTGTGAATCAATACCATCACTAATGTCATTAATATACAGCAAAAACATCGAGGGTCCCAGCATAGTTAGTGAGGTACCCCTGATTTGACTTGGATAGACTGAGGCTTCTCACCTTCCACAACAATAGTATATTTCTACTCAAACAATTAGGCTGCTTCAGTGCTCTACGGTCCTTCTCAGCCGAGATCAGCAGCCGATAGCGGGGCCCGATTGAAACCTTGAACTCGTAGTCTAATCAGTGAGTAGGCCGTAGCTAAGTTATGCTTGAAAAATAGGGAATAGTGCTTTTAGCCCTTCAAAACGGACTATTATGCTCGAAATAATGCTTGACTGCAGATATTATGCTCACGATTATGCACGGAGGAAAAAAGTTGCCTTCCAACCCCTTCCCCCCCTCATTTCTCTCTCTCTCCCCCCTCCCTCTCACATCCGTAAAGAAAATAGGCTACTTGTCAACTATCAACTATTTGGCACCGTTTTCTACCCAATATAAATTTAAAAAAATTAAAATATTACTATTGTGCCGGCATAATTCCTGATTCCCAGCCATAGTATTATGCTTGAAATGTGATGCGCACATAAGTTTAAACTGATATTTATCCAATCTGAGATAAAATATCCAAAGGTGTTCAGCAATCCCATTCTCGAACTGCACAATGGTTAGATTTCACGTCTTCTCGATCGAATCGGTCTCCCGTCGGCCCTTAGTCGATTAACTTGGTTCGTCACGCGGAGATTTGGACCGGCGTTACAGGTCACCGTCACGCTTGTCACGCCTGGGTGATATGGACTCTGCTAGCTATCAGAGAACCAGTCTAAATAGTCAAATATTCAATACATATTGTCTTAATTTTCTCTGGACTTTTTCAGTTATAGAAATACACCTTAAGCCCGGTCCAATTAAACTAGCGACATAAACATAAGCTAAACATAAACATAAACATAAGTGCGCTAGTGAGGACAGCTGCACATAAGAATAAGTACGACCGTCTTATGCGCTAGTGAGGACAGCAGTAATAATAATAATAATAATAATAATGTTTAGTTCTTATATAGCGCAATTCTCCTAAGAAAGCCCGAATGCGCTTTACAATGTTACAATTCAAAAATACGCAATAAAACTAGTTACAATTCAAATATAATGAAACGAAAAACATGTAGAAGAATACAAATAAATGCGAGTATAGATAATGAACTATTCAGTACTATTTAGTACTATTCAGCCGAACAGCCGCCACATGCCTCTACCGTCCGCACTCAATGAAAGCAAAAGTATGATAAAAACCACGTATGCACCATGCCGACGATCCCAAATCGGTTGCGTAGTCTGGACAGAAGAATGCGGTGATCAACCGTGTCGAAGGCTGCAGAAATATCCAATAAAACTAAGATTATACATTTGTCATCATTCATGGCGCGTAAGACATCATTATGGACTCTCATAAGCGCGGACTCCGTACTATGTCCAGACTTGTAAGCCGACTGAAAACGTTTATTAACATTATTATCATGCAAATGAAAGGTAAGCCGTGATGCAACAACCTTTTCACATGTCTTGGATAGAAACATCAAGTTGGATAGAGGTCTATGATCCGTGAATAATTCATGATCAAGAAACGCCTTCTTCGATGCCGGTGTAATTAGAGCTTCCTACATGTTCTTAGTGAGCAAACCATGCTGCAGCGAATAGTTGACAACCTTTGCAATAAAAGGAACTAGCATATCAGCACAGCCCTTTAGTACAGATGCTGGCAGAGGATCCAACGCACATGACTTCATGTACGTAAGGTTAATTAGCTCAGCCAGCTGTTCAGTTGTCACAAGTTCAAAATTCGGCCATCCCTTCATGTAGGACTGACACGAATTGCTACCCAATTGTATTCTATTGTATTGTATTGTGTTGCGTTCTATTGTTGTATTGAATTGTATTGTGTTGTATTCTATTGTATTTTTGGCAAAAATTCGTGTCGTCCTACATAAAGGGTTGCCCAAAATTCTGAAAACTATTACCATTGTACATCCGATAACATGGGGCAGAGTCAGTGAGAGAGTTCCTTTTTGCGTGTAATTCTTTATGTATGACAGAGATCTTATTGGTAAAGAAATCCGCAAAGGCATTTGCTAAACACAGATTATCATCAGAGCTCGGTAATTTCCTCTCAGCTTTCCGATGAACCATTGTATCGAAGTTTGAAAATAAGCTCTTAGGGTTGGCATTGTTCTCTTGAATAAGCGCAGAATAATAGCTGAATTTTGTTTCTGAAATGCACTTATTAACCAGTTTACATTGATCCAGGTACATTTCACGGTGTACAGTTAGACGAGAAATTCGCCACTGGCGCTCAAGCTTCCTACGCTGCTTTTCTCCACCTTGATCGTTTCTGTGTTACCAGGGCGCTGACGGACGAAGAGTAATAGTGCGCTTAAACAAGGACGCGTGTTTATTCAACAACCCGGACAAAACTCTATCATATTGACCAATGAGATCTTCGAGGTCCTAGCCACACGAAGCAGTGGGATTTGCCAGAGGAGAGCGGCAACCAATGTCATTACGTAGCTCATCCATGTCAATGGATCTTAACTTGCGGTAGCAGATATCAGTTCCTCGCAAAGACTGTCTTGGGGATCGATAATGTGCATCTAACTGCAAAATGATCAGAGAGACCAGGATCAAACACACTAAAGTTATGGGCCACATTCTCATTAGTTCTTGTCAAAATAAGATCGATTGTACGACCACTTCGATGCGTTGGTTCACAGATATTTTGCTTTAAGTTAAATGTCTCAAGTAACTTTAGAAATCGCAATGCAGCTGGATTACGTAGATCATTCATGTGAAAATTGAAATCACCAGCCAGTAGAAGAGAACCAGACGCAGTCACAGGTTTTTCATGAAATCTAGGAAATTCTTCGAAAAACAAGGGGAGAGAACTCTCGTTACACTTTGAGGGGGGAGGTCGATATACAATAACAACACGCAGGCTAGAAAAAGAATGTTTCAACAGCAAATCCACAAATTCAAAAGACTTGAACTTAGTTTTGATGCAAGATTGCTTTTTAAACTTTAGTACGTTCTTGTACACAAGAGCTACACCACCACCTCTGGACCCTCTGGGAACATTGAAAAGTTCGTAGCCTGCAGGGCAGATATCACGAGAGATTTGGGAGTCAAAGTCACTAGCTACAACACAGGCAGCCCAAGCTCAAGTTACGAAAATATAAGGGTTTGTATGGGAGCGTAGCGAGACTCCGTTTACTAGCCAGAAAGACCATTCATCTTGAGCACCCGAAGATTCGAAGAGTCTATTGAACAGCTTGAATAGCGACGAATATTCACAGGCTGTGTATGTGTTGATTTAGCGCGCGCTCATAATACAGCTCGGGATTCCTGTGGCTCAGGTTTGTTTACATATAGCTCGGGCTTCCTGTGGCTCATCTCGCCAACTACATTGTACATACATGAGCCACAGGAAGCCCGAGCTATATGTAAACAAACTTGAGCCACAGGAATTGGCCCTGGATTTGTTAAAATGTCCATAAACACAGTAATGTCCTGAGGAGGATCATGGCCAGGGATTAGTAGTGTCGTTTGACCTCGTTTAGTCCACTTGGCTTGCGCGAGGCTTGACCGGCAGAATCCCGCCAAACTTCTGATGTCTCGTTGTAGAGGTTTCGTTTCAAATGAAATGTTCACCCGATTAAATATTAAATTAAACTCTGCAGGAAGATGAGATGAGTTTCCATTGCTTATACCAGTAGTCCCATACACCTTAGATAAACTCTCAATTTGGATTAGGCGAATAAAAATTATAAAACTCAGAGCGCGGAAATTCGTGGCAGCCATGTCGGCGCCTGCGCATTCCAAACAGTGACATAAGCACAAGAATATCAAAACGTGCCATTATTCTTGTCCTTATGCTAAATTATGCTTTAATCGCCTCCCGGTTAGCTCAGTGGTTACGCGCCGGTCTATCGAGCGGGAGGGCGCGGGGTCAAACCATGGCCCCCGGGAGTCAGGCTGCCCATGGTAACACGGTTTTTCATTGGCAACCATGGTTGACCATGGTTGACAGTGGTATGACCATGGTGTCTGACCATGGTCTCTCATCTAAGGCACACCACGGCCACACAGCGGTCATACGTCTGCGCATGCGTCAAAAGTCTTGCAACAACAACATATCCCAAAACGAATTCAAAGCGAGCCGACAGCGTCACTGTTCACACACCCGTTTTCAAATCTTGAGAACTTTTTTGGTAAATTATGAAAACATTTGGTAAACTCACAGTTTGAAGTTTGTTCAATTTCCCGTCCACTTTGAAAATAAAAAGCTTAACTTTCACGTATTTTTCTTAACTTTTTGGGGTAGAAGTTCACTGTAATAAGGTTTAAGGTAAATTTTGCGCTGGGAAATTCGCGCGGCCGCCCACCAGACTGACCGTAATACGCACGCGCAGACGTTTGACCGCTGTGTGCACCACGGCAAAACGGTATTCTCCGCTGGCCGAAAGAATGAAGGCTCCGGTTTCAAATACAAGTTACCGAGGTCTTAAAGTGCCAATGAAATGAAAAAAATCCATCCCGTTTTTATTTTATTTTATTAAATTATAGGTTCCCTTAGCCTTTTTGTGCAGTTAGAAATAAATTTGGAGAGCACGAACATAATTTTATTTCGTATCGAAGCCAGGCATAATTGCCAAAACCAGGCGACAATTTTTATGCCGTTAAAGATATGCTAATCACATGCGTGACGTCACGGGGTCTGCACATTTATATTCACAAAGCCGACTGCAAGGCTTCTATTAGAAAAGTTATGGCCATCTTTAACAAGGTTTCTCCAAGTATTATATATTTAAATTGAAAACTGGCCAAAAATGCACTTATTTTGTAGTATAAGGAGACGAATATAAATGCGCAGACCTAGTGTCGATACGAAACATATATGTTCGCGCTCTCTATATTGATTTTTAATTGCACGAAATGACTAAGAGAAACCTAGAATTTAATAAAACATAATCAAAACGAGATTTTTTATTTCATTGCATTGGCACTTTTAAACTTTTTAGTAAATAATTTTATGACGTGAATTACATATTAAGAAATCTTAAACCTGTTGAAGTCTTTATTAAATAGACTTTATTAAAGTAGTTTTCATATGTAAATACGCGTATGTAAGCAAAACTAAAAACACGGGTGATGGCCTCGGTTTTCTTTTAGTTTCGGCGGGAAACTGAGGCGGACGTGCGCTGGGCTCGTCAAAACGCATGCGCGTGACATTTTGCCGCGGTGTGGATCGGAGTGATGAAACTCGATAGAGTGGGCTACCTGTGGTGATACCCCCAGTCTTATAGCCTGTCGAACTGACTAGCAATAAAACCGCAAGCGGGGAAGAAAGCCTTTTAGAAGCCAAAAACCCAGATTATACTAACAGTGGGCAGTCTGCGGCTATATAGATGTGTTTAGACTACGCAACAGGGGACAGTCTCGGTGAATTAAGGTGAAAATGGGAGAACGACAAGGAAAAGGAAGCCGCACGTAATTACTTGTCGACCACTCGAGAGCCCCATTGGTTTGGGAGCGGACAATCTGGTGTCAATATTTTTTTTTATTTACATTGTCTTAAGAATCTAATCTTAAGTTGGTAAATGCTGTTTTTTCTATTTTCATTGAAATTTCATTTTAATTATATTTCTCTTCCCTACAATTAAATTAATTCTCAAGACCAGAATGTGTAACAAATATTGTCCAAACTAAATGCTCTTCCTGTTCTCAGTTTTCATCCGCATGTTTTGAATAGTTTCAGATGCTTTTTTAGAGTTGCTTCACAAAATCCACATTCGTCTATCTTTGCATCAAGATTATAGAACATGATAAAGTCTGGTACATGATAGAAATATATTTTCCGATCCGGAACCATTATCGCAACCGCGCGTTGTGGTTGGCTGGTATATAGCCTCCCATATATGCAGCCGTTGTTATTAACTTTATAAGAAATGGTTCTCTCTCAGACACCCAACCCCTAACCTGTGGCATTCACGCCGATGACACGCACTTAACTTTTGCCAGCAATGATATCAATCACATAGACCATGGGTTGAACCAAGATCTTGCGAGGGTTAGTGAATGGCTTATTAATTGCAAATAAGCTCACCCTTAATACGTCCAAGACTGAGGTACATGTTAATAGGGTCAAGGCAAAGGCGGTTAAGTACGTTTGACAGAGCTCCCTCTCTTTTTATTGATGGTGCCTCTGTTAATCGAGTTACATCCACAAAATGTCTTGGAGTACATATTTACGAACACTTATCTTGGAATGTGCACATAGCCAAACTGTCAAAGAAAATTGCCTCTGGCATTGGCGCCCTGAAACGCACGAGACCTTTTGTACCTTTTGAAACACTCTTGTGTATCTATAATGCTTTAGTGCAGCCCCATTTCGACTACTTTAGCATCGTTTGGGGAAATTGCAATAAAACTCTTGCCACTTTTTCCAATTACGACGCCAATGCTGATGATCTATTCAAAAAACGTGGATGGAGAAAACTAGACAATCAACGGAAAATTATAACTACTACTATGGTCTATAAATCGCTAAATGGCCTAGCGCTTGAATATCTTTGTTCAAAGTTCGCTGACCGTAGTGGCGTTTCGAGTTATTCTCTAAGGGACACCGAGGGCAAACTAGCTATTCCTCTGCCCCGCACCAATTTTCCAAAGAACAGCTTCAGTTATAGCGGTGCGGTGCTTTGGAATAGCTTACCTGTCGAGCTGCGGCAAGCAAACTCTCTCACTTGTTTTAAATCTCGCTGCAGCGATTTCTTTCACAATTAGTCAAATTCATTATACACACGGCATTCATGGAAAGCAGGCATCTCTATTTCAATCATTTGTTTTTATTCATACTAGTTAATATTAGTTAGATAATTATAGTCAGATATTGTATAGATGTATTAACTATTCAACTATTCCTACTTTTTATAATGTAATCGAAGGCCTGTATGATGTTTTAACCGTGTATAAATAAAGTTATTATTACACACACACACTCTACCAGTAGTTTTGTAGAGAGGCAGAGTGGGGGAAAGCGATACTTTGAACGGCTGCATAGGAGGTTAATTGGCTGGTGACGTGGCCGCTCCTGTTTTTACTCATTGGGTCAGGCTAATTCCACCGCTACAGTTTAACATGTATATGTATAGTGTTTCCATAGCTTACTTTATTCATATATACATATTTCTGTGTTCATTTTGTTTTGTGTATGAACAACTGTCTGTTATACTTATTATATTTTATTATATGGACGATAGTGTTTTACTTAACAAATAAAGAAGCCTTAGCCATGTTTTATACTATCATAAAACACGATGGGCATTTGAGAACATGAGAGAAATGTTAAAGCACAAGCCGAAGGCGCGTGTTTTCAACATTTCTAGAGTGTTCTCAAATGACCAGAGTGTTTTATGATAGTATAAAACATGGATTTAAGGCTTCTTTATCTGTTTTATAATATAGATTTACGCGCGCGATGAAAGGAAACCGCCAGTTGAAAACTATATAACACGACTAACCATGTTATATACTCTGATAAAACATGGCTTCTTAGCCAATCAGAGCGCGCGTACTATCGTATCTATATTATAATGAGAAATAAACCACTCGTAGAACTCATACGAAACTACATCCGGGTACTGAGTAGCGTATTTTCCATATCCTCACTAGTGAACATATCGATGACGTCACGTTTTACAAAGATGGCAGCAGGTTTGTGAAAATCATAGAGGAAGATGTAAGCAGCTTAAATGAGCTGCATGACAATGAATATTCCGAGCACAAAAAGCCAAATACGATCTAAAACTCTAAATATTTTCTCGACTGCAATGAAGAGACAAGAAAACCCGATGAAACTCTCCAGGACAGCTTAGAAAGATCACGAAGAAGTTTGTACTGACAGTAAGTAAAATGAATAGATAAGAGTTCTTAGAGCAGTTTAAAGGGGCTATGTCATGGTACTGCGCATGTATCGAGTAATCGTTCGGTTGGTGGCTTTAATTGGATACAAACAGTTAAACTTCCCTCCCTCAATGTTTGATTGAAAGGATTTGCAATAGTTTATATACACTGTTTGTTGGTCATTTTTGCATATTTGTTTTGATTTTAAGCATCCCACATGGCCGAGAGGTTCGGTAGTTCATATCAAACACGGTGGAAATATAGCTGTTTCGATTCCGGCCCGGATGCCATATTAGAGAGCTTAAGCAATGACGACGGGGACGGCAGTGACGACGGGACGTAGAAAAGTGTTTTCTCCCGAAATATGATGTTTACTATTTCCTTCGTTCGCCTTTAATTAGTTTTCACATCCATAATTTCGAAAAATATGATAAGCATACAGTTCCGTTCACGCCGAACGAAAAACGGAGTGATTTACTTTTGACCGTTTTCGTTCTCTTGTTAACGTGGAATATGAAGTTTTCACGTTGTGTTTTTGCAGACAACGGTTGAAATGTAGTTGACTGCTTGCATTTTCATGTGCAGTTATTGTATTTTGCAATTAAGTCTATTGTGTTATGCCGTCGTCCTAGACGTTGCCGTCGTCGTTGCTTAAGCTCTCTATTACCACGCGAAGCCTATTACCAGCCAACAGCCCCTTTAATTGTCCATATAATAAAAAAGAAAATTACATGGTGGTTTGAAGATATCCCGTGTAGCCTCCGGCTTTTGGAGCGCCGCAAACTCGGAGAATAAATACGTTTCAATACTCAGGGGCGTTAAGGCATGGGTCTCCAATGTGGACGCCGCAAATCAAGTGGGGGTGGTCTATCTCTTTGTGCTTGTGAGATGTAATCTTGGCACTTTGACAGATTTGATAAAGTCACAACCTCAACACATTTTGTAACAGTTTCCATGGAAACGTGTAATGTGACCTTTGAACTTTAATTTTAAGAAAAATACCATTTTTGACAGAAAAGGTAACCCTTTCATATACCTTTTACTAAACTTGGATGAATCAGCCGTTTGGTGCGTCCGTTCTAGATATTTTGAAAGGCCCTTTTAAATACCTAAATGACAGTTTTCCCTAACCTTTTCTATACTTCAACTCGTGAAATCCCTACCATTTTCTATACCCCCAGCCTGAAAACTGAGGTACCGCTTTCGGGCGGAGCCTCCCCGTATCGGTCCATTAAATTATAGGAATCCGGGCTCAGTCACTGTTAGAAATATCCATTACTGGAAACCGTTCTCATTATACAGCGGAAGTGATGTCTTACCGTTAACACGACAAAATCGGTGTGTATAAGAAAGTAGCCAACCTCGCAAAGATAAATATAACTTTCTTCTTTTGTACGTGAAGTCGTTTTTAGTAGAAATATGCCTCCAAGGAATTGTGTTGTGCAGGCGAGCGTTGAGTGTATGACATCACTTCCGGTGTAACCCTTTTGTCTAAACTGCTGAACAAAGGAAACGATCTCCAGTAATAGCGGATGTTTATATTCAATATTCGGAGTTCAAAAATAAGATATCGAAAAACGATTTGAACTGGTAATAATATATCAACTCTACTTTATGAATATGCAAAAAACATTGATTCGATCGTAGTGGCACTTTAAAGTGCCTATGAACCTTATTTTATTTTATTTTAGATATCAATTCTACATCAAGTGAATAGTAGAATGGTAAAATATATTTTGCTTTGAATGCTGTGCCGCTGAGTTAAGGAGGTTTTAATATCCAAAATGCTAATTACATGACGGCAGGGGAGGTGTCTGCAATCACTTCTTACAGCGATCATATGTGAACACTTCTAGCGATCCAGCGATCGTCAGCGATCGCGATCGCTGACGATCGCTGGAGTAGAGCAAGGTTCTACTCCAGCGATCGTTGGCGATCGTCAGCGATCGTCAGCGATTATATGAGAACACTTCTCGGCGATCAAGCGATCCTGTGGCATCCCACAATGCAATGTTTCCTAGATCCAAACTTCAACGCCATGGCAACGGTTTGTTGTTGTGTTGTTGTCGCTCGTGCATTCACTTGTTCACTCAGCTTCGAACATGGCGGGCTGCAGTACGGAAGAGTTTACGGAAGAGCTGCGCAAATACGGATGCCTTTTTAACAAATACAGCAGAGAATATAAAGACAAGTACAAGAAGTTGAATGTGTGGACGAAAATCAGTGAAAAGTTCAACATTACACCGGCTGCTGTACAGGAAAACATATCGGGACTGCGTATGGAAGATACCTCAAACGGAGAAATAACATTCCGTTGGGTTCAGGAAGAGATTCTGTTCCCATGCCAGTCGAGTTTATGAATCTATACCGGCTTGCTGTGCACATCGAGCACAAAGCGTCACTTTCAAATCTGGGAAATCGGGAACTTGACAGTGCATCCAACTCACACGCACTGGCGCGTAAACTTATCAGCGATTATATGTGAACAAATGGCAGCGATCGCGAGCGATCCTTCGGTTGAGTGATTTGGACGATCCGGCGATCGCTAGCGATCGTCAGCGATCATATGAGAACCAGCCTTTAGTGGTTGTGAATGGGCGTTTCTACTGATATAGGAAAACAAATTTCTAACATCATTTTATTTCAACCATGGGTATAACACTGATAATTTGAAAAAAGATGTTTAATCGCTAACAAAACATTTTGTATAATAATTGATGCCTCCCCTGACGTCATGTAAATAGCATTTTGGATATTAAAACCTCCTTAACTCAGCGGCACAGCATGCAAAACAAGATATATTGTACCATTCTACTATTCACTTGATGTAGAATTGATATCTAAAATAAAACAATAAGATTCATAGGCACTTTAACTAACCAACTGGCTATATAGTGTTCTAACTCAAATCCTGAAATATGATTGGCTAAGCTATATACTCACTGTCTATTCTATTTCTTTATATATGATAATTCGCAAAGGTGTACCATCAACTGCGAATATATAAAATACAAAAAAAATGATTTAAATTAATCTAAATAATTCACTAATAACAAAAAATGAAAACAAATAATAAATTGAGCGGACTCGAATTCAGTAACTGTGGGCTTTTCTAGAAGATAATTAGGCTGTTTTTGTAAAGAAACTAAATTTATATGTTTTATACTCGAACTACCTAGGTTTACAAAGCGTTTTGGGTGAGAGGATCGGGTAGCACGACTAGGTTTCTGGATATATAAAGGGATTGCAATAGCTATCTGCCCGTCCATAATTTTGTTAAAAGTGACCAATCTAACAATCTTGCGGCGTTCTTCCAAGGATTGCCAGCCGAGTTCCATTAGTAAGTTGGTGACCGTTCCCGTTTCATATCTGTAACAACATTTTACAAATCGCGCGGCCCTCCGCTGGATGCCCTCCATATCTTGCCGATGTTTCTGAAGATGGGGGTCCCAAACGGCACGCTCGTTAGACCGCACTTGGAATATACCAGGTATAGGCCTGGTTTTTGATACTTTCCGGGCAGCTGCCGAAGTTAATTCTTCTCACAAATTCAAGAAAACGATTAGCTTTGCCAATAATATTAGTAATGTGTCAGATGTATTGACCCCAGTCAAGGTTTGATGTCAACCTCAGGGGAATCCCTCCCATCGTACACGGTGTCTTCAAACGACAGATCCTAAGTACACTGCACTTACCTGGGTTGAAGGACATCTGCCATGCCTTAGACCAGCCAAACAACTTGTCCAGATCACGTTGCAGAGTTAAGGTGTCATTTAAACCTCTGACTAAGCCGTATACGATGGTATTATCAGCAAAGAGTCGTATCTGTGAATCAATACCATCACTAATGTCATTAATATACAGCAAAAACATCGAGGGTCCCAGCATAGTTAGTGAGGTACCCCTGATTTGACTTGGGACTGAGGCTTCTCACCTTCCACAACAATAGTATATTTCTACTCAAACAATTAGGCTGCTTGCTCTACGGTCCTTCTCAGCCGAGATCAGCAGCCGATAGCGGGGCCCGATTGAAACCTCGAACTCGTAGTCTAATCAGTGAGTAGGCCGTAGCTAAGTTATGCTTGAAAAATAGGGAATAGTGCTTTTAGCCCTTCAAAACGGACTGTTATGCTCGAAATGATGCTTGACTGCAGATATTATGCTCCCGATTATGCACGGAGAAAAAAAGTTGCACTTATTAACCAGTTTACATTGATCCAGGTACATTTCACGGTGTACAGTTAGACGAGAAATGCGCCACTGGCGCTCAAGCTTCCTACGCTGCTTTTTTTTCACCTTGATCGTTTCTGTGTTACCAGGGCGCTGACGGACGAAGAGTAATAGTGCGCTTCATGAAGGGCGCGTGTTTATTCAACAACCCAGACAAAACTCTATCATATTGACCAATGAGATCTTCGAGGTCCCAGCCACACGAAGCAGTGGGATTTGCCAGAGGAGAGCAACCAATGTCATTACGTAGCTCATCCATGTCAATGGATAATAACTTGCGGTAGCATGCAGATATCCTACCTCGCAAAGACTGTCTTGGGGATCTATAATGTGCATCTATAACTGCAAAATGATCAGAGTCAGAGAGACGAGGATCAAACACACTAAAGTTATGGGCCACATTCTCATTAGTTCTTGTCAAAATAAAATCGAGTGTACGACCACTTTGATGCGTTGGTTCACAGATATTTTGCTTTAAGTTAAATGTCTCAAATAACTGTAGAAATCGCAATGGAGCTGGATTACTTAGATCATTCATGTGAAAAATTCAGTAGAAAAAATTCAATAGGCTTATTAATATTCGGCTTAGCCACAAACGGAGTTCGCTTAATATTTACCAAGTTGAGTGTAGAACGAGTAGATGGGTTAGCAGTGTTTATGTTGATGAGGCTGACAGAGTTCCTGGTATGTTGATTAGTATCTTCACAGCGCGACGTGATTCTAACGTGAATAGGTAGGTGTTGGGTGGTGCTGGTCCACACAATCATTAATGACAGTTATGTCGGCAGGAAAGAAATGAGAACGACCAGCTCTTGATCCTCTAAAACGAAGACCATTAATCTTGAGCACCCGAAGATTCGAAGAGTCTATTGAACAGCTTGACTAGCGACGAACTAGTTAAAGAGACTATCGCGGGAGTATGTTGTTGGTTTAACTGCATTGTTCGTATTCAAATCCAAGTCCTTGCGTCTTGACTGTCCTTGATTAAAATTTCTACTTAAAGTATGTTTCCCTGGCCCTGGATTTGTTAAAATGTCCATAAACACAGTAATGTCCTGAGGAGGATCATGGCCAGGGATTAGTAGTGTTGTTTGACCTCGTTTAGTCCACTTGGCGGCTTGATTCAAATACTCGGGGCCGGAAGTCACGTGTCAGGTTGTAATAATAGAAATACTGCAATTATTCAGTACTATTTCACCGTTTACTTGTGAACCCTAGCTCTAAATACTTGGGAACTCGTTTTGTGACGGTTAGGGTTCGTTTTGGGGCCAAGGAGACGCAATGTATTCATAGGCAGTCAAACACTTCACTTCCGGCCCCTAGTACTTGAATTGCACCCAAATGAAATGAACACCCGATTAAATATGAAATTAAACTCTGCAGGAAGATGATATGAGTTTCCATTGCTTATAGTTTCCATTGCTTATACCATACACCTTAGATAAACTAGGCAAATAAAAATTATAAAACTCTTCGTGGCAGCCCGCGCATTCGAAACAGTGACATAGCACAAGCATATCAAAACGTTCCGTTATTCTTGTCCTTATGCCAAATTATGCTTTAATCGCCTCCCGCCTTATCTCAGTGGTTACGCGCTGGTCTATAAGCTATCGAGCGGGAGGTCGTGGGTTCAAACCCTGGCCGGGCCAACACTCAGGCTCTTAAAATAACTGAGTAGAAGGTGCTGCCTTACTTTACATAATACAGTAAACGGTCGGTTGTCACTTTTTTAGCTACCATAAAGTACTGTCACCGCGGTCCGTGGTCGCAGTCACAATCTTGCGCGCGCATGTAAAACCTAGGTTTCTATTTACGTTAATTGACATTGACTTCTAGGCGATGTTCCGATTATAGGGTTTAGGGTTTAGGGTTAGGGTTAGGGTTGGGGTTAGGGTTTAGGTTAGGGTTAGGGTTAGGGACTGCGGACCGCGGTAGCAGTACTTTACTATACTTAAAGTTAATTGACATTCATTGACTGCGGGACTGCGGACCGCGGTAGCAGTACTTTACTATACTTAAAGTTAATTGACATTCATTGACTGCGGGACTGCGGTAGCAGTACTTCACTATACTTAAAGTTCATTGAGATTCATCGACTGCGGGACTGCGGACCGCGGTAGCAGTACTTCACTATAATTAAAGTTCATTGAGATTCATCGAGATTCATCGACTGCGGGACTGCGGATAGTCTCCTTCGCAGCCGTTATGGACTCTGTCACGCAAAGCTCCGAGCTCCATTAACGGCTGCTCACATTCGAACCACATGCCTTTCCCTGAGTTAGCCAATCACAATTTGGTTCCTATTTTCTGGGAACCGTTCCCGCGTTGGTAAACTAACCAATCACAGCTCGTGTATTATCTGTTACCCAACTTATGCAAATAGAAACGAAATGGCGGAGCTCGAAAAAGCGTTCCAAGATTTAGAATTAATCAGCTAAACTGTCACCAGAAATCGGAAATTCAGACAGTAGTTGAAGCATACAACCGCGATATTTTTATCAATCTGCCAACAGGCTATGGGAAGTCTCTAATTTATCAAGCGCTTCCTGTTATGTTCGACCATATTTCCCAGAGTGCGGGTCATATATTTGTGGTGGTTGTTTCCCTGCTCATCAGCCTAATGCACGACCAGGTAACCTATTTGAAGGGGCTAGGAATCACTGCCGTGAACATTAGTTCTTGCGACGAAGAGGAGTGGCGTATGATCGAGAATGGTGCTTTTTCCGTAGTCTACGGTTCGCCAGAAGCATGGCTCAATAATGAGCGGTGGAGAGCTATGTTGTGCAACAAAGTGTACGCTGGAAAACTATGCTTTGCACAGTCGAGAAATGGCAGCCTCTGTGAGATTTGGCCCAAGGTTTTTAATACCTTGCTTAATAAAATTGTTGCTGTGTTCAGTGTCTTCATCGACTGGAATGTTTGTACCTTTCTTACTATGATTGTTAACCGATCGGTTCCAAACAAACTGTCTCGTTTTGACAATAGGGCATGAACAAGAAAAAACTGGTACAAACATTCAAGAGCGTATTTGGTGCTGTGAGAAAAGAAAACAAATGGGGAGGATACTGTATAATGGTTTGTTAATGAGAAATCACTTATGTAAACAATAAATTAGAAAGTCAATATTTGGAATATACATGAAGTTGAAGTAGTTATCTCGCTTTGTATATACATACATTTTTATTGTACACAGCTACGAGGTTGTTATTGTATTTAGTCATGGTGAATGTAAATTTATCAACATTGCCACAGATAACTGCTGATGAATTAATTAACTGAAAATAATTATTATTCTAATACCATTTTTGTAAACTAACCTAGTTAATATACTGGTATTGTTAATTGTAGCTGTAATGATTAATATACCATAAATCCTCTATTAATCCCCCTCCCTCTAATATTTAAAACCCCCTTTTTTATGGCACAAAAAATTATTAAGCCCCCCTCTCTTTTAAGCCACCCCCTCTCCCTCAAAACCAAAACAATAACAGCTAGTAGTCATCACTTAAATATATAAAGTATACACAAACTTTAGAGGAAATGTTACTTGTACTCAAGTAATGAATCATGTGCGAAAAATGTTGGTGATAATAAATGTTTATTTTTATACTGTAATAAGAAATGTCATAATTAACTTTGGTATTAAGAACTTCTTGCTATCCGATCTGAGATTTTGATTAAGGGAAGGTACTCATGGCTTGTACGTAATAAAATGAGTACACTTTTTTATTTTTTATTATTTAATAGCTTAACTCAGGCTGAGAAACAGACTCTAGGTCCAAACGAGCTCAGCCTGAGACAAATACGAATACACTGACAATACATTACAGATAGAACTATGAATAATGTATTAAGCATGAAATGTAAAATATATGATGCAAAAAAAATATAATAATAGTGTACATTTGTACATTTGGTCGGCCGGCCAAGTACAAGTAAATAAGCGCAGAAAAAAGTTAGCGGCAACAAATAGTAGATGTGTTAGTAGATCGGCATTTAGAACAGATAGTTTTATAGGTTCTATTAAGACCCCCCCTCCCCTCAAATGCTTTAATAGAGGATTTATGGTAAATACAGGGGGGTTGTGATTAGATGGAGATGCCAAGGAAAGAGAAACATTCATGTATTGAGCTTGTCCCTGTTTGACATGCTACTTTTTGGTGAAATTGCATGTCACATAACTCCTTTGCCACCCTGTTATTATAGTTGAAAGGGAATACCAACCTCTCTACAATGTATGTTGTGTAGTTCCAGAAAATATCCCCAGGGAATTTTGAAATTCTGGAAATAAAAAGCCAATATGTAAATTTCAGAGGGGTGGAGGGGTCCTAAATTGAATTCTCTACATGGTGGAGGTATGGATATTTTCTGGAACTACACATTACAACTTTTCACAAACAAACCTTTGTTGATTTCTGTGACAGTTCATTGGTGTATTTATGTGGGATATGCTGGATGCAGGCATCTGCTAAGGGTGCCAATGCTGTGAAGTACTCAACTAAGATTCTGGAAGTTAGGATGGTATAGTTTAGCCTCTGTCGCTGCTGGTCTTCAATTGTGGGTAGAAACTTTAGCATTACTCGGGTATTGAAGTGACAATTTAACAGCTGCCGTAGTTGACGTTGTTTCCGTCTGTCGATTAGACGAAACAGGCGTAGAAGTACGCGGGAGATTCTGCAGAGCTTGCAACTGTACAAGCCGTTGGGGCCGATCCTGCTGAATGGGTGATGTAGTATGCCAACATCGTAGCTCGCTCTCGTCAGGGACCAAAGAAGTACAAGTGGTAATTGGTGTCTCCTTGTTCGCCGTTACCGGGAAACTCAGCGATTTAGACACTTTGCCTGGAGCGCTCAATGTTTCAGAATCTTCTGTTCGAAGCAAGCGCTTCACTCTAGGGAGCTCTCGATTCTTGAAAACCTCAGTTATTTCTCTCTGGATTAAATTTAGGTTGTCTTGTATTCGTTCGTATTTATTTAACAGCTTATAACAGCTTTTGCAGACGAACAAATCGGAGTTCTGCTTATAAGAACTTACGTCTACATTCAACGACAAACGGATAATTTTGGAAAAATTAATGGCGGACTTTACAAAGATGTAGATTTTGTCTTTTTTTACGACTTCAGCAGGCATACAAAACATTTGCTGTCGAATTCTACGAACTTCTTAGGTGTTTCCTCCATTCGGAACTCGGCTGCCTTTGAGAACACATTTCGCGGCAAAAGGCCTTGTTTACAATCTGCTGTTTTCTGATTGGCTTAGGCAAAAAAAATCAGAGGTTGATAGAACAATGGGAAAGGCATGTGGTTCGAATGTGAGCAGCCGTTAATGGAGCTCGGAGCTTTGCGTGACAGAGTCCATAACGGCTGCGAAGGAGACTAGACTGCGGACCGCGGTAGCAGTACTTTACTATACCATACAATATGGTACAATATAATAGCATGACCGAAGACCTTGGTTCCATCGTTTTTTAGGTCGTGCCTTCAAAATTAAAGTGACAGGGTATTCTAAAGTCGCTCCTTTCAAGCTAAGTCTTCTCGGATAAGGACGTAAAATCGTAGGATAATCACATACTTATTTATTTACTTACTCGCCCGCCATTTTGTTTTCTTCTGTTGAGAAGTGGTGACAAAATGTAGCCCGATATTTTTAAACCGCTTATGCTTTATGTCGCTAGTGAGGATCGGGCTTTATTCGTATGGGCTGATTTTTTAGATCTCTAACATGAAAGTAACCACTGTCACCTCAAAGAATATAGCCTTGGGATAAAATCCCGAAAAGATAAGATGGGATTTATGAAACCGTTTGTGTGGGATTTTTGATGTTGTTTTTTTGTCAATAGCAACACAGAGAAATATTTCATTTTCAAAATTCTACCGTTTACTTATAGAAACATCTTCTTTTAGAGGAAACAGTTATTTCTCCTTAGAACTTTTAACTTTGACATCATGCAAAATCCCATACAAAAGTCTAATCTTAAATCATCCCATCTTATGTTTCGTCGACATTCCGCCTTCGTTTTCCGTTCGAGTTCAGTCTTCAGTTTCCGTTCCAGGATGTGTTCGTAAATTAGCTATAAAAGTGAGCCGTATAAAAATTGCGCTATATTGTCTGTAGTAGTAGTCTGCGATGCAGGTGAGAAACGTTAATCTTGTATTTCCGAGTTTAGGACTTTCAGTCGTTTTATTTATTATTTGCATCAACTACAAAAACAGCGCAATCAGTTTACAGCTCACTTTCTGTGCAGTGTGGGGGAAATATTCTGTAGAATCGCATAGCCAAAGCTGAATCGCACGGTGCATTGCAGACGGTGCACTGTAGACTACGCACGCTATTTATAACTTAGCAAAATATCAACAAAGTACTAAATCTTCAAGTAATTCATCGGACTATGCGATTCAAGGAAGCGACTCGGGCGATATCGGTTTTCTAGTGCAATTTAACGTGGAATTACCTCGTCAGGCATGTGATTTTCCTATAGAATCCATAGCACGACTCAAAATCGCGCGCTGATTGGCCAACGAAGCATTTAATATTTTGTGGAATTCAACGGTTTGAAAAGCTGTATTCAACGATGTACAGGAAGCCCGCGCGTAAATATTTTGTTTATTTTTATTATCGCGAACAGAGACACAGATCATGTTAAAATTACAAACCAGGATATTCACAAAGTTAACAGTAGTCAAAGAAGGTGAAAATTATATATCTTTTATTCCGTTTTTCACGAGAAATTATATGTTTTGGCCCTCGACTGAACAAGGGCGACTCTTACAGCAAAAATGTTTGATTTTGAACGGAAAAGCTGGGGCTTCGTGGATTTGCTGACATGTAACTGATTCACGCAGAGAAGCTAAATGACTGAAAACAGTAAAAACAGGACGAAAAGTACGGCTACAGAACGGGTACTAAAATCGTGGTACAAGGAAAATTTTGGAAACGAGTGGACTGAACACAAGTATTAAACATTCAACAGTTTAAAAACAGGCTTATTGAGCATTAACATTTGGTAATTTGCTTAAAAAGTAGGAACACTTAATACTTACAAGTTTGTGCAGCAGCTCTTCGGTTTGTCAGGATTTAGATTTTCACTTTATAATGATATCGACAGGCCGCCGGTTTTCTAAATCTTTCACAAACATTCACAATTTTGTCTCCAGTTAATGCACTTTCGCTTTCTTGGTAAAGATTAGATCGAAATTAAGTGCACCTAAATAAAATACAGGTGTTTTCATGCATAAAAATGCAGAAACCAAATTTTGTGAGCAACGACTACACTTTTAGTTGAACATCGTGTGAGTCTCAGTCTAATTTTAGCTTGATTCCTATTCGCTCGTTAGTTTACCGCGCAATGGGTTCCTGGCGCGTGGCGGGAATTTCAGCAACTTTCAGACTGACTATATATTCTTTTTTATTTTCGTAAATCACTAGATGCAATGGGATTCAAAGAAAATTAATTGCCCGACTCGGGAATTCCACGTTAAATTTGGAATTCCCTAGTCAGGCAATGAATTTACCTATAGTACTATATATTCAGAAAGCTGTTGATAAAGCTGGGCCGAGCCAGACGTCGTTGTGGTCTCTAGTCTGCAAATGGCGTAAGTTTTAGGAATCGTTTAGAACAAATAAATAGTTTCTTTGTCCGGAGTGGATCCTACCCACATCACCTCTTATGACCTATCTTATCTCGCAAAGTAAATAATCCCCAAAAAGATTAATGCTACCAACGAAGATGCGATAAAGATAACTCCTTTCTTCACGAGGAAAGGCCTACTCTAGCTATAGCTGCCTGGAATATCACTTAAGTTGGATGTTTTTAATAGCAAACACCTGGCTGGCTCATATCACATCCTTGCATTCTACCCCGGGGCTAGTTATAAAATAGATCGAATATCGAAACGAGAAAAACGAAGTGGAAAAAAAAGCGGAAAAAATAAGTTTGCTTGAAAATGAGCGGTGCACCGTTTCAACTATAGACTGCATGGTTCATTCATCAACGTGTTTTATATTTGAGTGTCAATCTTTTTGTCGACGCGCATGGTAGAAATGAACATTTTAGCATTTGAAAAGGCCAGAATCTAGGTTAAATCAGTTTCTGAGACTGAACTGGCTGAAAACCTTTGCGCTCCGTTGTTCTTTGGTTCCGTCGGCTCTTTCTCACTTAGCCTGATTTTCAGGGAGGAAGTGAGCGGACGACCTCGTACCGTTCTGAAAATCAGGCTATTTCTCACTGTGTGGGAAAACGGAATAATAATTGATTGCCGTCTCGGCAAGACATTTCCTGGACACGATATGCTTCATGACGGAAACACAAGGCTCAGAAAAAAACTTTCATTCACGAAATTCCCACACATTCATTCTTAAGAAGAAAAGTTAACAAATTTATCTTGGTACCTTTAATTTTTGCTGTTTAATCATTCGAGTTTTTCCTTCGACGCGCGTCATGGCAAATTATATTTTACCGTTTTGTCCCTCGAGGCGAGAATTTTTTCAAAAGGAAATGTTTATGGTTTGTAGTATATTATGCACTGAAGTTTGAGAAAAACGGTGACAAAAAACAATAACAAAATTAGCAGAACACGGACAAGAAAAAGCTGTTGTCACGGAAAATTCTCGATAAGAAACTCATTAAATTCGAAACCCGTCGCTCATGTTCTCCGCTCTTTTCATTTCACTTTCTTAAGAGCATTATTTATTTAGTGCTTATTGGTCTTAAGTATTGACAATTCGGGCGACAGCCTTTATTGACGCTTGGTATCTTTTGCTTACTGGAAAATGGTCAATATAAAGTGTGTTAGGCGATGAGCAAGGCGTCATACAAACACAACGGCAAAGGCGCAAAAATGAATCACTCCTTTTTTCAAACCAACAACTTACAGATATATACTTTCGAGCACATTTGGGATTTTTGTCTTTCGTGCAGAAATGTTTGATTTTTCCTGACTCCCATCTCATGGCCTGGGGGCATTTTGACAATTCTTCAACGCGATAAATTTATCCGCCAATGAAATAAAGCCTCCGAACAAAAGAAACCTGACCTCATTGAATATGCACACGGAAAACAACTTCGTTATGTCTGGGAGAGTGTCAATGAAAATTTTCAAGTTTCCAAGAGTTCACGGCTCAAATCGGAACCAATTCACACTTAGGCTGTACATTGTTGTTTAGATCTTCGAGCTAGGGTGAGAGTGGCGATATTTCATTGGTGTCGAAGCGAATTTCCGAGGTTTTTATAAGAGGTTTAAGTGAATTTTTGACGCCAAACCCGACGCTTTGTCTCAAAATTGCACATGAGATCGAGGCGCTCAGGTTTTACTGTCTGCAGTTGTGACTGACAACTGTGGGGCGAAGATGTCGCACATGAACCGTCTGCAAGACCAATTTTTCACCTTCAAACCGCCCCGACTGCCGAGAAAAAAGGCATGAACAATCTACAAGGTCTAATCTTCCTGCAGTATGCCAACACACGATATAGCATATCAACAACGGCTGAAAATCCGCCGTACAACGCTAGGGTTTGGTGTGATACAAGTCGTGCTTGGGCTCGCGCTGACTGGATTATCGTTCGCCGCGTTTGCCTTGTCTGAGTCCGACCGAATTCGAAATGCTTGTCCATATTGGGCTGGATTTACGGTAAGGATATTTTTGAAGGCAATGCCTTCTATCTGTGAGCGTTTGGAACGTGCTAAAGGTCGATATAGTGAGAAATTATTTGTTTTTTTTTGGCAGGTATTTTGTAGCGGTGGCGTTGGTGTTGTAGCATGGCGACATTCGACCGTGTTATCGGTGAGTTCAGACACATTCACTTTATTAATCACAACTCCGAACCAAATCATATTGCCTTCTCTTCATTATCGTCAATCTCAAATCCCTGCCTCAAAAAGATTTGGTTTTAAATTTACCAAGTTGTAGATTCACTAGAAACAAGAAACAGCTCTTTCGCAAAGAAATTTACCCCGCGAATTGAGACCAGACGGTGAAAGAGCGAAGGCATAAAATATTCAATTTCAGTTTCCAGTTTCAACTAAAAACGCCATCCTGGGCCCTTATGCCTACTAGACTAAACACAGCAATAACTGGGCTTTCACTCTAAACTATTAGTACAGAATTTGGAATTTTTCAGGGTTTATGAGTTGGACCTATAAAAAAAATCTTAACTCTTCCTTGTCTATCTATTTATCTATCTACATGTATGTATATAACTTATAAGATATATATATCCTAGTAGCTTAATACGTCGCGAATAAAATAATGTGTTCACTCACAATCAAATATTCTCGAATTTCTGCTTAGGCAGATGTAAGCCCCTTTTGTTATTTTCAAAAATTGAAATAGAGTATAGATTCTAGTTATACAGATGGCTTGCTTGTGGTTAATCTGGCTGCGAGTTGCAGACAAGAACCAGAGTCCAGACGTACGAAGTAGTGAATTATTTTGACTTCCCCGATTTAGGACCAAAACCTAAATTGTATTTTCATTGTCGAAATGTTTTTTTCTTTAATCGTAAGCTTGCTTTTAGAACCCATATTTGAAGAATTGCTTCGGAAGAATTATAAATATAGAACTTTGCTCTTTTAAAGTTTTTCACCCAGCTGTAAATGAAAGTTGGAAGCGTGACATTATTTTTAAAGTGATTTAAATTAAGCCTCATAATTTTCACACATAAGTCGCGCCTCTGGCCTTGGCTTGGCTCAGCTGAACAACAACAAAAAACAACACTAACTTTGTTTAAAATCTTGCTTAAAATTCGTTTTCCATCTGTAATGTGCTGTGTCAATTAGGTGCTCAGACAGACTGACCAGAGCTAGTATAAAATATATATTATTCCTTCTATCTGAGACTGTCTACGTACGTACATGTAATAACGAGCGATATTGATTTATTGCTGTGTGATGGTTTTAGGCACGGAGGGACATATGACGTGTGAGCACGATAACCCACCGATATTATGGGCTATTTACAGTATTTCAACACGAAATGATGGGTCTTGTCGTAAAACTAATGCAATTTCTTATAGTCATTTTTACTTCTGCATAAAAATGAGTTGGTTTGAATAATTCAGCCCCAAAAGTGTCTAATTGATATCTGGGTGATTAATTGTGACACTTACTATATAGGAAAAATATTGCTTCATGCACTAAAATATGCGGGAGTGGAATCATCAGAGGTTAAAAAACTCAGACCACAGCACTCTTAGTTTGGTCAAATGTTTTAGCAAAAAACTATAAAAGAATCATGTATTTGGCAAATAGATAAGAATCATGAACTACGAGTTATTTTATGATTTTTTTGTTTGTTGAAGTGCCGAAGTGATGTAATAATAATTATTATTGACAGTATAACCAGTGACTGACCTGACACTTACTTTTGAGAATAACAAAGCCATTAACTTAAAAAAGAATTAAAAGCCAGCAGGATTTGTGGATCTGAAACAAAATGAAGTAAAATGCTGCAATTTAGTGTTAAACTTTGGAATTTAGCCCATCATCAGTTAGTAAATAAATATAAGTATAGACCTCTTGCACTAAATCATGGAGTTTAGCAGTGTCCAACCACTTCCCGGTTAGCTTAGTGTTTAAACTCTGGTCTGTTGAGCAGGAGGTCGTGGGTTCAAGTCCCGGCCAGACCAATACTCAGGGTCTTAAAATAACTGAGTAGAAGGTGCTGCCTTTGTGAAACAACTACAAATGGTTAGACCTTCACGTCTTCTTGGATAAGGACGTAATGACACTTAAATAAAATTACTTACTTACTTACTTACTTTTTACTCTTTTTTTCCCCAGCATGGGAGTAAACCTTCATTGTTTCATTATTTTGTTCTTTTATCCATGCAGTTATCTTCTCCTATATAATTATCTTTATCAAAATTTTAAATGTTGTATTTAATCATGGGTATTGTGAAATAAGAATGTATGAACTAAACATGCCTGCTGATAACTCAGGTGTTAGAGCACTTGTGAATACAGGAGGCTGTTGCTTCTAATCCTGGTCTCTTCCTTGGGTATGGACGTAACAGCTGTTGGCCTTGTTTCACACACTTTCTCTTCATAAATGGGGGACATTAAAGAACTTGTTGATTTACACAATGTATTTGTGAAGAGAAAGGGATTGTCACCAGTATAATGGCCTGTCCTCTTCTACCACTACATCCTTGCGTAAGACTCGTACATATGAGGCACGTTAACACAAAAAGGGCTTTAGATAGGAAACCACTTAACATGTTAACAAGCTTCATCTTGTGTGCTTGTTCGCTTTAAGAGGTAATAATGCACTTTCCAGTATTTTATTTCAAGAGCAAATGACAGTTTCTGACTTTTCTGGCCTTTTATCCCATAATTCCTTTGTCTGAGGTCGATTACATAATTTCTTTATTTGAGAGCTAGGCTTAGGTTACTAGCGAATTAATAATCCTCAAATATGACTATAAATAACTACCCTTGGTGCAATATCAAATGAATTGTTGATATTGTGAAATAAATTAATATTGTAAGACCAAGTTAAATGCTTTTGGTTTAAAAAATAGCTTTGTTAAAAAAGGAAAACTCTAAGTGTGTATGCATGGAAGCCTTAGTAGCGGGAAATTTATGTACATTTGTAAAAGGTAAATGTTGTCTTTGGATTAATGGTTTAATAATAGGAAAATTTGGTTGCAAGTTAGCAATTTTTAGTTTAAAAAAAAACAGAAACCAGTGGCCTTACAACAAAAAGCTTCACCCACCCCTTTGGAATGGCATTTATTGTCACGTGACCAGCACAGTGCAATCTGATTGGTGGCGAATAGAACTTGAAAGAAGGTGCAATCTGATTGGTTGACGCCGCCAAATCGTGACACAAAAAAATAAAAACATTTTGCGATTCTTGACTCGGGCTGGCCAAAGGCCTGGCCTAATACTTAATAAGCAATATTATTAATATAAGCTAAAATTGCACAAGTGCATTTGCAAAACCAGATGTAGATTGTCTGAGAGGAGTGCGTGGTGATTCAGAGTGGAATCTGACCACAAGACAATGTGCGCTATTTTTAACTTTAAAAAATATCAACAAAAGTACTTACAGTACATAAGCAAGTAATTCATCAGACTGTGATTCTAGGAAAACCACATGCTTCACTTGAAAAACCAATATTGCTTGAATCACGAAATCTTGTGCAATTTAACATGGAATTATCTTGTCTGGCATGTGATTTTAGCATAATTTGTAGCATTAATTGCCCTCTTTAAGTGTATACATGTATGAATCAAAAATTAAGTTGATCTTATTTGAAAATCTGGCTTTAACAATGAGGAAGGGTGGCATTTTCCATTTGTCAATATTTTATCTTGTTCCAGAGATGGTTTTTGCAATATGTAAATGAATGAACTGTGACGTCATTTGATTAACACAGCCTGGAGGCAAATAACAAAATGAAGAAAATATATGCATGTAGTGGGTAAAACAATTGAAGCTTTGCACATAATACAGTGTATTGTACTAAAGAAAATAGCGGTACACATCACTGGAATATGTGATGTTGCCATGGAAATACTCTTGGCCCCAGGCTCATTTCACCTTTACGATAAAATTACAATAATATTTGTGTTACTGTAATTATAGAAAATCATTTCACCTTTAAGATAAAATTACAATATTTGTGTTACTGTAATTATAGAAAATCATTTGCTTAATTAAACCACTCACATACAATGTCGACATTGTTCCAAGTCTTCTGATGTGGACACAGCAGTAATTTAATTGTTTTAACAAAATTAATAAGAAATTAGGACATTTAATTTCCTCATGGAAGAAGCCTAGGGCCTAGAGTGTTTCCATGGCAACATCATAATTAGCACAGTGATGTTTAATTTCCTAAGTTCCACTTTTCCTAAGTGCAAAGTTTCAATTGTTTTTACCCACTATTTGCAGAGATATTCAGACTTTATTTTGTGATTTGACTATCAAAATGATGTCACGGTTCGCTATTTGCATAAATTATTGCAAAAACCTTAAATCTGGAATGAGATCAGATATTAACAAATGAAGACCTTGGTGCAAAAAGGGCGTAAGTAGTATGTTTATATTAGGTGCTTAATTAAACTGCCAAAAAAAAAAAAAGTAATTATCATCTAGCATGCTAAGATATTACTTGAAATGTAACAGGAATGAAATACGGCTCAAAAGCAAAAAAATATTTTTTGGTTTTGTTATTCTATATTGGGGGAAAGGGGGGGTTGGGGATAGATCTAGAAACAACGTTATCGTGCATGCGCTCATTGGATGTACGTTTCAGCGGGAAATGCCTTACCGCTTACAAACTGAATCTCAAACGGACTTTCGCTCTCTCTGAAGTCGGACACCAGCTGGAGAGATGGTTAAAACAGTGGAGATACTTGTTGGAAAGATGGAGTAACATTTCAAAAAAGCAACTCTGTGTAAAGGGCTGTTGGACATCATTAAGTCGCCGGCTTAACTCATGGTTGAATGAAGAACTGTTTGACTGAAAGGCGGTTTGTTATTGCTGGAGATTTACATGGAGTCGTGTAGTTCTACAGCATCAGTAGTTGACACTTTCTGTTTTAATTTAAAACCATAATGCCCTCTGGTAAGACCCTCCACCTTTAAAATAGTCAAAACCTCATCACCCTATTTAGAAAATGATACCTGATAAAATTATTATTTTCCAAAAGATTTTGACTTGATGCGATGAAATGATTCTTTTCCAAAAAAGTTGTATATTTGACATGAGTTAGCCTACATGTATTTCTATTGACAGCTTTTTCAAAAGTGCAGCAAATAATATAAATTTTAGACCTTCATGCTCTAAGGGGCATGCTGCAATGGCAGGATCTGTTGATAACATGTCAAGACTAAGCATCATAGGAATGGATTCAGTTTGGTGTTGAATTGTGACATATTTGTCATTAAATTAATCTGTGATCAAATACATGTAGAAATATTAGGAAAAGTTAAACTGGATTATTGCAGGGTTCATAATGCCATCAAATGTAATCAGCAAATTCATTTATTAAACATCTACACCTTAAAGTTTTGGCATGTTCAATGTTTCAGAAATAGAATTTTGGGCAAAATATTTGACACCAGATTCACACAAATACTGTATCTCCTAGCTGCTACAATGTATGTGTGGTCTGGTTACCCAGTGTGCCCCTTGGAGCATGAAGTGACTACATCTATTGTTAAACTGAGACACCAACTGTTAAACTTAGACATCTATTGTTAAACTGAAAGCAAAAATCTACATGTAAATACACATAGTTCAATTAACTTTAAACTGCATTGCAAAAAAAGAAAAATATTTGATCTGAGCTACAAAAGTTTTACTTTAATTTAAATAGAAATTTTAATTAAACCTATGTTATTCACTTGAACAAAATTAGTCAAACAGATATGAAAATGAAAATTATTTGCTTCTTTAGAAATGTAACAGAGCTTAAATTTTTTTTTAACTTGCTGCCATCACAGCCAATTAGTCATTCAGCAAAATAACAAATTGGCAGTGCAATAAATGTGTGTGTGTGTGTGTGTATTTACCAAAAAAGTTTCAAATTCTTAATGGCAGATACATTTTAGTGGTATAATAATGCTTGTAAGAGTATTCTAGTTGTAGTATTTTCTGTTGTTATGGGTTCAGCAATACAGCTAAAGGATGCAACAGTACAAGAATGAAATTGAAATAGTGTACTAGCTACTCTTGCCAGTAGACTGTGACACCCCAAGTTTTTTTACGTCCCACGTGATGTGAATATTCTGTACCACGGATTACTGTTTGGTATATAACTGCCGGGTAGATTTCTTGTTGGCGGCAGTTGTAGTCTTTTGTGGACAAGTTTCGACTGCCTTGTAAATTTCAAAGTCTAGAAATCGCTGGGAAAAATTTGCTTCTCGCTCTTCTTTGAGTTCTGGAGTTTATTATTAAACATATTTGAAGAACCACATAACGTGGCTTAACTTTTAAGGTAACTAGAGGAAATATTTTGCCAATTCATCTGAGATATTTTAAGATTTAATTTAAGATGGTAGTTATATTTTAAGATCTCATTGTCAGTCATTCTGCGGTTTTGAAATGTCAAACTTGTCTACAATGTGTCATTCTACTGTCTACAACAAGGCATTCTTTGTCTACAATGTACATTGTAGAACAACACGTCGCTTTTCTCACGCCGCCACACAAAAATCTCTACCAGCGGTATGCCAAACAGTGATCACGTGGTACAGACCATTCACATCATGGGGGCCGTAAAAAAACTTGGGGTGTCGCAGTTTACTGGGAAGAGTAGTATGACTAGTTCCTGTAAAAGCTAGTGTTTGTCTAGTGTTGTCGATGGGGAAGTAAAACACCAGCTTAATCAACTAAAAGTTTAATAATGTATTCTGTAAACTGCACTGGCAAGTGGGAAGCAGCTGATATTTTGAGTGTTAGCCCTTTGTTAACTATAAGTACCATACATGTACCTGTATCAACTTTTAGTTAATTATACCAGTGTTTAAAATTTAAACACTACACTGTTATAAAAAAACTGTTATTCCATTGCCAATAAAAAATGTAATTTTATATTCACATCCCTTTTTTCAATTAATTTGCTACTTTTCTGTGTCCATAATTAACCTCCCATATTTGTACTTAATTGTAAGTACAGTAGTTTGACTCAGCTAAGAAGTTAGTCTCCTTCACAGCCATTTTTTGTGTCGTCATGTGAGTAGTGTTGCGTGACAACACAAATCGCAGCCATTTTTTGTGTCGTCATGTGAGTAGTGTTGCATGACAACACAAATCGCAGCCATTTTTTTGTGTCGTCATGTGAGTAGTGTTGCATGACAACACAAATCGCAGCCATTTTTTGTGTCGTCACGTGAGTAGTGTTGCGTGACGACACAAATAACGGCTGCGAAGGAGACTACTAAGAGGTTGGTATTAATGAAAAAACTAGACTATAAATAGGCCGGCTTCGATATTATTGTTTTGAGCAGACCATTAATAATTACATGTATATATTTGTTTACAAAAACAAATGAATTCACCAGACTTTCATGTTTTTAATTTGTAAATTGATTGCCAACCTGCTAGGGACCAGTGGCACTTAAAATCTAGATTATTACTTTCTCTACCAGTGCTTGTCTCTGTAAGCTCACAAGTAATAGATACAGAATGATTGGCCATGCTTTAGGAGATTTACAAACTTGAGCTGAAAGCGAGCGTTTGTAAATCCAATAAAGCACGGACACAATTTAATTCTTTATCTGACTTATCATCACTTAAATTATGACTTATTTTGGCCAAGAAAATCGAAGCCAACGTTTATGTAAATCAGGACGAAATCTGTATCAGATTTACAGATCACTTATCTGTTAGTGATTTCCTTTGTTTTTGCCTCATTACTTATTAATGAGTTTGATAAGTACTATATAAAGAATGAGCATCCGATCTTTATGGGATTTACAAACTCAAGCTGAAAGCGAGAGAGTGTGAATCCCATAAAGATCGGACGCAAATTCTTTATCGCACTTATCAAACATCTAGAAGTAGAGTCATATTTTTAGTTATTTTGGCAATGCAACTTATTTTGGCCAAGAAAATCGAACCAAATGTTTATGTAAATCAGGACGAGATCTGTATCATATTTACAGATAACTTATTGCTCTGTGATTTCCTTAGGTTTTGCTTCATGAATTATTAATAAGTTTGATAAGATCTTATAAAGACTTAAAGGTCAGGCAAAATCAGAAATAACAAAAAAAATGGGGGAAATATGTGGGGATAGGGTCAGGCAAAGTCTGTAAACAAAATGAGAAAACAGCAATTCCTTACTCCACTGCAATTCCTTGGGGAAGGGGTCCACCTGTCCCTCTATTTGTCCCTCTGACAACAACCCTGCCTGTAAATACCAATATAACTGCAATATTAATGCTGCTGGGGATTCACATAGCTGCGTGGTGACCAGTGCCAAGTTAAAAACTACAATGTAGAATACATTTTTGTACTTGTGCATGTTGCTGTAAGCTGACAATTGCCCAAGATAAAGTGTTTTGTTTTGTTTAACCCAGCTGTAAACCCCATAATTTCTTTTAATGGACATCAGTGTTGTTTTACAGGGTGTGAAACATCACTGTTCATATATTAAAGGAACACATACATTGTACATGTATTCACTAACTGCATGAAGACCTGCTCTTGCAAATTGAAGGCTGTGTGCAAAAATGGATGTAAGACTAAAGTCTCTCCTGATCACATTCTAAATTCTCCTTCCATTTCTTAGTTTTCTAAGAGAGAATTTAGAATGTGATCAAGAGTCACTAATGCCCTTTTTGCAAACAGCCCTTCTATTAATGTCAGCCAGTACTAATGTTAAGAGCAGCTGACCCAGTCTCATTTTCATTAATAGCTCTTAAAAACCTGCACGTCGGCATACCACTTTGTGTAAATTTCCACCCCAGCGTTATTCTGCTTATTTATGGTTATTTTTATTAGTCATACACCTTGGAAGATCCTGATTGGTTGACATTTTCGGCAAAGAATAAACAGATCACTACTTAGGGAAAATATGTTGTCATTATACTCCACTGCCCGTTAAATGAAGACAAGTCATTTCCATTAAGTGATTCATATTTTTTTTGTAATTATAGCTATTCATTTTAGGGTGTGATTGAATTTTATTTTCTAATGGCAGGAGCTTATTACCAGGAGCATCCATATATACTATACCTGTGAGTCAGCGTATGACCAGTTTGAGCTATTTTTAGAACATGTTTCCCAGGAAACTGCCTTCTGACTCTGCTGTGATCGTGCATACATGTATGCTTGCCGTAATTATCGAGATTAAGAATGATCTATTTTTCTTTGAGGTGGTTTTACTAAAATGCTGCATTGTCCTGACTACGGTTTGATTGGATTCCCAGAGTGTGGGCATGTGAACTCCTGTGAGATCTGTTCTAAATATAGCTCAATCCGGTCATACGCTGACTCGCAGACTGAGTATGGGAGGTGGACGCTCCTGGTAATGGTCTCTTGCAAATGGATAATTTCCCTTTGGATGAGAAAACATTCAAAGTAAAAGAGGACAAGGGAAAGGGAAATTAAGACTTAAGTAATTGAAAAGGAACCTGTACTAGTACCAGCCAATCATGTTGATGAGTAGCACAGTCACCTATACATTTGCTGTAACACAGGTCAAAATTACTTAAGTCTTTATTATTGCTCTTTTGATCTATATTTATTTACCTTTCTGTGTACAATGGACATGGTAATTAAAAAAATTGAATATTTATATTATTTAGGTAATTAAAGTAATTAAAGCCCATAATCCTTTGTGGGCGTGGCAGAGTTCTGTATTTATAACATAAGATAAAAATGTGTAAATAATTACAAAATTGCAGCTGTGGCTCTACTTAAAGTCACCATAGTTCAAAGAGAGGCAATTATCTCTTCATTTTCTTTGAGAGAAAGCATATAAATGGGTTTCCTCCCTTTTTTCTTTACTGGGAGTTCATCACAAATATGGTGGACGGTGGAAGCATAGACAACAGCAGCATGCTTGAGGTTAACGGTGAATGTCATGTCATGAATATTCTCCCGCAGATAGAAATGGCCTTTGAGGGCTCTCTCTCCCGTTTGCTCTTCTTGTTGGGCTTGTGCTCGTTGCTTTTCCTCTCGATATTTTCGGACCCTCTCCCTTGTTTGCTCTCTTATTTTCTCTCTCTTAATTTGTAAGACAACCCGCGCCACTTCTCTGTGTTCTTTCACTCTGTTTTGTCTTTCTGTTTTCTTGATAACGCTTCTCATTTTTGCCGGACGCTTTGACAGCTCTTGAATTGCTTCATTCTTTAACTTGTGTGATTTTCTTTTCTTTTTTTTATTTATTTTTATTTTATTACTTCCATCACAAATTTCTTGCATAACGATACAATACAATATTAAAGTGATGAGGAGTCTAAGGAAAGCAATACTGCTTGAAAAAATAGACCCCTTTAAAAAGTTGTTGAGTGATAAAAAATATATTTGATAGAAGTAATAAAAATAATTACAGAAAAATTATGTTTCTGGTTTTTTTTTATAATAAGCCCTCTCTCTCTCTCTTTTCTTCTACCTTTCTTTCTTGAGCCACTTTTTTGTGTGACAGTGGCAAGGGATTAATATCTTTTGTTTTCTCAATTCAATTCTTGAGCTTTTACTTTCCGAGTGAGCGAACGCACGTGCTTCAGGTCATTCACCGTATTTATAAAACATTACGACATCTGCCCTTTAATTTCTTGTTGGACCCCCCTATTCAGCAGTTGAATGCATGTGACAGACTGTGGAATATCGATCGAAGAAGAAGCCATTGTAGGTCGAGAACATATGCAGGTTACAAGGCCATTTCTTCAGCTTTCTTACCTTTCTTATCCTTTGCTACGCTTCGTGAACACAGTAATAATGGCCGAAAGTGTTTCCGCGTCACTTAAACTTAAATATCTAGCGCTGTATGAATCAGAAACGGCTGAAAACGTTGGAGATACAGGATGAACACAAGCCCATTGCAGTGGTATCGGAGTGAGTACTCATTTGTACTAGCTTGGCATAAAATTTTCGGGTTACCTGGTACACATGTTATAGATTTCAACTCTTCAAAAGCGTTACGAAAAGTGTTTCCGAATTTTGTATTTTTCTCTGGAAGGAAATCAGTGCAACAGATTTAGTACAAATTTGGACTGCACAGAGCTTTACATCTTGCCCATTACATTGCCGCTTTTAGATTTTGTGTATGACGAAATTGTGAACTTCAAAATCCTTCTTTCTGTTTAGCGGTCATTTCTAAAACTACCAGCGTTACAGCTGTGGCAATAATACAACTTATGATTTCAAAAAAATTAAAGATATAGATAAAATAAATCATTTCTGCTGAAAATCATACAGCGTGTTGTTTGCTGTTTAATTGACCAAAATAATGGCTGTAGCTATAACATGAAACAAGAAATTCACATTCTTACAAGTTTTAGGGCCGGTTTTAGCTCGCCTTCGGTGTTACGCGTTACACATATTTTAGCGTGTTTATTAAAACTAGGAATTATTTTCGAAAACTCTTATGATAAAACACAATTATATTTCTATGCTGTTTTGAAGGTATGCTATCAAGCTACAAATGTGAAACATTTTAGAAAAATATTTAATATTGAGTGAGATATTAAAATAAAAAACATGTACAGTGCATAATTGCATGATTTGGTGTGGTGATTGTGCTACTCATCATTGTGTGAAGCCACTTAGATAAAATTACGTGCCAATGAACTTGAACATCAACACCCCCTCCCTGGGCAACCCCCCAGACATTTGGATTTTTCTTGATAAAATTCCTCACCACTGGGTCAAAAATGTTGTTCTAATCCCCCCATCTCAAGGCTCGCTCACTGGTGAAATGCCCCACCCTGGGCCAATCTTAAACCATAATTATTATACATTGCATGATCATCTCAAACAGAACGCTTCTGGAACGTATTAAATACAATTGAATACCAGTATTTTGATATGGTATGTTAATATACTGAAAACATAATCCTTTACAACTATATGTAAAAGTTCCCTTTCCATAACAGCAGCATCATCAATCGCTCAATTGAAAATCAAACAAAATGACCAATTTTTAGATCCAAACTGTATTTGGCTATATACATTGTAACAATCTTAATCATTCCCAAATACAAGTGCTGCATGGCAGCAGTAATACTGAATGGTTCATGACCCGTGCAGGGGCATAGCTACCTGTATGCCCGGATGCACATGCGGCACTCAACATTTTTTGAAAGAATAAAAAAGTAGCTTGTTTTAGGGAGTGGAGCGGAGGGGTATGGCCCTTTGAGATGAAATTTTACAATTGTGCATCACTCCGAAAAAATCCTGGCTATGCAACTCAAGTGCCAACTATATGCAAATTCCAAGGGAAATATTGAAATTTCTTTAAACAAGAAGAAAATATCTATCCCAGACTCCACATTTCCAAATAATTTGTCATAAGCCACGCCCTTGGACGCTGCTTGGAACACCACATTTTGGACTGTCAGTTTGTGCCAATTTTTATGTACCCCTCCCCCCCCCCCCCCCTCCCTATTCAATGTTGAGAAGGTGCATTTCCCCATTCAGTTTCATCTATTGAACTCAAAAACCAACATTGAACTGGGGAAAGGGGTGATAGCAGGATTTTGTGGTGACTTATTAGCGAAAAACGGGTGTTCCACGAGGTTTTGTCCACGGGTGCAGACCTTGACAAAAGAGATAAAAAGATGTCACTGCACTCCCCTTCAGCCCCTATTTGTAACAACAACAACAACACATTTTATTTCGTACTGGAATTAATAATAGTTACAGGTTTACTGGAAAAATGAAAAGCTCAATAATTGGTACTGGTAGGCTCAGAATAACTAGAAAGCTAAACTAAGCTGAGCCACCGGAACAAAGTTCAGATTGCAATTTGATATGGCGGTCAGAACGAAAACAATGTACATAATTTGTTATATAATGAATACAAGAAACGGACAGACGTAAACATAACAGGGACAACTATAAACTTTTGACACTAACACTATAACAAGCACAAAAAGTTACATTCGAAAGTTAATTAGGAGCTAACGAGGCTAGATCGGTGGAGCTAGCAAAGTAGCCGCCATCTTGTACGCTGACCGCTGACTGCTACTAAGTATGTGTACATATATGTATGATCAACAACTAAGAGCCTGGGAATGAGGTTAGTGTATGATTGGTCAAATTCTACACCCTACCTCGATGTCAAAATTTAAATGACTCCTGGAACAAGGAAAAGTCGAATGCCGAGGGGGGAGGGGAGGGGGGGTGTTGCTCCTTTGAATTGATTGGCACACAGGTCATAATAAATTATTGCTGTATGACATGTACATTATTTTTTTGTAGTCTATTGCCTTTGATCATGTGATATTGATGTTGATGCATGACAGCAGTTTATTGTTTATCTAGCTGCATTAAACTTGTCGTTTGTTTTGCATCTTTGGGGATGCATATTGAAAAATAAATTCCATCTTTTTTTCATTTTTTCTACATAAATAACAATGCAGAGGTAACAAAATCACTATCATAATTAAATCATAATATTAAATCATAATATTATTATTATTAAATCATAATATTGTTATTATTAAATCATAATATTGTTATTATTAAATCATAATATTGTTATTATTATTAAATGGTGGGTGAAATGAAGTGCAATAAAAAATTATATATATTTTTTCATCAGTGTTATGTTTGCTTTCCAGATGGGCTTATTCACATTCTTCTCTGCTGTCTGTGTAGTGCTGCATATGATAGGCACTATACTGACTGGGGAGGTAGGGGGACTACTGAAATCTGTCATCATCTGTCATCTTTCTGTTGACGACCAGTCATGCATGTGTTGTGACAGTATCATGACATGCAAGCAGAACGTGCCAACTTATAAGTTCAATGGAGTCTCAGATTGCACCATTGTAACAGGTGAGATAGCCTTGTAATGCAACAATCAGTGCCTAATTCCTGACCCCCATCCCCAGGGGTATCGAGGACAATGTACTGATGAACTCCTTTAGAGCCACAGGTCTCGCACTGTTCCCAGACATGCCACTGGATAGGTATAGTTTTGGAACCGTCTTAGTCTGATCAAAGTGGGGTCACAAACTTAGTCCTTTGGGCCCCAATAGCTGTTATTACAGTGGCCTCTAGGAATAGCAGTTTCAGCGATATTGACCTGAACACCTCACTTCGATGTAATGAAGCACCATTGAAATCATCATTATTGCATGAGACCAACACCCTCTTAAACAAGCATGACTAATTTAGATATTCCTAGAGGCCACTGTAATATCAGCTACTGGGATTGTACTAGGACCAGTTTTGTTTATTTTCCCTTCAAATTCTGTTATCACTCAACTTGATCCAGTGAGACCAAATTCTGAGGCCAAACAAATTAAATTTCAAAGCTTCTGAATGTTTCTCTTTGAAGATAACATTTAGAGAAGTAAACTGGTTGTTATTTTTGGGGATTAAACTATCCAATTTCAGATGAATGATTGCCTGATACGGCTTCACGGTTGATACATGTATTTAAAGGTAACAATTGAAGTTCATGTCAAGTAAACATTAATGGGAAACAACATTTTCTAGTGCGAATGGTTCCTTGGAATATTACAATTACCAGAAGACAAGTCAATTTCGTCTGATTTATTTCATGTTTTGCTCTAGTGCAACTGGGGCCTTGTGGTATTTTTGTTATTGTTAGAAGATTAATTGTTAGAAGATGAATACAAGGAAAAGAAGTAATCTCATAGGATGATAAGGCTAGTCTGAAAAAGTGGTATGGTGATCACTTATTGTTCTGAAGTACCACAGTCAACATTTTGAGAACTCTGGCATGTGCATTGTACAACCCTTCCCAATTTTCAGGAAAATACCACCAAGACTTTCTCTCACCTGAGCAATAAAAAAAAAGATTGATGTACATAGAGATTGTTATTACAAGTATTAAAATCTTATATTGCAGGTATCTTGAAGGAACTGATGTATGGATTGTGTGTGCTGAACATCTTTGGATCATTAGTCTGCTTTATTGCTACAATACTTGGGTGTACGTCTGTCGCAAGGCAGGCTGGAAGGGATCAGGTAGGTGCATTATATTGTATATTGGAAGGATTTGCCCACATTGTGGAAAAGAAGTATTGGTTCATACATCTTGCATTTCATTGCTTGTCTCAAAAAGTGTCACTGAAAAGTACATGTACTTGAATTCTAAGACAAGGTCTTGGAAAGTCCTTGAGTTTCTTAAGGCCCCATTTACACAGGCGATTTTGTGTGCAATTTGTGTTGCTATTTCCACTGCAATTTTGCTCACCAGCGAAGTTGCACTTTCAAATCGCCCATGTAAACTAGCAGCGATTTTGATGCAATTTTGTCACCACCAAATCGTACTGGTTTCGAGCATGTTCTAAACTTGATGCAACTTGATGCAACTTGATGCAAATTTGTGGTGAGAAAAATTGCAGTGGGATGCAACAAAAATTGCATAAAAAAATCGCCTGTGTAAACAGGCCTTCAGGAGACATAATTTTATTTTCCAATTAAGATAAAATTACAAAAACAATACTTTTCCCCCAAAAAAGTTGATGGTTTAACAACAGCTGGTGACTGTAATGACATCTATAGCTATGACCCAGCTGTGCACTTTAATTTTCAGAAGATTGAAAGTCCTTGATTTTGGTTGGCAAAAGCTGTGTGGAAAAGGGTATGATCCAATCGACATGATGCTGTGTGATAGTTGGGCAGTGGTTTTGGGGTTTAGGTGTAAACACTGTCAGACAACTGTTGTTGAAATGTCAACGCTAGAGACTGTTCCCCAGAAGCACTGGAGACCGACGATTCTCTCTGTGTACTCTACTTGATCATGCCAGCTACAAGTTTTCTACAATACTCTTTTTACTTACCGTAGAAGCCTGGATTTGAAATAAATGCTCCTACTCAATATTTTTCTCCCCCCACTATGCCTGTGTTGGGAGACCTCTGCAACACTGACCTACAGAGAGGAATGGCAAGAAATTGGTTGCAAGTCTTAGTGAAGTGTGTCAGTTGGTTGTCAGTAAAGTGTTGCTCAAGAGTTGCCTATCAGTTACCCAACACGTGGGTTGGATGATAAAGTCCACTTTTGTCAAAGCTACATGTATATGAACCATGGAAGTGCAAAACGTAATTATCCTTACTCAATGGGGTTCTCTATAGGATTCTCTGATTGGTTGATAGCATGCATGTGTTAGAATACAGATACACAGATGATGGCCTTTTTTGCTAATTGTATAATTTTTTATTCTGCCCTGGGTCTGTCTGTCCTTTAGCCCAGTCCTCACTAGCGACATACGCATAAGCACAAGGCAGTGAGGACGGCAGCAACATAAGCACGGCAGCAACATAAGCACGGCAGCAACATAAGCACGGCAGCAACATAAGCACATGTGCATGCTTATTAAACATCTCTGACTACCGTATTTTATCACGTACAAGTGGCACCCCGTACTTGAGCCTGATAAACAGAAGCTTGTTTTTCACGAAAGGTTTAAGGAAAAACCTTGTGTATAAGCCGCACTACAAAATTCATAAATGCCCATAATTGAAGCAAAACTTATTCATAAGAGATCGTCATATCACAACAACAAATTGGTTACAACTTTCCTTGGCCTTTCTTGTGTATATTTTAACCTGCTGTCTTTAAATCACTTCAGAATTATTCTGTTGTTGTTCCCCATTAACCAACAACATATTTAAAGTGCCAATAACCCCCAAAAAAATATTTTTGACGTCTATTCTGTATAGCGCCCTGACAAAGAATTCGAAAAAATAAAAGTGAAAAAACTAAACTTCGACGATTTTACTGGCGTCAAAGTTAGCGAAAACATCCGTTTTGGGCTTCCTGTTTCCAGTTGGAAGTCAGCGCGAGTCTTGGTGAGGGCCTGGAATTATGACGTCAATCGGGCGCATTTTTACTAAAAATACCAGAATCCTTTGCACGGTTTCTTTTGTTCCTTTAATTTAGACTATTGTCTTGGTATTCTCAAAGGAGTTGGAAAATCTGAATAAGAAAAAGAATTCAAAAAGGAAAAACGTCCTATTATAGTCTAATCAATAGGAAATAAACTCCATCACAAGAAAGAGCACAACAAAATTAGTAAATTTACCAAATTTGGTGATATTTCATTGGATATTTATCATGTGGTGAGCTTGCAAGAGTCGCAGAAATAAGAGACGTTTGTATGGGATTGAACGAACGCCTGACTACATACACGTCACAGGCCACTGGTCTCCAGGCTCCCAAAGGGAATTGAAAACTGACGGCCACATGTTCTGGTTCTCAACTTTGAAACGCCGTAAAAAAAATACTGTTGAGTTTTAGCCACCTATTTTTGCCTTAAGTTCTAAATAATGGTTTAAAGTTTCAATTCAAAAAAAATAATTTTTGGGGTTATAGGCACTTTAAGGAACTTCATTCCTTTAAACGCACAAGAAAGTAAGATTTTCTGGTGAAACTATATGAGCACGTGTCGTCTGTGGTCCGCCATCGTGGATTTTCAAGGAGGCCTGGAGCGAGAGTTTTCTTGCGTGAGCTCCGAAGCTAAGTTGAACATGACCTCGATGAGAATTATACTTTATTTGAAAATTTGAAGGCTTCCAATATGGCCTTTAACAACCCTAGGAACCATTCGAGGAGTTAGCAGAGAAGATGACTTGCAACTGGACAGCTAGTTTTCTTTGGAAATCGAAGGACAGGAGTTTGAGTAGAAATCTTGCTGACACTCGTGTTCTGTGAATTGAAGGTGCCATTTCTATTGTTCATATGGCTTTGTTTACAGCCATTGCAAAAAAAGTTTTCTTGTTCTTTGCCAACAAATTTGAAAATGCTACCCCATATTACAAAATGTTAGAAATTTTAATTCTGGGAAATATCTTTAACCTTAAAATGTCCTCCCTTATACATAAAATACAATATGATAAACAAAATATCCCACCTGCCTTCCTTGAGCTAATTACTTCTGCTAAAGATATCCATAACTATAACACCAGATATGCAGCAAACCAAAATTTGTACAGGCCAGCCTCTATGGTTTATCACGATTCAAAGTAATTTCATCAAGAATCTGGGAATCAATACCCCTTACTATTAAAACCTTGCCCAAAACCAGCTTCAAGAAGCAGTACATACAGTTTTTACTAGATAAACAGTCATAATATTAAAATGTGTGCCTTATATATGCAAGACAAATATATACAAATCAGCAACTTATATTGACATTTTTATTCTCTTTTTTCCTAAGATAAGATTAAACAATAATGTAATGTCCTTCAAAATCTATACATAACTACATGAATTTATTTAAAATGTCACTTCATACTATTCTTTATTATTATTTATTAGCTATGTCTATTTCTCTCCTCATTTAGTTTTATCAATGTAGTGGCCAACTCGAAAGCTATTGCTACTTTGGCCACTACGCACATTTTTTTCTAAACATACCTATTCTTTTTTTCCCCACTTATTTCTTTATATATCATATGTATATTTATATGTTAATGTAAGATAAGGACCGACAGCTATAATTATGTGCAAATAAATGAATCTTGAATCTTGAATCTTGAAAACACTCGCATATAAGCCGCACCCCCAACTTTGTGGCAATTTTTTGTTACTTTCAAAATCTGAAAGTCAAAAAAGGTGCGGCTTATACGTGATAAAATACGGTAATTTTTCACCACCCCCTCTCAACAGAAGAATCTTGTGGCATACATCTTTTTACTTCACGTTGTGATGTCGTTTGTGCATCTATAAGAGGACAGATGCATTGCAGAATGACATCTATTTGCTAAATACATGTAGATGTCATTTCGTCTTGAAAATAAGAATTCCACCCATGAGACACACTCAAGGGACCAGCACATTATTCTGGAATTTCTTTGGGAATAATAGGACTGTTTTTTTTTAAAGAATAATAGATTGGAAATTCAAAATGGCGTCATCAAAACTCCCTGAAATGTCACGTCACAAAACACTTGTTTTACCATGTGACAGCCAAAGCAGCATTGGCCGATGCGAGCAACATTATTGAATTGAGCAGCTCCCTCATCTATGATTCGTACAATGAGTCTTCTTCTGGTTCAACTATTGAGCAAAATAGTCTCCCTGCATGCTCATCCTGCTACATGTATGTCTTTACTTGATAAACTGCGAAGATAACGTTATAGGTTGACTATTTCATAATCAATTGTTGATGCCTTGACAAAAAAAATTTATTGAGAATAATAGGCAAATTTGTATAGGTAATCAAATGGGGAAGAGTGTTTGTCAAAATCGAAGTAATTTCCCAAGCCCATTAATGTCATGGAAGGCAAACTACGATCCAGAAAAAAACATTATTTTAAACGAGCTTAGGCGGCATTTGAAATTTCACATGTGAAATTACAAATTAGGCGTGAAATTTCGAGTTGAAATTAGGGATTAGTTTGTCCTATGGTATTACAGGAATAATCTTGGGAATAATAGGGGATTACAAAAAGAATACAGCTATAGAATAATAGGTGGGAAATAATAATGTACTGGTCCCTAATTCAGACACACTCAAGTGGCTAGGCTGCTCTTCTTGTTTGCATTGTGATGTCATCTGTGCACCAGTAAGAGAACAGATCCACAGCAGAATGCACCTAATTGTTTTATACAATATTTAACAAAAAAGGAGCATACAAAATTTATGAATTTGTGCAAAATATGATGTCATCTGTGCATATGACGGTACTCCAATAACACATGTGAAACCTACAGTACTCTGATTGGTCAATATCCACTGCGTATTGTATTCAACAGATTAGTTTATATGTTCTTCTGACTACTGCTTATTCCATCATGGTTTTGTAATGATAATTTCGATGTTGGTAACTAGGGATGATATGGTTAATATCTCCTGTTTTTCTTGTTTCCAGCCCCTTTTCAGACGGCGTCTTTCTACTCGGTCAGAAAGCCATGAGCACACCCAGTACTCTTGGCTTCCTTATCCAACTGACCTTGACATGCTACCCCCCTATGCTCCCCCCATCTATAGATCCGTTGACAACTTCCAGGATTTTGGTGCAACACCTTACATTGTCCCTCCACCTGTGTTTGATCCGACAGATCTCCCGCCACCTTACTCTTCAAGAGTTGCTTCGGTTAATGGCTCCGGAATGTCTCTGAATACCCAGTGTGAGAATGTTCACCAACAAAGGATCAACAGAGAGAACAGGGACAGGAGTGGGGGAGGTGCTTCACTGATGGTGACAGATGGTGGGATGACTATCTCGCATCAATATGAGAATGAATATCAACAAAGGATAATTAGAGAAAGTAGGAGTAGTAGCAGCAGTAGTAGCTCAGCCAGGGTTACTGCGGCTGTCTTAACAAGAGATGGAATTAGGGAACTAACTCATCGTGAAAACACTAACACTCAAAGATGCACAAATGCTGAAAGACTAGATGGTAATAACTGTGAAGCTGTGTGCCTGACGACAGCAGGTGAAGAGACTCGAAATGAAAGCACATATCTACCCAGTTCCCAAAGAGGAGAAGGAAGAGCGAGTGGTAGATTGGCTATCGTTGATGTTTTGGGACAGAGGATGGAAGAAATCACCCTCCAGTTAGAAAACCATGTTCAACAATTGCGTGAACAAGCAGATGAAATAAGAGAAAGAAGAAATTGTGTAAGATCTTCTGGCCAGTGTACTAATGTTGGAACTCACGCGAATGGTTGTAGAGACATTGAGGTGCACAACTGTATTGCAAAAGGACAAAATGAAGGAATGCCACAAACGAACCTACAGCGGTTAACGGAAACTGAACAATCTGTAGAGATTATATCTTTTGAGAATGAAGGAGAAAATAAGACAGATGATGATTTTAAAGATGAACAAATAGAAGAAAACTGTAATTGTAGTTTTATTTTAGAAGAAACATTAACTGAAGAAGGATGTGGAAGCGAAGAGAAAGAATTGAATGAGGGAACAATGATGTGTGAAACAATTGAAGCCAAAGATCAAGATAAGAAATACAATCTACAATGTCACAGAGAGGAAGAACGAACTTCAGCAGTAAGAAAATACGATTCTGAGCCTCAAAATTTAACTGAGTCAGAAGCACATTTGAATGGTAATGCTAAACATGTTTCTGGTATATCTGACTTTGCCTCAAAGACAAGTAAAAATGTTCGTGATGACTTAATAACGGCAGAAGTAAGAAGGGAAGAATCTGTATACTGTGTTACAGGGTGTAAATATAATGGTTTGGAAAGTATTGGTAACGTGAACGTAGAAGGATTGGATGATAGTGTTTCATTGGACAGTAATGAAGATACTGCATGTCCTGAAGTATATTTTGATTCAAGAGAAGATGAAAGTGCCTCCGAGTACACAAATGATAGGGCCACAAACGTTAACGAAAATGGCATTACAGGGGAATGCCAAAGTAAACAAACTGATTATGCGAGGGAGAACATTAATTGCTGCAATGAAATGGAAGAAGATATAAACAGCAATGAAATCTTGCCAAGAGGTTGGGAAATTGCCGATGTAAGAGTCAGTGACTTTGAAACTTTGTCGGGTTGTGAGATTGCAGATGCTATCCTGGACACTTTTGGAAGCATCGCCACATCACAGAATGGTGAACCATCTACATGTGTCAGCAATCCAGAAACGCGCTCTAGTAATCAAGCTTTTAGTGAACAAGATGACTGCTCACTTCTACTTTGCACGAGCCATGTACAGGTTTGCAAAGAGAATCAAAACTCTGATGGGTCTTCTAAGCTGTTGGAGGACACTGACATCTTTAAGACCAACTGTACAGAGACCGATAATATTAAAAGGCACTCTGGTGCAGAGTCAGGTATTCAGAGAGAAGGAAACGCCAATTTTGTTTCGTACATCGACCAAAGTTGCCATGGTGATGTGTCAAGTGAAGAGGGGATACCTTTTATAAGTAAGAGTAATATTGTGGATGGCGCTGGTGTAAATTTGGATTCTGGGAATGACCCATCACAGCTCGACAATCAGTATACAGCAACAAGTCTTCCAGATCGTCAAAGCATTGATGCGAGATCAAGTGCTGCCAATACTGTGAATAATAATGAAAATACGTGTAAGAATGTAAAAGTACTTCTTAATTTGGAGAACATTTCCTTGGAGAAATCCGGAGAAGAAAGTAAAGGGGCCAATCAGTGCAGAGAATTTCCTACTCTGTTTGGGAGACTCGCAGCTACTGAATCTGGTATTCGAATAATAGAGAATTTAGGTTTTGATCAAAGCAACTGTAGGGAATCGGGAAGAATTAGTACAAACGGTATAGCCAGTGATGAAAGTAAAACTTATAGCATGAACGTGTGTGGTGTACAGAAATCTGCAGAAGAACCACACAAGAATGGGTACATTTCTAGTTTGCCAACAACTGAAGTAAATTTGTCACAAGAAGGAGACACCAACCAAAGTCTGATGCACAAAAACCTTCAAAATGAAAATCAAGTGGCCAGGAACATTGCTCAAGGTCCAGCATCCGAACTGAGAAGGAAGTCATTAGATGGAAGGAAACGGAGTTTAAGATCTAGATCAGCTTCATCAGTGTGCCATGAGTACATGACAATTCCACCGCCAAATATTGAGTTACCATTAGAAATTAGAGAAGCAGGAAATGGGTTTATGAACAATAACAACGTTGCGAGAAGTAGAAAAAGAAGTGGTGGCGATTCCAGGAAAAAAGGATCTTCAAGAAGCAAAGATGGAGCGATGAAAGTTATGCAAGAATCACCAAGGAAAAAAGACAGAACTCCTAGAAATAAAGAACAAGGTTTTGGACATGGAAACGATGTACCGGGGAACAAAAATCAAATGCGCGGGAACAAAGAGCAGTCCCCAGAAAATGGAGAAAGAATTTCGAAGATTAAAGAAAGAACAGATCGGATAAAAAGGGACATGCCTAAAAGCAAAGTAGGAACCTCGAGGAATAAGAATGATGCTTTGAGTCCCAAAGAAGAAAATCGCAGGATGTTTAAAGAGCTATCTAGGAACAAAGATGAAACACTGAAACACACTTCTTCGTTGGATAAGGCTTGGAATAGGTTTAAGAAGAGCAAGAATGGTCACTGTATGCTTGGACCTCCAAAGCATAGCGTATTACCAACGTGCAGTGGTAAAGAAGAAAGAATGAGTACTGCTGAAAAAGGTGTGGACCATCAGGGATTGCAAGATTCGACTGATACATTACAAGGTATGGTTCTGTCACAGCAGGGTAAAGAAACCGTGGTATGAGTGATTTTAAACGAGGTAACTTACAGTGACATTTACTTGCAACAGACGTCTATCATAAGAAAGTAAACGGCATTGCAAACCAAAATTTACTTTGCAAGTTGTCAACTAGCCAGCGAACAGCATCCCCTTCTTTATTGGAGAACGGCGACCCTTCTTGCGGGGTTCCCACCATTGGGGAAAAGTCAGATTATTTTTTTAAATTATTATTATTACATATTTATTTACTTACAGGATTAGCAAAAGTGATAAGCAGGAATTTGTTCACCAGGATTTTACGTTGTTTTTCAAAAAATCAGACGAAAGTCAGAAGCTCGGATTGAGTCGACGAAATTCTAGCCTGCGTACAGCATCCCTTACTTGAGGGAGAACGGCGATTTCTTTCTCCCCGTGTAGGGCCTGCGACGTCCGTGACGTCACTTCCAATATTTTGGTAATTAGCTATTTATGCATAACGAAGTCAAAACAAGATGGCGATTGAAATGAGATTGCGAAGTGTAAAGTCCGTCGCAGAGGAAATTTCTCTCAATTTTGGAATTCCATCTCTCTAACAGCTTAATGTTTTATGTAAATTTATTCGTGGGAAAGATGTGTTCGTGAGCCTTCCAACGGCTCAGGAAGGTCACTAATATTTTCAACTGGCGGCCCCTTCAAACCAACTCGCGGCCAGGTTCGGGGTTTTGGAAGAAAAATGCAATTGTCATTGAAGTTACTCCACTTGTTGCACTCGTGAAGGATCAAGTGAAGTGCTTACATAGTCGTGGATTTAAGGTGAATATTTGAGCAGGGATTTTAATTGTCTGAACAGATATTAATACATGTAATTTATAGTTAAGCTCGGTACGAACATAGTTAATAGAGTGGAATGGTTAGGAAACCCGGCAAACTTCAAAAGGGCTAACAAAGGCGCTGCGATTTAGGTTGGAAGGGGTAAGACAAAAGATTGTGCACGATCATAGTTCATTAGCGTTCCCTGAACGACTGAACTCACACGTTTCTATTGGCTGATTGATTAACATGTTGGAATTTCTATTGTGTTTTGTGCACGGTGGTGGTTGAAAAAAGCTAACAAAGACCTATAACAAAGAAGGTCCCTGAGTTTCCTAACCATTCCACTCTATTAACTATGGTACGAACCACTATATTCTTGGCAAGGAGAGAGGGTGAGAAACAGCAGAACTAAACAAATGCTTCATTACTTTGATCCCTGTTATACTCCAATGTAAAAACATTTTTTTCCCAACCTCCAAACAACATTGTTAATCAAGACCTCCGTGTAATTTTTTGGGCAATCATGGACACGGTTTTGAGCTCTGAGTCGCCTAACCTAACCCTACATGGGGAGAAACGGAAACGATGAAATCGCCGTTCTCCCTCAAGTAGGGGATGCTGTACGCAGGCTAACGAAATTCCAGATCTTTCACTTAAGTCAATGAAATTCAATAAAGTTTCTGCACATTTTACCTATCGAAAAATGATTTATAATTAACAAGTAGCCACTGTTTATCAACAAATTTTCTTCATCGTTTAGATTCAAGTTAGTACAAAAATGATGTATCACAGCTCAGTAAAAAGACATGGAAAAGTCAGGAAATTTTACTTTTCCCGGTGAGTGGGAACCTGTTGCTGCAATCCATCATGTGTGACATCCGGTTGTGAAACTTACACGGTATCGTGGTAACGCAAGCCAACCTGAAAATTAAAGTTAGATAAACTAAGTTATGAATGCAGTGAAATAACTACATTGAAGTAATCTTCTAGAGTACGGTAATAAGAATGGTACGATTTTGATAAAGGTTTTTTGGAACATGAGACTTTTAGTCACCATAAAAATGCCTAAAGTTTCGTTTTTTCGAACAAAATCACATTCGAAATGTTTTGAACATTTGGAAGGGGCACTGTCAACCCCCACCCCTCCCCCACACTAAAACGATGGATATCCAAGGAAGGGGTGGGTGGGTGGGTAGTTTCCCAGAAGCCGGGATTGGGCCAACTTTCTTATGATGTATGGATGCTTTCCAGGTATACTAGCGAAAATCTAAGACGATTTTGATGAAGGTGGCAAAGATTCGAGTGGATAAAAAGTACGGATTTTTAAATAAATGTAGAGCAACTTGAAATCAGTTCACTGGAACTAAAATCAAGTATACGTAATCAAATAGGGATGAGTGAAATTAGGGATAAGTTTCACGTGTGTTTGACAAAATCTGGCGAAGTAATTTCCCAAGCCGCTTCGGCCGGCAAGGGAAATTACGTAGATTTTGACAAACACAGGTGAAATTTAACCTAATTTCACGAGTCACTATTTGATTGCCATTAATATTATGGAGGGCAAATTACGATGCAAAAAAAGAAATTATGCGTTTGAAATTACAAATTTCGCGTGAAATTTCAAGTTAAAATTAGGTAGTAATTTGCCCTCTATGGTATTAGCTTGTATAATCCACTTTAATCTTTACCATACTCTCTCAAAGTATGAAAAGCATATCAGGACATTCACATGGTATTTCTCGAGGTGTTATTTTTGTAGTTTTGTTTTAAAGAAACGTGAAGGTTCAATTCGTTTGAAGTGCCCCTTTAAAGTGCATATAAGCCCTGCCTAATTATATTTTTTACGAAGAGACAAAGGATTCCGGAATAAAAAGTTGATTTGATTTATTTGTCATGGTGTATTGGCCGTTCAAAGTTGCCCCAAAATGGGTTGCCTGTGGACGAAAATCACCAGCGCACGAGAGCGCTTAACAAAATTGGCACTGGGTGTAGTTTGACGTCATCAACAGAACACGCTCGATGCGCCATTGCATGAAAGGCCTTGCCGAATGAAGCTCTCCGAAACGTTTAGCGCGATATTATCATCTTTCTCGGTTATCTAGTGAATTATTTTGCAAATAAGCCAACGCTTTATACCCGCGAGGAGACGAGTTCTGTTGATGACGTCACGTTTTATTCTCGTCCCAGTCCTCGAACGTGCGCGGAAATTCTAAATTTGGAAGTTTAGTCGCTAAAAAAAAGTAATGAAAACATTTTTATTTAAAAATTTAGATTATTTTCCGTACCTTTTTAAGGTCTAAGCTTTCAAAAAAAGCATAACTGGCCAGGGCTTATATGCACTTTAAGTCAATAAGGTACCATCAAAATGCCTGAAACTCGCTTTTGAAAACATTAATCAATTTTTTATGGAAGTAAAGGAGAGTGGTATGGACTGACGCCACGACATTCCATGGAATATATTAGGTGGGTTCATACTAGCACCTAAGTTTTCCCAAAGTCGACTTTTATATTATTTAACAGTTCACACACGCTTTGCGTGGCCGATCAAAAATCCATTAGTCCTGAAAATTTCCGGCCAGAAAGTAACATGTCTAGACATTTGTCGCAAAACATACGAAGGTTTGATCGAATGAGAGACGAGTGCGTGACAGATTTGTTTAATTAGTTCGCTAAGTCTTAGTCCGACAAAAGTCACCTTTTTGCGACTTAAAACGACTCAGTGGCTTTGAATTTGCCAGCATTAAGTCAAATTTCTAAGACAATTTTACTTAGTCGTTCACACGGTAGTTTTCCCTAAGTCGACGTAAGGAGCCTTGTGTGAACCCACCTATTGCCAGCAATGTTACAATAATAGGGTTGTGTTTTACGTACTTCTGCAACATATATTGGGTGCAACAAATCACACCATGGAGACAACCCTGCGAAATGTGTCTCCAATAGTTAATTTGTTATCATCAATATCGTTTCTACATCGAGTGAATTATATAATATTTATTTGAGTGTTGTCTATATGCTGTGACGTCAACCCAGGAATTTACTGTCATTTCGTTCTCCTTTCGAATGAAATTATTCTTTGATTTTTATAAAATATTTGGTAAGATCACTGATACGAACTACAAACATAACAGATGTTTACAAAATGTCATTAATCTCTACCGTGCATTTGTATAATAAATAATTCCTTGGTAGACGTCACATTCGTCGGCATTTTGGAGATATAACCTATGTCAGCGAATACACCCCCTGTGAGCGTATAAGCGCGCGTCAAAGAAAATATTTGAAGGATGATAACGACAACCTACATTGTGGTGCCGAAATATGCCCTGATATTTCAGTGTCCTTGGACATCTGATCCCCGGAGCTCGCAGTTTCCTGTTCTCTTCTCGTTCAGATAATGTCCGCGAACGAAATATCGGGGCATATTTCGACGTCACAAATAGGTTATTGTATTTATAACTCGCAGATGCAACACTCAAATCAAGAAATATGCTGCTATTCACTTGGTGTAGAATCAATATTGATAATAAAAAAAAAATAGTTAGAGGCACTGTAAGTCCTTTTCAAACAGTACCAGTAATATAACGGTTTTACTCGGAAGTAGGTTCCCTTGCAAAATAAGACTACATTAATGACTGTTGTAGTATTAACTGCAAGAATGCCAGGTGATAACGTTATTTGTATGGGGAGAGGGGGGTGTGGTGGGGTGGGTCGTCTCGTCTGTACATGTTACCCTATTTTGCAGTCTGGGATACAAATATACTGTTATTGTAGACGTTATCTGTAGAAACGGTGTATGTTCACAAAGAGTAAGGGCAGGGGAGAGTGAAACAGTAATAGAAAATAACTGATGATCATAGCCATGTATGAGTACTTAAAATATTGCATGTCAAAAGCGTCAGTATAATATGGATAGTAGATATTATTAATATTAATTGCTATTGGTAAAAACAAATCTTAGCCAGGGTATACGCTTCTATATTTAACAAATAAAGAAGCCTTAGCCATGTTTTATACTATCATAAAACACGATGGGCATTTGAGAACATGAGAGAAATGTTAAAGCACAAGCCGAAGGCGCGTGCTTTCAACATTTCTAGAGTGTTCTCAAATGACCAGAGTGTTTTATGATAGTATAAAACATGGATTTAAGGCTTCTTTATCTGTTTTATAATATAGATTTACGCGCGCGATGAAAGGAAACCGCCAGTTGAAAACTATATAACACTGCTAACCATGCATGTTATATACTCTGATAAAACATGGCTTCTTAGCCAATCAGAGCGCGCGTACTATCGTATCTATATTATAAATACACATATATCATATATATATATAATGTCCTATTGGTAGTGGGACTTTAATTTGCTAGAGAGGAAGTCTAAGTTAATAATATTATAGACTGATTTTACAAATGGCATTTTAGGCTTGATTTCTTAGAGAGGTCAATTTATTTCTTACTACTAAGATTTAGTTACGACTGGCTAGAACCGATGATATAAACCGCAATTATCAAAGACGAAAGTACTTCCTCAGATTCGCAGAATATGCCGAATGAAATCCTCAGACTCGTTTCAAAAAAGGTTGCAAAGAACTATTTGGAACATGGAACTAATTGCACGGACTTGTAACTCCATCCAGTCGGAAATCGAGGCCTTGGAACGACTTCTAATACTCGTTAATTAGTCCGGAGTAATCTGTGAAATATTTCTTTCGCATCACGGACATGCGCAGTGGCAGCACAGTGTAGAATAAAACAGGTCCCATAATGGCGAGACGGTATGTTTGCATCAAGACAGTAGTTTTACCGTGACAATTTGCTAACAGTAAAGCGTGCCTACTGAAGGGAACCTAAGCTGAGAAACGGTGTTTGTTCTCAAATGTAACTTAATATGGATTCCTAAATCTATTGCCGTGTTTCTTTTCTGTAAATTGTACACTTGGGGTCATTTATGGTCCGACTTTTTTCCTTCATAAAACTCATTTGAATAGACCATTTCAAGGTCGCCATCAACACTACGATATCTACTTCAATTAGTGATAGCACCGGTACTAGTACAAAGAGCACCTCGAAATTAGTCAAAATCCCAAATTTGATAGTTATATCATGTATGTGAGCAAAGATACAGTCCCACAAAGTAAGACAATTTTACAGACATTTGTATGCGGGGGTGCAGATTGTTGCACCCCCCCCTCATACAAGTGTCTGTAAAAATAGCGCTCTTGGCTTCTAGTTGAGGTATATATATCGTGGTGGTAATGGCGCTATCTTGGATATTACGATGTCATTTGGTTGCCTCTTCATATTAAGTAATAGTTGGCGTAAGAACAGGAGCACTCGACGGCCAGGAATACACAAAGGGTGTTATATTTTCTATTGTTGAAACTTGATATCTCATTGGTTATACACAAATAAACCTTCGAAAAATAGGAAAGAACTCTGATTTCACAATATTTTTTAAAGAAAATGATTGAAGCGGACAATCTGTAACTATGTAAAAAGATAGAAAGAACTCTTGTTTGGGGAACATTGAAATATTTTATAATATCTCTGCTTTTGTTTTAGTGTCTTTCTATTGGCTTAATTTGTTTTGGAATGAAAAACATACACAACGAGCGATTCATGCATTTTAATATAAGAACATTAAGTAACAGTCCGCGCAAGGGGTAGGCACAATCCTATTGTTCAGATGCAATTTGTTTTCCCCACTTTAGTATTTTCTGTTTTTCATACTGACAACTCATCAACCCTTAAATCATAAATTTCTGAAATGATATCCACTAAAAATGCATTTTAAGGGTAGAGTTCTTTTGTGTGAAAACGTTTTGTCCAATCAGAAGAGTGCAAAACAATAACCAAGAAAACGTTCAATTCAAAAATGTTCCCCATATTAAAAGTTCGTCATATTGAAAGATATGAGAGTTTTCACTAGATGCAATTCAAATCTGTTTACTAAATGAGAAAAAACGTTCTTCTTCTTCAATTTTAGATAGATTTTAATGTCTAAGCCAATGAGGTGGAAGATTGAAACAATACCACAATTAGCACATTTTTACATTCCGTGCATAACATATGCCTACCTCTTGCGCGGACCATTACTTAATACCACTAGGCTAGAGATTATTTAGTATATAATGGGCTTTTGTCACACGGCGGCCATGTTGGCTTGAAACAATAGATTTCCTACGTGTAGCTTTTTGAGTAGTTTCAGAACGAGTTCACGCGTGCAAAACAAAGGTTTTTATACTCCTGGGATTAAACATGGCCGCCGCGTGAATAAGGTCCCATTAACCATTTTCTATTTGGGATTAATGAAATCACATTCATTGCCCTGGAACAATAGATGTTGCTGGTTATTACATGAATCATTACTTGAATACATATTTCTGCCGTTTCAATAGTTTGTCCACGTGTACAGAAAACATCATTGCCACGTGAAAGAGCATGTCGACATTAGTGATCTTGGGAAATTTGAGTGATGTAGCTTAAAAAGCAGTAAAGTTACAGCCATTTGAAGTTAGAGAGATTTGTACGAGAAAAACATCGGAGCCTAGCTTCGATTTTTTTCGCATTTGAAATATCAAAACTCTACATCATTTTCTCCACATTACTCTATTAACTGAACACAATTACTATTTTGTTCATGTGATCTTTCATGTGGTAGCATTTGTTTTCCACTATATATTTATCTTTAAAATTACGAAACGTAGGAGGAGGTCTTTATGAATTTGGTCCATTGTTGCACAACATGAGAGCTATTTGTTTTCTGACGTTTGAGAGCGAACATTTCTCAGCCCTTTAACAAACCAGTGAGGTTAAGTTTTTAAAGGAGCTCTACGTTGACACTTGCAAAGACGATCACACAATTCATAGTATTAACGTGCGGTTTAAATTCATACCTCATATTCTCCATCCTAAGTATCAAACGGAGATGGCATTGCAAATAAATATTATATTTTAAATAGACTTTTACTTAGATGCAATAACTGAAAGTTATGACATAAAAAAGGATACCAATATTTAGAGAGATTGTGAAGGTTTGAGTGAGACGTTGAATATAATGCAACGTTCACACAACCGTTCAGTCTGTAAGTTATATGAAATTGAGTCGTTACTGCTTAAAGGGGCACTGATAACCCCAAAATAATATGCTTTCCTTTTATCTAAGACTAAAATAACTACTCAGAGAGGCAGAGTATGCTTTCTAGAAATACTGATGAAAATTTGAGACAGTTTTGATGAAGGATGGCAAAGATTCGTGTGGATGAAAAATCCTTTAGAGATATTTGAGCAACTTTAGTTTCACAGTAAAGCGAAAAGGTACTCGGAAAAGTTGCAAAATTCCATTTTAATCTTGCCCTGGTTTTCAGAGACTCGAAGACATTATGAGAGCGGGAACCCAGCGGGTCACATCCCGTCCATCATTGTTGGTTTAGAACTTGAACCTCGATTCTCATTGGCTAAGCAACTCATTACCAGGAACGACCGTGAGTGCCGGATGTGACTATAATTTCCATTGGCTTACCGTGATTTGACGTGTTTTATTGATTTGAAACATGGGGCATGAAGATTCTCAACTGGTTTGACCAGGAGCCTTTGTTCTTTGTCTTAGCAGCCGTTCTTAGGGTTGTCACGCAACGCAAGTCCCACAGTTCTTAGGGTCGTCACGCAACTCGAAGGAGACTTCTGTGTGTCTTCGCCTCATTTTTAATTTTATTCCTTCGGGCCTTTGGAACCCACGGTGCTTTAATCTTTGCTATCTTCATCAAAACATATGAAGAGACTTAACGCAACCAGGATGGCTGGGACCGTCCAGGACCTTTCACCTTCCGTCGTGACAGCGGTTGCCTTCCTTGTTGCGTAAGGTGCCTAATTTTTTGTATATAGTTGTGTTGTAGAGAGCATTGGATTTGGCATCGCATTTTGTACCTAAATCAAGTTGAGTTGGATAATTTATCGAAACTGTAGCTCAGCTAGGGTGGTTTAATTGCCGTGAACTCTTTGGGAGCGTTTAAATTCCACTGAAAACCGCGGCGAAAGTAGCGGGCTACTTTCAACAATACAGTTAGAGTAAACATTGATGCCAGTAGTGGCCAAAGGATAACTTCCTGGGGAGGGGAGGGGGATTTTTCAGTCCTCTCCGAGCAGAAACTCTAGCAGTCTCTGAAGTAGCGATATTTTCCCAAGGGGTTAACGAGCGTCAAACCATCCGATAGAATAGCGCTGCGCGTGAGGTCTAAAAATAGATTGTCTGAAACGAGACCCCCCGCAAGGGTCAGACAAACATGGCGCGAAATACAGTGTTTGTATGGGAATCAGATGCCAAATAATTTCCGTAAAATCGAGTGTCTGAAATATTCACTGTCAGCAAACTTAAGATACCAGGTAAAAGATTAACTGATCAACATTTGAGGGATGTAGCTGTGCTGGGAAGCGTGCAATCGTGTTTTCAGTTTTCTATACTGATTTGTAACTTTGACTCGTTGTTTTAAACAGCCGAAATGTATGGGAAACTGAAAACACGATTGCACGCTTCCCAGTATAACGACATCCATCAAATTTTGATCAGTTAATCTCTTACCTGGTATCTAAAGTTTGCAGGCAGTGAATAGTTCAGAAATTCGATTTTACGGAAATTATTTGGCATCTGATTCCCATACAAACACTGTATTTCGCGCCATCTTTGCACCTCGCTTGATAAGATTGCCGTTTGTCGCTTTGTTTCAATCCTCTGTATTTTAGCCAACGTTTAAGCTGTTCGACAGTACAATCATCAGGTTCTCTTTCGGAATATAATGCAGGAAAGCCGTCATTTTTGGTAGAATAGTCAGACGACGAACTGAAGTGCTGGTCAATTCTTGTAAGTTCTAACGCGAAAAGTGGTTTGTTTGTCTGAGTCATGCGGGGGGTCTTAATTTTCGTGACGTCACTCACGCGCAGCGCTATTAGTCATATCTAAAAAGGATGTCATTTGTTTTTAAGTCTTGCTGCCCGGATTTTCTCGCGTTACACAAAAAACTCTGGTCACACTTGTTAGTACATTTTTGATCATCTTGGAATGCCAGGTTCAGTTAATTAGGGGTTGAATAACTGGGCCCAAGTTCTGTAGGTTTCTTTAAGTGCTTAAACATTTACGTTGCTCAATGGTATGAATATATATAGACCGTATTCTGAAATGCGTCTCAATATATATGATCTTTTGAAATTTGAGTGCTGTAAGTGAAAAATAACTGGCTTTCTGGTCTCGCGTTCATGTTTTTTTATGCCTTCTGCAGGAAACGGTCACATGCTGATATAATACTTCATTAACCAATTAATTGAGCTCGTGATCCCCATGGGAAAGGCGTTGTCATGGATGCTGGGTGGCAAGCTATCTTTAAAAACGCTGTTTTCGAAAGATCGACAATCGATTGGAAGTGGAAAATGGCATTTACAAACTGGTTTTGCTAAAAACACTACCGAACTCGTACAAGTGTCCTTAAATATATGAATTAAGAAGATTTTTTGCCAACCAGTACAACCACGTGATTGCATTCCTGAAAAAGGCGCATTCTACACATTGCTTTAAAACTGAACACCAGTCCAATGGCAGATATTACAGTTGTGTCTACGAATAATAGTTTCAGCGGTATTGACCCAAACGTCTCGCTAAATTAGTCGTGTTTGTGTAAAAGGGTGTTGGTGTTACAAGAATGATGGTTTGAATAGTGCTTCGTTACATCGAAGTGAGGCATTTGGGATGATACCGCTGAAACCGGTTCGTAGACGCAGCTGTAATATCTGGGTCATCCTGTACCGCTCGAAACGAGCCACAGCATTGGCTTACCCAATAATATATATACAAAACACCCTTTAGAACGTGTAGTACGAAAACAATAGAGCTACAGTATAATGGTGCAATCAGAATACAGGTCTCGAGAGGTACAGGATTACTGTAATATCTCTTATTCGTAGTTCTCTGAAGTTGACCAAGCTTTAGCCTCGCATGGAGGCTGGAGACGAATATTGATAGATTTTGATAGTGCTATCTAAACTCCAGCCTAGATGTCACCAAAGGCTTGGTTACCTTTCAAAATGGCGGTCAAGATCATTAATAGTTTTAATCAGTGATCTATGTGGAAGCCTTTTTCCCTCTTACGGATTTATCTTGCAAATTAGGAGGCATCATTGTGAAATGCGGTTTAGAAAGTTAACTGCAAATGTTAGTGCGAAGAGCTTAAAAGTTCTACTGTATGTACAATTTAAATAGGACGTAAGTTAGCATGAAATCGTCACAAATGACGTTGAATTAAAAACATCGAAATATAATTTCGTTGTAGTTCTCGTATCGGTACATCTTGTTCGTATATATATACACGCTTCTGCTTTATTTCAGGGAATTGTTAAAAGCGTGGGAGACTTCATGTTTGTTTTATTGACAAATGTGCTGACTGTACGATGAACGAAAAATAATGAATACTGCATGAGGCCCAGGGCGTTGGGAGGCCCTGAAAATTGAGGGGGTGGGGGGGGGGGGGGGGGGGGGGGGTGATGAATTGTGGGACATTTCATTGATGACATGTCAATCTCTTCTGGGACTGGGCATAAATCCCCTGCCTACGCCACTGATGAGGCCTATTAAAAATGCAGCATGTCAGTGATGTAAATTTTGATGGTTTCCCCAAACCTACCCCAGATAATGATGGAATATACATTGTCAGTTTGATTATCATTTCAGCGCAGTGCCTTTGCAAACACGAAACCCAAGCGAGCTCTCGCTACTTTGTAGAATACATGACGTCATACTTGCGCAAGACGACACGCGCACGCCCTGATTATGACGTAATGAGCACACCGCAATCTAATCGGAGCGCTTGAAGGATGATAGTTTATTCTGTAACATTGTTCCATTGTTTGAATCAATAAAATCCTTAATTAAATTAGTCGGAAATCGGGAAAATGTAACTTCACTCAATTCTTGATCCAACTAGTTCAGTAGCGATGAGCCCGGTTTACTTGACTCGCCTCGATTCTCACTTGATAAAATCTAAATTGAGACAAATTGTAGATTTCTTCAGTCTTTAATTACGGGTTGGTACTTTATGTATCCTGAATAGTGCACAGACAGCATGTCTACCCACTATATACCATTAGAACTTAATGTCTCGAATTTCTGGCGATGATTTATAAGCCAATTACCAAATGCGAATGCTGAATTTCTTAGCCTCGCGGCCATACAATAAATGCTCTTTTGCTCTGACGAAGGGCTAGCGCTCGAAACGTCAGCTGCTACTCGCTTTCCACGGCGGTTAGCATACCTCAATCGACTTTAGTTGATTACATACCAGTGTTTATCTTCCCCGCCGACGCAGACCAAAACTAGTTTTTACAGGAACTAGTTGCCTATCATACATACAATAAATAAGCTGCTTTCCGGCTTTGATTGAAACTTCTAAGTTTACTCGTTTCCGTAATAATTTTATTTCTTTGTACCACGATCGATTTTCTGTACCGTTGTGAGGTAGCCGAATTTTTTTTAAAGTTAGCCATTTCAGCTTCTGTGTATTTATTGTACAGTACTGTATATAGTTTTTTATCTCCACTAATCTCAGTCGTTTTTTGCTGCCGTTGTTTTCATCGAACTTGCGAGAGCCGAAAAAAAACTGCATTAATCATTCTAAAATGTTGAATTTTAGCTGAAGAATGAAAAAGCAGAAACATTTTAAATTTGTATTTGCCTTCATGTCATATTCTTTAGAAATGTATGGCGGTTTTATCGTTATTTCTTTACGAAGAGCTGTGAGCGAATTTGGAAAATCCTGCCGGAGCAACCAATCAGATTGCAGCATTCAGAGTCATCTTGCCCGCTCACTACATATAATATGTATTGTAATTTGTACATAATTAAAGGAGCAGTGTCACGGTACTGCGCATGTCACAGTCTCCAGACATTGAATTGACAGCTGCATTGTGTAACATCCAATGAGAATCAATCAAAATAATTTGCAGGAAACGCCAGACTGTTCGGGTGTTAGCCGTATTCACAGATTGTAGTTATTCTTCCTACATCCAAGGTAAACAGCATTGAGTAAAGAATGGTATCTATATTTCATTACTTGCCTGTATTTTTTGCTGTTTCCAGTCGGAAACAGTCCGAATTTGACCAAAGTGAAACAAGCTGCTCGCGTCCGTAGATATATATTTCTTCGTTGTGCACTTTTGACATGAAATAATTCTCCAAATGGCACCATTGTTTTATTTCTACATAACTAATAACACAGTTCTCTGCTGTAAAAAATATAGAACATTCTATGGACGATTTCTTGTCTTAAAGTTTGGAAACGTAACACATACATTTGCGCTAAAAAGTTCAGTACTTTCGGACTACGAGTGGCTGTTTACTAGTTTGCACTATCGGCTGTTATGGACTGGAAACTTACTTTCACAGCTTAATATTTATGTCGATTGGTCAGAAAGATATCTTGTTTAAGATTCTATGGTTCTTTCGGCATCAGGAATTTTTTAAACGGGAGTTTTCGTACAGTATTTCAAGCTATGCTGTTTAGTACGTAGTCACAAATGTCCGTGAAACTAATAGCACGTTAGATCATTATTATCAGTTTGCTCTATGGGTTCTCATGTATTCAATAATCACTTCTGGAGCTTCATATGTATGTTGTTTGGTCACAAGGATTTCCTCTTTCAGTTTTCCCCGTTAGTTTGGACATTAGGGATTTATTCTTGGAGATTTCGTACAGTTTAGCGACCGAGTGTCGAAAGTTGAAAAGTTCGCTTGTCATCAAAGTGCGTAAAACTGTCACAAGCGGTTTCATAGCAGTTCGATGTTTGACTCTCATGTAGTCGATGATAACTTATATAGCTTCATATGTATGTCGATTGCTCACAAGGATTTCCTCTTTCAGTTTTCCCCGTTAGTTTGGACATTAGGGATTTATTCTTGGAGATTTCGTACAGTTTAGCGACCGAGTGTCGAAAGTTGAAAAGTTCGCTTGTCATCAAAGTGCGTAAAACTGTCACAAGCGGTTTCATAGCAGTTCGATGTTTGACTCTCACGTAGTCGATCATAACTTCTATAGCTTCATATGTATGTCGATTGCTCACAAGGCTATCGTGTTTGAGTTCATGAGGTTTTTTTGCCAGCAAATAAAGGTTTTATCTAACTTTTCGTAGTCTTTGCACTCCGGTCATTTCATATAATTTCAGCCTCGTTTCTAAGCCGTAGATATATATTTCTTCGTATCGCTGTTGAAAACTGCCATATCATTATAATACGACTTGAAAAGTTGCCATGTGCTTCGTGAACTCTACTGGACATCCAAACCCTCTTCGCTTCTGGTTGGAATGCCAAAAACTTTCCAATTTCTTGCGTTTTTCGGCTGCTGTATTCAGAGTACTGAGTGGCCGTTTTCCCCGCCGGTAAGCATCACTTATGCTTTTTTGTTTTAGTTGTGTTGCAGTCTCAACGACTAATTTTGAATAAACAAATAACTAAAACTTATTTAAGCACATCTTACATTTCCATAAATGACCAAAGGAGGCAAGGATGAGTTCAAAAATAACACTGATGAAGTCGATTTAAAAATCGCTATTTCACCCCTCTGAGAACTTCGTTCCGGGCCGGAACGTAATTCTAAAATCATCAGATTTTCACACATGCGCAGTACCGTGACACTGCGACTTTAAGCACCGGTTTAGCTGAAACAAGATCTTAGAGACTCGTAGTAATTATATTTTGGAGCATCATTTAAAACGTGTTAGCCTTATCTGATAAGCTTGCAAATTTCTACTATTGTCATCAATGTTTACTTTGTGACGTGGTGTAACGTCACAAGCACGCCTAACCACAGGTAGCCCAAGAAGAGAACACGCAAGAATCATACAAAAGTCGCACCAAATAGATGAGATCAAAAAATAAGAAAGTCTAAACAATTTATTGTATTTTTTATTTTATTCATTTGAATTTAGTTTTCATTGATCGCAATAAACATTTACAGCGAAGTTTACAAAGCTTGGGCTGCCTGTGGCATAACCGGTGCTCCGTCCGGTGCAACTCTACTCTCTAATTGACCTATATCATTATGACGTCAAATCAAAACAATCTAAGGAAATCGCTATTAAATGCATTTTGTAGAACGTAGAATAGCGGTAACAGCCACCAAATACGGTAAATATTGTGGGATAAACATTGATACAGCTGATATCTGGAAACCAGACAATTCGAAGTTAAATTTTCCTCAGCAGAGCAGATTTAGTTCAAAATTCTATTGTTCATGTGATTCTGTCTCCCTCATAAACAAGCCGTGACGTCATAATGATAGGTCAATTTAAACAAATGTTTATGCTTGATTTGTGTAACACGTAATTTAAATGAGTCCATGTAAATTGTTCCCAGTGGCGTCTAGCGGCTACGTGTTTATATTTGTGTCAACCTTACTGGACAACACGATCTCGAGGTTAAATTAATGATTATCATTGTTATGTTGTGGTCTACCTGTGGTGGCGCGGCCACTCAGCCGGCCCTTCACTTGTGTTGAAACTACACGTGGTTCAAGCAGTAAAAGCATACCAGTTATTCCGTCCTGTCTCACCGTGTTATCCCATTACGACAGACAATAGCCTGCTTGCAGGGTCTGGTTTATCTGGGATTCCTGTGGTGGGAGAGAGGAGGGGGAAGGTGGAGGGTCTCAATGGGGTTAGCCGTAAATCGGCAATATTAGGCGTAAAAATTACATAATTTTAACCGTTAGTCGTAAAAAAAAATAACCGTAAACTGAAATATTCTAACATGGCCTATGAGACCTATGACTGTTGTGTGTCTTGTGCGTTTCTGTCTCCCGTGGCTGATGCGGCTACACATGGCAGTTGTCAATAGTCTCAATAAGCCGCTTTTGTGATTTTGTGCGCGTCCTGTCGGTAACACACCGGTGCAGCTTCGTCCCCAGGCTACTACTCGGGCAGTTTCCCATCATGCAAATTGTTTTTTCTAGCGCATTTTCAAAATGGCGGACTCTTAGAAGACTGTTAACCGTAATGGGAAAAAACTAACCGTTAGTCGTAAAAAAGCCCAAATTTTAACTGTTAACCGTAAAAGCCACCACCCCATTGAGACCCTCAAGGTGGAGAAAGAGAAAGGAGAGCCTGCAACAAGACCTTGTGTTTTTGAAATTCGCCCCCATGACGTCACATACCATTGCAAGTTACACGTTTCACAAATAAATTTTAAATCAACATTTTCGACGAGATTCTGTTATAAATGTACCCTAGCATTGAACCTCTTGTATTTCTACTGCATGTTTGATAATAAAAACCTGAGAAAACGAGAGAAAACAGCAGAAAAATGATTTGATCATGAGTGAAAAGTTTTCAAGTTTTTATATATAATGTCAATGAAGGACGATTCGATTATGAAGTTTTCAGCCAAATATTGCTATGATATCATTGTCTTGTTCAATGCTTGTAATACTTCTTAGTTTTGTATTTAGGTGTTTATACAGTTGTACTGTTATTACCGTAATTACAATGTACCGTTGTTGGTATAAGGATTAAAGTTATTATTATTATTATTATTGTTATTTTAGCTCGCGCGTGCTGCTTACACCATAATACACGCCATTTTCGAACAAAGTGCGCGCGCCTCTTCTAGGTTCAACCAATCAAATAATCCCGTTCGTGGACGAACGGGAAATTTCAAACCACAGGGTCTTGTTGCAGGCTCTCCTTTCCCTTTCGCCTCCTTTCTCCTCCTCTCCCCCACCACAGGAACCCCAAATCAGCCAGAGCCTGCAAGCAGGCTAGACAGACAACAACGGCGACGAGGATGAGATTGTGAGTAAGTAAAATAATCTACCGTTTGAAGTATAAAACAAGTATTTCTGCCTCGAAATGCAGCTACCGCCAAAATCCAAATCCAACATGGCCGCCAATGCTGGGAAAATTGGCTCTATACAACCGTTCGATGACTGTTCAGACTTTGTTGAACGTCTAGAAATGTTTTTTCTAGTTAACGAAGTAAGTGAAGAAAAGAAGAAAACAGCATTGCTAAGCCTGATAGGTCCTAAAACCTATAACTTAATCGTGGACTGACACCCCTGAAAAGCCCAAAGACAAATCGTATGAGCAAATCGTTGAACCTTTAGAGAGTCACCTGTCCCCTTAGAAATCGCAGAAAGATATCGTTTTTATAAACGCTCCCAGAAGAATGAAGAGTCTATAAACGACTTTTTGCCTCCTTGAAGCAGATGACTGAGCATTGTAATTTTGGCACATTTCTTCCTCAAGCCTTGCGAGACCGATTTGTGCATGTTACTGTGTGAGAGTGACCTTACACTAAAAAAGGCTTTGACCATTGCAAATGCAATGCAACAGGCAACCAAGGATGCTAATGAAATCCAGAAAAATCCTGAACCAACTGCCAACTCGCAGTCAATCACAACAAGTATTCAAAGTCGACAAACCAAAGAATACTTCCCTTAGCTGTGGCACTGAAAACAGGGCACCCCCGCAAAACTGCAGATTTTATAATGCTACATTAATAGTGTCAATCATTTGTCATCTATTTCCTATATTTCGTAACCCATATTTTTAGTTAGTCACGTTCGCCAATGTAAAAACATTTCTTCATATTACCTGAAGAAGGCTGGTTTGGTCAGCCGTAATATCGTTATATAATCCTCGAAAATTTACATTGTGTCGGCTTTGCTTCTCTTAGTTAGTTCTAAACCTACAATCGGCTCCCGTTTGGGGTAGCTCCAGCGGCTGCTATTTTTCAGCGAACCATGGACCAAGTGTTTCAAGACCTACCCTACGTACTTTGTTACCAGGATGACATACACAGGAAAAGACCACATGGCCAACCTAGAGAAAGTACTCGAGCGCCTTCAAAAGCATGGCTTAACAGTCCAACGAGGAAAGTGTGCCTTCATGAAGCCCTCACTAAAGTACCTGGGCCACCTGATCGACAGCGAGGGGATCCACCCCCTGCATGACACTGAGTCGAAGTATTCAAGTATGCTCCTCCACCACAAGATGCAGCTCAACTACGCTTATTCTTGGGACTTGTGAATTATTATCAGAATTTCCCGGCTTCCAAACCTTTCGGATGTTCTCCACCCGTTGCATGAGCTTCGTAGAAAATACACGAATTGGGCGTGGTCGGTCGAATGTCAGAACGCTTTCCACAGGGTCAAGTCCATGTTAACGACAGAAAGTGTCTTAGTGTCATACGACTCCAATCTACATGCACTCGTGCTAGACTGTGATGTGTCAGCATACGGTCTCGAGGCAGTCCTCTCCCACCGCCTCTGACGGATCTGACCGACCATTCGCATAAAGCAGACTTGGCAAGAGTGAGAGAAACTACGCCCAAATAGACAAGGAAGCCTGATGTCTTCCAGATGGACCAGCTTGAGCCACTCCCAGTAACCGCAGAAATAATGAAGCAGTATACTTTCAAAGATCCGACCCTTCAACGGGTATACACGTTGGTCCTCAATGGTTTTCCAAAGTCAAGCACAGACACAGAGGTCAAGCCATACCTTTTTTGTACGAGCGAGCTATCCTTAAATCAAGGATGCATTATGCGAGGTCATCGCGTAGTCATCCCTAGTGCGCTCCGACACCAAATACTACAAGAGCTTCACGATGGTCATCTTGGGGGAGGAAAGATGAAAGAGATTGCAAGAAATTACGTTTGGTGGCCACGTCTTGACAAAGATATCGAGAGCCTAGCGAGGAGCTGTATCCCATACAATACCACACGCAATGCACCACCCTCCCAAAGTCACCCCTGGGCATACCCGCAAGGCCCTTGGGGAAGAGTTCACATCGACTTTGCGGGCCCCATCAACAGCCTATATTTCCTACTGATGGTTGATGCTTACTCCAAATGGACTGAAATTATTCCAATGCGTTCTATAACGGCCTCGGCCACTGTTGAAGCGTTGCGAGGCATCTTTGCGCGGTTTGGAATACCACATGTCTTAGTAAGTGACAATGGTCCACAGCTCACATCATCAGAGTTCAGTCTCACTTCTTAACACGTAACGGCATTAAACATGTTACAATAGCTCCATATCATATTTCAAGCAACGGACAAGCTGAGAGATTCGTACAAACTTTCAAACTCGCCTACCTGGCTGCATACAAATGGCTGCATTTAAATAAAAGACAACAATTCCAATTACGGATCGATTATGATGTTCAAGGTCTTTCACAAGATAGCACCAAACTATTTACAGGACCTATTTACACTGACCTGAGATGTACATAGCTACAATCTTAGAGGCAGCAAATTTGACCTACAACCTCGTAAGCCAAAAAACAATTTCATGTTTTCCTTCTCCTATCGCGGTGCCATTACATGGAATGAGCTTTCAAATGAAACAAGAGAACTCGACAGCTTGACCACCTTCAGAAGAGCCCTCAAACGATAACACAATTTATTCTTATAATAAAAATATTTTTACGGGGAAGGGATATTATTAGTATATTATTATTAACATTTAGATATTAGTATATTAGTTCAGCTATGCATTTTATATTATGTAGATTATATATTACTTAACTGTTCTATTATTACTTCACTGTATTATTATTATTATTATTAGTATGCACAGCATGTCTGAAAATCAGTTTACTGAGCCGCTTACCGTGTCGAAATAAAGTTAATTGAATTGAGATCAGGGTTCAGCATCGCAAAGAATCTGCAAACTTCCTCCTTCAATACAGGAATGCGCCCAATGCAACTACGAAACTATTGCCTGCCAAACTCATGCATGCTTGGCCGCAACCTACGCACCCGATTGGACTTGCTAAAGCCACAAACCAATTCTCACAACAAAGAAACGACAAACAGCCCTCGAGCGGCCCACACCTTTTTGGAAGAGGTGTGGTTTCGAGACTTCTCCAAGACCAGTGATAAGTGGGTGCCAGGAGTTGTTGTTTCTCAGATTGGAAACGCCATGTATGAAGTGCAGCCAGAACTATATCCCGACCAAAACAGTGCGTCGCCATGTAGACCAACTCGTCCAGCGAGACAAGATTCCCGCCCCAATGGTAGTAACCAGTTTAGCGAAGACCAATCATGACCAGCTCGTCCCTCGAGAGAAGGTTCCAACCTCGATGCCATCACGAGCTCCCTCTATCATTTCGCTCGAAACTACTTGCGATGAAACTCAACCCACTGGCAACAGCCCCCGAACAACAGCTCGACAATCCCGCTATGAAATCTAGTCAGACTCCAAGTTCCATGACACCTGCACCCGTAGCCAAGCCAACAAGATCACACCGTACCACCAGTGGCGTGCCTCCCCAGAAACTGAACTTGTAATCAATGTAATAGTATCGTTAGTTTAGATATCATTAAGGGGGAGGAATGTTATGTTGTGGTCTACCTGTGGTGGCGCGGCCACCCAGCCCTTCACTCGTGTTGAAACTACACGTAGTTCAAGCAGTAAAAGCATACCAGTTATTCCGTCCTGTCTCACCGTGTTATTCCATTACGACAGACAACAATCATTACTTGTTAAATCGCTTTAAAAGTAATGATAATCATAATACAATCAAGGGTAAAGATCTAAACATTTGTCACATTCCGAATAGTGCTAGACCCGCTTAGTGTAGTGCTGATGACGTGTGCATTACATGCAAAAGGCCACGAGTTCGAGTCCCAGTATGACCACACAATTCTTCTTTCTCAGTCTCGTTTACCTTCTCTCGTGAGTTACCTGTGACCCCTAGCCCTAAGTGGGGGAGAATTCGTCGTTTACCTGTGAACTTGTTTAATGGTTAGGGTATGTTTTGTGGTTAGGGTTTGTATTATAAATATGATTATCATTACTTTAAAGCGATTTGACAAGTAATGCTAATCATTATTATACTTTAAACCTCGAGAACGCGTTGTACTGGAGGGACAACCAGAATTACACCAGGAGCCTGGGCACGGGATTGCTTGTTTGCCATCATCCAACCTTCGTTCCCAGGGGTCTTTGCGCACCTAAGCCAAGATGGCGTCGAAAGCACCCCTGGTATATCGGCTGCTGATGTCGCCTTTGGCATTGGCGCGTTCAAAATTCGTTGAAAACGACTACAAATTCGTCAGAACTTAGCATTTTTCCTTTTACAATACTCGCCTCTAAAGTGGATAAAAGTAGAACAATGTACGATTGGGATTCATTGGATTCACACTACAGCTGTTAACTGTTCTTCCTGACGATGATGAATCCAAGATGGCGGATTCTCCTCAAACTATGCCCACATATTAGGCATATTTTGGACCACATGACCAGCCTATAACAGGGGTTCTTTCAACGCCATCTTGGATTAGGCCTTCATCGACTCCGCGGCAAAATGCCACGCGCATGCGCTTTTGATGAGCCCATCGCGCGCGCGTCTCCCCAGTTTCCCGCCGAAACTAAAAGATAACAGAGGCAATTAAAGGTACGGATTAGCCTCCTCCGCAGGCATCTCTAATTTTCGAAGAAATCAGATTTTAAAAATCGTGAATTGAGTTACCTGTGACTCCGGGAGAGAAGAAGAGGACCTGCCACAGGGAGCCCATAATCTGATTTCTTCAAAAAATAGAGATGCCTGCCTCCCTCTCTTTTCTTCACCTGCCACAGGGAGCCCATAATCTGATTTCTTAAAAAAATAGAGATGCCTGCGGAGGAGGCTAGGTACGGATCGAGTTCTACTTCGGCAACATTGCGCGCAATAAATTGCACCGTATGAACAACAATGTTTGGCAATATTGCGCACAATGTTGCAGCGTGTGTCCGTAACTTAAATACGTTCGCGTATATACGAGAAATGCTTCGCAAAAAAAAAACTACTTTAAAGCTAAGTCTAAGACTTTAAAAGCTTGAAATTTTCGTCATTTGCAATTCACTGTGAGTTTACGACTTAGTTATAAAATTACTTCAGTACAAGAAACGTTGAAGACCTCGGAAACTTGTATTTCCAGAGCCTTCGTTATTTCGGCCATCGGAGCATAACGTTTTGCCTGCGGTGCACACAGCAGTCAAACGTCTTAAAACATATTACAGTGAACTTCTACCCCCAAAAGTTAAGAAAAATACGTGAAAGTTAAGCTTTTTATTTTCACAGTCGACGGGAAATTGAACAAACTTCAAACTGTGAGTTTACCAAATTGTTTTGTAATTTACCAAAGAAGTTCTCAAGGTTTGAAAGCGGGTTTGTGAACAGTGACGGCCGCCGGCTCGCTTTGAATTTGTTTTGGAATAGGTTGTTGTTGCAAGACTTTTGACGCATGCGCAGACGTTTGACCGCTGTGTGCATGCGGTGTGGCTTTTTTGACTCCATGTGTGCCTCAATGTTCGCACTTTTTTCGCGCCATTTCTTAAATCGAGTGCCTATCATGAATCTCTTCCAAACTATTTCCCGATTTTTCCAAACTATTTTATTTGAGTCATACTCTCCTCGCTTCAGTGAGACAAATTAAACCTTGTTGCAAGTGTCTTTAAAATAACTGAGCTATTGTTTCGTATTGCAGCTTAAGAAATAGCGTTTTCTTGTAGTTTCAATTGATAATTTTATTTTGGAAAAATGGGGAATTAGTTTGTAAGAGTCATGGAAGAAATATGTTAAATGGAATTATCATTAAGTAATGATCCGTGTAAAAAGTATACGATAAAATCCATTGTCTGTGTTTTAGATTACGAAAACACGGTGATAATTATGAATATTCTGAAATAAAAGTTTTAAAAAGTCTTAGTTTCATTCCATTCTTATGAACAAATTCTCTTCCAACCATTTGTTTTAGGCAGTTCCTAGGCATGATTGATAAGGTTCCGAACATACGATTTGCTTTATAAACGACATTTGGAACCGCAGTGCAAATCGTAGTTTTAATATTTTGAAAAATTGGAAGAAATTAGACGTCTTCCTAACGTTGAGGGCGATTTTCATGTTTCAACCAATGAGATCAAGAATATAAAACTCCATCTGAATGCCGTTCGGTGCCGTACTTCTTACACCAATCATTACTTAACAGAAATGACGAAATCAAAATGAAGACAGCAAAGCAATTCAACAGTGATGCCAAAATCATTTTTACAATTTTTACATTCTCGCTTTTTGATTGGCTCCCCGCTATGTGCAATAAGAGTACGGACAATGAAAATGACGTAACATGTAAGACAAGTCGATTCCCGCTTGCAAGTTGCAAGTTTATTGTAAAAAACAAATCGCACACATGTTCCCATTGTCCGTACTCGATCTTATTGATCATAGAAATTGCGTCATAAAATGTTCAAAACTTAAGTGCAGAGTTTTGAACTGACTTTTTGAATACTATGGCGTAATTTCTATGATCAATAAGAGTACGGACAATTGTAAAAATGTGTGCGATTTGTTAGCCCTCTAGGCATTGAAATGGGTTACAGAAAGTGTCCCTCTAAAATTCGTTTCCCGTCAGAAGGGGTGGGTATTTTTTTACCCTGGTATCAGCCGATAACCAAAAAGGTTTTCCGTTATAAGTACGTTATCTAAAAATTACTTATGCCCCTGAATTGCGCCGATATATAGGAGATTGAGATGCATGTATATAGAAAATCAGTTGTCAGCTTTGAGCTCTATTTAGTTTGTTCAATCCTCAGTCAAATCACATTTGAAACCTCTCTTAAGCGACCAATTTTTCTATAAACTTTTTAGTTTGTTTCTCAGTCAAATCACTACATTTGAAACCTCTTTTAAGTGACCATGTTTGTCATAAACCTGTTTAGTTTGTTCCTCAGTCAAATCACTACACTATGAAACCTCTTAAGCGACCTTGTTTCTAAAAACCTGTTTAGTTTGTTTCTCAGCCAAATCACTACATTTGAAACCTCTCTTAAGCGACCATGTTTCTATAAACCTGTTTAGTTTGTTTCTCAGTCAAATCACTACATTCTAAACCTCTCTTAAGTGACCATGTTTCTATAAACCTGTTTAGTTTGTTTCTCAGTCAAATCACTACATATGAAACCTCTTAAGCGATCATGTAAACTTCTAAAAACCAGTTTTGTCTGTTTCTAAATTAAATCACTACATTTGAAACCTCTTAAGCGACCATGTTTCTAAAAACAACAGTTTAGTCCGTCTCTTTCTCAGTCATATCTCTACATTTGAAGCCTTTCGTAAAGCAACGACCTATCTTAAGGAACCACTTTAATGTAACATTGAGAGTTGTCACTAAGGGACGGACCATTTGAAAATTGAATATATATATATTTTTTTTGGGGGGGGGGGGGGGGTACCGTTTTTTTTTTGCTCGAATTTTTTTTAGGGCTCCCATTGGTGCAATAATGTTTTTTCTGTCATCGGACCTTGCACGATTTTTTAAAAGACATTCAGTATTCAGCTAATGAACAAAGTTTCACCCTTGCTCGATTTTTTTAGGGCTGACTTTGGCTCGCTCGATTTTTTTTCTGTGTAAATTCGGCTTGCCCATTTCTTGTCCCCCCCCCCCCCCCCCCCTCCCATCAATTTTCAAATGGTCCGTCCCTAAGTTAAGATGTAATTACTTTCACTCGTGACTAATACCCTTCCTTGTCTACAGCATTTTGAGTCAATAATTAAAAATTATCTATTACCAAAGGAACAAATGAGTTACTATACTGATCCTATTTTTGTTTCATTCAAACATTTATATCAATGCACGTTTGCTTTCCAATTTTCAGCATAGAAACGTTTTGCTAAACTTTTACATTTCCTGAAACATGTTGTCATTCTCATGACAAAAATTAAAGTTCAGCTCAGATCAACATGCTTTGCTCTTTTGTGAGTGTTTTTGGTTGTTATAAAAAGTGGTTGTTTTGGGTAACACGTGCAAAGCGTGAATATAACTCATGCCGGATAGACCTGTTGATGTTCGATTACAACAGGTGAGACATAAAAAACAAGTGCACCTCCCAGCGAAAAACCTGCTTGTAGCATGGAGCTTTGATTGTGAATGTTTTGCAAGCCAGCTCCGTCGTTTTTATCCAAAACCTGCGAGCAATGCTGCCACCAGTATGACCGAAATTGGATAACTGCGCTCTCCTATTATTAATGTGTTGTAGCGCAAACATTAGACTCTTGTCGAACTGTCTGTATCGGATATCTTTTAAAACAAAATGCCAAGGTTGTTTTGGGAGTCGTCTTCGTATGCTTTTCAGTGGAAAACATGCAACCATGTTTTTACAAGGTAAAGTCTTCGTACTCTTTATCGAAAACCTGCTACCATGCGTAACGCTGCCACCAGTGTGACCGAAATTGCATAACTGCGCTCTCCTATTTTTAATGTGTTGTAGCGCAAACATTAGACTCTTGTCGAGATTTCTGAATCGGATATCTTTTAAAACAAAATTCCAAGGTTGTTTTTAGAATCGTCTTCGTATGCGTTTCAGTGGAAAACATGCAGCCATGTTTTTTTCAAGGTAAAGTCTTCGTACTCTTTATCGAAACCTGCTAGCATGCGCAACGCTGCCACCAGTGTGACCGAAAGTGGATCACTGCGCTATCGCAGCGTTCATGTATTGTTAGTATCTTTCTTGCAGCGTAAACATGATTTAGGCTATTCTCGCAGTTTCTGTATCGGATATTTTAATGCAAAACTCAAAGTCTGTTTTAGGATCGCCTTTTCACGTTTCATATGAATCATCTATCCTTCACATAAAGTGAAATATTAGCTGTATTCCTTTTGTATAAACCGTATTGATCTTTTTTCTCCGAACTAAATTTTTGTTGACTTTGTCGCTGGAATCTTGTAGATAACTAATAGAGAAAGTCTTGCTCTCATTTTATCAGCCAAAATGAGTTAAGAAAACAGTGAAATTTAATTAACGAAATCATAATTTGCTCTTGTTTTTGTAGGTAAGCCATTTTCATAAACAGCGCGCCAATAAAACAATTGCTTTGTTATTTTCCCGTCTAAATTAAACCTCGACCACCTATGACGAAACACGTGAATCATGGAAGACGTGCAACGTGATTCTAAGTCGAATTTTAAATCCTGGAAATCCACTGAATCCTATTCTAATCCTTCAAGTTAAACTATCAATGCACTGTGCCAAAGAGGTCACTAGAAAGGTGTAATTCTGTCAATTTGGGGCTTTCCAATCCGCTCTTGTTTTTGAGTTGAGTATTTTGATCTTTTGAACGTGACACATGATCTTTTGTGCATAACCTTCTGTTCTGAAACCACCTGTTTACAGAAACAGGAGGAAGATCGGACAAAACAATTTCATTAGCAGGGACTTGAGTGCTAACAAAGAACTCTTGCAATTCAAATGTAACACCCGTTCCGGTAATTTATTCTAATGTATGAGTTTTGTGGTTGGCGCCATTCACTTCGAAACCCATTCAAGTGTATCATACCCATTCAGGTGTTCACGGAGAGTCAATAAAACATGTGACGTCACAAAGAAGGTTACTACAACACTCGTTCTACTACGGGAGGTTTTCAAAACGGGGCATTATTGGAGCTTTCATGTATTGAAGCGTCTACCGAATCCCACACCGATGATATCTTATTCACCACACAAGTCAAATCTTCTCCCGCGAAGATAGAAACGACGACTTTCATTACTGAAACGCGAGTTTTCCTCGACAAGTCAAATTTGTTGGATTTGCGATCCATCGATCGAGGTCGGATTAATCCGTTCATTTCTAGTTGCACAAGGTTCATTGGAGCAGAAAGAGTTATCAAACATGACGAGAAAAGCAAGAGCCGAAACGGCGGAGCACATCGTTCGCATTAAAGAGAAAGACTTGAGCCTTACTCGAGAGACTAAACCCTCTACGTGTGGCTGTTGTAGGAAGAAGTACATTGGACTTCTGGTCATTGGATGTGCGCTCTTTGCAGTCGGAGGTTTGCTTGGAATTGCATACTTCAGCGTTAAAAATGTGACTTCTTCAATATCTCTCACAGAAAGCCGGATTCCCTCATGTGTTACTGGCGCATTGGTGAGTACTTTTGGAGTTGAAAACTTTTTTGGAGCCATTGGTCCAGCCTTTTTATCTGTTACATCTGTCGTTCTAAAGTAAGTAACAGGCAGATGTTTTTCGCGCCGTTTTCGAGAATAATGAGTCGTACATCTTTCTTTCAAAAAAAGGTATACTCTCTTTCAGGTAGTTTCTTCCAGTTTTAATTTAGTCCTGTAAATATATTCACTGCTACAAACTTTTCAATTTCGACAGTAAAATTCAAGGGAGATAAAAACATTTTTTACATAATCCTTTTTGGCTTCGAGTCTCAAGTCATAAAATACTTTAATACCTCCACACCGAAATATCCGCGTAGCATATTTTTTTGCTGACGTATAGTTGTCGCAATGATGATGATTGAATTACAACGTGGGATGCTACATTTCTAGTATACATTTTTTTTTTTATATATTGATATGTGCCTGATAAGTAACTTTTCGGTTGAAACATGTGATGTTATCTTCGAAATCATAATGATTATCTTTATTGCCTTCAGTCATAAATTAAAGTATTTTCAATAACGAATTGGCCGCGGTTTTCGCATTGTTTCGTAACTGCAGGCTCAGCTCAACGAAATGTTGTGTTTGCCTAATTTGTGCAAAATAACAGAAATACTAAGACTGAACAAACATTTCCAAACGCTCGTCAACAGACACGCATTGTCTATTCATATTATCGAAATCTTATCCAACAAAACGGCAACAAAACTTTGATAAAAAAGCCTAGGAAGTGCCTTTCATATTCTCATGGGACATACGCATCTTAAATGACGCTTAAGCCTCCCATAAATGGGCCCTGTTTGATATTTCCACGCCCGAAAAGCTTATCAAAATTCATTGTCAATGTTTTAAATGATAAGTCAACTTTGAATGAATACGGTCGCGTGTTTAGGAATAACCGATATTTTAAAATCTAATCCCTGGGAAAACCCTGGAAGCTAAAATTCTACGATTTCCTTCATAAATAATCATGGTTTTTCGAGAGCATTTAAGTGAGCTAGAGTTTTAGAGTTGTCCATCTTGTGTTTAGAACTATACACCAAATGTTCTTTTGTATGACAAGAGTTATTTGTCTAATGGGTCAAAAGAGGCGTAAAGATCTACACGTGCCGAAAACTCGGGCTATTGTGTTATTGTGTTATTTGATCACAAAAGCGTGGCGGCCTTTGAAATCTTTGTACAGAGAATTTGATAAACTCTAGCCATTAGCCATGCCTAAAACGAGCTACACATAAGCCAGTTTTGAAAAACAAGTGATCTCGAGGATTACGGGATTTGAAAAGAAAGTTTGAAAATTGTGTGCGTAAATAACAAACTCGGTGGAAATTAATTCCAGCATTCTTAACTGTACTGAAAAATATCACAGCATCTTGAAATGTCGATAAAAGCGGCGTGTTTATTATTCATGACTCAAGAATTGCTCTTGGCTCAGTTGAGAGAAATTTGCTGCCCGATTTGCTGCTAGAACGGAAATACCACTCATGTAGTTCCGATATTATTTTTCTTTCTAAACGGTAATAAATTTAGAACTTCCTGATTTGAACTTCCATAGCCTTCATAAGTTTCAAATTTTCTTCTCTTCTGACATAAACAAATTATAGGAAGTTGCAGTAATTATTTTTCATTTCAGCTCTGAATTTCTAACGAGGCCTGAAACAACCATGGGGGCTGATCAAAGCCAGGTCCCGGCCAATCCACAGATCGAATTTGAATTTAGCGTGTTGGTTTTTGCGGAGGAAGAAAAACCGGAGAACCCGGAGAAAACCCCTCGGAGTAAGGGCGAGATACCAGCAAACTCAACTCACATGTGGCGCCGCGTCCGGGAATCGAACCTGGGCCACAGAGGTGAGAGGCGAAGCGCCTAACCACTGCGCCACCACGGCTCCTAATTATTCAGAAGCCATGCATCTTTCGAAGCTTACAAACAGCCGTACTCTTTGGCTATATTTCAGACTCGTATCTTTATAGAAGTTTACTTTGTTTTCGTTCAGAGGCGGACTAAACGAAGTCAATGACACTGAAAAAGGAGGATCTAAATCGATCCATTGTTAGAAATTTCATTACTTTTGACAGTCTATTTTCTATTCAAACACCATATGTTTTAGCCATTTTCTCACTGTGTTTATTGACTAATATCCCTGGGAAAGGCCAGTTACTTCAATCTTCCGATATTTCAACCGAAATTCCGTTATTTTTCTTAAAACGGGTGTAATGGACTCCCGAAGGTTACCAAAGTTTACAATTTTGCTTCAAAGCTAAGGATTCCACTTTCCATCTATAGAATTGGCGGGAATCAATACTTCGATTCTTTGTTCAGTCAAGGAACAAAAGGATTGAACGTGACCAGACATGGCGTTTCTTTGTTAATTGCCTTGAGTGCCCACACGTGCTAATTAGCATAATCACTAATTGGGGCCGCGTGCCGAGGTTGGGGGTAATTAGTTGCCCGAGTGGCGTAACTTGCAAAATTATGCGTGCACAAGTCTCGACACTAATAGCTCACTTGATTCCTTCAATAATTTTACTTTATTCCAAATTTTCCTTGCGAAACCTCACACAGCGGTCAAACGTCTGCGCGTGCGTATTACGGTCAGATTTCCCGCGCAAAATTACCTTAAAACGTATTACAGACTATTACAGTGAACTTCTACCCCCATAAGTTAAGAAAAATACGTGAAAGTTAAGCTTTTCATTTTCACAATCGACGGGAAATTGAACAAACTTCAAACTGTGAGTTTACCCAAAATTTTCGTAATTTACCAAAGAAGTTCTCAAGGTTTGAAAGCGGGTTTGTGAACAGTGACGGCCGCCGGCTCGCTTCGAATTTGTTTTGGAATAGGTTGTTGTTGCAAGACTTTTGACGCATGCGCAGACGTTTGACCGCTGTGTGGCGAAACCTACGTAGGAATTTCTGACAATAACAATAGAAATTTCGAACGACTTTTAGCGGCAGCAAAGCAACAAAATGATTTTTAATATTGTCTAGTTCGAGTTGGAGTCAAATTTGAATTTTGGCAGACTGAGTTGATGGGCCGGATGGCTTTGGTAAGAAGAAAGGGAGGAATTCGAAAATAAGCAACAACAATAACAACAACTTGAGTCCGTGTTTTTGACTCGTCAAGACCTTTGGCGCTTTCTCAGTGTAAGCATATTAATAATTCATTTTTTCGAATTTTCATACAAACCTTCTAAAACCTAACCCCCAAATTTGAAAAAAACCCTAACCATTTGAAATCCCAAATCATTAATAGAACTAGTCTAAATACACCTGACCTTAATGGGGAATTTAGCGAAGTTTTCAAGTGCACTTTTGCTTTAACAATTTCAGGACATGCTTACACTGAGAAACCCCCAGACCTTTATTCCAAATAAAGAAATTTACTGATATAATCTTGTACTCATACCCTTTGTTTCGTACTGCTCAGGCTCGACGAAAATATTACGCGCTGACCAAAAGATACGCAGGCTCTGGTACTGGATTGTTACTGATATTATTGGTACGCTTGCGAAGATAAATTATCTCCATTCTCCCTTACCAAGATCAGCCTGTGTCTCCGTTTCGCAACAAAGATGGGCTTAACAATGAGTAACAATGTCTTAGGTAACGGTGTTTATTGGTGACGACGTCAAAGGAGCTGTTAGTTTTCATACCACCCGTCATCTCGACACGTGTCAGGTTGTTGTTGGTGCACGGTTGTTTTTCACAAATTTCCCGCAAGTACCTTGTACTGCACCCCGCGAGCCCGGGGGGGAGGGGGGAGTACTGAACCCCGACCCTGACTGCATCCACATTAAACTCAAATATCCTGACCCTGATCTGACCAAATCAGGTTAAAACCCTGACCCTACCTGCCCAAACTGAGCTCAAAACCCTGACCCACCCCCGCGGCACATACAGATACAGATACAGATACAGATACATATATTTTTATTAGCTCCTTGCACAACAAATGGTACATTGGAATATAGCGCTAATAAAATATAATTTAGTGTAAACATTAACATTTAGATGCTAAATCGATAAAATTGATGATCTTAAGATCATGCTCTCATAGACATACTTTGCTGCAGAACGAGCTACTTCCATGGGTGGATTTATGACCAAATTAAATAAATGGTCATCAGACATATAACTTGTATTGTATTTTGTATTAATTTTAAGGGTGCAATGAAAATCGTTTCTTATCGTATCGTACGTTTCACATTTAACAATGAAGTGGAACTCGTCTTCTAAGTTTTTATTACAGGTGGGGCATATTCTATCTTCCAGTTTCGTGTAGGGCCTAGTGTACCTCCCTCTTTCGATTTGTAGGCAGTGATTACTTATTCTGAGTTTTGTAAGAGCGACTCTATGATTTATATTAGGGACAGCGTTGAGATATTTTTCTACTTTGTAATCCGTTTTAAACAATCTATATGTTCTAAGTTTGTTGCGGTGGTGGGGATTTTTTCTTTGGTCGTTAAATACGTCACTTAGCCAATGTTGGTATTCCATATCTTGTAATCTCAATTTAATTTGAATTAAGAATCCCTCGTAATCAGATATGTCTTGTTGCGATAGCCAGATATGACCAAAGCCAAGTTTATAGATTTTATGTCTTATTTTTTCTCCCCAGAATACAGGTTTTGGGGACTGGAGACAATCTATATAGGCAATTTTTGAAAGCTCAAAATTTTCCTTTGTTATTAACTTTGACCAATATTTAATGCTTCTAAAAGTAGATTCTAATTTAATTGGATATCTACCCAGTTCCGCTCTGCATCCATTGTTGGCAGATGTTTTACTGGTACCAAGCAACATTTTACAGAATTTTACATGTACGTTCTCGAGTGGGTCATTTTGAATCAGGCGGTCTTTATCATCCGCTCCCCATATTTCACTCCCGTAGAGTAAGATTGGTTTAACTAGCGTGTCAAATAGTTTTATAGATAGACTTATGTTCGATCTGAAGTGGACACCGGTTTCCTTCCTTATTTTGTACAATGCCTTCAACGCAGTTTTTTTTAGTTCTTGTTTGGCTAAACTAAAATTACCGAATGTACTTAGGGTAAGGCCAAGGTATTTATACATTTGGGTATTTATTAATTGATTGTTTTTAAGGTAAAATTTGTAGTTATTCATTCTTTTGCCATTATTGTTGAAGATCATTACTTTAGTTTTTGTAATATTAACCTCCAGACGGTTACTGTTACAGTAATACGTCACAAACAGGAGTACCCCCCCCCCCCCCCGAAATCTTACCAAGTCAGGAGCCCATTACCGCAGCGTTTTCCCATACTAGGTTATTATTTTTAGGCTTCATTTGTATTCAAGCGGCATGTTGTTAACAAAACATGCCTCGTTAGCTTCTCTTGTTTAGTCAACCAATATGGCTGCAACATCATTGTTCATTTGAATTAAAATTACGCAAACGCTTGTGATTGGTTAGCGGTGCATATAAGCCCTAGCCAGTTATCTTTGATATCGATTATACATGAAGTGGATAGTCCAACGGTAGAATATTTCTTGATTTGGGTGTTGCGTCTACGAGATATAAAGGTTTTATATTTCCAATATGCTAATGTACAATTGATATCAAAGATAACTGGCTAGGGGCTTATATGCACTTTAATGTACCTCAGTCCTTACCTCATCGCTGCGAATCAAGCAACTGAGTCTTAAACGACTTTATTGCAGCTTAATATTATATTACTAATATTTCGATGAAAACCATGGCATTCGCCTTAAAGACCAAGCCTCTTTTTGATAAAATGCAACAACGAATGTGCCGCAAGATCCTGTGCTGATCGACACTTGCCGCTGAACTTATTTAATATATATAAATATTTAGTATATACCACAACAGTGAATATCACTTTTCGCACGCTCTGATTGACTACTCAAACAGTGAATATGATTTCATATTCACCTCCGAGCAAAGCAGCGATCATCTCGCGCGATTTTTTTTTCCATTTGACAGAAAATAAACTATTTGGTGCTGGCTATTAACCTGGAGTGTGGTATATACTGAAACAATTATTCACCTCCACTTCGGTGAATAATTGTTAAATATACATCCCACAAACGGGAGAATTCAATGTAAATGACAGGACGGCGTTAAAACAGCCATACCAAATCGAGCAGGCGATCAGACTCGAAAACCTCACGTGTTCGCACGTTGGTGCACCGTCGGGCGGGCGGACAAGAACGCCCAGCAAAATGTCACTCATCTTATATGTATGGGGAGCTCCGCAGTGGAGGATCCAGGATTTGAAAAGGGGGGTGAATATTTTGACCGGTACAGTTTCTGGTGCGAAATTTCTTACAAAATTTGAACGAATGTATTTTATTTTTACGAGGGGGGGGGGGGGGGGGGTGACATGTCACCCCCGTAACCACCCCTGGATCCGCTGTGATTGGCCCATGGTCTAAACATTGGAGATTATTCATAATTTTAGAATCTCTCGGTTTAAAATAAAGTTTTTTTGTCATGCTTAATATTTTCTGTTTTCTCTCACAGATGGTAGCCAATGGAATAAACGCTATGATCCTTTTCAAGAGAAGGCAAAGATGCCTGGTAAGTTGGAGCAGACGATTCCATCGAACCCCCCCCCCCCCCCCCACAGAAGTTGCCAAATCATTTCAGCGCCCGTATATCGACATCCCCACCCCCCTCGTATATCGACAACCTCACCCACATTTTGCATACAATATTTCATATTCAGCCGCATTCCACAAGCTTCACAGCTTTCATTGATCTTCTACCTCTCCATCTCTCAACAGATCATCTCCTCCATTATTTTCACCGTCTCAGGCGGCCTCTTCTGCTTCGCGGGCGCAATGCATTCTCTCACAGCCGTTAGCCCGATGTTATCCAGTTTCGATAGCTGTCAATACTTCTCGAAGGAAACTTCTTGTAAATGCTTTCACCGGAGCGACTTGAGGCAAGTCTCTTTCATATTCAGAGGGACGGAGAACTGTAAAGTTATTCAGTACAACCTCAAGAACATGGTGTATGGAATCAGTGGAATTTACGGCGCCGGATTAGGAATTTGTCTCATTGCTGGTATAATGGAGTGTTTATTGCTCTGTCCAAAACGGAGATCAAAGGTGAGTCATTTTGTGACGTCAGGTGCGAGAGGAGTCATGGTTATTGTGACGTCATCACTCTCATGTAACGTAATCGCCACCATTTAGTGTTAACAAAGGATGCCTCGTGATAGCCCACTTTCGATATACTTCACTTTGAATCTATTTTTAGTAACCGGAAACAGCTGTGCTGAACAAGTGTGCGAGCGCGCTACAACAATATCATGGCGGGAAAATATTTTCGCGCCTTTCGCGCTATCAGATTGTTACGTGCGCTAGCGCACTGTGCATCATCTACTTCCGGTTGCTAAAAATAGTTTTTATTCGACATTACCATCGCACACCGCGTGCTACAAGATTCCCTCTCTTACTTATGCTCTCTTGATTTATTCTACTCTCCGAGAACATAATTATTCAATAGAAAACCATGAAATTACCAGTACCAGCGAATATTTCACGAGAATTTTGTATTATTTGGTATACCAAAATAATATGAATTTCGAGTGAAATTTTTGCCAGTATTCCACAGAAAACCATGAAATAACCTTATTATCCTATAAATAAAAAAATTACGGAAATATTTATCACGAAAACAAAGTAACTTACCGGACGATAGACTGCGAATTTTCTCTCCGGAAAACAAAAGTTTCGAGTGGCTGACGCGTCTGCAGACTAATTATGTATTTACATTTTTATTGAATTCTTATTGGCTGATAAAGAAAGGCCGTGAAATTTCCTGCATTTTGATTGCCTGATCTAAGCATGAAATACTGCTCCGTATTTCATAGAAAAACCATGAAATACCGCCCTGTATTGCATAGTAAAGCTGAGCTCTGATTGGCTGAAATATAATATTTATAGGATAATTAATTTTATTTACCCCGGAGCCTCATATTGAAACCTTTGTGCGTGAGAAGTGAAGCACTGATATCAAAAGTGGACTATCTAATAGTTTCTCGTTAGTTTCTCTATTTAGTTGATGAGATGTGGGGTGGGATGAGACGGATGGCTGTACTTGTACAGGCTAGTGGGATGCGGCCGCTGAGTGGCTTGTTGTTTCGCGCGTGCGGATTTTAGAATTTCGAATAGCGCGTGTAATTTAGAGCTCGTCACTTAAATTTAAACATAGGCAAACTATCCTCATTTTTGGATAACGTGGTGGTACTTTCGATGCCATGTTGGTTTATGCGCGCAAAGACGAGGTTGACTCACTGGTTAGCTCAGTTGGTAGAGCACGGTCTAGAGTGCGGGAGGTCAGGGGTTCGAATCCCGAACGCGTCTTTGGGCAGGGACGTATAAACCGTTGGCCTTGTCTCCTTCCTCTTCTAATCTATATGAGGGGGACGTGAAAGAAGCTGTTGTGTTATTTCGAGAAAGAGTAGGAGATTGTCTCCCGACACAACAGCCTGGTATTCTGAGGTACTAACAATCACTCATGATTGTAAACTGCACGGCCGCACACTGCGCCACAATAGCAGTCCGTATCACAAAAATAACCTTGTGAAGCGCATTTGGATATATTCATGTATAATTTGCGCTATATAAATGAATACCTTTACCTTTACTCGATGGGTGCTTCCTTATGAGAAGTTCTTAATGTGCTCTCAACAAATCTTTTCATCTGCTTGTCAGGTTACCTATCATTCAAGGTCCGATGGTGATGGGAAATGCACCGTGACGTCAAGCCAGTCCCAGACCTCCCAGACCAACCTCACACTAAGCTGTTCAGAGGCTGAGCTTGCCCCGTCTACTGCGCATGCGGGTGCTACGGCATCTCCCCCAAGTAGCACATCGTCCACGCATACGCGGCGGGAGACGCAATCCACGTACGTACGGGAGCTACCGTGCTCGCACTATGTAGTAGACATGAGCAGGCCCAGAAGAGACTACTGCATAAATTATAACTCCTCTTCATCGAGACACGATCCTCCGCCTCCTTACTCGGAATAAGCATTGTTTCTATGCCAATTAGCAAGTTGTCATGGTAACATAAAAGGGCGGTAAGACACCTGCATAAATTATGACCAAGAATATGGACATTTTCATAAACTCGTCCTCGTAAACACAATTGCTATGGCTGCGGAGCATATTGTTACCATGATAAGGAAGTCGCACACGATTTATTTTGCCTAGCTCGAAAAACCCTTTCGATTAATCACTTATTCTGTAACGTTACCTATCCTGTTGTGTTGGCATTTTAATCACTGGGATCATTCTTAGGCCATCATTTTAGTGCGCTATTTTAGACATATTCCGGCCGTATATTCCAACTATGTTGTCCCATTAGCAAACACAGGACGTACGTACTAAAAGTAGCGACTACTTTGCATATCAAAGACACTGACTTCCGGTATAACTCACTCGAAAACACACGGTTTTGGGAGCTATTTTGCCATTGTTAGCTAATGAAACGACTTCTTACCCTCAAGTCTAAGTTAAGTATCATCTAAATCTGCGACTGGTAACTGTTTGGAGTGATTATGTTAAGGTTTAATTCGACATGGCAAATTTGAACGATTTTCTTATGCTGGTGGTAGTGTTACTGGTTTAGGAACCACCAAGCAGAGAAAAACTGGGTTGAGCCACAATACGCATTCTTGAACTGACTTCTTACCGTTAGATTCGAACAGGAGAACTAAAAGTAGCGATCATACTTTCTATGTTTCAGAGGAAAGATATCTGCAGGATTTCTTGGTATTCTAATTTCGAAATAGCTGGAATATGTCTCAAAAGAACGTGCCCTTAATTACAAATGAGGTAGTTAAGCAATCAAAAGTATTTTAAAAATTGATTTATTTGTCTTGGATGTTTGGATGTCACAGTGCATATCCGTATCCAGTATGACACATTAATGACGTAATGATCTCAAGATCGTCACGCTAGCCGGGATGTTGGGGGTGGCGCTTCTCACCTCTGTGGCCCAGCTCGATTCCCGGACGCAGCTAAGGTTATTCCGAAGGTTATTCTCCGGGTTGTCCGGTACGGTTTTCCGCCAAAATTCCAATTCGATCTGTAGATTAGCCGGGTCCTAACTTTGATCAGCCTCTATGATTGTTTCATGTCCCGGTAGAGAAATTCCGAGTTTTTTTTTTTTCGATCTATCTCAGTCGTAATCGTGCCGTCACGCAACTTTGCAACCTTATTGGATAACAGTATATTACAAACGAGGATTTCCTATGAGTGGGCAAGTTACGGCAATGACTTACAGAACGGTTACCGTACGTAATGTCGTGACATTAAAATGGCTTCCATATTGTTTTTGTCCCGTACTACCCAATCAAATTAGATAATTACGGTACAGCACAGGATCCCATTACCAGCAGCGTTCCTATGTCATGGGCTGGGTCCCCAGCACAGGAGTAGATGTAGTTATATTTATAATCCGAATTCCCGCGTTGAAAGTGAGAAGAATGATAATGAATAATAGTGAGAAGTGACTGATTGGCTAAGACAACATGGCCTTTTGTTTATTTCGCGCGAAATGCAATTCTAACTATAGCCACATCTACTCCTGTGCTGGGAACAGAACCAATGGGGAAGATGGACGCTCCTGGTAATGGGCTCCTATACAGCACAAGTACAGTACGGTGACGGTATCTTTGTCCCACTCGTACGAAATCCGCTCTAGTAAATCTGACTGGCTGGCGTACTGCACCGGTCCGTCAATTCTAGACTTGTGAGAAGTTTTTCCCTTAAATCAGGATATACTTGAGATTACATTCGTGTTATAATTCATGTTGCAGATGTGACATCGAAATATATGATCACAGGCTTGACAGTCTCCGGATTCCATTCACCGTGGTCACGATTAATTTGTGTAGTCGGGTTCCCTGTGGTTTTCCAGTCTTTTACCTGTTCGGTAACAGTTCCTAAACTCAAACGTAACAATCAGAAAACTAATAACGTTTTACCACAGCAAAGATTAAATACACATTACGGAGGGGAAAGCCATCTGAAGACAGGATAAGATTTCCCTTAGCAAACGGGTAGAAACGTCCATTGAAATCGGAGACACAGGAAACCCAACAACAAATATTAATTGGATCGGAAACACGGTGAATCGAATTCGGAGACTGGGAAGCCTGTGGTGTGACTAAATTATGCCAATCTATGGATGGGATCGAGTTTGTAAATATGCACAAGTTAAAGTGCATATGAGCCCTAGTCAGTTATCTTTGATATCGATTGTACATGAAGTGAATAGTCCAAATGTAGAATATTTCTTGATTTGGGTGTTGCGTCTACGAGATATAAAGGTTAAAATTTGAATATGCTAATGAGGTGATGTCATCACCGACATCACTTATTATACAAAAGCATGCTGGTGGAGACAAATTACCTATTTTTAAATTCTAAGTTATATTTGAAGCTGATCAAAGTGATTTTACAAATAAAATATTCTAAATTAGAAAATAGCTTAATTTACAAGCACAAAGAAATTCAGCAAATGTCGGTGATGACATCACATTAGCATATTGGAAATATAAACCTTTATATCTCGTATGCACTTTAAACGATTTTATTTTACATTATTGTTACGTCACAGGCAGGTGGCTTAAGCCCGAAGTGGAAACATTTCCAGGTCTTTTTTGGGGGGAGTAATTAGAAATACTGAGGGTTAGAATATTTTGCCAATACAAAGGAATAGGTATTTTTTCATAAATATCATTGGTATAAACTTCATGTTCGACACATCGAGAAAATAACCTTCCTTTTGACGTAGTCACGGTCCATAAGTATCATTAGTAAATATTTTCATCTACTGTATAAAGTGTACAAATTGTTTTCAAGACTTAAAAATTAATATAACTAACGTATTTCATAATGTATTTGTAAATAAATCCAAATGACTATTTCACCCAAAAATTGTTATGTTTTTCTTGTTCATTGACTAATGAATGCTGAACTATTATCACAGTTCGGCCATCTTGGATAAAACAATGGTTTGGGCCCCGGTAGCCTCGCACTGGTGGGTTTCAGAACGAGTTTACCGGACGAAAACAAAGGTTTTTATTCTCCTGGGACTCAACATGGCCGCCGCGTGATGAAATTAAGCCCATGGCCCACTTGAGATATATGCTTCTCAAACTCATTAATAATTCATGAGAATATTACAAAGAATATCACAAGCGTGAAAGAGTTTGGATATGTGATGAAACACTTGCATAAATTATCCAAACTTTCTTCTCCGTTTTCTCTTCAATGGTAAATTCGTTGGAGAAGCCATATACAACACTGTCAGCCGTGTTTCATCACATATCCAAACACCTCGAACTGAGTTTAAAAAACTCAGCTTCGCGTCGTTTTTCAAGTTCAGTTCTCTGTGTTTGGATATGTGATGAAACACGGCTGACAGTGTTGTTTATATTACTCACTTGTCATGCATAAAGTTTCAATATGAGGCTCCGGCGGTGAATAATGCTCGGTGACCGCGAAAGGAGAAAAGAAGAATGGTACTTAATGACTGAGTTGGATGGCCGGACGGGAAAATATTTGGCTCGAGGTCATGACGTATGGACGGAGCGCACGTACAAAATGGGGTCGCCTCGCAGCGCTCGTAAGATTTGCTCCAATTTGCTACTACCTTCACCGACAAACAATAGAACAAAGATTAATAGAACGAAGCAAACAATAACATCTATTGTTTTGGTTATCCAATCAAGAAATATGTTCCGAGCAGCTGCGACCTCCATCCTAACTCGGTCAATAGGTTTTTTTATCATATGACCATATCTTTTTGAAGATCAAACCGCAAAACAGCAAGAAATTATTGTGCAGGCGGACGGGTTTTTTCCGGCCCCTCACGCCATACACGTCCGGCCCTCATCACGTGACTTTTGTAAATGGTTTTGAAAGGAAAGCGCGCGCGGGGCCGTATGAGTCGTGATAAATGTGATTAGTGTATATATACCACAGCAGTGAATAGTTATTTTCGCGCGCTCTGATTGGCTAATCAAACTGTGAATATGATTTCATATTCACCTCGGAGCGAAGCAGTGATCACCTCGCACGAGGTGACAAAATAAAATAACTATTTGGTGCTGGCTATTCACCAAGGGAAGACGTCAAAACAATGGATTTCGAATGAAACCCAATTTTCTCAGGGGAGGTGGTGGGTGGCGGGTGATTTTCTCGCGTTGTGTAATAGGGATACCTGATTTTAATGCAGCCACACGTTCTTCTCTGCCTGTACAAACTAGAAATATAGTTACTTCTTCAATAAGTATTTTATTGAAGAAGATATTTGTGGTCAAAAATCTAGATTTTGCCATAATGGGTGGTGGGTTCCGGGTACAACCACTCTTCCATCAAAATTGGGTCCCGCCAGAGTACCATTGTTTTGACCTCTTCCCTAATGTGTGGCCGGTGTATATACTAAAACTAGTATACCTAACAGGTAGTGAATGCTGCTCCGCTCAGTTAAGAGTGCATTAGAAGAGAACCTACAGTAGCACTTTGGCAGGAAAAATAGATTACTGGGTGATAAAAATGCCAAGATGTTAGATGAATATATTTTGTAGTTTTGGGGCTATCGTGCGGCTGAACCTGTTTGAGCTGTGTAACTCAAAAGGTGTCGTGATTTATTTTAATTTTGCTCCGACATATCAACGATCTCCCGGTAAATTCCCTGAGCCTACACAGGGCGAAAATAAATGTTTCCGTTGACAGAAATACGACGTAATCGTATGGAAACGTTTAAGCTTCCGTTGTCGTATTCATTAATATCCGTGCACTTAATCATATGTTTAAGTCACGTTTCCGTTACACCGTAAACGTCGGAAACGAACAAAAACCGCACTCTGTTTCCGTCATACGTTTACGGTGGCAGAAATTCAGCTTTACGAACAAACGTATACCGATGTTCACGGTAATGTATAATTATGTATACGTGACGTTTAAGGTTAGCTCTAGCGTGACCGTAAACTTTAATTTCTGTCATCGTAAACTCATGCTTTTTGGAATATACGTTTTATTAACTTTGTGACTTTCTTTTGCTTCTTCATTATCTTTTTTTTGAAGACCATGACAAGATATTTGAAATATATAGCTAGATATTTCAACATCAGTAAATATACAAGATTTTACATAACACTTCATCTTTTATTATATCAGGAAACAGTTTTATCATAAAACATTAAAAAGACACTGACAACTAATCACTTTATAGAGTTAGTTAATACTATGAGCAATGTTCATGGTAACGCACATGAAAACAAAAGCGTGATCGAGGAAAAATAAAAGGGAACATTTGGTTCAGGGTTGCCGTGCTAAAAACCTATTAAGCTTTAAGACTGCAAAGGGTGCACGTATTTCTTAATTGTACGGGAGACATTATGTACTGCTTATATTAATAATTATATTATGTTTTTCGTGCAAAGCATTGTTACTCTGTCCTAAGTACGAATAACTAATTGATTTAATGAGGATTTACCAGTCGTAAGAATTACATTTTCTTTCTTCGTGTTCAACTACAACAAAACAAACAGTTACCAAACTGCAATTAAACAAATTAGGTTTAAAGTGCCAATGAAATGAAAGAAATGCTTACCTTAGTCACTTTGTGAAATAAAAATGTAATTTGGAGAACGCGAACATATATTTCTTTCATATTGAACTCAAAACTTGCCGATATCAGACGACAATTTTTATGCCGTTAAAGCATGCTAATCACATTGGTCTCCGCATTTATATTCGTCTACATAAATTCGTCTCCATAAATACTACAATATAAATGCATTTTTGCCCAAGTTTCATTCTAAATATGTCGTACTTAGAGAAACCTGGACGTTGGCCATATTTTTTTCAAATAAAAACTTTGCCGTTGGACATATATAAAATACGCAGACCAAGTGACGCCACGCATGTGATTAACATATATTTAACGGCATAAAAATTGTCGCCTGATTTTGGCATTGAATTTATTAAAATAAAATAAATACGGGATCGAATTTGTTCATTTCATTGGCACTTTAAGTGTTTTTATTATTTAATGTAAACTCCTCAGTTGTTGAATATGAGATTATTGAAGTTATATAGCTATCTAATATACCCTATTTAACTGCTGGATATTCTAGTACCATTTTGCAACCCAAGCGGGTATATTTTGGGGTTTTAGGAGAGTTGATTTTTTGCTAAAATAACTACATTTTACACGCCCAGCGAGTCGTTTTTGCGCTGAGGGTAAGTTCTCTTTTATCTGATCGCCGATGGCCTAGCCTCTTCAGTGATCTTATAGAGTTTAGTCCTCTCCCAGGCCAAACGACGAAATCTGCGATGCTTTGGGACTGGTCCAGTTGACACTGAGAGCTTTCCTCGCTTGACATACGCTGTAGAGCGAAAGTTTAATCGAAAATGTTTTTGGCTTCTTCTCAGTCATTTCCTGACAGCTGTGTCGATACCAAAGCCTTTCTCCTTCTTCCAAGCTTCTGTGGAAAACGACCATAATTATATTGTTGTTATTAAAGATCAGGCATGAGCATTACACGTAAAAAGAGACAACCACATTCAACCCTTCTGCAAGCCGGGGAACGTCTCTTTCAGGATTTTAAGACATGCTGTAACTACTTAATGATTTTAGAAATTGTTGTACCCAAATAAAGAGGTTAAATGTAATGTTTTTTCTGAAAATCTCTCGCAATTTTACAAAAAGACTTTCAAGCTAGAGGTCGTTTATATATTTTGTTTTCACATTTTATTCTTTGTTTGCTTTTATTTTCTCGCCCTATTTCAATAATATAATCGTCATGCTGGTCATTCTCTACCCCAGACCCTTCTCTTATTTCTTACTGCGCATGCTCGACGAAATCGTAAGGCTCTGGACAACTCCACATATGCAAAAATGAGGGTTATACACGACTTTCATAATGGCCGCCTCCTAATTTGCATAATTTGGAAGATAAATCTGTAGAGGGAAACCAATGCTACCACATGAAAGATCACATTAAAACTAGTAATAGTTTTGAGTTTTAGAGCAATGTGGAGAATTGCTGTTGAGCTACGAGCATTTCTAATGCAGAAAAACATGAAAGCGAGGCTAGAAAGGCGTCCGTTGTTTTTCTCATACAAATCTCTCTAATTTCAACTGGCTGTAACTTCATTGATTTTTAAGCTACAGCACTCAACTTTCACAAGTTCACTAATGTCGACATGCTCTTTCACATGGCAATGTTCATATTTTCTATAAATGTGGATAAACAACCGAAACGGAAAATCACATATGCAAATTAGGAGGCGGCCATTATGAAAGGCGTGTATAGCCAAAATCTGGCTACAGTCCTCACAGCGCATGCTAAAATCTCCAGAAACGTAATGGCGGACAACTCGATGTTTGAACTGGCGTTAGAGTTTGTTATTAGAAAGGCAGGGAAAGACTGTATTTTCAGTAGTTAGTATAGGTAATCAAATGGGGACGAGTGAAATTAGGGATAAATTTCACGCGTGTTTGTCAAAATCGAAGTAATTTCCCGAGCCGCTTCGGCGATTTACCCATAATTTATCCATAATATTATGGAAAGGAAATTACGATCCAGAAAAACATTATTTTAAGCGCACGTAAGCGGCGTTTGAAATTTCACCTGTGAAATGACAAACTACGCGTGAAATAGGGATTATGAACTTGTAACTTGACGAAATTATTTGACCTAACTTCAGACACTTGTGTTCGTCTGACATTTTGCTTTCTTCCCTTCAAATGCAAATAAATTAATTACGCACGCACATGCTATGTCGTCATCTGTATTGTTTTATAAAACACCAATCAGGGCTCTCTAAATTCTAGAGTTTCCCAGAGCCTTACGATTTTGTCGAGCATGCGCAGTAAGAAATAAGAGAAGGGTCTGGGGTCTAGAATGCATGTTGGTATACTTACTCGCTTCATGCGCTGTTGAGAACGTATGCCTGTTCCTGTGGTCCTGAAACTTTTGATTCTTTCTCCTGGCGTTGTCGTTAATTAATCAATTAATTAATTATTATTTAAAAAGCGTGAAATATTACAGAGAAAGGTGATAGAAATGTCATTTTGCCTGAATGCTATTCGGCCACTCAAGGACGGCCAAACCGCACCGACTAGCTACCCGCTCAAAGACGGATGGCCCGTCGAAGACAGAAATTAATTCCCCAAATTGTTAAAAAGCGTCGGCAAATATTACAAAGAAAGGTCAGTGATAGAAATGTCATTTTGCCTCAATGCTATTCGGCCGCTCAAGGACGGCCAAACCGCACCGACTAGCTACCCGCTCAAAGACGGATGGCCCGTCGAAGACAGAAATTAATTCCCCTAATTGTTAAAAAGCGTCGGCAAAATATTACAAAGAAAGGTCAGTGATAGAAATGTCATTTTGCCTAAATGCTATTCGGCCGCTCAAGGACGGCCAAACCGCACCGACTAGCTACCCGCTCAAAGACGGATGGCCCGTCGAAGACAGAAATTAATTCCCCAAATTGTTAAAAAGCGTCGGCAAATATTACAAAGAAAGGTCAGTGATAGAAATGTCATTTTGCCTCAATGCTATTCGGCCGCTCAAGGACGGCCAAACCGCACCGACTAGCTACCCGCTCAAAGACGGATGGCCCGTCGAAGACAGAAATTAATTCCCCAAATTGTTAAAAAGCGTCGGCAAAATATTACAAAGAAAGGTCAGTGATAGAAATGTCATTTTGCCTAAATGCTATTCGGCCGCTCAAGGACGGCCAAACCGCACCGACTAGCTACCCGCTCAAAGACGGATGGCCCATCGAAGACATAATTTCATTCCCCTAATTAGTTAAAAAGCGTCGGCAAATATTACAGAGAAAGGTCAGTGATAGAAATGTCATTTTACCTCAATGCTATTCGGCCGCTCAAGGACGGCCAAACCGCACCGACTAGCTACCCGCTCAAAGACGGATGGCCCGTCGAAGACAGAAATTAATTCCCCTAATTGTTAAAAAGCGTCGGCAAAATATTACAAAGAAAGGTCAGTGATAGAAATGTCATTTTGCCTAAATGCTATTCGACCGCTCAAGGACGGCCAAACCGCACCGACTAGCTACCCGCTCAAAGACGGATGGCCCGTCGAAGACAGAAATTAATTCCCCAAATTGTTAAAAAGCGTCGGCAAATATTACAAAGAAAGGTCAGTGATAGAAATGTCATTTTGCCTCAATGCTATTCGGCCGCTCAAGGACGGCCAAACCGCACCGACTAGCTACCCGCTCAAAGACGGATGGCCCGTCGAAGACAGAAATTAATTCCTCTAATTGTTAAAAAGCGTCGGCAAAATATTACAAAGAAAGGTCAGTGATAGAAATGTCATTTTGCCTAAATGCTATTCGGCCGCTCAAGGACGGCCAAACCGCACCGACTAGCTACCCGCTCAAAGACGGATGGCCCGTCGAAGACATAATTTCATTCCCCTAATTATATTAGTTGTAAAGCGTCAACTATTACAGAGAAAGGTGATAGAAATGTCATTTTGTCTGAATGCTATTCGACCGCTCAAAGACGGCCAAAACTCGTAGTTGGCTTGCTTTTCATTATCCTTCCCCACAGTTCCATTTTATACTTTGAAATTTATCGTTTTGTGACAGTTCAAGGTATACATTGTGCACGGAGTTCTGTAAATAAGTGGAATATAAGATATGTTAGTATTAAATCCATGAACATAAAACTTTATTCGCTGCCGTTTGATTTAAAGAAAACACTGGCTTTTCTCTCTCTAAAGATAATACAACTTGAATATTATTTCATTTTGTTAATCGCGCGAGCGAACTTATGATCTTTTAGCCGTAAAATGAGAAATAAATTCTGCGAGTGCTCTATATTATTGATATCATCAATCGTTTTCTTCTTGACATGATCAGAAATCCCTTCCTACCGTGACTTAATTTCTTTGTTTGCTATAACCTCATTAACTCGTCATTTTCTCTATCTTGACAGGACATTTTGTCATATAAGATCATTCGGCTCTTAACCTTGATAAATATATTGTACTGTGACACCAGTTTTCTAAAATGTCTTTACCAGTTATGTTTCTGCCGGTGAGATGAAGTACTTTATACTTTCAGGAAATAGTTTTACTGTTTAATACCCTTTCTCTTCATCTTAAAAATATTTTGTTATGAAAATAATGGTTAGCATTCGTTTGACCCTAGATGACATTACACTTGGCCAGCGAGAATAACTCGTAATAATTCGCATTAAGTTACAGCAAGGTATTTTCAGTCGTAAAGAACTGACATTTATGAAGTCAAATCGCTATTCGTTGGAATATAACAAAACTAAGTTTTTATAGCGAAGAGCAGTACAAATTCGCGGGAATCAAAGCGACATATAAATTATTAAATGGCGACGAGCGTGAATATGGGCGCCAAAATTGTATACACTAGCTGCTAGTCCGGGCTGCTAGGATATCACTAGGGCCTACATCATGGAATTGAATATAAGTAACTATAATTCACTAATGACACTATTGGTACAATTACCTTAGCTTACCGAACAAGCTGTGTCTATTTCTTGTTTCTTGGCAACCCTTTCTAGTAACTAACGCTTTTGTAAGTTCTCAGGCTGCTCACATCTCCCTCAAGTTTTGTAGTTCTTTAATTTCCTGCCGAGACCTCCGTTCACATCTTCATTGGCCGACTTTAGCTGCTTCAGGTGTAAAGAATGTCTCATGCAGTCCCGGCTTCGATCCCAACCATATTTAAACGGGCAAGGTGAAATGAAACAATGTTCAAAGACCAAAACTACGAACGTAGTGCAACGCGTACTGCAGTCGACACGGCTCGGCGAAGATAACTGATTTTCCCGCTTTTTTTGCAGAGGTTAACGTCATTATGCGGTAGAGGGTAATACCAACGAGTATTTGTTTTCGGTACCCTATAACATTTCCGAACCAGGCCCACGTGGATACAACACAATGGTTCACTGATAACAGTGAACTTCGATCATCAATTAAACATTTTCTTGCACAGTTTGAAACAGTTTAAAGACGTACAATTTTAATGCAAAACCGTTTTAATTTTTACTAATGACAACAGTCGCGATATTACCACTTCTGGCTGAATGTTATATGTAGTATACGTGACACCTTGAATTTGATAATTAAGATCATGTAAACAATAATTTTAATAAGAGTGTCAAGATTCAAGTTACTAATGGCTGGAATAGAATGGACCCTTTAATATTTACTATGATTAGCTATAGACTACTAGCAGTGCAGCTATTCCTTCAGTATTTTTCCTTTGCGAAAATGAGTTTGTTCACCGCACAGTATCCTTAAATAGCGGCGCAAGGGAGTAGATGCCGGAGCGGGCTCAGGCTATTTCACAAAAGAACAGTATTAATATTTGCGTGAGATTCGCTAGAGTAATAAGGGAAGTGATCGGTTGACAGTTCATGTTTAACAACCTTTGCGTGATCTACTCGCCGGAAGCAGCGTTGATGGTCAATCAAAGAGATAAAACCTTATTGCGTTTGCCGACTTACTGCCTTAGCATATTTTCATCCTATAAAAATGTATTCGAGATCCATGCGCTTCAAGCTGACGAAAATATACTGCCGTTTTACAAATAACGTAGGCACTGCAGAAAACCTTAACAAACAGTAATTTTATGAGCGCAAACAAAGTTATATGCCAAATGACATCTTTATTCATACTCTCTCTTGAATAGTTACAAATTAATTAATATAATTAGCATTGTTCAAGTACTGAGATACCAGAAGTAGATTAAAAACGAGACTGGTATCCCGAAATAAATTTATAGACAGTATGCTATTGAGTCACGGAACGAAAAAAGAAAAAAAGTGAGAAATATATACAACAAAGTGTGTATTATCACACACAATACAAATACCACTCAATACGTATAAGTAGCGATTACAACATACAGGTAACACAGTTGGGGGATACAAGACTTGGATGAGAAGATGGGTATAAAAATAATAATTAATATTTCTCTATGAGTTGTTTTTGTAGTCTAGATTGAAAGAGTTTTCTTGACTTCGGAAAGTGAATTCCAGATTACAGTACCCTGATATATTAAACTAAATTTACCATAATTAGTTCGAACTGTTGCAATATAATATCATGAGTTTGAGGCAAAGATATTTGGCTCAAGATATTTATCCTATGTGTTTCCTCAGTTTACATCAAACGTAATCACAACGGAAATGTCTATTTCAATGTTTACGTCGGTATTCGACGTATACAAAGACGGAAATTTAAAGGAAATACTTTTTCTGACAAAACCCATTTCCGTATACTTAAACGTGCCGGAAATTCGACACGAGCAGATTTACGACTCAATTTCCGTTTTCGTAAATTCATGATTTCGCGCTGTGCTACCAATTACCGACATTTTCTTAAAGGGATACCCGAGTGAAAAACACATTGGGGCTCAAAAGAATCTTCAACATGTTCTTTGTTCAGAAAATGTATTAAAATTTGATCAAAGGTTTTTAGTATTAAGAACGAGCACCTCAAAGTTGGCCCCACGAAGACATGGGCGCCGCCATCTTTGTTTGCATTTACGGAAGTGACGTCACTTCGTCCCACCAGCGTTCTCACTCTCTCACTTATTAGGTGTTTTTAGGATGATAAACGCCTTAACTGTACCTCACATACATTGTAGTTCTTATACTTATTCAGAAGTCACTCGAGTCTTTTAAGCCATGTTGTTTTGCTGTTATTAAATGGCAGTTACGAGACCTTGTTGTTCGTCTGGTAATTTCTCGCCTTCCCAATGCTTTTCTTCCTCCTCCCAGTCTTCTGAACTTTTCTCATAATGTCGTCTTCATCATAATTCCGGTTTCTGTAAGAATTCCTCTGCAATCTCGATGAAAATATATCCACTTTAATTCCGAGCGTGTGAAAATCATACAAAGACAAGTAGCCGCGATACGCTGGTAGGACAAAGTGACGTCACTTCCGTAAATGTAAACAAAGATGGCGGCGCCCATGTCTTCGCGGGGCCAACTTTGAGGTGCTCGTTCTTAATACTAAAAACGTTTGATCAAATTTTAATACATTTTCTGAACAAAGAACATGTTGAAGATTCTTTTGAGCCCCAATGTGTTTTTCACTCGGGTATCCCTTTAAGATTCCCGGCACAACAAACTGCTGTTCTCTCCGGTGAAGTTTAAACACCGGAAATCAACTGTAATTGAGAATGTCATCGTAAATGCTAATTGTATTTTGAACCGGCTGCTTGACTTTATCGAAATTATTTGCTGCTCACCATCTTGATAACAGGAGATCTTGCTCTTTGGAAACTGATAGTTCACGGCACAGAGTTAGAAAGAGTTCGCCTACACGTCTACACTTCAAGGATTGCAGAAATGCATCATTAAAGAACGGTTGAACGTAGTTAGCTCAAACAATGCAGATTCCACCTCGTGTAATGTCACGTGAAGTTCAGATCCGTGCAAAGCAGTGTGGTAAAAAGACCATTGATCGTTTGCATTGATGTCACAAAAAAAATTGCCTCAAGAAAAAACTTATATTAGTAAAATATTTTTAATGCTGTGTATAGAGCAGGTAAAAATATAGAAATGACCGAAATTTTGGAGCAATAGAGTACTTCGTAACCGAGCTGTCGGCCAAATATTATTCGAACAATTTAGAGTAATTATTATGCGGCGGCCATGACGCCATGTTGGTGTACAGCTTTAGTACACCAAGATGGCGGCCAAAAACGTACTCTATAAATAAAGCTGTTTTTCCCATCAATATGATTAGCATTCACTTCAAAACACTTTAGGTATCACTTTTAAAGGTTTATCAAGTCTAAAATTTGAAATTGGCCGAAATATATGGATGTCCTTGACATTTAGGAAACACGCTGACCTCGGCTGTCACAAAATTCAAAGTATTGTAATTCAAAAACAAATCACCGTATCAACGTAAACTTTTCGAAGAATACTGAGAATAACGATATCTAAATCATATTAAAAGAACAGCTTCATATTTCTCATAGTTTAGATTTTAGAATTTTGATGACGTCACATGCAAAGGATCTATAGAAGTGATGCATTGTGGTAAAAAATAGAAATTGAGATTTGGACCCGCTTACAGATTAGTATACCTAACAGGTAGTGAATGCTGCTCCGCTCAGTTTAAGGAAGTGTATTAGAAGAGAACCTACAGCAGTAGCAGTATGTACAGTAGCACTTTGGCAGGAAAATAGATTACTGGGTGATAAAAATGCCAAGGTGTTAGATGAATATATTTTGTAGTTTTGGGGCTATCGTGCGACTGAATCCTGTTTGAGCTGTGGTGTGTTAACTCAAAAGTTGTCGCGATTTATTCTCATTTTGTCCCGACATCATAGTCAACGATCTCCCGGTAAATTCCCTGAGCCTACCAATTCCCGACATTTTCTTAAGATTCCAGTGCTGTTCTCCCCGGTGAAGTTTAAACACCGGAAATCAACTGTATTGTAAATGCTAATTGTATTTTTATCCGACAGCTTAACTTTATCGAAACCAATAGATAGAACTGCTGCCTTGCTCGCTCGCTTCAGGCTCGCTCGCTGCGGCAGCAACCATTATTTACCTCCGTGTCGATGAATAATGGTCGGGATCATTACCTCGCCAAAGCGGCTCGGTAAATATCCACTACTATTCACCTTAACTTCGGTGAATAATTGTTAATTACCCCGGAGCCTCGCATTGAAACTGTTTGTGCGTGACAAGTGAAGTGCGTGACAAGTGGAGTGCGTGACAAGTGAAGCTATGAACGGAGCTCCCGCGCACGAAAGAACTTTTGCTGGATGTTCTTGCCTGACCGCCCGCCCGCCCGACGGTACACCAGCGCGCGAAACACGTGAGGTTTGCGAGTCTTGGATCGGCCTGCATGATTTTGTATGGCTATTAAACGCCGTCCTGTCATCTATCTTCAATTCTCCCGTTAATGGGAATTTTTGAGTTTCCAAATTATCTCGAGAATTGGTCTGAATTTTGGCCGTAACGCGTAAAATAATCAACTTCCAACTTTAAATTCCGCTACATCTTCGCGTGCATGCATAAGCGTCATGCAGCGTACTCCCTGGCCTTCTGGGCTGGGTTGTTCAAATCCCGATTAGTGCTAATCCAGGGATAATTTCCATGACAACCAATAGGTTCTGTGCAGAGTTAATCCAGAATTAACACTAATCGGGATTTCAACAACCCGGCCCTGGCTGGTATTTTGTCTGATCGAGTGGATTAATGGGATCCCTGTGGTTTGTACTGACATGTGACGTCACCTGTCGATCAATGAGGGGTGACGTCACAAGCCAGTACAAACCACAGGGATCCTATTAACCCACTCAGACAAAATACCAGCCAGAAGGCCCAGGCGGTGTCGGACACGACTCATGTGACTCAAGTTGACCAATCAGAGTGCTTCTGAAGTTGTGAAGCGTTTTCTGTTCAGAGAGTTCAGAGAGGACATTGTATGTGCTTTCTTTTGTACCGTATCGGAATATTCTGAAATATTATTCATATCCTTACTGAAACTGAGAAGGAAACATGTAAACAATACTTGGATGACGTTTCAAGAGCAGATAAGACATTTTAAGTACCTAAATCTGTATCTAATCATGCCTTCGTCTTTACCGTTCGTGTTGTGTATGCGATGAATCGAGTGCTCTTCAAAAATTAAGTCAATTTACTACGTTCAGAGATGAGAATTCACTATTATATTTACACAGCGAGGTACTTTTAATGATAAACATACACAAAAAGTCAGGGGGCCCCAAGGGGCCCCTTCGTTTTAACAGAGAAAATTGACCTTGAAGTTCCTGCAGATCACGAGCATGTCTTACTCCAATGACTGTGTACAGTATGTTGCCCAGTATCCGGCCAGTTCAGATTATAACCGCCGTATCTTTGCTTTCGTGTTTGGAAAAATTGTGAACTTTCTTCCAGAGACAGCCCATGTATATACCAACATAATGAAAAAGGTTTGACTGCTTTACCTTAAATATCTTGGAAAATTATTGCCATTTTTGCAAAACTCCCGAGGTTCACAGTACCGGTGCCTAGTATCCGGTCAGCTGTTCTAGTATCCGGCCATTGACAAATTCATGCATATTTTTAGCAACTGCCGATCTCAACCGAATCTCTTTCCAAGCTCTGTCAATTCACCGTAAAAAGCCCCAAAGGCCAAATCCCTCTAAAACAGACCATGGAATAATTAAGGTCCAAACACAATGATTCTAGGAAATGTATTGCAATTTATTCTAAGAACCTCCCTTACCAAAATCATGTACAGCTTGTAGTTGTAACGGGACATCGCTGGGGCTGCCTGTAACTGTAAATAGACCTATGCCAGAATGTTTTCAAATTTCAAAACTATGCTTAAAAGTTTAGTTGCCTTCAAAACAGTCACTACACAAGTCGCAAGTCCGCCAATACCTTGTTCAAGAAAGTCTAAAACCATGCGTGACAAGTCGACTTCCGGATCACAACAACTCACGGTGAAGTTACTTTCCCTGAAATTAATAAGTCCGCTGCAAATCACATTGCTCCTTTGTTAATCGAGCAATATCCCTGATCGACTCATTCCCGAAAAGAGAAGAGCTTCTTCAGATGTTACGCCGCGAAAATATGGAAGAACGGACAAAAAGTCGGAGGTCAGAGATGTTCATGCTTAGACACCGCCTGCAGAAGGCCTAGGGACTAGGCTGCGCATCATGGAGTTTTCTCCTTTTCCGTTACATATGCGCGTGCAACTCATCTGCACGTGTAGTATTTATTTTCGTAATTAGATCTGCGCCCATGCAAGCTTTATATTTAAGAAATGAAACAGATCTTCCGTGTTTGCACAGGTTCATGCAAACCGAGGTACGTTTGGGAGAATTCGAGAGCAGAACAAACACGAGACCGCAGGTCGAGTGTTTGTACTTGCTCGAGAATTCTCCCAAACTTACCGAGGGTTGCATGAACCTGTGCAAACACGGAAAATCTGTTTCATTTCTTTTTTAAAATAATTATTTTGATAAAAGAAGCACTTACGGTGCTTGTCTTACGGTGTGACGTCATTTCCATGCTTGCACAGGCTAATGAAAACACGGCTATCAGCCAATCAGAACGCACGTACTATCTAAATGATTTTATAATTGCCGTTGCATATTCGCGTGCAACTCGACTGCACGTGCACTGACAATTTATTTTCGCGGTTTAATCATTATCGCTTGACCTGGACAGCCTTTTTTGAAATAGGTGTATAACCCCTTCCGTCATTCTAGTTGAAGCAATATTGATGTTTTGGATCAATTATTGGGTATTCAGTGAATAAGAGCGGTGTGTACAAAGCCAAGTAAACACACAATCAGTCATTTATGATTGATGAGTATCATCCTTTATTGGCCACTGGTCTCTACATAGCAGTTTACAAAACGTATTCTGTTCTGCTGTCTACGTACGTGGCTTGTCTTTGTCTTGCAATTGGATCACACTCGTAGCTTCTCTTCTATTAACCTTAATATAACCAGCAGTATTCGCATACTTATTTTTAAAACCATTTGTTCTGTTGCTTTATGGTATCTTGTTAGGGAAGATGTTGCCTTTGTTAAAATCTAAATATTATTCATCATAGCAATCAATCTATTAAAGTTAATCAGAGCCAAGCTGCTCAATTTCTCATTATCATTTTAAAGAAATACCAGTTATATCATTGCATGCAACTGTCTTCAACATCAGTTCAATTTTTAGTCGCTATATTTATCGATGTCTAGACTCTTTGCACGTTACGTCATAGCCACCATGTTGGTGCACAGTTAACAATAGATTCTTGTTAGTTTGTTTTGTTCTGTACACCAACATGGCCGCCATGCCCTTTGTCATTTGAATCTCTGGGTTTTGAGTGCAAACCATCGGTATATACTTCATGGTAGTGTTTCGTTCCATATATAGTCTCCCTGCATAATCATTTTCTCTACTGTTTTACAGTATTATGCAAGGGAGACTATATGGAACGAAACACTATACCATGAAGTATATACCAAACCATCTATAAGGATGAAGAAAGGCTAATTAGCGGAGAAGCTACAAGTGTCAAGAAGGCCTCAGCCGGTTTTGAACCCAACTGGACGGATTTTCATTTCAGCTCGCTTGTAGGAGTAGTAATGCCCTTTCCAGTGAAGCCAACTCACACCGTCAGCATTTGAGGAGTACTTACCGTGATGGTACAAACCGTTCAGGTTAGAATTATGGCAGGCTGTGTACCACCACGCACCCTTATGCCTGGCTGCACAGTTTCCTCTGTATTTGTGATTGCGTCGGTCTTTGGTGCTGAAGAATGCACCGCGATGAAAACTCAGTGAGTCACCGGCATTACCTGAAATAAAGATAGACATATACTGAATAATATCCATCTTGGTATCATCGTATTTAGAAATAGGTAAAGTTGAAACCTCATGAACTAGCAAACAAACAAACAAACAAACAAACAAAACAAAACAAGAGAATATCGGCCATAAAAACGCTACTGATATCAGAACTATGAAGTACCCTACAAACTGGAAGTAAATTCGCTCTTTGATGTTAATTTCCAGGTTATTTTAAAGCGTTTAACTCATCGCAATTTTTCAAATCATTCATCTGAAAAATGATTCGGATAAATATTTTCCCTCTTTCAGTAGTGTGTTAAAGAGGTACTACAATCAATTTGGACGTTCAAATATTCACTTCAAAAACCAATCAGTTTCCATAGTATATATTAAAATCAGTCTATAATTCTAGCAACTTGATGTAGATCCACGATGGACTAAGATGATTAAATTCTAGAGATATCTCTAATCATGCATTATGAGCCGGCCTCCTTTAAATGATCAATTGGAAACTGGTCTCAGATTTCCTCCAGAATACCTGGAACACACGCCCTATACTCTCATCTGAGTAGTTAACGTTATCTTCGATCATAACAATAACCTTATTAGTTTTACAGTGCCCTTGAAGAGCATGTAATAATGTACTCAAACAGTTTTATTTTCTTTAAACTTTCCTTGGTCATTGAGCTGTTTTCATGCACTGCCTCCGTTTACGTTTTTGTTTAGGTTTTCTCTACAATTGCATATCGTATACGTACTCAGTTCTTTTCCTCTAATCTTCGTCACTGAACTTACTGTTGTAAAAGGCATTTTCTTAGTTTATTTTACTGCTACAACATTTGGAGTAATACGTCCTAGGCTAATTTGGATAAACAACAACAACAACAACAACAACAACTTTATTCGTACTCTTATAGTAATGATTTACATGTAAATATATAGAAAAATTAAATAGCAAGAGTACTGGGACACCTGAAATAGTAATATAAACTAATCGAGTCAGGCATCCCAGGAATGTATAGGTTAAAATTGTTGAATTGGGTCAAGCACACATACACAGAGCACTACATGATGCATACATTACAAGTACAATATACAGAATAATCGGTGTAAGAGACGAGTCTTAGAGGCTAAATGTAGAAAAAAAAAATGTTTTTAATAAAAATAGAAATCAATATTTGGAAATAAGTTTTTGTTTAATTTCATTTTTAAAGTCTTTTTTGGAGGTGAGATTTCTATGATTTTCACTAATATCATTCCAAATGATGACGCCTTTATATCGTAAACTAAATTTACCATAATTTGTTCGAACTTGTGGAACATAGTAGGCAGCCTTAGATGCTAATCTGGTGTTATGATGGTGAATTTCAGAAATTAAAGTAAAAAAGTTATTGAATGATTGAGGAAGATTGTTATGATGATAATCAAACATGAATATGGCAGATTGTAAATAAATCAAGTCAATGAGTTTTATAATCTTAAGTTTATTAAATAGAGGATCAGTGTGGGCATCGAAGTTAGAAAATGTGATGATACGTAAGGCTTTCTTTTGCATGATTACAAGATTATTAAGTGTAGTAAGATATGTGTTGCCCCATGACAAGAGAGCATATGTAAGATGAGGAAATATTATTGAATAGTAAATCTTTACTAATATGTCAGTATTGACATAATGTCTGATCTTTGAAAGTATAAACTTCAAGCAGTGCAAAAATTTGCCTGCCGTATCGTCAATAATGGGGCCAGAACATTCGATCTCGTCGGTAACCCTATCCTGAAGCACTTGTGTTGGCTTCCAGTGTGGCAAAAACTCTACTACAGTCATGCCATCATGCATGTCCTACTGTAGCTGCACAATTCGTTAAACGCTCCGATGTTGCAAAGCGCACCACTAGAACTCGCAAAAGCTGGACATAGTACCACTTTTTAGAACTGCTAGTGGTCAGAGAACATTTTATTATAGAACAGTCTCCTTATGGAATTCTTTAGACTCGATACTCAAGCTATGTAAATCAACAACCAAGTTCTTAAATGATTTTTAAAAGTAGCTTTGCTGCTTGCCGCGCTACATTGTACCCACTTATTCAAAATTTTAAACGCGTGTTTGTAAATATTATGTTTATTTATATATTTTCAATTATGAGTATGTATGTATTCCCGATTTTTCATGCGCCGAACGAAATCGAAACAAAATACAATTAGGCGGCTTCTTTTGATATAATTAGGTTCGGCCGGCGTATGAAAAATCGAGCCTTACCTGAATAGGTTCCCAGACTCAGTCGATACTTGTTCTTCTCGTTTGACACCGCGAAGTAGTCATACTCTGCGTACCTTCTATTTCCCTTTGTATCTTCGAGCTCAACACGAAGCCTGTTTCGCTTCTGGTGGGTCAGGCGGTTGATTTTGTCTAGTCCAAGCCAGAACTCGCCTTTCAGGTTTCCGAAACCGGTTTTGTAGTGTGCCCAGCCTCGGTAGAAGTTGACTGATCCGTCTTGTCTCTTCTGGAATACTGTCCACCCACCGCCTGAGGTTTTCTGGTCACAGTACACCTGAAGAATTAAAACATTTATTTTCTACACGATGTGTCTTTATTTCAAGCTCTATCTTAAACTTTATAATAATGGTTATATTACAGTTAAGAACTGATCAATACGTATTTATACTGATTTCCTGAGATAAGTTGAAGAATACTGCTAGTATCGAGGAAGTAAAGAAAATCTGAGATTTCAGCCACCAACGAATTTAATTTAGGTCTGGAATGTTATTTTCAGTTCACCTGTTACTTTACCTGAAATGGTCCCAGACCATCAGGATCCACAGTGTACACACCGCTTGTCTTCCCGCCACGCTTGAGAACCTCAACACAGTTCTTGGGGACTGTTATAAATAAAGAACATGTTTATTACTAAAAAATGAAGTGAGGAAAAAACTAACATTTCTTTTCTTCAACTATTTTCATCCATGGTAAAATGCAAATAGTTTATTCTAATCAGTAATTTTGGAAGAATAATCAAAGTAAAAAGTACGTAGAGTAGGTTTAATTTCTGGCTTTTAACTTCGTGAAGACACGAAACTATCGCTTATTATATATTGGTAACCTGAGTATCAGAGGGATTCATACTCAGGGCCAGGTTGTTCGAAGCAAGGTTAACTTTAACCCTAGGTTAGCGCTAAATCTGTAATTGCAATCTGTACAGTTTAACCCAGGGTTAGCGATTTAACCCTGGGTTAGCGCTTAACCTTGCTTCGAACAACCGGGCCCAGGTTAATAAATCGGCTGACGTCAACAAATCATTCCTCATTCGATTTGATTCAACCAACACGTCTTTGAATCTCTGGGGATTGATTGCAAACCAGCAATTCTTGATTTTGTGCCGAGCTAAAATCGATTTTAGCAAAGATTTCACGATAGTTGTGTTGCTTTTCATTGAATAATGGTGTTAATCCAAAGTGAAGGCTAGACCTGATGTACAACATCAAACTTTTTTAATAAGGCGGTTCAATGGCTGAATAAAATTTACAAATTTCCTCTTTTGCTCTGACGAAGGGCTAGCGCTCGAAACGTCAGCTGCTACTCGCTTTCCACGGCGGTTAGCATACCTCAATCGACTTTAGTTGGTTACATACCAGTGTTTAAAATTTACAAAGCCGAAAAGCAAGAAACAGTAACTTTGTGCCACTCTAAAACAGTTATTAGCCAAGCCGTTTGTTATTTCTGTTTGTTTGTGACTAATAAAATAGTAATTAGAGTGTACGTTAATCCAAAGCAAGAATTATAATTCAAATTAGTCTGCAGGGCTATTTTATTGTACTTTTTTTTATATTGAGCGACAATTTAAAAAATCCCCTCTTAAAACCTAACTACAAACCGTGGGAGACAATATTTAATTACTGCAAAATGTCGTTCAGTACTGACCAAACCTTCTATACCTAAAGTGTATTGAATTAAGTGAAACGCCTTCTACTACTGCCTAAATGTTAGGTTTTTCTTTTCATCTGAGCCAACATTATATACCTTTAGGGCAGTTGATAGCAGCTCCTTTCCCACAAACCTTCTCTAGTGCTGCAAGCTTCGTTTCCATATTTTTCAGTATCGCCAACATAGCTTTCGTACCTGCGGCTCCATAAAAGTACTGGTGGTAGTGCACGTGTTTCGAGACCTGATGCCCTTCTCCGTAGAGAAAAACGCTGAACAAAATCAAACCAACGCTTAAACGAAATGTAATCATGGTGTTTTAAATCTTCAAGAGAAGAGCAACTCGGTTTTGCTTGAGGTGGATTCAGAAATGGTGAATGTCGTGAAGAAGAATAAACGTAATAAAGGTTTAGTTACTTAAAACAAGAAAACTTGGCCTGTTGGACTTCCTAGCCAATGGTTACTACTGTTCGTCATTTCTTTTGTTTTATGGCTGTGAAGTGCCACGACACCACTGCACTCACGAACATTTTGCAAACAGTTATTTTTTCCGTTGTAAAATTTCAGTTCACAAGATTAGGCGGAGGGTTTAAAATCCTTAGAATCCTATGGTATTTAACCTCGTCAAAATTGTCTCCTTAATTAGAATTAAATATATCGTACCAAATTTATTGAATCGCGACCGTCAGAAGAATAAATGATTCACTGAAGGGTTTACGCCATAAAGAACAGTCAATTTGACTAAGGTATAGCAGTTAACTAACTTCTGCATGTATGCAGCTAATTTTAATCCAATTAAACACTTTCTATAAGAAAATCACCACTCAGGACAGGAAACTACTACTGCATTGTTCTCGATCGCAAGTGTTTGGGACAATCATTCGAGATTACTGGGCGTCTTTTCATTACAGTTTATTATTATGGGTTTGTAGTGCTCCAACCTCAAAACCTTTAAAATGTTCAGCGAACATGAACTTCAACAGATCAGTAAACGGCGCTTGATAGTGTCAAAAACTATTTACAGTTTATGGCTTGAAAAACCTTTTAATCGAGGATTGTATGAACGATTTCAGTTGTACGGTCGCTTACCGGAGGTAAAATAACAAAGAAGAATCCAACTCCAAAGCCCAAAAGGTGGTCGCGGTCGCTCACGAGAGGTGGGCGCTTACGAGAGGTATGCAATGTAGTGTTTTGACTGAGAGACAAAACGGGCTTTTGGTAAGTCGCCTACGAGAGGTGGTCGCACAGAGAGGTTCCACTGTATATTATAAAACTTGTCCTAGGTTTAGCCGCAGCCAATCACAGCACACTAAAGTAACAGCATCTGTCAAACCATTTACTCTTACGCAGTAACCACTTTAGGTAGAAACTCGAGATTCTTTATTTTCGCGCCACTTGGTTCTTTATCTGCTGTACGACAGAAGTCATGGAACAGAACCACTTTAATTCTCCAATAGTTCCAAGGTCTTCTCAATTCAATCCTGTTGTTCTGTAAGGATTACCTGTAGCCAGGCAGGCCAGGCGCCATAAGACTGATGGCTACTCGTTTACCGAGAAACCCTTTCGATTATCACTTATTCTGTAACGTTACCTATCTTGTTGTGTTGGCATTTTAGTCACAGGTATCAATCACTCTTAGGCATCATTTTAGTGCGCTTTTTTAGACATATTCCGGCCGTATATTCCAAAATATGTTGTTCCATTAGCAAACACAGGACGTACGTACTAAAAGTAGCGACTACTTTGCATATCAAAGACACTGACTTCCGGTATAACTCACTCGAAAACACACGGTTTTGGGAGCTATATTTTGCCATTGTTAGCTAATAAAACGACTTCTTACCCTCAAGTCTAAGTTAAATATCATCTAAATCTGCGACTGGTAACTGTTTGGAGTAGCTTGGAGTGATTATGTTAAGGTTTCGACATGGCAAATTTGAACGATTTTCTTACGCTGTTTGGAGTGAATTTTTACAAGGCGTTACTGGTTTAGGAACAACCAAGCAGAGAAAAATTGGGTTGAGCTTCAATGCGCATGCTTGAACTGACTTCTTACCGTTAGAAATAAAAGTAGCGATCATGCTTTCTATGTTTCAGAGGAAAGATATCTGCAGGATTTCTTGGTATTCTAATTTCGAAATAGCTGGAATATGTCTCAAAAGAACGTGCCCTTAATTACAAATGAGGTAGTTAAGCAATCAAAAGTATTTTAAAAATTGATTTATTTTTCTTGGATGTTTGGATGTTACAGTGCATATCCGTATCCAGTATGACACATTAATGACGTAATGATATCAAGATCGTCACGCTAGCCGGGATGTTGGGGGTGGCGCTTCTCACCTCTGTGGCCCAGCTCGATTCCCGGACGCAGCTAAGGTTATTCCGAAGGTTATTCTCCGGGTTGTCCGGTACGGTTTTCCGCCAAAATTCCAATTCGATCTGTAGATTAGCCGGGTCCTGACTTTGATCAGCCTCTATGATTGTTTCATGTCCCGGTAGAGAAATTCCGAGGTTTTTTTTGCGATCTATCTCAGCCGTAATCGTGCCGTCATGTAACTTTGCAACCTTATTGGATAACAGTATATTACAAACGAGGATTTCGTATGAGTGGGCAAGTTACGACAATGACTTACAGAACGGTTACCGTACGAAATGCCCTGACATTGAAATGGCTTCCATTTGTCCTTACTACCCAATCAAATTAGAGAATATACGCCGTATACAGCACAGGATCCCATTACCAGGAGCGTTCCTATGTCATGGGCTGTGTCTCCAGCACAGGAGTAGATCTGATGTGGCTACATTTATAATTCGAATTCCCGCGTTGAAAGTGAGAAGAATGATAATGAATAATAATGAGAAGTGACTGATTGGCTAAGACAACATGGCCTTTTGTTTATTTCGCGCGAAATGCAATTCTAACTATAGCCACATCTCCTGTGCTGGGAACAGAACCAATGGGGAAGATGGACGCTCCTGGTAATGGGCTCCTGTACAGCACAATTACAGTACGGTGACAGTATCTTTGTCCCACTCGTACTTAGTAATTGGAAATACTGAGGGTTAGAATATTTTGCCAATACAAAGGAATAGGTATTTTTTCATAAATATCATTGGTATAAACTTCATGTTCGACACATCGAGAAAATAACCTTCCTTTTGACGTAGTCACGGTCCATAAGTATCATTAGTAAATATTTTCATCTACTGTATAAAGTGTACAAATTGTTTTCAAGACTTAAAAATCAATATAACTATCGTATTTCATAATATATTTGTAAATAAATCCAAATGACTATTTCACCAAAAAATTGTTATGTTTTTCTTGTTCATTGACTGAAAATGAATGCTGAACTATTATCACAGGTCGGCCATCTTGGATAAAACAATGGTTTGGGCCCCGGTAGCCTCGCACTGGTGGGTTTCAGAACGAGTTTACCGGACAAAAACAAAGGTTTTTATTCTCCTGGGACTCAACATGGCCGACTCGTTATGAAGTTAAGCCCATAGCCCACTTGAGATATATGCTTCACTTGTCATGCATAAAGGTTTCAATATGAGGCTCCGGCGGTGAATAATGCTCGGTGACCACGAAAGGAGAAAAGAATAATGATACTTATTGACTGAGTGGAATGGCCGGACGGGAAATATTTGGCTCGAGGTCATGCCGTACGGACCGAGCGCACGTACAAAATGACCGAGTGCCAAATATTTTCCCGTCCGGCCCGACCTAATTCAGTCAATAGGTTTTTTATCGTATGACCATATTTTTTTGTAGATCAAACCGCAAAACAGCAAGAAAACAATTGTACAGGGCCGGACGGGGTTTTCTTGCCCGCTCACCCCTCATCACGTGACTTTTGTAAATGGTTTTGAAAGGAAAGCGCGCGCGGGGCCGTACGAGTCGTGATAAATGTGATTAGTGTATATATACCACACCAGTAAATAGTTATTTTCGCGCGCTCTGATTGGCTAATATGATTTCGTATTCACCTCGGAGCGAAGCAGTCATCGCCTCGCATGAGGTGACAAAATAAAAATAACTATTTGGTGCTGGCTATTCACTAATGTGTGGTGTATATACTAAAACTAGTATACCTAACAGGTAGTGAATGCTGCTCCGCTCAGTTAAGGAAGTGCATTAGAAGAGAACCTACAGTAGCACTTTGGCAGGAAAAATAGATTACTGGGTGATAAAAATGCCAAGGTGTTAGATGAATATATTTTGTAGTTTTGGGGCTATCGTGCGACTGAATCCTGTTTGAACTGTGGTGTGTAACTCAAAAGTTGTCGCGATTTATTTTCATTTTGTCCCGACATATCAACGATCTCCCGGTAAATTCCCTGAGCCTACCAATTCACGACATTTTCTTAAGATTCCCGACCGGCAACAAACTGCTGTTCTCCCCGGTGAAGTTTAAACACAGGAAATCAACTGTAATTGAGAATGTAATTGTAAATGCTAATTGTATTTTTAACCGACAGCTTAACACTCCAATTTCCTATTCGAAAATTACCGCTGAATGCAATGACTACAGACGCAAGTATCAGGCTTAGCCTCATTCTGAAGCAACATTCATAAATACCAGCGAGAAGGTGGGCTATTCACAACTCTGCGTATTGTTGTAGTTTCGCATTTTGCACCTTCTCGCTGGTATTTAAGAATGTTTAACTTCAGAATGAGGCTAAGCCTGAGTACATGCGTCTGTAGTCATTGTATTCAGCGGTAATTTTCGAATACGAAACTGGACTACTTTATTGAAGCCAATAGATAGAACTGCTGCCTTGCTCGCTCGCTTCAGGCCCCCTCGCTTCGGCAGCAACAATTATTTACCTCCGTGTCGATGAATAATGGTCGAGATATTTACCTCGCCAAAGCGGCTCGGTAAATATCCACCACTATTCACCTTTACTTTGGTGAATAATTGTTAATTACCCTGGAGCCTCGCATTGAAACCGTTTGTGCGTGACAAGTGAAGTGCGTGACAAGTGAAGTGCGTGACAAGTGAAGCGTGGACTATGAACGGAGCTCCCGCGCGCGAAAGAAATTTTGCTGGATGTTCTTGCCTGACCGCCCGCCCACCAGCCCACCCGCCCGACGGTACACCAGCGCGCGAAACACGTGAGGTTTGCGAGTCTTGGATCGGCCTGCATGATTTTGTATGGCTATTAAACGCCGTCCTGTCATCTATCTTCAATTCTCCCGTTTATGGGAATTTTTGAGTTTCCAAATTATCTCGAGAATTGGTCTGAATTTTGGCCGTAACGCGTAAAATAATCAACTTCCAACTTTAAATTCCGCTACATCTTCGCGTGCATGCATACGCGTCATTCAGCGTACACCCTGGCCTTCTATGCCGGGTTGTTCAAAGCCCGATTAGTGCTCATCCAGGGATAATTTCCATGACAACCAATAGGTTCTGTGCAGAGTTAATCCAGGATTAACACTAATCGGGCTTTCAACAACCCGGCCCTGGCTGGTATTTTGTCTGATCGAGTGAATTAATGGGATCCCTGTGGTTTGTACTGACATGTGACGTCACCTGTCGATCAACGAGGGGTGACGTCACAAGCCAGTACAAACCACAGGGATCCTATTAACCCACTCAGACAAAATACCAGCCAGAAGGCCTGCAGAAGGCCTAGGGACTAGGCTGCGCGTCATGTATTTTCTCCTTTTCCGTTACATATGCGCGTGCAACTCATCTGCACGTGCAGTATTTATTTTCGTAATTAGATCTGCGCCCATGCAAGCTTTATATTTGCCGTTGCATATTCGCGTGCAACTCGACTGCATGTGCACTGACAATTTATTTTCGCGGTTTAATCATTATCGCTTGCCCTGGACAACTGTATAACCCCTTCCGTCATTCTAGTTGAAGCAATAGCCAAGTAAACACACAATCAGCCATTTATGATTGATGAGTATCATCCTTTATTGGCCACTTCGTCCCTACACAGCAGTTTACAAAACGTATTCTGTTCTGCTGTCTACGTGGCTTGTCTTTGTCTTGGATCACACTCGTAGCTTCTCTTCTATTAACCTTAGTATAACCAGCAGTATTCGCATACTTATTTTTAAAACCATTTGTTCTATTGCTTTATGATATCTTGTTAGGGAAGATGTTGCCTTTGTTAAAACACTGCTGTAAGTATATTGTCGCTTTTTATTCAATATTAATACAAATGTTAGTAAATAAAGCCACTTACAGAGCTTGGGTTACCTACTGGGTTAAAATCTAAATATTATTCATCAAAGCAATAAATCTATTAAAGTTAATCAGAGTCAATCTGCTCAATTTCTCATTATCATTTTAAAGAAATACCAGTTATATCATTGCATGCAACTGTCTTCAACATCAGTTCAATTTTTAGTCGCTATATTTATCGATGTATAGACCCTTTGCACGTTACGTCATAGCCGCCATGTTGGTGCACAGTTAACAATAGATTCTTGTTAGTTTCTTTTGTTCTGTACACCAACATGGCCGCCATGCCCTTTGTCATTTGAATCTCTGGGTTTTGAGTGCAAACCATCGGTATATACTTCATGGTAGTGTTTCGTTCCATATAGTCTCCCTGCATAATCATTTTCTCTACTGTTTTACAGTATTATGCAAGGGAGACTATATGGAACGAAACACTATACCATGAAGTATATACCAAACCATCTATAAGGATGAAGAAAGGCTAATTAGCGGAGAAGCTACAAGTGTCAAGAAGGCCTCAGCCGGTTTTGAACCCAACTGGACGGATTTTCATTTCAGCTCGCTTGTAGGAGTAGTAATGCCCTTTCCAGTGAAGCCAACTCACACCGTCAGCATTTGAGGAGTACTTACCGTGATGGTACAAACCGTTCAGGTTAGAATTATGGCAGGCTGTGTACCACCACGCACCCTTATGCCTGGCTGCACAGTTTCCTCTGTATTTGTGATTGCGTCGGTCTTTGGTGCTGAAGAATGCACCGCGATGAAAACTCAGTGAGTCACCGGCATTACCTGAAATAAAGATAGACATATACTGAATAATATCCATCTTGGTATCATCGTATTTAGAAATAGGTAAAGTTGAAACCTCATGAACTAGCAAACAAACAAACAAACAAACAAACAAAACAAAACAAGAGAATATCGGCCATAAAAACGCTACTGATATCAGAACTATGAAGTACCCTACAAACTGGAAGTAAATTCGCTCTTTGATGTTAATTTCCAGGTTATTTTAAAGCGTTTAACTCATCGCAATTTTTCAAATCATTCATCTGAAAAATGATTCGGATAAATATTTTCCCTCTTTCAGTAGTGTGTTAAAGAGGTACTACAATCAATTTGGACGTTCAAATATTCACTTCAAAAACCAATCAGTTTCCATAGTATATATTAAAATCAGTCTATAATTCTAGCAACTTGATGTAGATCCACGATGGACTAAGATGATTAAATTCTAGAGATATCTCTAATCATGCATTATGAGCCGGCCTCCTTTAAATGATCAATTGGAAACTGGTCTCAGATTTCCTCCAGAATACCTGGAACACACGCCCTATACTCTCATCTGAGTAGTTAACGTTATCTTCGATCATAACAATAACCTTATTAGTTTTACAGTGCCCTTGAAGAGCATGTAATAATGTACTCAAACAGTTTTATTTTCTTTAAACTTTCCTTGGTCATTGAGCTGTTTTCATGCACTGCCTCCGTTTACGTTTTTGTTTAGGTTTTCTCTACAATTGCATATCGTATACGTACTCAGTTCTTTTCCTCTAATCTTCGTCACTGAACTTACTGTTGTAAAAGGCATTTTCTTAGTTTATTTTACTGCTACAACATTTGGAGTAATACGTCCTAGGCTAATTTGGATAAACTTCAAGCAGTGCAAAAATTTGCCTGCCGTATCGTCAATAATGGGGCCAGAACATTCGATCTCGTCGGTAACCCTATCCTGAAGCACTTGTGTTGGCTTCCAGTGTGGCAAAAACTCTACTACAGTCATGCCATCATGCATGTCCTACTGTAGCTGCACAATTCGTTAAACGCTCCGATGTTGCAAAGCGCACCACTAGAACTCGCAAAAGCTGGACATAGTACCACTTTTTAGAACTGCTAGTGGTCAGAGAACATTTTATTATAGAACAGTCTCCTTATGGAATTCTTTAGACTCGATACTCAAGCTATGTAAATCAACAACCAAGTTCTTAAATGATTTTTAAAAGTAGCTTTGCTGCTTGCCGCGCTACATTGTACCCACTTATTCAAAATTTTAAACGCGTGTTTGTAAATATTATGTTTATTTATATATTTTCAATTATGAGTATGTATGTATTCCCGATTTTTCATGCGCCGAACGAAATCGAAACAAAATACAATTAGGCGGCTTCTTTTGATATAATTAGGTTCGGCCGGCGTATGAAAAATCGAGCCTTACCTGAATAGGTTCCCAGACTCAGTCGATACTTGTTCTTCTCGTTTGACACCGCGAAGTAGTCATACTCTGCGTACCTTCTATTTCCCTTTGTATCTTCGAGCTCAACACGAAGCCTGTTTCGCTTCTGGTGGGTCAGGCGGTTGATTTTGTCTAGTCCAAGCCAGAACTCGCCTTTCAGGTTTCCGAAACCGGTTTTGTAGTGTGCCCAGCCTCGGTAGAAGTTGACTGATCCGTCTTGTCTCTTCTGGAATACTGTCCACCCACCGCCTGAGGTTTTCTGGTCACAGTACACCTGAAGAATTAAAACATTTATTTTCTACACGATGTGTCTTTATTTCAAGCTCTATCTTAAACTTTATAATAATGGTTATATTACAGTTAAGAACTGATCAATACGTATTTATACTGATTTCCTGAGATAAGTTGAAGAATACTGCTAGTATCGAGGAAGTAAAGAAAATCTGAGATTTCAGCCACCAACGAATTTAATTTAGGTCTGGAATGTTATTTTCAGTTCACCTGTTACTTTACCTGAAATGGTCCCAGACCATCAGGATCCACAGTGTACACACCGCTTGTCTTCCCGCCACGCTTGAGAACCTCAACACAGTTCTTGGGGACTGTTATAAATAAAGAACATGTTTATTACTAAAAAATGAAGTGAGGAAAAAACTAACATTTCTTTTCTTCAACTATTTTCATCCATGGTAAAATGCAAATAGTTTATTCTAATCAGTAATTTTGGAAGAATAATCAAAGTAAAAAGTACGTAGAGTAGGTTTAATTTCTGGCTTTTAACTTCGTGAAGACACGAAACTATCGCTTATTATATATTGGTAACCTGAGTATCAGAGGGATTCATACTCAGGGCCAGGTTGTTCGAAGCAAGGTTAACTTTAACCCTAGGTTAGCGCTAAATCTGTAATTGCAATCTGTACAGTTTAACCCAGGGTTAGCGATTTAACCCTGGGTTAGCGCTTAACCTTGCTTCGAACAACCGGGCCCAGGTTAATAAATCGGCTGACGTCAACAAATCATTCCTCATTCGATTTGATTCAACCAACACGTCTTTGAATCTCTGGGGATTGATTGCAAACCAGCAATTCTTGATTTTGTGCCGAGCTAAAATCGATTTTAGCAAAGATTTCACGATAGTTGTGTTGCTTTTCATTGAATAATGGTGTTAATCCAAAGTGAAGGCTAGACCTGATGTACAACATCAAACTTTTTTAATAAGGCGGTTCAATGGCTGAATAAAATTTACAAATTTCCTCTTTTGCTCTGACGAAGGGCTAGCGCTCGAAACGTCAGCTGCTACTCGCTTTCCACGGCGGTTAGCATACCTCAATCGACTTTAGTTGGTTACATACCAGTGTTTAAAATTTACAAAGCCGAAAAGCAAGAAACAGTAACTTTGTGCCACTCTAAAACAGTTATTAGCCAAGCCGTTTGTTATTTCTGTTTGTTTGTGACTAATAAAATAGTAATTAGAGTGTACGTTAATCCAAAGCAAGAATTATAATTCAAATTAGTCTGCAGGGCTATTTTATTGTACTTTTTTTTATATTGAGCGACAATTTAAAAAATCCCCTCTTAAAACCTAACTACAAACCGTGGGAGACAATATTTAATTACTGCAAAATGTCGTTCAGTACTGACCAAACCTTCTATACCTAAAGTGTATTGAATTAAGTGAAACGCCTTCTACTACTGCCTAAATGTTAGGTTTTTCTTTTCATCTGAGCCAACATTATATACCTTTAGGGCAGTTGATAGCAGCTCCTTTCCCACAAACCTTCTCTAGTGCTGCAAGCTTCGTTTCCATATTTTTCAGTATCGCCAACATAGCTTTCGTACCTGCGGCTCCATAAAAGTACTGGTGGTAGTGCACGTGTTTCGAGACCTGATGCCCTTCTCCGTAGAGAAAAACGCTGAACAAAATCAAACCAACGCTTAAACGAAATGTAATCATGGTGTTTTAAATCTTCAAGAGAAGAGCAACTCGGTTTTGCTTGAGGTGGATTCAGAAATGGTGAATGTCGTGAAGAAGAATAAACGTAATAAAGGTTTAGTTACTTAAAACAAGAAAACTTGGCCTGTTGGACTTCCTAGCCAATGGTTACTACTGTTCGTCATTTCTTTTGTTTTATGGCTGTGAAGTGCCACGACACCACTGCACTCACGAACATTTTGCAAACAGTTATTTTTTCCGTTGTAAAATTTCAGTTCACAAGATTAGGCGGAGGGTTTAAAATCCTTAGAATCCTATGGTATTTAACCTCGTCAAAATTGTCTCCTTAATTAGAATTAAATATATCGTACCAAATTTATTGAATCGCGACCGTCAGAAGAATAAATGATTCACTGAAGGGTTTACGCCATAAAGAACAGTCAATTTGACTAAGGTATAGCAGTTAACTAACTTCTGCATGTATGCAGCTAATTTTAATCCAATTAAACACTTTCTATAAGAAAATCACCACTCAGGACAGGAAACTACTACTGCATTGTTCTCGATCGCAAGTGTTTGGGACAATCATTCGAGATTACTGGGCGTCTTTTCATTACAGTTTATTATTATGGGTTTGTAGTGCTCCAACCTCAAAACCTTTAAAATGTTCAGCGAACATGAACTTCAACAGATCAGTAAACGGCGCTTGATAGTGTCAAAAACTATTTACAGTTTATGGCTTGAAAAACCTTTTAATCGAGGATTGTATGAACGATTTCAGTTGTACGGTCGCTTACCGGAGGTAAAATAACAAAGAAGAATCCAACTCCAAAGCCCAAAAGGTGGTCGCGGTCGCTCACGAGAGGTGGGCGCTTACGAGAGGTATGCAATGTAGTGTTTTGACTGAGAGACAAAACGGGCTTTTGGTAAGTCGCCTACGAGAGGTGGTCGCACAGAGAGGTTCCACTGTATATTATAAAACTTGTCCTAGGTTTAGCCGCAGCCAATCACAGCACACTAAAGTAACAGCATCTGTCAAACCATTTACTCTTACGCAGTAACCACTTTAGGTAGAAACTCGAGATTCTTTATTTTCGCGCCACTTGGTTCTTTATCTGCTGTACGACAGAAGTCATGGAACAGAACCACTTTAATTCTCCAATAGTTCCAAGGTCTTCTCAATTCAATCCTGTTGTTCTGTAAGGATTACCTGTAGCCAGGCAGGCCAGGCGCCATAAGACTGATGGCTACTCGTTTACCGAGAAACCCTTTCGATTATCACTTATTCTGTAACGTTACCTATCTTGTTGTGTTGGCATTTTAGTCACAGGTATCAATCACTCTTAGGCATCATTTTAGTGCGCTTTTTTAGACATATTCCGGCCGTATATTCCAAAATATGTTGTTCCATTAGCAAACACAGGACGTACGTACTAAAAGTAGCGACTACTTTGCATATCAAAGACACTGACTTCCGGTATAACTCACTCGAAAACACACGGTTTTGGGAGCTATATTTTGCCATTGTTAGCTAATAAAACGACTTCTTACCCTCAAGTCTAAGTTAAATATCATCTAAATCTGCGACTGGTAACTGTTTGGAGTAGCTTGGAGTGATTATGTTAAGGTTTCGACATGGCAAATTTGAACGATTTTCTTACGCTGTTTGGAGTGAATTTTTACAAGGCGTTACTGGTTTAGGAACAACCAAGCAGAGAAAAATTGGGTTGAGCTTCAATGCGCATGCTTGAACTGACTTCTTACCGTTAGAAATAAAAGTAGCGATCATGCTTTCTATGTTTCAGAGGAAAGATATCTGCAGGATTTCTTGGTATTCTAATTTCGAAATAGCTGGAATATGTCTCAAAAGAACGTGCCCTTAATTACAAATGAGGTAGTTAAGCAATCAAAAGTATTTTAAAAATTGATTTATTTTTCTTGGATGTTTGGATGTTACAGTGCATATCCGTATCCAGTATGACACATTAATGACGTAATGATATCAAGATCGTCACGCTAGCCGGGATGTTGGGGGTGGCGCTTCTCACCTCTGTGGCCCAGCTCGATTCCCGGACGCAGCTAAGGTTATTCCGAAGGTTATTCTCCGGGTTGTCCGGTACGGTTTTCCGCCAAAATTCCAATTCGATCTGTAGATTAGCCGGGTCCTGACTTTGATCAGCCTCTATGATTGTTTCATGTCCCGGTAGAGAAATTCCGAGGTTTTTTTTGCGATCTATCTCAGCCGTAATCGTGCCGTCATGTAACTTTGCAACCTTATTGGATAACAGTATATTACAAACGAGGATTTCGTATGAGTGGGCAAGTTACGACAATGACTTACAGAACGGTTACCGTACGAAATGCCCTGACATTGAAATGGCTTCCATTTGTCCTTACTACCCAATCAAATTAGAGAATATACGCCGTATACAGCACAGGATCCCATTACCAGGAGCGTTCCTATGTCATGGGCTGTGTCTCCAGCACAGGAGTAGATCTGATGTGGCTACATTTATAATTCGAATTCCCGCGTTGAAAGTGAGAAGAATGATAATGAATAATAATGAGAAGTGACTGATTGGCTAAGACAACATGGCCTTTTGTTTATTTCGCGCGAAATGCAATTCTAACTATAGCCACATCTCCTGTGCTGGGAACAGAACCAATGGGGAAGATGGACGCTCCTGGTAATGGGCTCCTGTACAGCACAATTACAGTACGGTGACAGTATCTTTGTCCCACTCGTACTTAGTAATTGGAAATACTGAGGGTTAGAATATTTTGCCAATACAAAGGAATAGGTATTTTTTCATAAATATCATTGGTATAAACTTCATGTTCGACACATCGAGAAAATAACCTTCCTTTTGACGTAGTCACGGTCCATAAGTATCATTAGTAAATATTTTCATCTACTGTATAAAGTGTACAAATTGTTTTCAAGACTTAAAAATCAATATAACTATCGTATTTCATAATATATTTGTAAATAAATCCAAATGACTATTTCACCAAAAAATTGTTATGTTTTTCTTGTTCATTGACTGAAAATGAATGCTGAACTATTATCACAGGTCGGCCATCTTGGATAAAACAATGGTTTGGGCCCCGGTAGCCTCGCACTGGTGGGTTTCAGAACGAGTTTACCGGACAAAAACAAAGGTTTTTATTCTCCTGGGACTCAACATGGCCGACTCGTTATGAAGTTAAGCCCATAGCCCACTTGAGATATATGCTTCACTTGTCATGCATAAAGGTTTCAATATGAGGCTCCGGCGGTGAATAATGCTCGGTGACCACGAAAGGAGAAAAGAATAATGATACTTATTGACTGAGTGGAATGGCCGGACGGGAAATATTTGGCTCGAGGTCATGCCGTACGGACCGAGCGCACGTACAAAATGACCGAGTGCCAAATATTTTCCCGTCCGGCCCGACCTAATTCAGTCAATAGGTTTTTTATCGTATGACCATATTTTTTTGTAGATCAAACCGCAAAACAGCAAGAAAACAATTGTACAGGGCCGGACGGGGTTTTCTTGCCCGCTCACCCCTCATCACGTGACTTTTGTAAATGGTTTTGAAAGGAAAGCGCGCGCGGGGCCGTACGAGTCGTGATAAATGTGATTAGTGTATATATACCACACCAGTAAATAGTTATTTTCGCGCGCTCTGATTGGCTAATATGATTTCGTATTCACCTCGGAGCGAAGCAGTCATCGCCTCGCATGAGGTGACAAAATAAAAATAACTATTTGGTGCTGGCTATTCACTAATGTGTGGTGTATATACTAAAACTAGTATACCTAACAGGTAGTGAATGCTGCTCCGCTCAGTTAAGGAAGTGCATTAGAAGAGAACCTACAGTAGCACTTTGGCAGGAAAAATAGATTACTGGGTGATAAAAATGCCAAGGTGTTAGATGAATATATTTTGTAGTTTTGGGGCTATCGTGCGACTGAATCCTGTTTGAACTGTGGTGTGTAACTCAAAAGTTGTCGCGATTTATTTTCATTTTGTCCCGACATATCAACGATCTCCCGGTAAATTCCCTGAGCCTACCAATTCACGACATTTTCTTAAGATTCCCGACCGGCAACAAACTGCTGTTCTCCCCGGTGAAGTTTAAACACAGGAAATCAACTGTAATTGAGAATGTAATTGTAAATGCTAATTGTATTTTTAACCGACAGCTTAACACTCCAATTTCCTATTCGAAAATTACCGCTGAATGCAATGACTACAGACGCAAGTATCAGGCTTAGCCTCATTCTGAAGCAACATTCATAAATACCAGCGAGAAGGTGGGCTATTCACAACTCTGCGTATTGTTGTAGTTTCGCATTTTGCACCTTCTCGCTGGTATTTAAGAATGTTTAACTTCAGAATGAGGCTAAGCCTGAGTACATGCGTCTGTAGTCATTGTATTCAGCGGTAATTTTCGAATACGAAACTGGACTACTTTATTGAAGCCAATAGATAGAACTGCTGCCTTGCTTGCTCGCTTCAGGCCCCCTCGCTTCGGCAGCAACAATTATTTACCTCCGTGTCGATGAATAATGGTCGAGATATTTACCTCGCCAAAGCGGCTCGGTAAATATCCACCACTATTCACCTTTACTTTGGTGAATAATTGTTAATTACCCTGGAGCCTCGCATTGAAACCGTTTGTGCGTGACAAGTGAAGTGCGTGACAAGTGAAGTGCGTGACAAGTGAAGCGTGGACTATGAACGGAGCTCCCGCGCGCGAAAGAAATTTTGCTGGATGTTCTTGCCTGACCGCCCGCCCACCAGCCCACCCGCCCGACGGTACACCAGCGCGCGAAACACGTGAGGTTTGCGAGTCTTGGATCGGCCTGCATGATTTTGTATGGCTATTAAACGCCGTCCTGTCATCTATCTTCAATTCTCCCGTTTATGGGAATTTTTGAGTTTCCAAATTATCTCGAGAATTGGTCTGAATTTTGGCCGTAACGCGTAAAATAATCAACTTCCAACTTTAAATTCCGCTACATCTTCGCGTGCATGCATACGCGTCATTCAGCGTACACCCTGGCCTTCTATGCCGGGTTGTTCAAAGCCCGATTAGTGCTCATCCAGGGATAATTTCCATGACAACCAATAGGTTCTGTGCAGAGTTAATCCAGGATTAACACTAATCGGGCTTTCAACAACCCGGCCCTGGCTGGTATTTTGTCTGATCGAGTGAATTAATGGGATCCCTGTGGTTTGTACTGACATGTGACGTCACCTGTCGATCAACGAGGGGTGACGTCACAAGCCAGTACAAACCACAGGGATCCTATTAACCCACTCAGACAAAATACCAGCCAGAAGGCCTGCAGAAGGCCTAGGGACTAGGCTGCGCGTCATGTATTTTCTCCTTTTCCGTTACATATGCGCGTGCAACTCATCTGCACGTGCAGTATTTATTTTCGTAATTAGATCTGCGCCCATGCAAGCTTTATATTTGCCGTTGCATATTCGCGTGCAACTCGACTGCATGTGCACTGACAATTTATTTTCGCGGTTTAATCATTATCGCTTGCCCTGGACAACTGTATAACCCCTTCCGTCATTCTAGTTGAAGCAATAGCCAAGTAAACACACAATCAGCCATTTATGATTGATGAGTATCATCCTTTATTGGCCACTTCGTCCCTACACAGCAGTTTACAAAACGTATTCTGTTCTGCTGTCTACGTGGCTTGTCTTTGTCTTGGATCACACTCGTAGCTTCTCTTCTATTAACCTTAGTATAACCAGCAGTATTCGCATACTTATTTTTAAAACCATTTGTTCTATTGCTTTATGATATCTTGTTAGGGAAGATGTTGCCTTTGTTAAAACACTGCTGTAAGTATATTGTCGCTTTTTATTCAATATTAATACAAATGTTAGTAAATAAAGCCACTTACAGAGCTTGGGTTACCTACTGGGTTAAAATCTAAATATTATTCATCAAAGCAATAAATCTATTAAAGTTAATCAGAGTCAATCTGCTCAATTTCTCATTATCATTTTAAAGAAATACCAGTTATATCATTGCATGCAACTGTCTTCAACATCAGTTCAATTTTTAGTCGCTATATTTATCGATGTATAGACCCTTTGCACGTTACGTCATAGCCGCCATGTTGGTGCACAGTTAACAATAGATTCTTGTTAGTTTCTTTTGTTCTGTACACCAACATGGCCGCCATGCCCTTTGTCATTTGAATCTCTGGGTTTTGAGTGCAAACCATCGGTATATACTTCATGGTAGTGTTTCGTTCCATATAGTCTCCCTGCATAATCATTTTCTCTACTGTTTTACAGTATTATGCAAGGGAGACTATATGGAACGAAACACTATACCATGAAGTATATACCAAACCATCTATAAGGATGAAGAAAGGCTAATTAGCGGAGAAGCTACAAGTGTCAAGAAGGCCTCAGCCGGTTTTGAACCCAACTGGACGGATTTTCATTTCAGCTCGCTTGTAGGAGTAGTAATGCCCTTTCCAGTGAAGCCAACTCACACCGTCAGCATTTGAGGAGTACTTACCGTGATGGTACAAACCGTTCAGGTTAGAATTATGGCAGGCTGTGTACCACCACGCACCCTTATGCCTGGCTGCACAGTTTCCTCTGTATTTGTGATTGCGTCGGTCTTTGGTGCTGAAGAATGCACCGCGATGAAAACTCAGTGAATCACCGGCATTACCTGAAATAAAGATAGATATACTGAGTAATATCCATCTTGGTTTTATCGTATTTAGAAATACGTAAAGTTGAAACCTCATGAACTAGCAAACAAACAAACAAAACAAGAGAATATCGGCCATCGATAACAACGCTACTGATATCAGAACTATGAAGTACCCTACAAACTGGAAGTAAATTCGCTCTTTGATGTTAATTTCCAGGTTATTTTAAAGCGTTTAACTCATCGCAATTTTTCAAAACATTCATCTGAAAAATGATTCGGATAAACATTTTCCCTCTTTCGGAAGTATGTTAAAGAGGTACTATCAATCAATTTGGACGTTCAATTATTCACTTCAAAAACCAATCAGTTTCCATAGTATATATTAAAATCAGTCTAATTCTAGCAACTTGATGTAGATCCACGATGGACTAAGATGATTTAATTCTAGAGATATCTCTAATCATGCATTAATTATGATGCCGGCCTCCTTTAAATAATCCTCCAGAATACCTGGAACACACGCCCTATACTCTCATCTGAGTAGTTAACGTTATCTTCGATCATAACAACTGAACGAACCTTATTAGTTTTACAGTGCCCTTGAATAGCATGTAATAATGTACTCAAACAGTTTTATTTTCCTCGGTCATTGAGCTGTTTTCATGCACTGCCTCCGTTTACGTTTTCGTTTACGTTTTCTCTAAAATTGCATATCGTACGTACTGAGTTCTTTTCCTCGAATCTTCGTCACTCAACTTACTGTTGTAAAAGGCATTTTCTTAGTTTATTTTACTGCTACAACATTTGGAGTAACACGTCCTAGGCTAATTTGGATAAACAAGTTTCTCACGATAATAGGTATCGCCATTCTTGACTACCTTAAGTGTTTTGTGTGTAGTAAAACGTGTCACATGGGCTGTCACGTGACTTAGAACACGAAATCAGTAAATCAAAAACGCGGCTCCGAGTTTAAAACAGCAAGGATGATGAGTGGATATGTTTAGTTAAGGTTCAAGCTTTTACCTAAATCAACTTAGAAAAGCTGACTACAATGTTTCGTTAACGAGTAATTAAGGCGAACATATGCAAAATAGGTCACATGACTTTTTGTACCCATAATATATCCTTATCTTTACATGATAGTCATGTTTTCTAAGCGTGATCTGAAACACTGTGGGAGGAGTAATGTTTCAACGGGGTTACTTTATATTCATATGTTATCGTCGCAGCCGCATTTCACTTAAACGATTTTATATAATTATGCGTGACGTCATTGATCACGTGATACCACAACCATCCACTTAACAAATTTAAGGAAGTTGGTATTAGTATTACGGTGTAATTAGTTTTTGCTTAAACTGTTATTTATGTCAGAAAACATTTTTTAACGTACATCTATTTTCTGTTAAAAGAACCAGGCCTTAACTTGCTTTAGGTAACCCCTATCCTGAAACACTTGTGTTGGCTTCCAGTGTGACGACAACTCTACTACAGTAATGCCATCATGTCCTACTGTAGCTGCCCAACCATTAAACGCTCCGATGTTGCAAAGCGCACCACTAGAACTCGCAAAAGCTGGACATAGTACCACTTTTTAGAACTGCTAGTGGTCAGAGAACATTTTATTATAGAACAGTCTCCTTATGGAATTCTTTAAACTCGATACTCAAGCTATGTAAATCAACAACCAAGTTCTTAAATGATTTTTAAAAGTAGCTTTGCTGCTTGCCGTGCTACATTGTACCCACTTATTCAACATTTTAAACGCGTGTTTGTAAATATTATGTTTATTTATATATTTTCAATTATGAGTATGTATGTATTCCCGATTTTTCATGCGCCGAACGAAATCGAAACAAAATACAATTAGGCGGCTTCTTTTGATATAATTAGGTTCGGCCGGCGTATGAAAAATCGAGCCTTACCTGAATAGGTTCCCAGACTCAGTCGATACTTGTTCTTCTCGTTTGACACCGCGAAGTAGTCATACTCTGCGTACCTGCTATTTCCCGTTGTATCTTCGAGCTCAACACGAAGCCTGTTTCGCTTCTGGTGGGTCAGGCGGTTGATTTTGTCTAGTCCAAGCCAGAACTCGCCTTTCAGGTTTCCGAAACCGGTTTTGTAGTTTGCCCAGCCTCGGTAGAAGTTGACTGATCCATCTTGTCTCTTCTGGAATACTGTCCACCCACCGCCTGAGGTTTTCTGGTCACAGTACACCTGAAGAATTAAAACATTTATTTTCTACGCGATGTTTCTTTATTTCAAGCTCTGTATCTTAAACTTTATAATAATGGTTATATTACAGTTAAGAACTGGTGAATGGGTCGATCAATATGTCGATCAATACTGATTTCCTGAGATAAGTTGACGAATACTGCTAGTATCGAGGAAGTAAAGAAAATCTGAGATTTCACCCACCAACGAATTTAATTTAAGGTCTGGAATGTTATTTTCAGTTCACCTGTTACTTTACCTGAAATGGTCCCAGACCATCAGGATCCACAGTGTACACACCGCTTGTCTTCCCGCCACGCTTGAGAACCTCAACACAGTTCTTGGGGACTGTATTAAATAAAGAACATGTTTATTTCTAAAAAATGAAGTGAAAAAAAACTAACATTTCTTTTCTTCAACTATTTCCATCCATGGTAAAATGCAAATAGTTTATTCAGTATTTTTGAAAGAATAATCAAAGTAAAAAGTACGTAGAGTAGGTTTAATTTCTGGCTTTTAACATCGTGAAGAACGCTTATTATAAATTGGTAACCTGAGTATCAGAGGGATTGATACTCAGGTTAATAAATTGGTGGAGTTCGCCTCCAAAATTCAGAATTGCTCGTTTTCACGTGACGTCAACAAAACATTCCTCGTTCGATTTGAGTCAACCAACACGTCTTTGAATCTCTGGGGATTGATTGCAAACCAGCAATTCTTGATTTTGTGCCGAGCTAAAATCGATTTTAGCAAAGATTTCACGATAGTTGTGTTGCTTTTTCATTGAATAATGGTGTTAATCCAAAGACTAGACCTGATGTACAACATCAAACTTTTTTAATAAGGCGGTTCAATGGCTGACTAAAATTTACAAAGCCGAAAAGCAAGAAACAGTAACTTTGTGCCACTCTAAAACAGTTATTAGCCAAGCCGTTTGTTATTTTTGTTTGTTTGTGACTAATAAAATAGTAATTAGAGTGTACGTTAATCCAAAGCAAGAATTATAATTCAAATTAGTATAAACCAACCAGTGGACTATTACAAATCCTGCATTCTGATTGGCTACCCTACTATAGGTCTATTTGTGATAGCCCATGGTAGAGAAAAACCGCACGCATTTTCACGAAATAATAACACTTTTTCAACTTCAATTTGTTTCTTTCTATTATTTTCCACTGTCCGACTAGTTAGTTTATACTCAGTAAAACGATTAGACCCCCTCGCCCTCATGGGCTACGATTTAAATAGCCCATTCGGCTGCGCCTCATGGCCTATTGACTCGTAGCCCATTCGGGCTGCGGGTCTAATTGTTAAATAGTCTGCAGGGCTATTGTTTTGTACTTTTATTTATATTGAACGACAATTAAAAAAATCCCCTCTTAAAACCTAACTACAAACCGTGGGAAACAATATTTAATTACTGCAAAATGTCGTTCAGTACTGACCAAACCTTCTATACCTAAAGTGTATTGAATTAAGTGAAACGCCTTCTACTACCGCCTAAATGTTAGGTTTTTCTTTTCATCTGAGCCAACAATTACATACCTTTAGGGCAGTTGATAGCAGCTCCTTTCCCACAAACCTGATGCCCTTCTCCGTAGAGAAAAACGCTGAACAAAATCAAACCAACGCATAAACGAAATGTAATCATGGTGTTTTAAATCTTCAAGAGAAGAGCAACTCGGTTTTGCTTGAGGTGGATTCAGAAATGGTGAATGTCGTGAGGAAGAATAAACGTAAAAAGGTTTAGTTACTTAAAACAAGAAAACTTGGCCTGTTGGAGTTCCTAGCCAATGGTTACTACTGTTCGTCATTTCTTTTGTTTTACGGCTGTGAAGTGCCACGACACCACTACACTCACAAGCATTTTGCAAACAGTGTTTTTTTCCGTTGTAAAATTTCATTTCACAAGATTAGGCGGAGGGTTTAAAATCCTTAGAATCCTACGGTATTTAACCTCGTCAAAATCGTCTCCTTAATTAGAATGAAATATATCGTACCAAATTTATTGACTCGCGATCGTCAGAAGAATAACTGATTCACTGAAGGGTTTACGCCATAAAGAACAGTCAATTTGACTAAGCCGTTTTAGCAGTTAACTAACTTATGCATGTATGCAGCTAATTTTAATCCAATTAAAACACTTTCTATACGAAAATCACCACTCCGGACAGGAAACTACTACTGCATTGTTCTCGATCGCAAGCGTTTGGGACAATCATTCGAGATTACTGGGCGTGTCTTCACGAGGACAATTTTAACTAGTTCAACTTGAAAATACCGGAAATGCCGTGAAAACAGTTTTAACGAGTTAAAAGTTGGACTAGTTAAAAATGCAAGTGTTTATTTCTACGTAGAAGATGGTATACAGTTGAACCTCCCGTAAGCGACCACCCTCGGGACCTGGAAAAGTGGTCGCTTACGAGAGGTGGTCGCTTACGAGAGTAACCACCACAGGAAGCCCAATTTTTAGTAATATGATATCTGGTCTATAGGGACAGGGAATATCAATACAACAACATATTTTATCACTACAGTTTATTATTATTGGTTTGTAGTGCTCCAACCTCAAAACCTTTAAGATTATCAGGGAACATGAACTTCAACAGATAAACGGGGCTTGATAGTGTCAAAAAATATTTACAGTTTATGGCTTGAAAAACCTTTTAATCGAGGATTGTGTGAACGATTTCAGTTGTACGGTCGCTTACCGGATGTAAAATAACAAAGAATCCAACTCCAAAGCCCAAAAGGTGGTCGCGGTCGCTCACGAGAGGTGGGCGCTTACGAGAGGTATGCAATGCAGTGTTTTGACTGAGAGACAAAACGGGCTTTTGGTAAGTGGTCGCTTAAGAGAGGTGGTCGCCTACGAGAGGTGGTCGCACAGAGCGGTTCCACTGTATATTATAAAACTTGTCCTAGGTTTAGCCGCAGCAAATCACAGCACACTAAAGTAACAGCATCTGTCAAACCATTTACTCTTACCCAATAACCACTTTAGGTAGAAACTCGAGGATTCTTTATTTTCGCCCCACTTGGTTCTTTATCTGCTGTACGACAGAAGTCATGGAACCTTCTCAATTCAATCCTGTTGTTCTGTAAGAATTACCTGTAGCCAGGCAGGCCAGGCGCCATAAGACAATGGCTACTCGTTTACCGAAGCTGACGGGTATCGACCGGGGGGGGGGGACTCCCCATAAAAATAGACGGGGGTGCTCGACGTGAGAAATGAAATTCACCCCTAAAAGATAGCAATATGGGCGTGGCTCACACAAAAAATACCCCTAAAAGATAGCACTCCAAAAGACAAATTTGTGCAAACTAAAGGAAATAAGAGACAAAGCTCTGCCCCATAACCTCGTCTTTAATATTCGGATGGATCAAACTCTATATCGAAGCCATAAATACCGATTCAACTTGTGGGGTAGCGCTATTTTTTCTCGGCCACAAAAATTTTGAGTCTCGGAGACCCCTAAAAGATAGCAGACCTTTGGAAGACCCCTAAGAGATAGCACTGCTAACGATTTTAACCCCTAAAAGATAGGTCGAGCACCCCCGTCTATTTTTATGGGGAGTCCCCCCCCCCCCCCCCCCCCCCCCGGCGCATATTAGTGTCCTGTGTTAGTACATCTGGACTAACTATGCCACAAATATACTCAAACGTGTGGCGCCTGGACACTCGAACGAAAATGCTCCTGTCACACACGTTGTCCTCGTGATGTCTGAAAACCATGTGCTCGAACCAAAATTGTGGGGACGAGGAAGAATCCAAATAGATTTCCTTCGGCGTTGCGGATCATTTCGTCGATCACATTGCAGCAGATGAAATGCTGCTGTTCTTCGCCTTCTGTTTTTCAGTGATAAAAGGCGAAGCCTTTGTAGAAATCGCCGCCTCATTCGACGAAGCGATAGGCGATAGATAGCTACAATTAAAAGTAGAGCTAGCACAGCGAAGCCATTATCTTCCGCCATATTTGCATGTTTATTTGATTTAGGCTGGTTATAAATTGATCTCATGTTACACGTCGATACAAATCGGATTAACGGGTTAATATCGGTAGGTAAATATAACACCCAAAAACACACCTGTGGCTGATTCTGATTCGACAGGTCATTCCACGGAAATGTCCGCCACTTTTCTGATCGGCAAAGCATGTTGGCGATGACGTTCGAATACTACCCTGGGTGCCACGTCGATCTATCGTGGTCAAACAACCCTTTCGATTATCACTTATTCTGTAACGTTACCTATCTTGTTGTGTTGGCATTTTAGTCACAGGGATCACTCTTAGGCGCTTTTTTAGACATATTCCGGCCGTATATTCCAAAATATGTTGTTCCATTAGCAAACACAGGACGTACGTACTAAAAGTAGCCACTGACTTCCGGTATAACTCACTCGAAAACACACGGGTTTTGGGAGCTATTTTGTACGGAAGCTTAGTAGGGACATTCAATTCGAGAAAAAAATATGAAAATTGTTTTTTTGAAAAAATAAATTATCGCATTATTTCCAGCGGAGGTCATGTGTCTGTCACTCTAACTGTGAGAGAGTGCTTTCGCCAGGTTTTTACTATTTTATATCCCTATACATTAATAATTAATGTGTAGGGATATTCACTGGCATTCCTTTTATTAGTCATACGTATGTATACTAGAATGGAAGTAAATATCCAAGATCCTTGAATGTCGCTCGATGGAGCTGGAGTCGATGCCCTCGCCGCCATCTTTTGATTTCGGGCTCAGCAACCGCCCACCACGTGGCACATCAACTTTTTTTCAAAATAAATTAAAAAACTTTTTCTCGCAAATTTTTTTTTTTTAATAAATACATAAAAAAAAATTAAATGCGAGAATTTTTTTTTTATAAATGTTTTTTTTCTTCTCAAATTGAATGTCCCTTCTAAGCTTCCGTAATTTTGCCATTGTTAGCTAATAAAACGACTTCTTACCCTCAAGTCTAAGTTAAGTATCATCTAAATCTGCGATTGGTAACTGTTTGGAGTGATTATGTTAAGGTTTCGACATGGCAAATTTGAACGATTTTCTTACGCTGGTAGGAGTGAATTTTTACAAGGTGTTACTGGTTTAGGAACCACCAAGCAGAGAAAAACTGGGTTGAGCCACAATACGCATTCTTGAACTGACTTCTTACCGTTAGATTCGAACAGGAGAACTAAAAGTAGCGATCATACTTTCTATGTTTCAGAGGAAAGATATCTGCAGGATTTCTTGGTATTCTAATTTCGAAATAGCTGGAATATGTCTCAAAAGAACGTGCCCTTAATTACAAATGAGGTAGTTAAGCAATCAAAAGTATTTTAAAAATTGATTTATTTTTCTTGGATGTATGTATGACACATTAATGACGTAATGATCTCAAGATTGTCACGCTAGCCGGGGTGTTGGGGGTGGCGCAGCCGATTAAGCTCCTCGCCTCTCACCTCTGTGGCCCAGCTCTGCCAAAACCAATACGCTAAATTCCAATTCGATCTGTAGATTAGCCGGGCCTGACTTTGATCAACCTCTATGATTGTTTCATGTCCCGGTAGAGAAATTCCGAGTTTTTTTTTGCGATCTATCTCAGCCGTAATCGTGCCGTCAGGTAACTTTGCAACCTTATTGCATAATAGTATATTACAAACAAGGATTTCGTATGAGTGGGCAAGTTACGACAATGACTTTATACAGAACGGTTACCGTACGAATGCCCTGACATTGAAATGGCTTCCATAGTGTTTTTGTCCTTACTACCCAATCAAATTAGAGAATATACGCCGTACAGCACAGGATCCCATTACCAGGAGCGTTCCTATGTCATGGGCTGGGTCCCCAGCACAGGAGTAGATGTAGTTATATTTATAATCCGAATTCCCGCGTTGAAAGTGAGAAGAATGATAATGAATAACAGTGAAAAGTGACTGATTGGCTAAGACAACATGGCCTTTTGTGTATTTCGCGCGAAATGCAATTCTAACTATAGCCACATCTACTCCTGTGCTGGGAACAGAACCAATGGGGAAGATGGACGCTCCTGGTAATGGGCTCCTGTACAGCACAAGTACAGTACGGTGACGGTATCTTTGTCCCACTCGTACGAAATCCGCTGTAGTAAATCTGACTGGCTGGCGTACTGCACCGGTCCGTCAATTCTAGACTTGTGAGAAGTTTTCCCCTTAAATCAGGATATACTTGAGATTACATTCGTTTTAAAATTCATGTTGCAGATGTGACACCGAAATATATGATCACAGGCTTGACAGTCTCCGGATTCCATTCACCGTGGTCACGATTAATTTGTGTAGTCGGGTTCCCTGTGGTTTTCCAGTCTTTTACCTGTTCGGTAACAGTTCCTAAACTCAAACGTAACAATCCAAAAACCAAATCAAAACCTTAGTAACTAATAATGTTTTACCACAGCAAAGATTAAATACACATTACGGAGGGAAAAGCCGTCTGAAGACAGGATAAGATTTCCCTTAGCAAACGGGTAGAAACGTTCATTGAAATCGGAGACACAGGAAACCCAACAACAAATATTAATTGGATCGGAAACACGGTGAATCGAATTCGGAGACTGGGAAGCCTGTGGTGTGACTAAATTATGCCAATCTATGGATGGGATCGAGTTTGTAAATATGCACAAGTTAAAGTGCATATGAGCCCTAGTCAGTTATCTTTGATATCGATTGTACATGAAGTGGATAGTCCAAATGTAGAATATTTCTTGATTTGGGTGTTGCGTCTACGAGATATAAAGGTTAAAATTTGAATATGCTAATGAGGTGATGTCATCACCGACATCACTTATTATACAAAAGCATGCTGGTGGAGACAAATTACCTATTTTTAAATTCTAAGTTATATTTGAAGCTGATCAAAGTGATTTTACAAAAAAAATATTCTAAATTAGAAAATAGCTTAATTTACAAGCACAAAGAAATTCAACAAATGTCGGTGATGACATCACATTAGCATATTGGAAATATAAACATTTATATCTCGTATGCACTTTAAACGATTTTATTTTACATTATTGTTACGTCACAGGCAGGTGGCTTAAGCCCGAAGTGGAAACATTTCCAGGTCTTTTTTGGGGGGGGAGTAATCTTTTTTTTTGGGGGGGGGGGGAGTAATTAGAAATACTGAGGGTTAGAATATTTTGCCAATACAAAGGAATAGGATTTTTTTCATAAATATCATTGGTATAAACTTCATGTTCGACACATTGAGAAAATAACCTTCCTTTTGACGTAGTCACGGTCCATAAGTATCATTAGTAAATATTTTCATCTACTGTATAAAGTGTACAAATTGTTTTCAAGTCTTAAAAAATTAATATAACTAACGTAACGTATTTCATAATATATTTGTAAATAAATCCAAATGACTTTCACCAAAAAATTGTTATGTTTTTCTTGTTCATTGACTGATAATGAATGCTGAACTATTATCACAGTTCGGCCATCTTGGATAAAACAATGGTTTGGGTCCCGGTAGCCTCGCACTGGTGGGTTTCAGAACGAGTTTACCGGACAAAAACAAAGGGTTTTATTCTCCTTGGACTCAACATGGCCGCCGCGTGATGGAATTAAGCCCACAGCCCACTTGAGATACACACAGCGGTCAAACGTCTGCCCGTGGGCGGCCGCGCGAATTTCCCGCGCAAAATTTACCTTAAAACATATTACAGTGAACTTCTACCCCCAAAAAGTTAAGAAAAATACGTGAAAGTTAAGCTTTTTATTTTCACAGTCGACGGGAAATTGAACAAACTTCAAACTGTGAGTTTACCAAATTGTTTCGTAATTTACCAAAGAAGTTCTCAAGGTTTGAAAGCGGGTTTGTGAACAGTGACGGCCGCCGGGTTGCTTTGAATTTGTTTTGGAATAAGTTGTTGTTGGAAGACTTTTGACACATGCGCAGACGTTTGACCGCTGTGTGCTTGAGATATATGCTTCACTTGTCACGCATAAAGGTTTCAATACGAGGCTCCGGCGGTGAATAATGCTCGGTTACCGCAAAAGGAGAAAAGAATAATGGGTACTTATTGACTGAGTTGGATGGCCGGACGGGAAAATATTTGGCTCGAGGTCATGACGTACGGACCGAGCGCACGTACAAAATGCCGAGAGCCAAATATTTTCTCGTCCGGCCCGACCTGACTCGTTCAATAGGTTTTTTATCATATGACCATATTTTTTTGAAGATCAAACCGCAAAACAGCAAGAAATAATTGTGCAGGACGGACGGGTTTTTCCGGCCCCCTCACGCCATACACGTCCGGCCCCTCATCACGTGACTTTTGTAAATGGTTTTGAAAGGAACGCGCGCGCGGGGCCGTATGAGTCGTGATAAATGTGATTAGTGTATATATACCACACCAGTGAATAGTTATTTTCGCGCGCTCTGATTGGCTAATCAAACGGTGAATATGATTTCATATTCACCTCAGAGCGAAGCAGTGAACTCCTCGCACGAGGTGACAAAATAAAATAACTATTTGGTGCTGGCTATTCACTAATGTGTGGTGTTTATACTAAAACCTTGTATACCTAACTGGTAGTGAATGCTGCTCCGCTCAGTTAAGGAAGTGCATTAGAAGAGATCCTACAGTAGCGCTTTGGCAGGAAAAATAGATTACTGGGTGATAAAAATGCCAAGGTGTTAGATGGATATATTTTGTAGTTTTGGGGCTATCGTGCGACTGAATCCTGTTTGAGCTGTGGTGTGTAACTCAAAATTAGTCGCGATTTATTTTCATTTTGTCCCGACATATCAACGATCTCCCGGTAAATTCCCTGAGCCTACCAATTCCCGACATTTTCTTAAGATTCCCGGCCGGCAACAAACTGCTGTTCTCCCCGGTGAAGTTTAAACACCGGAAATCAACTGTAATCGAGAATGTAATTGTAAATGCTAATTGTATTTTTAACCGACAGCTTAACATTCCAGTTTCCTATTCGAAAATTACCCGCTGAATGCAATGACTACAGACGCAAGTATCAGGCTTAGCCTCATTCTGAAGCAACATTCATAAATACCAGCGAGAAGGTGGGCTATTCACAATTCTGCGTATTGTTGTAGTTTCGCATTTTGCACCTTCTCGCTGGTATTTAAGAATGTTTACCTTCAGAATGAGGCTAAGCCTGAGTATAGTCATTGTATTCAGCGGTAATTTTCGAATACGAAACTGGACTACTTTATCGAAGCCAATAGATAGAACTGCTGCCTTGCTCGCTCGCTTCAGGCTCGCTCGCTGCGGCAGCAACAATTATTTACCTCCGTGTCGATGAATAATGGTCGGGATATTTACCTCGCCAAAGCGGCTCGGTAAATATCCACTACTATTCACCTTCACTTCGGTGAATAATTGTTAATTACCCCCGGAGCCTCGCATTGAAACCGTTTGTGCGTGACAAGTGAAGTGCGTGACAAGTGAAGTGCGTGACAAATGAAGCTATGAACGGAGCTCCCGCGCGCGAAATAAATTTTGCTGGATGTCCTTGCCTGACCGCCCGCCCGCCCGACGGTACCACCAACGCGCGAAACACTTGAGGTTTGCGAGTCTTGGATCGGCCTGCATGATTTTGTATGGCTATTAAACGCCGTCCTGTCATCTATCTTCAATTCTCCCGTTTATGGGAATTTTTGAGTTTCCAAATTATCTCGAGAATTGGTTTGAATTTTGGCCGTAACGCTTAAAATAATCAACTTCCAACTTTAAATTCCGCTACATCTTCGCGTGCATGCATACACGTCATGCAGCGTACTCCCTGGCCTTTTGGGCCGGGTTGTTCAAAGCTCGATTAGTGCTAATCCAGGGATAATTTCCATGACAGTGCAGAGTTAATCCAGGATTAACACTAATCGGGCTTTCAACAACCCGGCCCTGGCTGCTATTTTGTCTGATCGAGTGGATTAATGGGATCCCTGTGGTTTGTACTGACATGTGACGTCACCTGTCGATCAATGAGGGGTGACGTCACAAGCCAGTACAAACCACAGGGATCCTATTAATCCACTCAGACAAAATACCAGCCAGAAGGCCCAGGCGGTGTCGGACACGACTCATGTGACTCAAGTTGACCAATCAGAGTGATTCTGAAGTTGTGAAGCGTTTTTCTGTTCAGAGAGTTCAGAGAGGTCATTGTATGTGCTTTCTTTTGTACCGTATCGGAATATTCTGAAATATTTTTCATATCCTTACTGAAACTGACAAGGAAAACATGTAAACAATACTTGGATGACGTTTCAAGAGCAGATAAGACATTTTAAGTACCTAAATCTGTATCTAATCATGC